>JARHVA010000453.1:3351666-4083333 GCA_037957365.1 Torreya grandis | reverse complement strand
ATGCTATTATGATTGTTATGGTTTTGGTTATGTGTTGACTTATGACACATATGGATATGCTTGTTGTTAATTTATTTTAAGGCAAAACACATGAGGCAAGTCAAATAACAACACTAGACTAGAGAATATAGAATATTATCAAGAGACAAATGTCACAATAAAAATATCAACTAGTCATGACAGGATAGGAAGAAGACATGATGCTTCTTCTTTGACAAGGACTAATATGGAACTAAAGATGGATTGGCTTAATGAACATAAGCCCTTCCAATGCTTTGTATTAGCGTTTGTTAGTGGTTAAAAAGGTGTCATGCTCATAGACTATTAAGTGAGCTCAAAATCCCTTGCTTATGATGTGTAAAAGGGAAGATGTATGAAAATGGAACCTTCATGTGAAACTATAATGCCTCTTCTATAGGTGTCCAAGAGCCAATATAAATAAGTCTATGTCATACAAAGTGTAGACTGATCAATGCGGGAAGTCTACTTATGAAAGTTGATTGTGACTTCCATTCTATTTTGTTGTGTGAGAGCTGATTTTAGCTTTCAAGATTAGTTTGATTTTGTTGTGATTTTGAAAGTGGGTCTTTTTCTTTGTTGCTTTATATGGGAAGCTGATCAATGCGAGAAGCTTCCAAGAATTTGTTATGCTTTTGATAAATGCTTTATTCAGCCATCCTTCAAGGGAGTGGTATAAGTTTATTTATTTTTTTCAAGGCTTTGTGATAGTTGTCCTTCAATGAAGCAGTCTACCTTATATTTATGCAATTTTAGCGTGCTTATGCAGCTGTCCTTAAAGGGAGTAGTCTGTGAATGCTAGGAATGACCCGTGATTGTTATTGATTCAAATTTTTCTTTTTGTTTGTTTTTTTTGCTTAACATAGACGTGCTTATATAGGCTTAGGGGTTTATCTTTATGAAGGCAAAACTAAAAGCACAAAAAGGTTGATTAGATGTAAAGAGGTTCAGGTAACAATGATCATGGGAATCCATCCTTAAAAGGGGAAAAAATTACCATGAGAATCATGCCATGGGTAGAGCCATGGTACCCATTATTGAAGATTACACCATGATTGTGACAGCTAATCACCTGATTCAGTTTTATTTAGATATCCCTAAAATAGGGAGATGAATGTGGTTGCAAGCAAGGGATGAGCTTAAGTTAAAACAAAAGGTGAACTTGATCTTTCCTTAACAAAAGAATAGACGCATATGCGAAGCATTGAGGGGCTCAGGTTCTAGGTGGCCTTCGAGAGGAGATAACCAATAAGCTTCTAATCCATACTTGTGGGTTATGATATAGGGTCCAAGCCAATTGAAATCAAACTTGCCCTGCTTATTTTTCTCCATATTGGTGACATGCTGATTTTCTTTTGAGATGAGGTCTCTAATGTTGAATTCTCACACTCTAAGTTGTTTATTATAGGCACGTTTGATGTGCTCTTAGTAGACATGGATATGGGTAAGGGATGTTAAGTGACACTCATCAAGTAGCTCAAGCTGAGCTAAATAGTGTTGATGATAGTCATCCTTATAAATTAGATCCTACAAAGATATGTGAAGAGATGGGATTTGGACTTCAAGAGGTAAGACAACCTCCACTCCAAACACGAGAAAAAGAGGTATCACCTGTAGGGGTTCTAATGCTAGCACAATATGCCCATAAGGTGGAGGCTATGTGCAAATGCCAATCTCGATTAGAAGCTTTGACTATTTTAGTTAGCATGTTGTTAAGAGTTTGGTTAGAGGCCTCAAACTGTCCACTTACTTGAGGGTGATAGGGAAAGGAGAAGCTTAACTTAATGTTCAATGCATCATAAAGACCTTGGACTTGCTTGTTCTTAAAATATTTACCATTGTCAATGATAATATTTTGACGAACACCAAAGTGGCAGATGATTTGATGGTTGATAAAATTGACAATCTTCTCCACTTTGGTTGAGACTAGAGGAATAGCCTCTACCCACTTGGTAAAATACTCGATCGTAGTAGAAATAAAATGGTGTCATTGCAAATAATGGGGGTTAATTTTACTAATAAGGTCTAGAGCCCATTATGAGAAAGGCCAAAAATCGATGGAAATGTGAAGATTATGGCTAGGTGCATGATGTAAATTAAAATGTTGCTGGTATTTAACACACTTTTTCACATAATCACAATAGTCTTGGTTAAGGGTAGGCCAGTAATAGCCTAGGTGAAGGATGTGTTTAGCTACAACAAGGCCACTAAAGTGTCCCTCATAGATTCCATCATGCATTTTCTTGATAGCATAAGAGGCTTCATGACTGCATAGGCAACAAAAGAGGAAACCATCAAAGTTGCGCTTGTAAATAATTCCTCCCATAATGGTGTATTATGAGGCACTTTGGATAAATGCTCTTCGAGCATTCTAGAAAGGCTAAAAGAGATTATTGCAAAGTTGAGATAGTTGAAGGTCTACTAATACCAAAGGTTGGATGGGGTCTCCTCCACATTGAAAATGATGGAAGAATCTGGTTTGACATAGGAAGGTTGGGTAAGTCTATGGATAATGAAAAATAGGTTAGAGGGTGCAGATGAGATCTGAGAGGCAAGGTAAGCCATGGTGTTGGCAAATTTATTGGTAGATCACAGGGTCAACTAGATGCAATAGTGTTCAAATGATGCTAAGAGTTCATCCACTAGTTGTTTGTACTATTGCAAAACATAATTCTTACACTAGTAAGAGCCATTGATTTGATTGACCACAAGTTAGGAGTCACCAAAGATGTTGATTATCTTGAATCCTAGGGCTAAGGTGGTCTGAAGGCCACTAAGGCTTCGTACTCAACCATATTGTTGGTACATTCAAAATCAAGCTTGAAGGACAAATGAATAGGTTCACCGTCAAAGGGAATAAGGATGATACTAGCTCCCCCACCATGCTAACACTTTGATCTATCAAAGAACATGGTGACTTGATAGATGAAGTCTGATCGAGAGTTGGTCATGATGGACTCATCATGAACCTTAAGAGGAGGAGGATGATTGTCTTTTAATGGTGCCTTGGCTAATTGGTCGACAATGACTTGCCCCTTAATTGACTTGTGTTGAAGAAATGCAAGGTCAAACTCTACTAAGAACGTGATCCACTTGGCCATACATTGATTTTGGTATAGCCTAGAGTGCATATACTTGAGTCAGTCGATATTGGTTGACATCAATTTTGTGGTTAAGGAGGTGATGGAAAAGTTTGGTGACCACGAAGACTAAAGCTAAGCAAAGCTTCTTGATATGGCTATACTGAGTCTCTACTCTACAAGTGTGTGGCTAATGTATTAGACGAATTGCTCTCTATGTTGTTCATCTTGATTAGCAAGCATTGCCTCTAGGGAGTGATCAGTGGTAGAGATATAAATGTAGAAAGGTTGGTCATCCTTGTGAGGGGTGAGGACAGATGGAGACAAAAGTTACTCTTTGAGTGAATCAAAGGCCTTTTCCTAGTCACTATTCCAATTAAAAGAGATATCCTTCTTCAAAAGGTGGTATAAAGGTTGGAACTGGTCTGAAAGCTGGGAAATGAAGTGGTGAATAGATTGAAGCTTCCCCTGCAAACTACAGAGATGCTTAAGGTTGACGAGAGAAAACATGTCAAAAATGGCTATGATCTTGGTAGGATTGACTTTGATTCCCCAAAGGTAAATGATAAATCCAAGGAGCTTTCCTGATAGGATCCCAAAAATACACTTATTGGGGTTTAGGCAGACATGGTAATGGATGAAGCATTCAAACATGATCTTAAGGACATCTGAATGGTCCTCTCAAAGTTTGGAATTTTTGATAAGGTCATCCATGTAGTCATCTACAATCTTGTGGATAAAGTCAAGGAAGATATAGGTCATGGCACATTGGTAGGTTGCGCCAATGTTCTTTAATCCAAAAGGCATGACCCTATAGCAGAAGGTTCCCCATAGGTTGGTAAAGGCAGTTTTGTGCTAATCTTTAGGGGAAATTAAGATCTAATTATAACCTAGAAATCTATCCATGAGAGATAACATCTCATGGCTAGTTGTAAGATCAACTAACTGGTTAATACTTAGAAGAGAAAAGTCATCTTTGGGGAAAGCGAGGTTGAGGTCATGAAAGTCCACACAAATGCATAGTCCTCCTATGGATTTAGTGACATGAATGACATTTGAGACCCATTGGGGATAGTCAATGGGTTGAATGAAATTCACAGATAGAAGACACTGAAGCTCTTCTTTGATGAGAAGGGTTATGCGAGGGTGCATGCATAAAAGCTTTTGCTTGATGGGCTTGGCATCACAGTGAGTGACTATGTTATGGGTAGTAATGACAGGGTCAATTCTAGGCATGTTGTTGTAAGACCAATCAAATGCTATGCTATGGTCATGGATGAAGGAGGGGAAGTCCTGAAGTTCCTCGATATTCAATGATTGGCCAATTTTGACAATACAGGGATCATATAGAGTGCCCAAGTTGATATCCATGGTGGATTCATTCAACATGGTTGAGGTCTCAGGAGGAAGGGATTTGTGGATGGAAGAATCTAGGCCACCAAGGTAGGTGAGAATAGAATTGTCGTCCTAGCACTGAATAGTGTTAATGGTAGGAAAGTCATCTCCTATCATCTTGGGATCGATCAAAGGGATAGTTACGATTTCCCCCTCCTTTTGATAAGTCAAGACTCTGAGGCTGATCATGTTGATGAAAATAAAATTTAGGTGGGATGATTTCATCATCCTCACATGTAGGTGGAGGAGAGGTTGGTGAGGAAGGGCTGTCTTCCTCGATAATGGTGGTGGTAGGTGGTTTGGTTTGCTTCTTGTTGGGTATAATAAAACCAAGGCCATGTTTATCATGAGGTTTTCTAGTTTTAATTGAAATCAACTCATGTGGGTCATGCTCATATCATTCAAGACCAAATCCTTTACAAGCACACCAATGGAGGTATGTCTTGGTAAAGCTCAATTTATCTAGGTAGAAGAAATCAGAGGTGAATGGTCAAGGCGAAGGGGAGGTAATGAAAGTGCCAAGGGGCTTGTAAAGCCCACCATAAATGAAATGGGTTTTACAATGTGAAGGTCCAAAGAGAATAATGGTTTCAACATTAGGGTCATATGCGAGTTGGTGGTCAAGTTTCCCATACTCTTGGGGAATAGGGAAAGCATCAAGGGCAAGGAAGTGATATTACCCCAGTGAAAGGCGATGGAATGTTGATTCTAAAGGGTTTGAGGTGGGGATCTGATAAAAGGGGATGGATGAGCTAGTGCATGCCTTATTGGTAGAGGAAGGTAGGGATCCCTATTTCGTAGTAGAAGTCTTGTCTTTGCTAAAGGAAGGTGTGCTAAATGGGGGTAAAAGACTATCATTGGGTCGGTAGGTCATGTTGCATGTCGAGAAGGGACTTGGGTCAGCTTGGATGGAGATGTCTTAGCCTTCAAGTTTGAATTTAATACAATGATGAAGGGTAGATGTGATATAACCCATGGAGTAAATCCAAGGTCATCCCAACAAAACATTGTATTGGAATTCACCATCCACTACATAGAAGAGTTTAGGAAGTGTGGGAGGCCCTACACAGATATGAAGGACAACAATTCCCAAGGTAGTGGTCATGGTGTCATTAAAAGATCAAAAGATAGCTAAGGTTTCAGACATGACATTGTTTGAAAGGTTGAGTTGGTTATAGGTATAGGAGGAGATGATATTAATACTAGCTCCCCCATTAATCATGACACATTTGACATGGGTTTGGTTGATGTAAGCAGTAATAAAGAGAGGGGGATTTGGGTCACACAGATGGATAGAAGGTATTTCCAAATCCTTAAATGTGACAAGGTTAAAAATTTAGAGAGCACCAATAAAGGCTGTCAGAGGTTGAGGGTCTTCAAGTTGGACTCTTACCAATTGCAATGCTTATATCATTACTTGACGATGATGAGGTGAAGTAGTAATCAACTCATATAAGGTCATCTTCATTAGGGTATGGTGAAGTTGTTTGAGCACCACTCTCTTGATGGACTCGAAGGGATTGGATTGGGAGGCACCTAAGATAGATACCTTAGGTTTGGGTGAAGGTGAATATGTTTGGGTAGGGTTTAGTTGAGAGGTAGAAGATGGGTATGTCCATGGGATTGACACTTTGGCATTCACCTTATCCTTCTATTATGCTATCATGACCACGTGAATAATATGGTTAGAGGGAGGATTTTGGGTAGGAGAGTCACTTAGTTCTTCATCACTCTGAGGCGAGAGTGGAGGAATAGGTAGGTTTTGGATAGTGGTTGGTGGTTGTTGGATTGGTAATGGGCCCATGGGATGTTCATCTGTCAATATATCATCTTCATCATAGAGTTGATGAATAATGGTTTGGAGAGCTTTGTAGTTATTTGTGTCATGGCTTGGTTCCTATGATAAGAACAAACTTGGTGGTTGTTATAACAAATGGGTTTTGAATCGAGAGGGTCAAATGGCTTAATAGGGGGTAAGGTCAAGTAAGAAGCTTGCAATAACCTTTGGAAAATGGTGGAGTAGGACTCAGCTAAAGGTGGAGAGACTTTAGGTGTTTTGGTCTTGGTTGGTAAGGTGGAAGTCATTTTGGGAGCGGGTTTGGTGATGGAAGGTTTGGGTAAGGTAGTGCATTTGGTTGGTGGTTTTGATTTTGGTAAGGCAATAGTTGACAAAGTGGAGGTAGGAGGTTTTAGGATAGGTAGCTTGGTCATTGGTGGTTCAGCAAAAACATGTGTGTTTGAAAGCAAGTGTGTCAGCATAACCAACAATGATAGTTGGATCTTGATTGGGACAACTAAATTTCTAATCAACGTGGAGGGATGAGGTACAAAGATGGAGGGTAGGATGGAGTGAGGTAGGAGTTTGGCTCTTTATCCTTTTGGCATTTTTACCTCCTTGGTTGATTTGGGTTGGCATTTGGTCATTAGGTTTGGTGAGGTAAGCTCCACTTTCACATATGGGTGATTAAGACTCTATGCAGGGAAGGTGCCAAGGTTCTTAGATGGTTTGGTTGGAGAAGGTGATTTGGTTGCTTAGGGTTTAGGTATCTTGGATGGCTGAGGAATTGTTGGGTTGGCAGAGGGTTTTATCAGTTTGGTTGGTAAGATAGGGGTTTGGATAATGGGAGTGGTGGTTGGTTTGCTAAAGGTGTGGTTAGAGGTTCTTTCTTGGTGATATAAGGTAGCCCTAATTTCTGCTAGAAGGTGGCTATATCCATGTCAAGGTTGGAGACAAATTCCAATTTTTGCACTAACCTAAAGAATCATTTATAGGCTAGTTTTATTCCCTAGATAGTGGACATGAAAGATAAGCCCATAGGTCGAGACTGAGGCATGGTAAGCTTATCCTTTTCCTTAATTAAAGGATGCAAGGTTTGGAAGGGTGACTCCTTTATGGGAGGTGCAGACATGGGGGCTTCCTCTTCAAGAATGATCTCCAAAGGGGCAATAAGTTGCTCGGTGGTTAAGGGAGAAGGTAAAGTGGGTGTTTATTCTAATATATTAGTTGAAGGAGGGGTTGATGGCTCTACTGCCTCATTAAGTAGAGGAGGAGAAAGGGGTGTTTCCTTAGTTTATGTCTCCAAAAGAGGAGAAGGTAACTCCACTACCTTAATAAGTGGAGAGAGTGAGGAACAAATAGGTTGTGCAATAGGTTCTTGAGTAATGAGCATGCAAAGAACCATTTTAATAGTATGGGCATTGTGAGAGCACTCAACCATGTTGATCTCATTTCTGGTAGGTGCATGATTAAGGAAAGGATGCCTAAAGATGTCAAGGGCTTAGTTTTGAGGCGCATTGGGGTTGTCCAACACAAGCTCACCCTTGTCAATGAGGGTTTGGATAATGCTTTTGAAGGTGTTACACCTACTAACGTCATGCCCTATTACTTAGTGGAAGGCACATAGATCATTCTCATTGTACCAACTAGGTATGGGATGAGAAGAATAAAATTACTAAGGTGGTTTGATAGGAATAAGTTGTATGTTATTATCTTTCAATAGCTTCTCCAAGATCGAATCTTAAGATTCTCTGAGTGGAGTAAATTATATTTGGGTGTTATGATTTTGGTTCCTCATGTTTTACTTCAAAGAATTAGAGGAATTTGGTTGGTTGGAAAATGGTGGAGAAGCAAATTTAAGGACAATCATGTTTCCAGTTTCCTTGCTTTTGGTCCTGGTGTTGGTTTAGTTGTTTGGTTTGGAGGACGAAGCTTCATTGGTTTTATAGGTATAGTTCTTGTTTTTCAGTTTTAGCTTTCCTTCATCCATGGCTATGTTCTCTAATTTATGTGCCATGGTAAAATCCTCATCAAAGTTTCAAAAGCTCTGAACATGCAATGTAGAAGAGATGTGTTTGGCACATGCCCAAGCAAAGAGTTCAATCAATTCAGGTTGGGGTAAGGAGAAGGAAAGTTGATTGATTAGGCTCCTCCAATGGGCTATAAAATGAACAATGAATTCATCATCAAATTATTGAATAGAATAGAGTTCAGTGATGGAAACCTTCTTGGAGATATTTATCAAAAAATGGTCTAAGAAAGATTGAGCCAATTGGGTGAAGGAGAAGAGGGTATGCTTGGTTAAGGCACTATACTAGTCCAATGTTGTTCCTGACAAAAACATAAGAAAAGTGTGAAGGAGGGCATCGTCATAGGCAATCAAGTAACATGAGTGCCTAAATGACCTAAGGTGCTGTTGGGGATCCTCCTTAGTCTGAAACTTGGAGAACTTGGTAAGTTCCCACTAAGGAGGACACGATCAGATAGGGATAGATGGGTAAATCTGTTCATTATAGATTTGATCATATGATAGGATGTTGTGAGTTCAAAAAATAGATGACTCTAAGGTAGTCATCTTATCCATGATCATCTTCATGAGGTCTACTTGGGGTTGTAAACCCAGGAAGTTATAAGGTGCATATTTTTGTAGTGGTTGGGTGACATACTAACAACTGGTAGGGGTTGAGAGGTCATCAGATATTAGTATGTAGAGTTCGGTGGTTGGGTGGAAGATATGTAAGGGCAGGTGGATGTGAGTGGTTGGGTAATAGGTAAAGGTACATGCCCTTGTGGGTTAGGGATGTAACCTAAGTTTGGTACAATAGACACCCATTGGGTAGGAATGATGCTTAGGTTAGTGACCAAAAGAAGGGAAGTGACCTTTGTGCTAACTAGGGGTAAGGTAGAAGGTATGGGCACCACAAGACTTTGAAGTGAGGCATTGGTGGAAGGAAGGCTTGAAATGCTAGTGGTAGGTACTCCCATGATGAGGGGAGTATAGGTGGTTAGCAGTTGGGTTACTCCTAAGGTAGAGGAGTTGTTTGTAGGGATGGAAGGTATAAGGGTGTTTGTAGGTTGGGGAGGTTAGTTTTTTATAGTAGTATCAAAGGGTTTGTTGGTAGATGAAAAGGCTTGGGTAGCCAACAGTTGGGTGGTGAATGTGGTAATAGAAGTGTTTCCCATGAGGTGGGAAGGCATGCCATAAGGTGGGTCCATAGGTGGAACTAAATAGGGGTACGGTGAGGCATAGTGTTAAGGTAGTGTTGAAGGGCCACAGAGTTGTTATCTAAGATGGTGGAAAAGTCCACATCTCCTTTGATAACTTCCTAAGGTAAGGGAGGACTTCTCAAAGGGCAAGGAGACTCTGCTAGTTCAAAGACATAGTCCATAGGTGAAGAGGTGGAAGAGGTCAATTGGTTTGGTGACAGGTTTTATTTTGCTAGATTCTTTCATTATTGGAGAGTAAAAACCATCCAAGGTAAGGGGGAGTAAATACATAGACAATATCACCACTCAAATAGAGAGAAAACAAGAAATGATCAAAGAAAACAAATCACACTCTAAAAAGTACGTTAAGTCCTAAAGGTTGCTTTTAGTATCTCTTTTGGCTTATGCCGTAAGATTTAAAGAAATTGTGTGACAAAAATTTGGCTTGTAGAACAAGTACTGGAAAGAAAGTATATGGATGGTTTCAGGTCATTTAGGCACTTAAAAGGAATTTGTATTAGGAATCAATACGTGGCTTGGTATTGGGGCCTACCTACTCACTTCACACATTACAATGATAAGGGTGTCGGGTGCTTAACCAATATATACCAATTTATAGAGTTTATACTAAATTAGATAACTAAGTGTGTTATCTCTTTGGTGGTGAAATCTAAGTGGGATAGCTGGAAAAGGGTAAGGAGACCACTAGTTGATGAAATCCTAGTAGAGCCTTATGTCAAGTTGTTATGATGTTTGATTGGTGAGTGGCTTGGTTTGTGTGTGATAAGAGTGATGTTACAGTTAACTACTTGCTTAATCAAGCTACTGTGAGCTAAACATGCAAGCAAACGATGGATGCAACTGATTTTAAACCCAAAAGAGTTTTTAGTTTCATTAATGAGCACAGATAGAGAGAAGGGCATACACATGCGAAGAAAATAAACCTAAAGTAAAGACTCAAGGTCCCACTAGGCATGCCATAATGTTTCAATGAATTTTAGCTTATATTTCATAAAGGGATGAAAAAGAAACTAAATATGGGTATGGTTGAAAGACTTTTTTGATTGTGCACGCGTTGAATCAGATGATTGTGAAGAACTCCTCTTTGACATGGTAGGATAACCTACAAATAAGACATCATTAAAGCAAATGGTTGGTTATATAGAAAGATGAGTGGATTGCCTAGCATTAGTTAGATCTCAGAAGTAAGAGCTTCCTCGAGAGTTATAAATCCACATGTTTTAAAAAATTAAGTTTATAAATAGAATAGAAAGTACTTGCATCAATAATCAAAAGGTACTGAAATTGAACACAAGAAATACATGCTAAAGAAATAAACTAGAAATGGCTAATATAGTGATAGGCAAGTCAATACTAGTATCAAATGGCATGACTCTATTTCAGAAAATTAGGTAGAGGTATGTGAATAGGTAGGGACACATAAATTAGATTTGGCAAAGGGTAGGTAGGAGGAAATAACTTGTTGTTATTTCCTACTACAATGACCGTCGATGGTTGAGATGACCATCTGTGGTTAAGGTGACCATCAATGGTCAAGCTAACCAGTGGCAATTGTTTAGACTATCAACAATTGAGACAACTATCAATGGTTACTCTATGTAGGTTTGGGTTGGTAAATGGTCATATTGACGTGATCCCAAAGTCAGATTATGAGAGATTGGTTGGTGTTGGGCTAAGTATAAAAGGCAAATAAAGTAATTGAATATTGGAAAACAAATACTTAGCTTATAGAAGGCTGATCGGGTGGGTGTTTGAGGTGGTTAACTCATTGGTGGAGTCTGATGTGATTTTTATAGAGTAATAGTGCTTGATGCTTTGGTAGAGTGGTGGTGGCAAGTTGGTTCTCTAACATAATGGTTGGGCTTCTAGATTACTGATGATGATTGACCTACAAAAAGAAACTCTAGATGTATAAGCTCTTGATAATAATTGCATATCTATTGCACCTCCCTTCTCCTCTCTTTGTATAGGCAAGGAAGGAGAGGTGTAAGTAGATGTTAACGGGGTCATTTAATTTTAACTCATGCCTGCAATGGCCTACACATAGATTTAGATGAGTTATTTTTAGAAAAGTAAGGTAGATGGTTTGCATGTTGGTGGTTGAGGAGGTGTACCTTGACCGTCGACAGTCAAGGCGACCTTCGGCTGCCATCTTGACCATCGATGGTCGAGGATCAAGGCCAAAAGTAGGTAAAAGGGTAGGTTAGGTCATTTGAGCAAACTGACCATGGGTTAGGCTCAGTTAGGGGTCAAAAGGTTAAATTCATCCTTTTGTTCCCCAAAATTTATCACTCATTTTGGGACAACATTTGAACTATTTTGGTCCTGCAGGCCAAAATTACTTCTTCTTTTCTCAAAATTTGTTCTGAGCATTCATATTCTTCATTTTTCAAGATTTTTCAATAAAGGGACTAGTAGGTTCAACGGGTTAAATGGATTTAATAGGTGAGTTCAATCAAAGGAACAAGTTTCCAACACTTAGGCATTTTCAAGATTGGTTCAATGCCTTGGTTCAATAAAAAATGTTCATCGGCAAGCTTCTAAGCAAGGATTGAACCATTAAACTGTTGAACCTTGAACCATTTTGGTTCAACGGGTTCAACAGGTTAAAAGGTTCAACATCGTCAGCAAGTATTAAGCACTTTGTCAAAATTTCATCAAGTTTAACCACTTCAAGGTTCAACAACCTCAAAACACTTTGCGAAAAGAAGAAGGCTTGAACCATTGAACCAATGAACCTTGAACCATTTTAGTTCAAAGGTTCAACGGGTTCAACAATTCAACACGCAGTTGGTTCAAACATTCAGAAGACTTAGCCAAAACAAAGAGATTGAACCAAATGAACCATTGAACCAAAGTTGGTTCAATCAGTCGGTTCAATCGGTGGACTGCCCCAAAGATGAAGGAACAAGTGCCCTTGCAGAGGGTAGGGAACATGGGTTCAAAGAATTAAAAAGCGACTAAGGCAGAAAGAAAATATTTCTTTCAAACTTTTTCCCTGAGGAAATGGCTAAGGAGCCAAAGGACTGTCTTCAAGAAGATTTTCCTCAAAAAAAAAGATAAGACAAAGGCAAATTCTTTCAAACAAAATGTCTGAAGGAAAAGAACCATTGAAGGCCGCCTGAAGGAATTAAAGGCCGAAGGCCACCCGAAGGATCCCGAAGGGTAGGTACCCTTGCGGGGGGCTCTCAGAACCCAAAAGTGGACCTTTCTCAAAGCCCAAAGGGACACCTTCCCTTCAAGATGTTCCAAAGGCTAGATAAAGATGCAAAAAAGAGATTCCAAAGACTTAGCAAAAAGGGGCTACAAAGAATGAACCATTGAACCTTGACCCAAATGGTTCAACGGGTTCAAAGGTTCAACCAGTTCGATGAAGATCAAAGGGCTCAGAAAGATAAAGAAAGCGATGGAATGAAGAATGAACCGATTAAACTTTGAACCGCAAAGAGTTCAAAGTTCAATGGTTCACAGGTTCAACAGTTCAAAGGAAGGAAGCAACAAATAGATGATTCCAGAGACCAGTTTCAAAAGGATGGTTCAACCAAAGAGTGAGAAAGGATGGTTCAACCAAAGAGTGAGAAAGCAAATGGAACAAAGGAACTAATAAAGATCGTTGAACCATTGAACTGATGAACTTTCACAGGTTCATGGTTCAACAAGGTTCAATCAAACAACAACCAGTGACGTTCCCACGAACATCAATTTTAATATAAAGGAATATCTATTAATATTTGAATATGGTGCAGAATTTGAAAAATGAATCAAGTGACCAA
This sequence comes from Torreya grandis, assembly GCA_037957365.1. Classification (NCBI taxonomy): domain Eukaryota; kingdom Viridiplantae; phylum Streptophyta; class Pinopsida; order Cupressales; family Taxaceae; genus Torreya; species Torreya grandis. The sequence goes on along the minus strand of JARHVA010000453.1, from coordinate 4,070,062 downwards.
CCGAAGGAGATAGCCTGAGAGCTTCAATTACTACAGGGAAGAGAGAATATTACAAAAAGATCATAAATATCTTCAAGGGAGTTATTTCTAGTAGGTGAAACATTGGATCAAGTGGTCATCCGAGCACACCAAATTAAGGATGAGGCCTATTTTTCTTCTGTGAAGTAATGGCAAATTGGACAACTGCGTAGACATCAGAAGAGGACCAGACAACTCATGGTAAGGAGGAGATATATAAGATGGATGAGCATGCCATAGTTGAGGCAATACACTGTTCTTAACATGGCCCTCCAGACAGAACTGAAGACGCATTGAAGGCGTTAACTACAGCATGGGTCGTTCCATAGGAAAAAGTGCCAAGCCTTTCTTGGCTGCTATACATGGTAATCTATGGTCTTATGCAAAGGGGGACTTTTCCATTATAGAAACAAAACTCTGCCCAAATTGAAAGGTGAAGACTGAGACTTTGAGCTCAGATTATTGTTCATATTATTTTATCTGAATGAGAAAGCAAGTTACTTGTAGAATTTGTGCTGTTATAGCTTGTGCCATTTTAGGAGATTGTTCTTATGTCTATCTTCTGAATGCATTCTTGTTTATTTAATTTAACAAGCAGAACTAGTGGAGGTAATTAGGAAGGTGTCCTGAAATTAATTATTGAAAGACTTTGTGCTCTCACAGTTGACTTCAGTGTGTGTTTTTAGTTTCTTTATGTGTAGAGGGTTCTGGGATGACTTTGTGCCCCCATTATCCTTTGTATTTCACTCTTTGGGTAGTTGAGGTGGAGACTTTGGGTTCCATTTCATCCTGCTGGTTACTACACTTTGTTACCAGTTTCTTGTCATTACCTGAAAGAAACTCCTGTTGTTTCCTACAAGATCACTTTTGAAAGAAGAGAAGTGCCTTCAATGTTTTCACCAAGATTTTCTCCTTTGTCTGTAAACATCATCTCTAAAAAAAGAGAGATGGATGGTGTGGTACTGCCCCTGAGTATTATTTTCTTCTTATATATATAGTATATAGCTCCTGCATATTTATAGGGAACCTCTCCTTGATGAGAGGAGAGATTTGTCCATCTCTGATGTAGTATACCTACACATTTGACTGACCAATCTCCCATGCTGTGGAGAAGAGACCTATTTTGCTCATCTGTTAGTTGATTGAAAAAATATTCACCCAACAGTCTTTTTGGCGACTCTGCTAGGGAAGAGCATGTAGTTTGAAGCCTCAAGCTTCAAGCTGAAGCAAGACCAGTCTCTTCCCATTTTGAACCTAAAATCTGGCAACTCCACGCTACACCAGAAGTTAAAGAGCCCATGGTGTTATTGATCATATTTTTGAATTGCTGCAGAAGGGTAATTTCGACTTGTTCCCTCCCCAACTTCAAGTTCAACGATCCAGGAGTGTTCCTCCTACCCGTACTAGGACACCAACACAAGGTAGAGCTTTACCCACACATACTCCACCCAAAAATTTGTTATCCCTCTTTTTCATAACCAAATCATGGCAGTTCAAGGCCCTTGGGGTAACTCATTCGGCCCACTCAATTTGACTCCACCTCTGCATGAGTTATCACATAGTTCAAAGAAGAATTTCTCCAAATTTTTTGGTGATGGAAGGGTTCATCTTAATGAACATATTGCAGCCTTCAGCATAGCCTGTGGCGTGATAGGTGTGGAATTTGAGGATGTTGCAGTCAAGCTTTTCATGGAAACATTATAAGGCACTATTGCAAACTGGTTCTACCACCTGCAGGCTCGATTAGTAACTGACTGAGACACTCTTAAAGCCAAGTTCAAAGCCAAGTTCCAGCCTGTAGAGGATGCACATGCTTTGCTGGCCCAGCTCACATAGATGAAAAAGGAACTTCATGTACCTATGAGGGATTTCATTGCCAAGTTTGACAAGCTCAAGAACAAAATTCTTGTAATTGCTCAGCCAACACTCGAGAATCTTAAGTGCTTCTTTATCAACTCACAGCTGTCTGAAGTGAGTTTTTTGCTGAGACGTGATAGCCACATAGACCTTGAGGCTGCTCAAGATTTGGATACTGAGGTAGAAGATGACCTTATATTGGTAGGGAAGATAAGGAGAGACTCAAACAAATGTAAATCCTCTTCATCTTCTGGCTACTCACCTTCGACCACCACTGACCTAATGATGTAGAAGCTAGAAAATGAATTACTTGCTCTTAAATAATAAATGGCAGAAGGAATGCCTTCTGCTCCTTCATACAGAGATGTACCAAGGATAACATTCTAAAATCAGTCATATCAAAGAAATACTGTCAGGAATCAAGGACAAACAGATCGCCTTCCTCCACCTTAGAGGAATAACCTTGCCATTGAAGCACCTCCAACTAATTCAGCAGTTGGATATCTTGACGCTGAATAATATTTCTCCTTCCAGCCTGAATTGAATCTTGAAGATGATATTAATCTCTTCACTGAGGAAGAAGAAGAATTAACTGGCGACTCCAGTATTAGTTTCTTGAATTACCAGGATGAACCCAAAAGTGAACGAATGCAGTTGAGGGATCATATGCTGTGTTCACTCGGTCCAAGAACCAGTCAACCAACCATCCAATAAAAAAAATTTAGAAGAGCGAACTCAACCAATAATTTCAATTGCTAAGTGGGGAACCACTCTTCCTTTCTAGCCAAAGGACCCGATGATTTCAAGAAAGGTAAGTACACCAAACATCCCTAAGCCTTCTACTTCAAATTTGTAGTCTAGTCCTCCCCCTCCCAAAAATCAAAAGGATGAAGTCCCATCCTCTATGCCTAGTTCATTTCAAACATTTGATATAATTGACCATATAAAGAAAACCAAAATTCAAATGTCTAAATTTTAATTTATTCAGTCCAATCCTGAGTAATTAAATAAATTGGTTCAATGTATTAAAAACCAAGCTATCCCTGTAGGACAAGCAATTCAAAAGGTGACTCATGATTCTCCCAAGAATGCATCCACCAAGAATAACCTTGTCATTAATCCTCCTGCTGCCCCTGGTAGGACTGAACCTTTCTATGTCTCCTTGTTGATAAATGGACATCAGTTGAACAACTGCATCATTGATTCTGGCACATCTGACAATGTCATGCTTGCCAAAGTAGTTGAATCCCTTGGTCTCACACTGACCAAGACATTTGGGAGATGTTTCTCCATGGAAAACAAGCAAGTACCACTATTGGGGCAAATCAGGGATGCCCAATTTGCATTTATAGCATTTCCAGAGAAGAGAATCAAGATGACTGTCTTGGTGGTTGACGTCCCAGCATCATATGACATCCTTCTTGGGCAGAATTTTTGTAAAGATGTTGGTGGTGAATTGAGCATGGGCTTATATGAGGCAAAGATCCTAGTCAAAGGTGTTATGAAGAGATTGCTCCTTGAAAAAGAAGCAAAATATGTGGTCACTTAAACATCAACACCTGAAGCTCAAATTTTGTTTGAGTCTTCAGGCATTGGTAACTACTTTTTGTCCATGGAAGAAGTTCATGAAGCGCCTATTGAAGCTCTTAAAGGTGTCAACCTGAAAATACATTCAGCTGAAATAGCAAAAAAATTGGTGGAGTGCAATGCAAGTGTGGAAGAATCTCCCCCTTCAAATGAAGAAGAATCTAAAGGAAAATCAATGTCTTATGAGGTATGGATTCTAGAATTTGATGGCAATTGCTCTTCTACTAGTTCAGGAGCCGGGGTTGTGTTGATATCTCCTCAAGGAGATATTCTTCTTTCATCATACAAATTACAGTTCAGCAACACCAATAACACAGCTGAGTATGAGTCTCTATTGCTTATATTAAGGGCTGCTCGAGACAAAAGCATCAAGTTCCTTCATGCCAAAAGAGATGATGAACTGGTGGTTTGTCAAGTGAGAAACCTGTATCAAACCAAGAATGATAGATTGCACCATTACCGTAATCTAGTCTGAGATCAAATTGAAAGCTTTGATGCTTTCAATCTTTCTACCATACCTATGGAATTTAATGACAGAGCTGATGCATTGGCAGTTTTATCAACTCTCTTGATTCCTCACCCAAACTTAAAAAGAGATAGGTACACTATTGAACTAGTCTTTCCATGAAGTGTCCCTGATAATGCAAGTCATTGGCAGATGTTTAACAATGACAACCAAACTATTGCCTTCTTGGAAAAGAAGGATAGCTTTGAATAGCTTCATTTGAAGGCAGTGAGCCCCAGAAGCTTGAACCGGTCCCTGAGTCAAGTGCAGATGCAGGCGAAGAATTTCTATAACTTAAAGGAAACAAAATCTTAAAAGGCCTAGTTTCCCTTGAGAAGCTGTTTGAAAAGCATGACAGATTCATCAAACAACAACAAATAGATTCGAGCTCCTCTCAAGAGTTTGATCAAGTGAATCTGGGTACTAAAGAAAATCTCAGGTTGGTAAACATTGAGAAATGTTGCACTCCTGAGGAGAGATTCAAGTTCACTGCTCTACTTCGCCAGTACATGGACATCTTAGCATACTCCTATGATGAACTGAAGTCACTCAGGGTTGAATAAATTAGCCATGAGATCTCTATCAAGACTTACTCAGTACCTTACAAGCAAAAATCCAGGCAGTACAATCTAAAAATGTCAAGTATTATTCTATCTAAAATACATAAAATGTTGAATGTTAGGATAATTATCCCAATCCATCATTCCACATAGATTGCAAACATAGTCCCTATGAGGAAGAAGAATGGCAAAATTTCCCTCTGCGTGGATTTCAGGAACTTGAATCAGTCATCCTTAAAGGATAACTATCTTTTGCCCATCATGGATCAAATCCTTCAAACAGTGACTGGTTCAAAGATGTTATCAACGCTAGATGGCTTATCAAGATACAATCAAGTTGAAGTTGGTGAAGCAAACTAGCACAAGACTGCCTTCACCACACATTGCGGCACGTTCACATATCGAAGAATGCCTTTTGGCCTGATAAATGTCAGCGCCACCTTCCAAAGAGTAATGGACCTTGCTTTTAAAAATTAAATGGGTAAGTTCATTATAGTATACTTGGATGATTTAACAGTCTTCTCCAAGCATCGCCTCGAACATATGCGCCATTTACAACAAGTGCTGGAACGCTGTCACCAGAATGGCATTTCTCTAAATCCCAAGAAATCTATTTTTGGAGTAATAGAAGGGAAGCTTCTCAGACACATTGTGTCTCAAGAAGGCATAAAGATTGACTCAAAAAGAGTCAAGTCCATCCAAGAGCTCACTTTGCCCACAAGTAAGATTGTAGTTCACTCTTTTTTTAGAAAGGTGAATTTCTTACGAAGGTTCATCCTTGAGTTTCTTAAGAAGACTCGACATATTGTAAACATGATGAAGGGAAAGGCCACATTTAGCTAGACTAAATAAGGCAAATTAGCATTTTGAGATATAAAGATAGCTATTGCCCACGCCACAATTTTAGTTTGTCCATATTATAACAAGAATTTCATCATGTATAGTTATGCTTTTGAGCACACACTTTCAGTAATTTTGGTTCAACATAACCAAGAAAGTATGGAATCTCATATTTCTTTCATGACATGTCCTCTCAAAGCTCATGAGCTGAAGTACTCAACCATGGAGAAGCATGTTTATGCAGTCACAAAGGTAGTAAAGCATTTCTGCTTCTACATCCTGAATTCACACACTACTACCCTAGTTCTTGACACCACAATCAAATTCATTTTAACTTAGTAGGAGTTTGGGATGAAAATAGGCAATTAGATTACTAAAATCCAGGAGTTTGATCTAGTCATCAAGCCAACAAATTCAGTGCGGGAAAAAGGCCTATGCCAATTGATTGCTGATAACAAACTAGAACAAATAGAGCATGAAGAATCAGAAGAAGAAGACACGCTAATAGTCCTCTTTGTCTCCACCTCGAATGAGTGGTATTCAGGTATTCCTCATTTCCTTACTTATGGTGAGTGTCCTGCTCACCTATCTTATAAAGAAAGGATGACTATCAAGTTGAAAGCTGCCAATTATGTCCTCTGAGACAATGACCTATATAAAAAGAGCCTTGATGGAGTGTTCCTCCGCTGCGTGGATAAAGAGCAGCAGAACCAAATTTTGAGGTCCTTCCATAATATGGCCTGAGGAGGAAATTTTTTCACCCCTGTAACTACCCATAAGATTCTACGAGCTAGGTATTATTGGCCTACTCTTTTTCAAGATGCATATAAATGGGTAAGAAAATGTGAACTATGCCAACAGTTTGTTGGAAGACCCAAGTTAGTTGCCCTGCCTCTCAAGTTAGTGGTCATAAAAGAGCCATTCCAGCAATTTAGAATTAATTTCATTGGTGTTGTAAACCCATCTTTAAGTGTTGGACATGATTATGTCCTCACAACCATAGATTACTTCACCAAATGGGTGGAAGCTATCCCAACCAAGCAGGCCACTTGAGAAGTAGTGTGCAATTTCCTTAAGGAGAACATCATTTCCAAGTTTGGGGTCCAAACCAAGATTGTCACTAACAATGCAGCTTGTTTCACTTTCCAGGAGATCACTCAGTTCTATTTTTACTTTGGGATTACACTTTCCCACTCTTTCGATTACTTTCCACAAGGGAATGGACAAGCTGAATCAAACAACAAGAACTTGGTGACTATCATCAAGAAGCTGGTAGATGACAACCAAAGGACATGGCATAAAGCATTAGTTGATGCTTTATGGGCAGACATAATCACACCAAAAAGGGAAATTGGTATGTCTCATTTCCAACTTCTTTATGGTCTCAATGCTAAGATACGAACCACCCTAGAATTGCCAGCATTGAAATTGGCTAAGGCAATTGAAGATCAGACATATGAAAGCTCCATTGATAAGAGGATCATGTGCCTGACTGAGCTAGATGAACAGTGGACTATGGTAGTGGACCAAATTACTGTGCATTAAAGTCTGGTGAAGAAGCTCTTCAACCAGAAGGCAAAAAATTATGATATCTAGATTGGAGATCAAGTCCTGTTGTGGGACAAAAGGAGAGAACCAAAGGGGATGCATGAGAAGTTTGATTCCCTTTAGAGAGGCCCGTTTATTATCCATCAACTCAATGGTGAAAATAACTTCTTATTGAAGTCTCAAGATGGCACGCTCTTTTTTTTGCCTCACAATGGGCAGCATTTGAAGCACTTCAATTCTTGAAGTATCAAATAAGTTCACCTGTACATATGTAAATTTGTATAGTTTTTGTTTATGCTTTGTGTTTTTCATTTTTGTTTTTGGCGCCTTTATTTTTGGGTAGCATGATTCCATAGCCCAATGGCATACTTCAAGGCACTGGAGATTTTGGTTTTTACTCCCCTCAGCTGTTCCAAGTTTTCAACTGAAGGAAGTTCCCCCAACTGGAGCCAGCTGTTGTTCCCCAAAATTTATCACTCATTGTGGGACAAAATTTGAACTATTTTGGTCCTGTAGGCCAAAATTACTTCTTCCCTTCTCAAAATTTATTATGAACATTCAAGTTCCTCATTTTTCAAGCTTTTTTAGTAAAGGGACTAGTAGTTTCAATGGCTTTAACAAGCGAGTTCAATCAAAGGAACAAGTTCCCAACACTTAGGCATTTTCAAAGTTGGTTCAACGCCTTGGTTCAATCAAAAATGTTCATAGGCAAGCTTCTAAACAAGGATTGAACCATAGAACCATTGAACCATTTTGGTTCAATGGGTTCAACGTCGTCGGCAAGAGTTAAGCGCTTTGTTAAAAGTTCATCAACTTCAACCACTTAGAGGTTCAACGGCCTCAAAACACTTAGCAAAAAGAAGAAGGTGTGAATCGATGAACCTTAAACCATTTTGGTTCAAAGGTTCAATGGGTTTAATGGCTCAACAGGTTCAATGCGCGGTTGGTTCAAATGTTCAAAAGACTTAGCCAAAACAAAGAGATTGAACTGAATGAACCATTGAATCGTTGAACCAAAGTTGGTTCAATCAAAAAGTTCAAAGGACTGCCCCAAAGATGAAGGAACAAGTGCCCTTATGGAGGGTAATGAACTGAAGGTAGGTGCCCTTGCAGAGGGCAGGGAACATGGGTTCAAAGAATCAAAAAGTGACTAAGGTAGAAAGAAAACATTTCCTTCAGACTTTTTCCCTGAGGAAATGGCTAAGTAAAGAAGTCAAAAGAATTTCTTTGAGAAGATTTTCCTCAGAATAATAGATAAGGCAAAGGTGAATTCTTTTAGACAAAATGTCCAAAGGTATTCCTTTAGACTTTTGTCTGAAGGAAAAGAACCAATGAAGGCCGCCCAAAGGAATTAAAGCCCGAAGGATCCTGAAGGGTAGGTACCCTTGCGGGGGGCTCTCAGAACCCAAAAGTGGACCTTTCTCAAAGCTTAAAGGGATACCTTCCCTTCAGGATGTTCCAAAGTCTGGATAAAGACGCAAAAAAGAGCTTCCAAAGACAGCCAAAAAGGCACTACAAATAATGAACCGTTGAACCTTGAACCAAATGGTTCAAGGTTCAGCTAATTCGATGAAGATCAAAGGGCTTAAAAAGATAATGAAAGGGATGGAATGAAGAATGAACCAATGAACCAATTGAACCTTGAACCGCAAAGAGTTCAAAGTTTAATGGTTCATAGGTTCAACAGTTCAAAGGAAGGAAGGAACAAATAGATAATTCCAGAGACCAGTTTCAAAAGGATGGTTCAACCAAAGACTGAGAAAGCAAATGAAACAAAGGAACCAATAAAGATCACTGAACCATTGAACCGATGAACTTTCACAGGTTCATGGTTCAACAAGGTTCAATCAAACAACCAGTGACGTTCCCATGAACATCAATATTAATATAATGGAATATCTGTTAATATTTGAATATAGCGCATAATTTGAAAAATGAATAAAGCAACCAGTTGAAGGAGATAGCTTGAGAGCTTCAATTGCTACAAAGAAGAGAGAATATTACAAAAATATCAAAAATATCTCCAGGGGAGTTATTTCTAGTAGGTGAAACAGTGGATCAAGTGGTCATCTGAGCACACTAAATCAAGGACGAGACCTATTTTTCTTGTTGTTGATGCAGTGGATTGCACTTTGGATAGGAGGCCAAGCTCCTACCTTCCACATGCAATAATGGAAACTCCCCTCTTGGCTGTGGGTATGGAAAAATTGGGGGGAGAGTCTCTAGATAAGGGCTAGCTCCCTTTGATGTATCTTTTAGGTCTTGGATTTTCTACTGCTAACAAATAAATGAAAAAGGGGGGTTGAAAAGGGAGAAGGATGCTGAAAATAGAACCTAAAACTAAACTAAAGGTGATACAAAAAAAAAATTGATCTACTTAGCTTGAACATACGCTTTTCACCAAGAATAAGCTGGCATACACTTTATTTGATATGGGGAACTCTTCTGCATCAGTGAGCTAGGGGTCCATGGAGATACAGCGAGGAAGAACTACCAGAGGTGTTTTGAGACACTCTATGATAGCCTATTCACATGCGCCTATATTCCTACTTTAGACACTTATGGCAGACCTGCAAAAAAAGAAACTTCACAATGCACTAAACATGTTAGAATCATTTTGTGAAAGCATAAGAAAAATGACTTAACACAAAACAAAAACATAGACATATACAAAAATGCAAGCTCAAATAGAGGTAAAAAATTGCTAAGTCTTGATTCAAGGTAAAATCCAGCAGAATTTCGCCTTACAAACCCAGAGATTTTTGGGCAGAGCTTTGCATTACAGGCTAAGAAGATCCCCCTTCTCAAAATGAGAAGTTTACAATATATAGAGAGAGAAGAAGTAAAGATGCCCCTTTAGAAAATACTTTTGGCACCCTTTGACAAGTTGGCCCATGTGCGTTGAGAGCATTGAGAAGGGGAAGTCGCTTGATAGATAATGTTGTGTCGGCTTCTATTTTGATTTTGGCAATTAAACATTAATGTGAAAGCATGGGTTGTGCAGCTTTTAGAAAACATACTGCTTCTTTTTAGATATTCATGCAGTTTGTCTGCTCATATATGCAAAGTGGAGAAAACAAGCTATGTTACTTACTATTTGCACCATTTGATGATCACTTGGCAAGCACTGTTCCAACTGCAGGAGTAAATCCTTGAGTCAACACCTCTCTTTGCCACATGGACTATTTGTCTATTTTTGCACTTTGTATCTTCCTAGTTTTGTCTTCTCTATCTCCTTTGACCCTCGGGGCTATCTTTTTGGAGGGTCACTGAGTTCACTCGTGACCTATCCTTAAGCCTTTTCAAAATCAATGGCTTTTTGACCGCCTTAAAGTCGACGTCTGTGCACCCATCACTGGGCGTTTGAACCTTTAACAACTAGTTCGATGTGCTTGATTTTGACATCTTCGGGCCTGTCACCCCTTTGAATTTCCTTGACCTTTTCCTTTCCTTCAGCTTTTTCTCTGATCGGGCTTTTGTTTAGGCCATTTTCTCATGGAAAAAATGTCCACAAGAATTGTCTCACTCGCTTCTTCAGAGTTTTTTCTTGGGCTTTTTTCCTGCGACCTCTCCCAAATTTCTTCGAACTTTTTGTTTAAAGGAATTCCTTCAAACAAAATTCTGAAAGAAATCATCTTATGTCTTTTGCCTTGGTCTTTTCTACAAGAATTTATTCCAAAGGATTTCTTCGGACAAAATGTCTGATGGAATTCCTTCAGACATTTTGTCCGAAGAAATTCTCTGGTTCACTTTTCCAAAGGAATTCCAACTTGCCTTATGCATTTTTCCAAAGGAATTTCAACCCTTTTAGCCTTCTCTTCTATCCCTTTGCAAGTGTTCCCAACCCTTCGCAAGGACACTTGGGTCTAGAAACTATCCTCCATAAGGGCAATCGAATGGTCCATTTTGCACCTAAGTGCTAGGAGCTTGTCTCTTTCCTGCAGAGTCTGTAGTTCTCAGCCTGCAGAGTCTGTAGAAATAGGCCTACAGAGTTCATAAAAAAGCCTACAGAGTCTGTAGAAATGCCTACAGAGTCTATAGAAATTTCTAGACTTGTGCAAAATCAAAAAATGAACTAGCTCAAAATAATAGGAAAAAAGGGGGGACTGATTTTGGCCTGCAGGACCAAAATGGTCAACAAATTAGCGACTCCCAAGGGAAGTATGTCTGCTATGCTTAGGGACCAATTGCCTTAAAAATCCATTGGGCACGGAGTCAGATGTAATTTTGAAAGAGTTAGCAACCACCTTGAGACATCCAAAAATCAATCATGAAGCTTTTACCCCAAACACAAAGGAAAACACACACAAGGCTAAAAACACTACTTGTGCAAACATCACTTAGGGAAAACAGGAAAAGAAACTGAAAGCAAACAACTATATACAGCTAACGAGGTATATTTGCCTCCCTCATGGATCAATGGAAAATTTCTTAAGTCCCCTTCCTGGTTAGAAAACTTATGGTGCCAGACAAGTGGCTGAATGGAATGGAGATTTGGTGACCTACTCCTCTTGCCTACCACCTTGGTTGGCTTGCATCCAAGTGGATCAGAGTCAAACATGCTTCCAACATATATGTACTCTTCTTATTCTTGGAAGCTCATTGAATGTTGGTCCTTCATGTTGGTGCATTTCACCAAGAAATTAATGGCTGTTGGCTCATCACCATCAGCCTTCTGATATGCACAGTCCCTTTGCAATGAATCATGGTTTGACCTGTTCCCTTCATCTCCATTGAAGACCCTGTCAAACTCATCCTCTGCTCCTTCATGGCTTCCTTGAAGAAGGGTGACTCTTGTGATGTCTGAAATGGAATCACAAACTGATTGCTCATCCCACAGAACATCACCTTTTTGTTCAAAGCTCTCTTCTTCAAGGCTTTCTTCAAGATGGACAAGCCTCTCCTTTTCCTGCTCAAGGATCAGAGTCTTTAGTTGTTCAAAGACATCCATCTGGTCTGCCTCCAACTGAGGCTCCTCGACATAGTCATCCTCCTCATCGAAGCAATAAGGAAGTTCATCAAACAAAGGAGGAGAGAGCTCACCATGCTTACGTTCTTGTTCATATTGTTGGAACATTCGCATGTATGCATGACCTGTGTCTTCTCCATTGTCGATGATGTCTTCAAAAGGAGCATCGATGATTCTTTATTCTTCTCTGACATTCATGATAGCCTCTTTTGAAACTACAGATTGAATCTTCTGCTCCTCACTCACCTCCTATAGAATAGGTTCCTCCTTGAGAAGGGGTGAAGTGGAAAAACCATATGGAAGAGGAGGCAGTCCTTGAGCTAAAATCGAATGATTCTCCTCTTTCCATTTGGCCAACATTTCATCTATATTAGGTGTGGCCTGATATCTCTCTCAAAAGTGTGTAGATGGGGTGTGTTCAGACATGTCCATCACACGTTGGCTGAGGAATCTCGCTCTGGATTCCAACTCTGCAATTCTCTTGGCTATATTTTCTTAGAAGAGCGTTTCCTGGAGGTCACAATCATTATCATGAGTAGGAGCAGCCTCGACTTCTTTAAGGTTTTGAGAAAAACCTTTCTCCTCCTCTTTCCTGCCCCATGATTCCATTGTTTGCTTCCAGCTCATGACCTTGGGATTGAAACTTTTCTCTTGGCAAGAAGCAACAACTTTGTCTTCCTCAAGGTCCTGAGTTGGTTCATGATTTTCCTTCTTCCAACCTAGAATTTGGAGATCATGTTGAAAGACTTGAGGAGGTTGGGGAAGAATTGGGAGGGTCTGCTCATGTATAGGAAGAGCTGCTTGAAGAAAGGCCTGCTAGAAAGCTAGGCTCATGGGATTAAGAGCAGGATCGTTTGATGCATCGGATGAGCTAGAATGAGCAAGTGCCATCTGATAGAAAGGATTTAGTGCACAAGAGGGAGATTTCTTTAGAATAAGAGGGAGGTGCAAGGCTGACTGCCTTACATGAATGGATTTTTCCATTTTGCTACCTCCTCCTCCATGGATTGCAAGGTCTGAGCTTGCATGAACAAACACTCCTCTTTATACATTAGCTTCTACTGATATCCATACTGCTCATCTAGTCTGTCAATCTCTATTACCTGCTTCTCAAACTCTAGTGCCACTTCCCTTATGGTTGTGAGACAACTAGGAGAACTGCTTGAGGGGATTGCATGAATAGTCAAAGCTTGATCAAAACCATACGAAGGAAAACGAGGCCCACGATGATGGACGATGGAATTATACATACAAAAAATGTGATTTCTTAATGGCACCAGAGCTGCTTAACCAGCTGATTCAACTCAGAGTCGCCATTGGTGTTGATGAAAAAGCCTCTAAAGGTTGGTTGGTTGAAGAACACACCAAAAATTCTTCCATCTTTGGACCAAACTTTTCTTAGTTGGTCCCATCGGGCGTGCCAAAAATTGTTGACATAGTGGATTGCACCCTGGACAGGAGGCTGAGCTCCTACCTTCCACACGCAACAATAGAAACTCCCCTCTTGCCTGTGGGTATGGCAAAATTGGGGAGAGAGTCTTTAGATAAGGGCTAGCTCCCTTCGATGTATCTTTTAGGTCATGGATTTCCTACTGCTAACAAATAAATGAAAAGGGGGGGTTGAAAATGGAGAAGGATGCTGAAAATAGAACCTAAACCTAAACTAAAAGGTGATACACCAAATTTTTTTGATCTACTTAGCTCGAACATATGTTTTTCACCAAGAATAAGCTGGCATACACTTTATTTGATATGGGGAACTCTTCTGCATTAGTGAGCTAGGGGTCTGTGGAGATACAAGGAGGAAGAACTACCAGAGGTGTTCTAAGACACTCTATAGCAGCCTGTTCACATGCACCTATATTCTTGCTGTAGACACTTCTGGCAGACTTGTAAAAGAACAAACTTCACATTGCACTAGAAATGCTAGAATCATTTTGTGAAAGCATAAGGAAAATGACTTAACACAAAACAAAAACATAGACATATACGAAAGTGCAAGCTCAAATAGAGGTAAAAAATTGCTAAGTCTTGATTCAAAGTAAAATTTGGCAGAGTTCCGCCTTACAAACCCAGAGATTTTTGGGTAGAGTTTTGCCTTACAGGCTAAGAAGATCCCCCTTCTCAAAATGAGAAGTTTACAATATATAAAGAGAGAAGAAGTAAAGACGTCCATTTGGAAAAGACTTTTGGTGCTCTTTGACAAGAAGGGCCATGTGCGTTGAGATCATCGGGAGGAGGAAGCCGCTTGATAGATAATGTTGTGTCGGCTCCTGCTTTGACTTTGGCATTCAAACATTAATGTGAAAGCATGGGCCACGCCTCTTTTCTACAAACAAACTACTTCTTTTCAGATATTCACGTGATTTGTCTACTCATAAATGCAAAGTGGAAAAAATAGGCTGCGTCGCTTACTGTTTGCACCGTTTGATGACCACTTGGCAAGCACTGTTCCAACTACAAGAGTAAATCATTGAGTTGACACCTCTCTTTACCACCTAGAATGTTTGTCCATTTTTGCACTTTGTCTCTTCTTGGTTTTGTCTTCTCTGTCTCCTTCAACCCTCGGGGCTATCTTTTTGGTAGGTCACTGAGTTCACTCGTGGCCTATCCTTAAGCCTTTTCAAAATCAACGGCTATTTCATTGCTTTAAAGTTGACATATGTGCACCCATCATTGGGCGTTTGAACCTCCAATGGCTAGTTCGTCGTGCTTGATTTTTACGTCTTCGAGCCCGTCACCCCTTTGAATTTCCTTGGCCTTTTCCTTTCCTTTGACTTTTTCTCTAGTCGAGCTTTTGTTTTAGCCATTTTCTCGTGGACAAAATGTCTGCAAGAATTATCTTGCTCGCTTCAGAGTTTTTTCTCAGGCTTTTTTCCCGCGGCCTCTCCCAAATTTCTTTGGACTTTTTGTCCGAATAAATTCCTTCGGACGAAAGTCTGAAAGAAATCATCTTATTTCTTTTGCCTTGGTTTTTCTGCAGAATTTCTTCTAAAGGATTTATTCGGACAAAATGTCCCAAGGAATTCCTTTGGTCATTTTGTCTGAAGAAATTCTCTTGTTGACTTTTCCAAGGGAATTCCAACTTGCCTTATGCATTTTTTCAAAGGAATTCCAACCCTTTCGGCCTTCTCTTTGGTCCCTTTGCAAGTGTTCCCTGCCCTCTGCAAGGACACTTGGGTCCAAAAACTATCCTCTGCAAGGGCAACTAAATGGTCCATGTTGCGCCTAAGTGCTAAGAACTTGTCTCTTTCTTGTAGAGTCTGTAGTTCTCAGCCTGCAGAGTCCGTAGAAAAGCCTGCAGAGTCCGTAGAAATGCTTGTAGTGTTCATAGAAATGGGCTTGCAGAGGCCATAGAAATTTCTAGACTTGTGCAAAATCAAAAAATGAACTAGCTCAGAACAACAGGGAAAAAATGGGGACTGATTTTGGCCTACTGAAAAAAATGGTCAACGCTTATATGAAGTAATGGCAAATTGGACAGCTACCCAGACATCAAAAAAGGACCAAATAACTCATGGTAAGGAGACACATAAAATGGATGAGCACGCCATAGTTAAGGCAATACACTATTCCTAACATGGCCCTCCAGACAGAACTGAAGACGCATTGAAGGCATTGACTTCAGCGTGTGCCATTCCATAGGAAAAAGCACCAAGCCTTTCTTCGCTGCTATACATTATAATCTCTGGTCTTATGCAAAGGGGGACTTTTCCATTACAGAAGGAAAACTCTACCCAAATTGAAAGGCGAAGACTGAGACTTTGAGCTTATATTTTTGTTCATATTATTTTATCTGAATGAGAAAGTAAGTTACTTGCAGACTTTATGCTGTTATTACTTGTGCCATTTTAGGAGATTGTTCTTATGTCTATTTTCTGAATGCATTCTTGTTTATTTAATTTAACAAGCAGAACTACTGGAGGTAATTAGGAAGGTGTCCTGAAATTAATTGTTGAAAGACTTTGTGCTCTCACAATTGACTTTAGTGTGTGTTTTTCGTTTCTTTTTGTGTAAAGGGTTTTGGGATGACTTTATGCCCCCATTATCCTTTGTATTTCACTTTTTGGGCAGTTGAGGTGGAGACTTTGGTTTCTATTTCATCCTACTAGTTACTACACTTTGTTAAGAGTTTCTTATCATTACCTGAAAGAAACTCCTGTTGTTTCCTACAAGATCACTTCTGAAAGAAGAGAAGTGCCTTCAATGTTTTCACTAGGATTTTCTCCTTTGTCTGTAAACATCATCTATAAAAAAAGAGAGATGGATGGTGTGGTACTACCCCTAAGTATTATTTTTTGCTTATATATATAGTATATATCTCCTGCATATTTATAGGAACCTCCCCTTGATGAGAGGAGAGATTTGTCCACCTCTGATCTGGTATACCTGCACATTTGGCTGACCAATCTCCCATGCTGTGGTGAAGAGACCTATTTTGCTCATCAGTTATCTGATTGACAAAATATTCACCCAACAAGTCCTACGAGGGTCCTAAGGTGGTCCAGGGGAATTTTGATATTGGAAATCATGATATGCAGATTTTTGGTGTCTGCACATACATACCAATACTCTTAAGAGTGATCAAGCTCGATGTAGTTCTCCCCATCTAAGTGTTGATGCAAGTACAAGTGACACTAGTATGATAATGGCCTTGAGTGCCTTGAATGTGCGTAAGACTAGAAATCTAGATAATATGAGCTTAGGGATGTTGTAGATGGTAGTATTTAAAAGTAGTGCAAAACATGGATTGATAACCTTAATTATGCTCAACTTGTTCTAAGTTTGAATGTGTATTTTGCATATGATTTCCATATAGTGGCTAGAGGATTAAAAGTAACGTTTAATAATTGTTATGATGCTTGTGCGGGTGATAAAAGATGTTTAGGTAGACCTTGGGAAGTTCTAGTTTTGAAAAGATATCAATTTGGGAAAGATAGGGCAAAGGACATTAATGCCATTTTGGGGACACTAGCGCCATGTGGCGCTAGTGTCCAACTAGCAAAACACTAGTCATGAAGGGCTAGGATCAAGAAATGAGGGTTTAGGACTATTTTAGGGTTGATTAGGGATGTGTGTGGTTGACATCAAGGCTAGATAAGTGTGATAATAGGCTCTAGGGTAGGTATAGATCTATGTTAAAGATATGTAGTCTCAAGTAACACTCTTAGCACTCAAATACCACTTTTGGGTGATTACATTTATCTCCCCCCCCCCTTTATTCCTAAAATGTAGCAAAGCAAAATGACTAGGATAAAGGAAAAATAAGTGTACTTGGACTTACCTAGGAGGTGAATCCCATGAAGCTAGGTCTAAGTATATGAAGCGTGCTCCAATGCATGTCCTACAAATGAAACACACATAAATCAATCCTTGAGAGATATTAAAAGCAAAAGACTAAATTGAGTAAACAGATATACAAGAGGAAATGAACAAATACAACTCATTGGGTACGTGAACCAATGCATGAACATGGTGATAACCTATGTGTGTGTGTATATATAGTGATCAATCGATGAAAAGCTTGGACTGAGCTGATGGCTTACTTAATCCTCAGGTGTGGCTGGCTCAAGAACTCAATCTAGTTTTGACTCCATCATTGCCCACCCCTGCTTGGTGGATCATGACCTGTGAATAGCTTGGATTGGACTAATAGTGTGTCCAACCCTCTCATGTAGGTGGATCAAGAACTCAAGTAGGCTATGAATCCATCAGTTCCCACACATGTGTAGTCTATGCATTTGAAATTTAACTATGCAAAGCAATGTAAATGTCTAACTATGAATATCAAATTGTGTGTGTCAGCTCTATGGCCACTCAGGTACATTAGGTGGCTCTAAACCACTTTGGAATGCCAACCACTATAGATGGAGTAAAGCTTGAAACTGGTGTACAACCTAGGATATGATGTTAGGTATATACAACGTAGAGAATGACATGGAATTTGTCATTCCATTTGATTAACCAGTGTAGAAGTGAGCATACAGAAATAATGTGTCGTGTATATGCCCCCAAATTTGATATCTAAGCATATGGATTCTAGAATGAGTTATAATAAATTATATTTGGATATCTGAACTAAATATGCGAATGGTTATGTCATGCATGATGCTCCCAAACTGATATAAACATGAGATAAACTTATGAATCTAAGTAAAACTTAGTATAACTGATCAATCTATAATTGAATTTGTCCAAACATGTACTATACTTATTGTACCTTTTTGGCCAATCTAGGTTGTTATAAAACTAAGGCTATTAGATAGCAGTGCCATGTCTTCGATAGTAGTGCCATTTTTAAAAATATGGCACTAGTGTCCCAATATGGGTGTTAGTGTCCTTTTGGTCTAACTTTTGTACAACTATAATGCTATCTAGGTCACTATTTTTCCACTATGTTTACTAGTGTCTAATTTTTTATAACTGAGTCTGTGTGCTAAAAAATGCACTATGAGTGAAATATAGGAGCTTGATCTCTATGAAAAACCCCTGTGAATGCCCTCTCTTTTGAGGGGAGTTATTGAACCTATGCAAGAATTGTCCTCAAAAGAAAAAACTCTATAAAATGTGTGTTAGCCGAAGCATATATGATAACTGCATAACAATACAACATAATGTGCATGTATAACATCAGAATGTAAGATAATATGAGCATAAGTATGTAATGTAAGATGTATGCCATTTATAACATTCACAAGGGTGTCAAGATAGATATAATCAATGCATGTAATAAAAAATCTAAGTAAAATTAGGTAGCTACTTAGCGAGATGGGGCATGATGTCCATCATGGCACCCAAGTAGGAAGGGTAGATACATGAGGTCCATCATGGCATCAAAAATTGGTGTGTGTAATGAGCAAAGACTAGTGTCATGGCCATGACACATGGAAAAAAAAAATATACAAAACACATGACGCATGCAAAATAGGCCTAAGGGCCACAATACAAAGGAAATGGGAACATGTCACTAAATATAAGAAAACAAGACATACAAGGATATGTTCAAATGTCCACATATGCAAGCAACAAGCAAGTTGGCTTAGAGCCACATAAAAAGACATGTTCAGATGTCTGCATACACAATCAAGAAGGTACACACAAGGACATGTGCACATGTCCAAAGCATAAAAACTATGAATAGAAGTGGCATAGAGACAAAGAGCAATGACATATTCAATTGCCCTCAAATAAAAGAAGCATAGAGATATAACCAAGTCTAAACTAGGAAATCTAGAAATGAAAGTATACATGATTATGCAATACAAATCTATGTAAGAGCTAAGATGTCCATATGCTGAGTCTAAAGTAGTAATAACTGGTAAAAAATATGAGTAAGAGTAACATGACCAATATAAAGATATAACAATGGTAAAACTAGAATGTAGAGTATAGAAGGATAAAACTTGGTAATCCAAACTGTGTATAGGGTGCCGCCAAGTGGGAAAATGTGTCAAGAGGAAACTCATGTATCGATGTATATGCCCCCAGTGGGTAGATAGTAACAAGTCTAGATCGGTGTAGTAAACCCGAGTCCTGTAGCAATATGAAGCACTCGACAAGAACAAGTGAAGCATGTATGTATGATAAAATCGATTATACTAAGATAACATATTTAGTGTCTGAAAAATATAATAAATATAAACATAACAATGCATATAATCTGTAATTTTATGTTTTCTGGGTAATATTTGAATGTTTTTCTATTTTTGAAATATTATATTATTTTTGTATGTTCTGGACATAAGCTATGTACAAGCAATATGAAAATGAACTATGTACAAGGAAGAAGAGAGCAGGAAGGTATGTACAAGAAAGGAGGAACAATACTAATCGATGAGTCTCATGGGAGACTCACTATCACTATGGCTTATGTCAAATAAGGGAACTGTGATCATGCTTGTTATGTGAAAGGGCAATTGTGGTCCCATAATCTATTGTACTAAGTGATCTATATATGTATCTACATTTATAGTGGTTTTAGGAATCTATGGAATTGACTATGGTGTCATGTGAATTATAGGGGTCTTAGGAACCCATCTAGTAGATGTTGTAGGTGGCATAGGTTGCTTATGCCAAGAACCCTGAGAATTCAATAATACTGATCTCGATAGAAAGTGAGTAGAGGGAGACAATCTATAATCTACAACATATTTTTGATGCAAGGGTCTTTCTAATAATGGTCTTTGTGGGAGAGTATGCCTATGTGTCAATACTATAGGAGTAGACCTCACCTGTATTGGTGGTTTTACTAAACTTTATGGTGTATTAGTAGGAACTGTGCTCTGAGCTGTAACTGATAACTATGTTGTATCTGGTAATTGTGATGTAACTGGTAATTGGGATGTAACTACTTATGGAGTAGGTAGAGGATACTCATAAGGAAGAACCTCAATTGTGACCACCTAATTTGCATGCATGTATTTTAGGCATCTATACACTATGGATGGGATGGCTCGTAACTAATATATCCATGACCTACTTAATAACATATCAAACACAGCTTCAATAGGTACTACTAAGAATCAAGTGGCCCCATGTACTGGTCCTACCTATAATGGAAGCATAATCTCTTCGATGGAGCTCTGAACATGACCACTAAAACCATTAATAACTATGTTTTCAGGGTATATATCCCACTTTCAATACCCTAAATGGTGTAAAAGTGTGATAGTGAAAATGTTAATGCTTGACTCATTATTAACCATAAGACTCTGGATAGGATGATGATATATATAGGCTCGTATAAAGAGTTCATGTAAATTTGTATCATCATCAACAATCTTGTACTCTAAAAAGGTGATGAGTGGTCTAGTTGGAACTATAGTGTGGTACATACTAATGGGTGTGCCTCCTCTATAATAGTATGATATGAAGCTGGTGGTGGATGTGCTTGATATGTGTAGTGAACACCTAAAGTGTTCCCTACCTCATTCACTATGTGCTTTAGAAATGAATATGAGAATATCTTTAATGCCTTAACTTTTATTTGTTAAACTTTTAGTGCCTCTATAGGTGTGCCCACATCAATAATGTTATCCTTAATCAAATATTGTATATTATGTTTCAGGCTAATACATCTATTTGTTGTATGGCTTGGTATCCTGTGATACTTGTAGAATACATTAGAATCATATTTCTTTGGAAGAGGTTGTGTTGTATCAACCTATTTTATGGGAGGGATAGATATGACATTGCATTCCAAGAGTTGTTGTAAAACTCATGTTGGTGATTCTAGAAGGTTGGTGAAGACTCAGCATGGAGGAATTGATAAAACCAAGTGAGGAGATGACTCTGAAGCTATGTTAATTATGGCCTTTTGATCACTTTTATTTTCAATTGCCCTTACTTTGTATGCAGGTTTAATTGAACTCTTAACAGTTGATTTTAATCCAATTGTATGTTTTAGTTTTCCCATTGATATAAGCTTGACTTCTATTTCTTTTATTGTGTGTCACAAATCTATGAATGTTATAAACTCTTTAAACAAGATAGCTTCATGTAATGCCGATAGAAGACTCTATTTGAATATGTCCTGAAGCTCTTTATCTGCCATGAAACTAATTAATTTAGTTAATATAGCCTTATATCATAAGACGTATTTTGCAATAGGCTCATTTGACCTTTGTTTCAATTGTGCAACTTGAGCATATGAGATCTTATCACTGATATTTATGGGAAAGTGTAATAAAAACATGCTTGCCAAAGGATTGAATGATGTGATAGATTGGTTGGGTAACTCATAAAACCACTATAAGACATAATCCTTTAAACTACATGGAAACAACTTTGTGAGAATCCAATCATTGGACACGTAGTCCAAACATGCTACATGAAAATCTTAGAGACGGTGCTCTGGGTCACCCTTACCATCATACAATGTAAGCTTAGGTGCCACAAATCTGGATGGCAAGGGAATTATCTCTATGTGATGTGCCAAAGGTGTATGCAAGAAAACATTGGAATCAAAGGCATGTGATGGCCTAGTGGCTCCCTGTTAAAGACATAACACCTTAGCCTGTAGAGTATGAACCTCATGCATAAGGGATTGTACATATGGAATGGAGGAACTAGCCACAAGAGGTGTAGTTGTCACTGAAGATTGTTGAGTTACAATTGTTGGTTGTGCTAGCTGAGTTGGCCCCACTATAGGTATAACAACACTATTAGCTGGGGGAGTTGAAGATTGACCATTGTTTGATTAATTCTTAATTTCCATTATGGATTATAAAATTTATATATGATCAAGGGGCTATTCCCAAATTCTATCTCTAAAGCTCTGTAGGATCTCATCTTTACTGACAATTAGGTTTTCATTGTCATGTGGAGGGAGAGTGTCCCAATTTCCAACTTGTGTATCATCTTGATCTTGATTATCTTTCTCATCTTCGGATGCATTATCATGGAAATCCACATAATCAGGGTGTGAAGAAACAATAATGAGAGTTACAACATGTCTGTTATCCATGGTATAAGCTTGAATAGTAAGAATTTGAATATGCTCAATAGGATTACCACATAGCCTAACACTTCTTTTTAATAAAAGAGACATAACTTTTTGAGATGACATATAGTAAATAAATTGAAATAGAGTTGCTAAAATAGAATACATGAAATCTAAAAAACTTAAAGCAGCCAATGAAAATAGGAAAAAGAAGGATACGAACCCTAAGAACATATAGGGTTAAGGTTTGAACAATGTTTAAAGTAAGTTGGGTTCACCAAATGTTTTAACCTTTTAGGACTTAACAAGTATAAATCTTATGTTTGTTACAAAATTGACTAGCTTTGAATTTTATAAAAATAGAAATAAATAGTACAAGTAATAACTTAGCTAGAAAATAACTAATACAGATGATCTAGGTGCTGAAAAGTAAGATGAAAGATGGTTTGAGTGTTGTAAACTAGATCTCAATGTTAGAACCCTTACTGGATAATAGTGCTATAATTGGACAATAGTGCCATTATTATAAAAATGGTGGTAGTGTCCTAATATCGGCAATAGTGTCCTCTATGTAGGACTATCCCAAGCTTCTAGGTGCACTTGTGTCTAGATCTCAGAGGTCTATTCCTACATGCATGAGTCGTAAAACCTTGTATTTTGCCTATAATGACTGATTTATTATGCAAACCCTAATCCTCCATGTAACTAGGGCATTTGGTTGATATGAGTTGAAAGTGTGTTTGTTATTAGGTTTGGCTGGACATCCTCAACACCCCACTATGAATAGAGTTGTCTACATACCAGTGCTTTGAGGAAGAATCAAGCTCGATGTAGTTCTCCCCACCTAAGTGCTAGTGCAAGTGCAAGTGACACTAGTATGATAGTGTCCTTGAGTGCCTTGAATGTGCTTGAGACTGGAAGTCTGAATAATCTGAGCTTAGGGTTGTTGTAGATGGTAGTATGCAGAAGTAAGGCAAAAGAGGGATTGATAACCTTAATTGTGCTCAACTTGTTTTAAGTTTGAATGTGTATTTTGGATATGATTTGCATCCAATGGTTAGAGGGCTAAAAGTCATGTATATATATTGTTTTGATGCTTTTGTGGGTGATAAAATATGTCTAAGTTGACTTAGGAAGTTCTAGTTTTGAAAAATTATTCATTTGGGAAAAGATAGGGCAAAGAACATTAGTGTCATATTGGGGACACTAGCACCATGTGGTGCCAGTGTCCTTATTATGGTGCTAGTGTCCAGTTGGCAAAAAATCAGGCACGAAGGCAAGGATTAGGAAATGAGGGTCTGGGATTGCTTTAGGGCTAACTAGGAACATTTGGGACCTACATCAAGGATAGATAAGTGTGATAATAGGCTTCAGGGTGCGTTTAGGGCTAAGCTAGGGATAGCTAGTCTCAAGTAGCACTTTTAGCACTTAAATACCAATTTTGGGTGATTACACTAAACATAAAGCATTTGAGTGTTTACATATGCATAATGAAGGTGGTAATAGAACTGAGGCAAGTTTTTAAATCGCATAAGATGATGAAGAAAGTGTTGCATCTACTTTTAATGCCATCATGTAGCTTTCTAATTGTTGCATGCTTCCCCTAGTGTTGCAAGACATCTCTAGGCACAGGAGGGTGCAAAATGGTGAGACCTTACACTTCCACCCACTATACATTGAATTGACCCAAGCAATCATAATATTGACCTATCTTCGTCCATTTAATATTGGTGAAGGTGGTTGTAGGCTAGAAATCGGCATCAAGTGCTAGAAGACTATTGAGAGACTTTCATTGCGTGAAACAAAGGATAAATTATAGGAATTGGTATTAGAATTCCTACAATCCATCATTGATGAAATTATACACATTTATTTTGAGTTCAAAGACTAAATGCTCATGCCAATTGAAGTTCTAATTCTAAAGTACCATTGAATATGCAATATCTATGACCCCTTGGTAGCCTGCCTCACACTTTTAATAGTCTGCCAAAAGTGCTTAGTACTACATTCAGACAATTCTCGTACCACAACATTATTGATTGGGTCAATATGGATCCTTATGGATGCCCTAACATACTTCTATCTAGTATCTAAGTGAATGGAAGCGGCCTTGGTTTTTTACGACATGAGGGGTTTACCTCATGCTTAAGCCATGTTGTGCTTGCCATTGTTGTTGGGTTGATGAAGATGGTTATATCCTTGGACATATGGAATCCACCTTCATTATACCTACTCAAAAATGTCATCATTAGTTTGTTTAATTTCCTAAATATGAGGAGATTAATAATTTTATCCACATCTAATCCTAGCAGATGGTGTTCAAGAGCTAAGGCTTTTTGGTTGTGCTACTACGACTGGTTCTATGGTAAAAAGATTTACTTTTATCATATAAATAAAATCAAGCAAATATAGATCGTGGTACTGATTTTGTCTTAGTGTGAGGCTAATCCCCATTTCTTCTTTTTTTGTATATGTCATTGGAATCAAGAGTTGTGATCGATCCCTAACTATTAGCTAGTAGGCTCTCAGTAAATGGATGCAACTCAAACTCATGCTATTGAAAATTCAATACTTTAGTGAAGGGATGATGCTCAAATCATAGATGGCTCTTATTTTCAAAAGGTTTTAATGGTGGTTTGATCTATATGCCCTTCCTTATATATGTTTCCTTTGCTTCATTCATCTAACACTTCACATTGAAGAGTGTTAAGTTGTCTTTGCATCATTATGCTCTTGATATAAATGATATTAGTTGTTGTGATGTGACCTTGGCGCTTCACTAGATAAGTTCAATGTTTTATCTCTCAGTGTTATTTGATGTGACGAGTCACCTTTATTGTTCTAAAAAGTCCATTTATTGTATAGAATCTAAATTTAACATTTCAATCTATTTTGGGAAAGATGCAATCTTTAAAGTGCTTCATCATTAACCACTTTATGAATGACCATTGGTTACTTGTCCTCCGTACCCCTTTTGTCACTGATTCATTCTCATAGTTAATTGATTGATCACATGTTGACCTTGTGTTGAGTTCTCTTCATTTTGTTCTTTCATTGTTGTGTTGCTTTCCTTTGATTCGTTAACGACATTAAATTTTCAAACTATACTCTGATAACCTATGATATAGATGGTGCACTATACAAAACTATACTACAAACCTACAAAAAAACAATAAAATAATAAATGAAACAAAAGCCTTAACTACGTGGTGCTACTCAACACCCACTCGATTTTCATCTTGAGATTAATAGAGATCATTGGTGGTAAGACTTAAGCCTACAACCATTTACATTCCCCATAAGAATAGTTCCTTAAAGGTCCCTTAATATTATTTTTCCTTCATGCGGTATTTTGTGGATGATGTATGGTCCTTTCTACCAAATATGTAGTTTACTTGGATGTGCTCAAAATATGGTATCAAAAAATAACACTATATGCTTTGGATAAAACTCTTTAGATCATTTATTGTAATCATGCCACACTTTTTAACTTAGCTTATTTATTTATTGTGTCCAACTCACTCTTTGCCAAGTTTCTTCCTCATGAGTTAGATCTAACAACCTTGCATGAAGTGAATAATGATCTCTTACTCTCATAATCAATGCAAATTGTAGACATAAAACTATATATTCCATAGGCATAATTGATTCTATTTCATAGACCAACAAGAAAGGAGTGAACCATCTCGCACACTTATAATTAGTCTTGTATGCCCATAAAATCTAAGGAATTTGATCCTCCCAATCATTTCTCTACACATTGCATATTTTTGTAAGCATCTTCTTAACTAATTTGTTGGATGTTTTTGCTAGTCCATTGGCTTGAGGATGATATGTTGTGCTTTTATGGTATGCAATCATAAATTATTTTTTCAGGGTCTTGATAGTATTATTCAAGAAGTGTGATACTCTATCGACGACAAACTTTAGTGTATATCCATATCTTGTATTGATGTTCTCATACAAAAACTTAGTTCCATCTCTTACATTACATCTTGGTGTCGTAATTACTTCTACCCATTTGGTTAATTAATATGTTGTAGTAATTATATACCTAGCATGAATATATTTTCTTGGTGGATTAATAGGTCCTACAAAGTCAATTCCCCATTGCTCAAAGGGTTTCATTGCTAACATTGGATTCAAAATCATTTCATCCCTTTGATTTCCCCTTCATATTCTTTGATAAATGTCATAGTGCTTTGTGACTCTATGCGCATCCAAGAACAAGGTAGGCCATCATAGGCCACTCGATAATATCTTCCTTGTAATTGATTCATCTACGAAGTGTCTTCATGTAATTACTTGATATGGTTCTTCCAATAATAGCATTCTACCATGCTCCAAGGCTACTCTACACAACACATCATCGTTACCCATTGTTTAGAGAAGGGCATTGATAATACTGAAAGATATGGCTCGTGATCAACTAATTTTTATCTTTTTCAACATAATTTTCAGGAAAGACTCCTTGTTCTAGGAAATTGGCTATGTCCTCCAAATTTTATGGAATCGTAGTGGCTTCAAATAAGTGTGCATCTAGGGACAAATCTTGTAATTCCTTTGGCTCTTCACCATTACTTTTTCAAATAAGATGATTTGATCCCACATTTTGCCTTCTAAGTTTCACGTTGATCTTAAAATGAAATTCCTATAGCTGGTGGTTTGTAAAGAATTCAAATGGTGTTTATAAGAGATAATGCTTTAATTTTTGAAGTACAAACACCATAACTAGGGCCTCTGGATTTATTGTAGTGTAATTATTCTCTTTCGTTAAAATTTTTATGCTTGTAAAGTGAATGGGGTGATCCAAACTCGTCTCTTAGTTGAGCCAAAACAACTCCTACTAGGGTTCCTAAAGCATGTACATGCACATGAAATGGATTATTGCAATGAGATAACACTAATATGGGAATTGTTACCAACCCTCTATTTTAAATCTACAAAAGATGCCTGACATTTATTAGTCCACTCAAACTTTGTATCTTTACATAATAATCTCTCCATTAGTGTAGATATAGTTGTGTGCCCTCTTATGAACTTGTGGTAATAGCCTGTATGTCCTGGGAAGGATCTCACTTAGGTAGAGCTTGTAGGAGGTAACATGCCCATAATGATTGTGATTTTAGCTTGATCAACTAAATCCCATTTTTGCACACTATGTGGCTTAACAAAACACCAACCAGTGTAAAGAAAACATGTTTTCAAATTCAATGCAATGCACAAAGCTCACCATCATTACAACATGAGTCACAACTTGGATAAATGTTCTTTGAATAAAGAGAATACAACCCAATCATCAAGATATACTTCCATAAATTCATTGTAACTTTAGTACATGTTGGGAAGAGGAATATTTAGATTTGGTTAAGATTTGAACATTGATTTGAGTGTTTTGATCATATGAACAATGTTTGTTAGGTGGAAGCAATAAATGCAATGTCTAAAATATCAAAGGTATGTTAGAAGCCACACTTAGTCAAGAAGTAATCAATGATTGGTTGGTCCGATACAAAAAGTGAGAAGCCACTATGTATCTTCTTAGGGTATTCTTGGCTATCAGTGTATAGAATGAAATTTCATCTTAGCTCAAGAGGTTTTAGTGGTATAACAAGTCTTTACAAAAATTACCTATTTCTCCTTTTATTTATCTTGAAGGATTATAAGTCCATGCTAATGGGTATCCTTAAAGGGCAAACCTCGTTCTAATTAAATTTTCTTTGGTGCATGTTATTTTCCTTTAAGCTCATTAACATATGTTATTTCAAACATTGGTGGCTCTCCCTTTACATATTCACAACCTAAAATAACAAATTTCTTGGCTCTTAGGGACATTCTTATGATTGGATACTTCAATGTATGAACTAGTTATATGTAATGTATACGTCATGACCTATATTTAGATCTATTTAGATCTCAAAAAGTTCACTCTCAGGGTGATTTTTTACACTGAACTTCATAAAATAGAGTAGTCACACTATATGAGAAATACTTGGTTAACTTGTCATGATATGAGGCCCTAAAAAAAACCCAATATATACAACACTCTAAATGAGACTCTAGATGTGTTATATGCATGTTAAGGGCTTGGTATTCATATAAAGAACACATTACATTTGAAATTATCTCAAAAATTTCACTTTTAGGGTATTTTTTACACCGAATTTCATAAAATATAGTAGTCATTATGTATGGAAAATACATGGTCAAATTTTCATGATCTAGGGCCAAGGAAAAAATGTAATATACACTAATCTAAACGAGGCTTTGGATGTGTTATATGCATGTCAAGGGCTTGGTATTCATGTAAATAACATGTTACATTTGAAATTTCAAACAAATTTGAATATGATATTATTTTATTTTGAAGTTATTTTAACACATGTCAATGTTGTAATTGTTGACCATTTTTTGGTCCTTTAGGCCAAAATCGGTCCCTGCTTTTCTTTCCTTACTGTCCTAATCTTTGATGCCTTTCACCTTGTTGCAATTATGGTTTTTTCCCTTTGTCATAGGGTTGTTCCATGAAAAAAGCTGAGTGATTTGAGTCATGTAGGTTTTGGGTTGATTTGAGGCTTGTTTTGCTTCATAAAATTACCTCGGGCATGCCTTTTATTGCAGAGGAATGGGTTAGTTATAAAGAAATGCAAGTCATTTATGAACACTTCAAAAGGGAAGTGCCCTTACAGAGGGCAATAAGGTGCCAAATGGGACCTTTCACAAAGCTCTGAAAGACATTTTGGACCCACCGTGCCCTTGCAGAGGGCAGAGGGCACATTTAGAAAAGTTACACGGCAGAAGGCCCAAAGGGAAGAATTCATTCAGAAAAATGACAAGGCAAAAAGGGAGAAACTAAAGGGACATTTCCTTCAGACAAAATGCCCAAAGGAATTCCTTCAGACATTTTGTCCGGAGAAAAACACAAATGGAAGGGCTGAGACTTTGAAGGAAAGATTTCCTTCGGACAAAATGTCTGAAGGAATTGAGAAGACAAAGAGCCCAAAGGAGCCCGAAGGGCAAGTGCCCTTGCGGGGGACTCTCAGCTATTGAAAAGAGACCCTCTCCACTCTTTCGAAAGGTCACCTTCCCTTCGAGAAGGTTCAATTGCAAAAGACTAAAGGAATTACAAAAGGCCGAAAGAAATCCCAAAGGGATGACAAGCCCAAAGAACATCAATTTTAGTGCAACAAACTAGCGTGAACTTTCATTCGAGAAGGTTCTGTTGCAAAAGATTGAAGGAATTACAAAAGGCCAAAAGAAACACCAAAGGGATGATAGGCCCAAAGAACATCAATTTTAGCACAACAAACTAGCTGTTGGCTTTCAAATGGTGATGGGCTTGTAGATGTCAAATTTACGGTGATGAAATAGCCATTTGGTTTTCAAATAGCGACGGCCCCGCATACGTCAATTTTTGACGAGATGCATCAGCTGTTGAGGAGAAGCCAAAGGACTAATGCCTTCACGATAAGCGACCAAAGGCTCATGACACAGACTCGAGTAAACTCAGTGACCCACTGAGAAAGGAGCCTGAGGAACAAGCAAAAGATGAGAGGAATAGATTGAGAGAGGTCAAATTTCCAAAAAGAGACAAGAAATAACAAGGGAATAGGGAATGAAATAGAGAATCTAGAACATGGCTACACACACATATGACAACATTTGGAATGTTCCAAAAGATGCACCCAACCAAGCACAAACACGAATCAAATCAACCCAGGTGGCAAAAGAAGGTGTCGGCATAAGGAGTTATTGCTGTGAATGAAATAGTCTCCACCAAGTGGTCATCAAAGAGTATGAACATTCAAGAGGGCAGCCCATTTTTTCTTTGTTTAGAAATAATAGGCAGATAGCTGCGCAAACTTTCATGGAAGGATGGCTTTGTTGGTTATGGAGAGCAGCGACCCACACTTTTGCAGGAGTGTTTAATATGCCCAGGCAGCAAAGTCAAGACTGGCGACAACCACAACATGGTTCAAACAATAGACTTCCTCTTTCTTAGGCCTTTAATGCAGTATGGGTCGTCCTTTCTTTGAAAGTGCCAAACTCTTTCTCAAAATGCTATATATATATATTGATAAGAATATCTCTCAGCGTGTATGGTGAAGCCCTACATAATTTTACCTTAAATCAAGACATAGCATTTTTACCTCCATTTGAGTTTGTACTTTTGCATATGTCTATGGTTTTCTCTTGTGTTAAGTCATTTTCTTTCATGCTTTCACATAATGATTCCAACATGTCTAGTGTATTGTGAGTTCTTTTACATGTCAGCAAGAAGTGTCCACAATAGAGTACATGCGCATGTGAATAGGCTGCCATAGTGTGTCTTCAAACACCTCTAGTAGTTTCTTCCTTCTTGTATCTCCAGAGGACCCCCTAGCTCACTGATGCAGAAGAATTTCTCATGTCAAATGAAGTGTATATTAGCTTGTTCTTGGTGTAAAGTGTATGTCAAAGCTAAGTAGACCAACCATTTTGGTGCATCATTGCTTTAGTTTAGGTTCTATTTTTAATATTTTCTCTCTCTTTCCCCCCATTATTAGCAATAGTAGTAAAAGACTTTAGAGATGCATCAAAGGGAGCTAGCCCTTATCTAGAGATTCTCCCGTCAGTTTTGCCAGACCCATAGCAAGAGGGGAGTCTCCATTGTGCCACGAGGAAGAGAGAAGCCCAACCTTCTTTCAAGGGTGTAATCTGAAATGTCAACAATTTTTGGCATGCCTAGTGGGATAGTTTGTCCAAGGAGTTGAAGGATTTTTTGGTGTGGTCTTAAACTAATTAGCCTTTAGAGGCATTTTAACCAACACCAGTGGTGACTATGAGTTGAATCAGCTAGTTAAGCAGTCTTGGTGCCATCAAGAAATTGCATTTTGGTATGTATAATTCCATTGCTCAATAGCATGGGCCTTGTTTTCCTTCATATAACTTTGATCAAACTCAGGTTGTTCATGGAATCACCTCAAGCAGCTCTCCTAGTTGCCCTTCACGTAGTGTAAAGAAAGTAATGTTGGAGTTTGAGAAGCAAGTGATGGAGATAAACAGATTGGAGGAGTAGGATAGATATGAACAAGAGCTTATGTACAAAGAGGAGTGCTTGTTTAGGCAAGCTCATGTCTTGCAATCCATGAAGGAGGAAGTACAAAAATGGAAGAGTCCATTCATTCAAGGTAGTTAGCGTTGTGTGCCTTTTCCCATTCCAAAGCAACCCCCTCCTATTCTAAAGAAAGCCCCCTCTTGTGCACCAAATCCTTTCTACCAAATAGCACTTGCTCACTTTAGCTCTTCTGATGCATTAATCACTCCTGCTCTTAATCCCTTGCACCTCACTTTTCAACACCAAAGGGCATTAGAGTAGCCTCTCATGGAAATGAACCTTCTCAATTCCTTAGGTTGTGAATCCTCCTTTATAGGGAATACCATGAACTAGTACATCTCTCTTCTAGAAACTCTTCCTGTACATCACCAGTCTCTTCCTAGTCTTCCTCAACCTCAAGTCTTCCAACATGATGTCAAGATTCCAAGTTGGAGGAGGGAATACCATGAACCAACTCAGGACCTTGAAGAAGATAAAGCTGCTCCTACTCATGGTGATCCTCATGATCTCCAAGAAAGGCTCTTCCAAGAGAATATAGCCAGGCAAATTATAGAGTTGGAGTCTAGAATGAGGTTCCTTAGCCAAGGTGTGATGGATGGTTTAGACCAAACAACGGATTCCATGTCTGAACACACTCCATCTACACTCCTTCAAGAGAGCTATCAAGCCACATCTGATATAGATGAAGTGCTGGCCAAATGGAAGGATGAGAATCATTCTATTCTAGCTCAAGGATTGCATCATTTTCCACATGAGTTTGTCCATCAACCCTCCACTCCATTCTTTCTCAAGGAGGAACATGTTTTGAAAGAGGCAAGTGAGGAAGAGAGGATCCAATTTGCAACTACCCACGAGGCTATCATGAGTGACAATGAAGATGAGATCATCATGGATGATCCCTTTGAAGACATCATCAACAAAGGAGAAGACACAGGTCATGCATACATGCAGATGTTCCAGCAATATGAAGAAGAGGTTGACAAACTTTATCTGTCAATAATGGATGATGAGGAAAGTAAGCATGGTGAGTTCTCTCCTCCCTTGTTTGTTGAACTTCCTTATTGCTTTGATGAAGAGAATGACCATGCCATGGCACCCGAGTTGTAGGAGGATCAGGAGCATGTCCGAGAACAACTAGAGACTCTAGTCTTTGAGCAAGAAAAGGAGAGGTCTGTCCATCTTGATAAAATCTTTGAAGAAAAGAGCCTTGAGTAAGAAGGTGATGTTTTATGGAATGAGCACGCGGTTTGTGATCTAATTTCAGACATCACAACAATTACCCTTCTTCAAGAAAGCCATGAGGAAGTAGAAGATAAATTTGACAATCTCTTCAATGAAGCAAAAGGGAACAAGCCAATCCGTGATGCATATTAAGGGGGTTATGAGTTAGATGATCCCTATGGTGATGAGCCAACAACCATTGACTTCTTGGTGAGATACACTAGCATGAAGGGCCAGCATGAGGTAAGCTTCTGAGAGTAAGATGAGTACATATATGTTGGAAGCATGTTTGACTCTGATTCATTTGGATACAAGCCAGTCAAGGTGGCAGACAAGAAGAGCAAGTCACCAAGTCTCCTTTCCATTCAGCCAGTTGTCTGGCACCATAAGTTTTCTTGCAATGAAGGAGACTTAAGAAGTTTTCCCTTTGATCCAGGAGGGAGGAAAATGTATTTATTTAGTTGTACATAGTAGTTTGCTTTCAATTATGTGTCTTTTGTTTCCCCTAAGTACTATTGCACAAATGTGTGTAGTTTTTTAGCCTTTGTTATGTGTGTTTTCCTTTGTGTTTGAGGTAAAAGATTTGTTGGTTCATAGGTATTTAGAAGGCTGTTGATAACTTTTTCAAGATGCATCTTGACTCCATGCCCAATGGACTTTGAGGCTACCAATCTTCTTTAGCTTAGCAGGCATGCTTCCCCTAAGAATCACTAATTTGTTGACCATTTTTTGGTCCTACAGGCCAAAATTAGTCCTCCCTTTCCTTTCCTTGCTATCTCAGTCTTTGATGCCTTTCACCTTGCTGCAATCGTTGTTTTTTCCCTTTATCATAGGCCTGTTCTACAAAAAAAGCCAAGTGATTTGAGTCCTGTAGGTTTCAGGTTGATCTGAGGCTTGTTTCACTTCAGAAAATTACCTCAAGCATGCCTTTTATTGCAAAGGAATGGGCCAGTTCTAAAGAAATGTAAGTCTTTTATAAACACTCCGAAGGGCAAGTGCCCTTGCAGAGGGTAGGAAGGTGATAAATGGGACCTTTCACAAAGCTTTGAAAGATATTTTGGACCCACGGTGCCCTTGCGGAGGGCTGACGGCACATTCAGAAAAGTTACAAGGTAGAAGGCCCGAAGGGAAGAATTTCTTTAGAAAAATGACAAGGCAAAAAGGGAGAAACCAAAGGGACATTTCCTTCAGACAAAATGCCCAAAGGAATTCCTTCGGACATTTTGTCTAGAGAAAAACACAAATGGAAGGGCCGAGACTTTGAAGGAAATATTTCCTTCAGACATTTTGTCCGAAGGAATTAAGAAGACAAAGAGCCCGAAGGAGCCAAAAGGGCAAGTGCCCTTGCGAGGGACTCTCGACTACCGAAAAGAGACCCTCTCCTCTCTTTTGAAAGGTCACCTTCCCTTCAGAAAGGTTCAATTGCAAAAGGTTGAAGGAATTACAAAGGCTGAAAGAAATACCAAAGGAATAACAGGCTCGAAGAATGTCAATTTCAGTGCAGCAAACTAACCGTTGGCTTTCAAATGGTGACAGGCCTGTGGACATCAAATATATGGTGATGAAATAGCTGTTTGGTTTTTTAATAGCGATGGGCTCGTAGACATTAATTTTTGATGGGATGCATCAGTTGTTGAGGAGAAGCCAAAGGACTAATGCCTTCATGATAAATGGCTGAAGGCTCATGGTGCAGACCTGAGTAAACTCAACGACTTGCTGAGAAAGGAGCTCAAGGAGCCAGCAAAAGATGAGAGGAATAGCCTGAGAGAGCTAAAATTGCCAGAAAGAGACAAGAAATAGCAAGGAAAGAGGGAACAAAATAGAGAATCTAGAACACGGTCACACACACATACGATAACATTTGGAATGTTCCAAAAGATGTACCCAACCAAGCACATACACGAATCAGATCAGCCCATGTGGCAAAAGAAGGTGTCGGCACAAGGAGTTATTGCTACAGATGAAACAGTCTCCACCAAGTGGTCATCAAAGAGCACAAACATTCAAGAGGGTAGCCCATTTTTTCTTTGTTTGACATTAATAGGCAAACAACTACGCGAACTTTCATGGAAGGATGGCTTTGTCAGTTATGGAGAGCAGCGACCCATACTTTTGCAGGAGTGTTTAATATGTCCAGGCAACAAAGTCAAGACTAACGATAGCCACAACATGGTTCAAACAATAGACTTCCTCCTTCTTAGGCATTTATTGCAGTATGGGTCACGCTTTCTTTGAAAGTGGCAAACTCTTTCTCAAAATGCTATATATATATTGTAACCTCTCAATTGAGAAGGATATCTCTCAGCTTATATGGCGAAGCCCTACAGGATTTTACCTTGAATCAAGACATAATATTGTTACCTCCATTTGAGTTTGCAATTTTGTATATGTCTATGGTTTTATCTTGTGTTAAGTCATTTTATTTCATGCTTTCACATAATGATTCTAGCATGTCTAGTGTATTGTGAGTTCTTCTTTTGCAGGTCAATAAGAAGTGTCTACAATAGAGTACAGGCGCATGTGAATATGCTACCATAGTGTGTCTTAGAACGCCTTTGGTAGTTTCTTCCTCCCTGTATCTCCAAAGGACCCCCTAGCTCACTGATGCAGAAGAATTTCTCATGTCAAATGAAGTGTATATCAACTTGTTCTTGGTGTAAAGTGTATGCCAAAGCTAAGTAGACCAACCATTTTGGTGCATCACTGCTTTAGCTTAGGTTCTATTTTCAATATTTTCTCTCTCTTTCCCCCCCATTATTAGTAGTAGTAAAAGACTTCAGAGATGCATCAAAGGGAGCTAGCCCTTATCTAGAGATTCTCCCCTCAGTTTTTCCAGACCCACAGCAAGAGGGGAGTCTCCATTGTGCCGCGTGGAAGAGAGAAGTTGAGCCTTCTTTCAAGGGTGCAATTTGTAGTGTCAACAGTAATAAATTTAAAATATGGGTATATAAATAAAATATAAATTATGGATATTTTTATACACCATATTTTATTTTATTAACCATTTAAATACAACACAACAAATCTATTTTAGTTAATATCTTATTTAAATTACATAACAAAACAATATCACATAACTTTATAATATCAATTTCCATATCACTATTTTACATAAACTCCATAAACATCTTCAATGTATTGAAGCTTCGTTTCATGCATACGTTTGAAATAAAATTTACCAAGAAAGACATTATAAAAATAAAACAATTACAATGAGATCAACGTATATAACTTGTACATGTGCATCAAATTAGAATAGTAGACACATTAAAATCATTTAACACTTTTGTTAATAATTGTTGGATGGATTTAAGTTAATATAAATCAGGGGCCAAAACATGTCTTAAAACCACATGAGGAAGGTAAGTAAATTTCGAAACTATTAAGGCATTATTAACTGGTTAGGCATTGATATTATGACACCAGTTAGTTGAAACTTGGAAGAAATATCAACATGTTAAAGTAGGGTGATAACACGTAGCAAAGGTGAACAGGTGGTAATCGTTGATGGTGGCTACATCTTCTTGCAAGTGGTTGATAGAATCTCTTTAACGAGCTCTTTGTATCTATTATATTCTATTATCTATTAAGTTGGATTGTTAGATACATTCATTGGCCATTGATCTCCATAGCCATTTGATTTTCACGAGGTGAGTGGGTGATTTTAAATTTTACAAAACTAGCCATATTTGTATAGTCTTTCGTGTTGATTGCAGTTAATGCAAATATTGTTAAATAACATTTTTATTCTTGTTGAATGTTAATACACTACCATTCAACGTTAACACACAAGTTGTTTACTTTTAGGCAGTCCAAT
Source organism: Torreya grandis (assembly GCA_037957365.1). Taxonomy (NCBI): domain Eukaryota; kingdom Viridiplantae; phylum Streptophyta; class Pinopsida; order Cupressales; family Taxaceae; genus Torreya; species Torreya grandis. Next base: position 4,033,602 of record JARHVA010000453.1, on the reverse strand, counting down.
CAACTTAAAATTGGCAAAGATACAATAAAAATACAAAGTTTCTCAAAGAGTCAAGGTACTCGCCTTTAGTCAATGGATCCAAAACCCTGTAATGTAATCAATATGTATATTAATAAGATTTATGATAATTAAAGACTTCAAGTTTTCTCTATCTATACTCTTATAGACAAGAGCTTCCTTACTAATTAAGAGTAAATTTTTAGAAAGTGACCTTCATGGTGCATATTTAGGATTTGGAAAATAACGATAGTATATTTGTATATTCTTTCTAGATTATTTTCTTTTGGAGGTAATTGTAATTCAATAGGTCAAAGATCACCCAAAAATTAGATAAAATCATGGTTTTGGCATTGCCTTACAAAAGTGCACAATTGGTAGAAAAGTAGTTTGTACAAACACATGGTGTCTGTTACAATTACATTTGTTGCCATTTTTTTTTCTTCTGACAATTTACTAGGGAATTATCATTCATGTTTTTACCTTTGTAAGGTTTTCAAAATTATCTTGATTTCTATTCTAACCCATGGGAGACCTAAGTTATAAGATATTTCAAAGTGTCCCTGTTTATCCATATCTTGTGTATTTGGTACTAATCCTAATAGAGTTATTTCAAGGATATGTATATGATACACTAAAAAACTTGCCATATATGGACATGCCTAGATAGACATGATCATATTTTATCTATAATTGAGTCATATCTTGGTCGAATGTGATAGATGGCAATTGTTCGTGTTTGAGAAAAAAGTAAAAATAAAATGCCTATAAATTGGAGCAGTGATTTTTAGTCCTAAATAGTAAAAACTTCATGCTTGAAAATAAAGTAAAAACAAAAAAATCCCTAATTATTGTAGTGATTTTGACTCCTAGAAGGTAAAATCTTGGCTTGTTATCAACTTAGAAGCGTCAAGTAGAAGGTCAAAATATTGATTGCCACACATTAGATGTATGCAATAGTAATTCTATTTGATACCTTGGCTTAACATATAAAACAAAGGCACGACAGGGATGACATTTGGGTACATATCTTGTTCTTTGTGCTCATTTGGAAGTAGCATGTATAGAGGCAAAGCCTTACGATAAAAGAGAATGAATGGATGTAGAATCCTAAATTAAAGTCGATTGCTTTTTGGGTAGCCTTCTCATCATTAATGTTTTTGGTGAAAGGCACCATCCTATTTACCATAAATGTTATACATATGGATCCTTTCTACTTACCCTGCAACAATTTCTATTTTTTAAGATTTAAGCTTGGTTTCTTCGTAGGGATTCTTTTGGATTCATCCACATAAAATAGTTTTTGCACTGAATCAATGTGGATTTTGAATATTATATATTTTCATTATTTTACCTAATATTTGGCATTGGTGACAAGATTTACAGTGCAACTGTGTGCAAGTTCATGAGCTAAAAAGCTAGAGCTTGAATTTGCTCCAATAACAGTGGGAGTCAAACATGTCACCCTTGAATTTTCCATTTCACCATTCATGAAACTTGGGGGTAATACTAACACATCAAATCTTTCCCGTTTATAATCTAAAAAGCTTCTCTTCTTGCTTTATTATCTCCTCTGTATTGCGAATTTATGAGTTGTAGCTTCCAAAATAAAGGAAGGCTCATAATAGACCCTGGTCCTTGGACCAACTTCCTTATAAACAATAGTTTCCATTGCAAATGCAAACAGATAATGGGGTATTTGTTGTTGCATTGAGAAATGCACTACAACTCTTCAATGGGTGACCCACTTTTGATTAGGGCATGCTTCCTTGGCTTCTCCATTGCAAGGGGGAGCTCTACCCATGTGGGCAATAAACATTATAGAGCTAATTTGTTGAGGAGTGGTGAATAGAGCAGAATAACAAATACTTGTTATCAAAGTGTGTTGGTAGGGAAAAATATAACGAGTATGGATTGATTGGCACTGGGTGTAAACATAAAACGACAGTTTTCTAACAGTCTGTGATGGGTTTAACCATTGCAGCGTTGAAGCAGAATTAATATGCATAACAAATTATTCTATTTACAAGGAACACGATTACACATTGAAATAATAAATTTCAACCACCTGAAAAAAAATCAACAATTTATTGAACGTTAAACATTATACAAAATAATATATTTGTAAATATCATAAATACTAAATTTCCCTAAAAAATTAGTTACATCACTTAAATTTAACAAATAAAAAAAAACAAATTATTAACTTTTTTAATAACATATATCTTACAAAATTAATATTAACACTCAACTATATAAAAAATTCTTTATTTACATTAATTAGATACTAGCGGTTCTAATAATTTTTAATATAAATATTAAATATATATATATACAAAAAGTAGAAGACATGCCACGATAACGTTAGAATGGATAATAAAGTAGATAAGTTTAAATATTAAATAATAAAACTCACCAATAAATAATTTTAGCTGCCATTTTGCCATTGACTTCGTTATTTTCAAAATGACGACGGGAAATTTTTTCTTGACCCAATAAAAAAATAAAAAAATTGTATGCCATGGAGAGTGGATGATAGAACAGACACAAAAAACTTTTATTTTTTATTTTGCAGTATTAATTAACACGATATTGGAGACTTCGGAATGAATAATAATAATAATAATAATAAAAATTTTAACGTCCACGAGACTAAAAATAGTCTATGGGACAGCAAGACAACTCAAGCAGATTTAAGTAGCACTGTTCGCTTCTTGTGTACGCTGATGATGAGCCCCCTAATTGTTCAATGTGCTCTTCGTTGAATAGGTTATGCCAAGCACTGTCACATATAGTATCCGCAAATTTATCTCTACTATCTTTGTAGGCCTCACATTCTAGAATAAAGTGCTGTTCAGTTTCCACTTTCCCAGAATTGCAAAATCTGCAAATTCTCTCTTCCCAAGCCTCCTTTGGCCTCTTCCAACGCCCGGTCTCACAACGAAGTTGGTGAGAGTTGGTTCTCAGCGTAGCAATAAGAATTTTAGCCCTCCAAGAAATGTTGGCTCCTATGTACGCTTTTTGGAGTTGATCACAAGTGGGGTTGAACTCATTTATATAATATAGTTTCTTCCTCCCGATCTCGCTTCCCCAATTTCTCTTGTAAAATTTCTCCATAACAAAGACTTTTAAAATTTTAATAACGTCTACGAGACGACAGCTGTTTATGAGACCCATCAGTCACACACATCCATATCAGATGGGAAGAAAATCAGCCAACAATTATAAAAGAATGATGTAAAAATTAATTTTGATGTAGATTTTTTTTGTTTTTTCTCTGATGAATAATACAAATTTTTAATAAAAAATATTTAACTTTTTTCTAAAAGGTTTACGTTAAAATTTTTAGAAAATTTAAGTTCTTTACATTGTAAACTAATTTTTTTACATAGCACAATTTACAATGCAGATCAAGATAGCGTTGATTACAACATATCCCTGCCCACCAGGTGATAATAAGTTATCAAGTAAACAAATGGGGAAAAGTTTCTAAGTTTTTGCTTAAACCCCCGGCTCTAAATTTCAGATCCTTCGATGGTTTTCATTTAGGAGAGAATTTATGTTTTTAACTGGAAAAACCTCGGCGTTTGCAGGCGGATCGTAAAATGGTAAGCTCAACAACTCTTTATACTTATTTCTGGCTGTATTTTTGCCCAAATTTGAGTTATATGTAGATAATTATAGCTATGAATGGCAGAGGACTCATCTCAATGTCTGTTTTCTGAGTTTACTATTATGTCACCGTAACTTTCATTGATAGTTTGAATTGCTTTTGAGATTGGCCGTTACGCTAAAACAAATTCCGCTATTTTCGTTTGTGTTAAAATAATTTCAGTTTAATTTGATTTGTTTCGGTAAACTTTGTTGTTTGAGAGTAAATTAGCTTATATTGTGAAAGCGGGCTTCGTTGAATTCGTTTTTTGTTAAAGGAATTTTCGTTGCCTTTGTGTCATATTCTGTTAAATTTGTTTATGTCAGGGTATAGTATGTTAAATTTGTTTGTGTCAGAAAAATTGGTGATATTTGTTTTTGTTAAAGTTCAGGTAGATTTGTTTGTTTTGAAGTAAATTCAAGTAAACTAGTTTGTTTTAAAGTAAATTTCGGTAAACTTATAAAAAATAAATAAATTCTGTTTAATTTGCTTGTGTTGAAGTATATTTTGTTAAATTTGTTAGGTAAATTCATTTCAAAATTTTAAGTTAAAAGTATATTTTGATTATTATTATTTTTTTAAAGGAAATTCAGGTAAACTTTTTTGTGTTTTAAGTAAATTTAGGTTAACTTGTAATCCGAATACAAAATGCTTTGGAAAAGACCTCTGATAAGAATCTGAAACCACTGACGCTTTGGATCACCCTAGGTGATACATCATGAGGTGAAAATATGTGAAAGTAACTTTGGGTTAATTTGTTTGTGTCAAAGTAGATTTGTTTGAGTTTGTTTGTGTCGAAGTATATTTTTTAAAATTTGTTTGTTTTGAAGTGAATTGGATTGAATTTATTTGTGTTAAAGTAAATCCAAGGAGATATGTTTGTAGAAAAGCAAATTTAATTAAACATGTTCATCTTAAAGTAAATTTTGTTAAATTTGTGTGTTTATCAATCTAAAGAACTGCATAAGAATTTATCAGAGAAATTTTACCAACTGAAGTATTTTTTTTGCATATACGCAAAACCAAATTGTTCATGTAGTGGTTGTGGATTGATTGATTGAGGTCTCAAAATATTTGTGTTGAAGTAAATTTCCTTGAATTTGTGTGTCAATCAATTTAGAGATTGCTATCGGAATTTATTAGAGAAAATTCGAGAACTTAAGTAATTTTTGGGAGATAGGTGAAACTAAACTGTTCATGTAGGGGGTGCGGATTGAGTTGAGTGAGGCATTAATTTTTTTCCGAAACCTAACTCAACACTTTTAGTAGTATGATGAGATGTTTCTTCATAATAAAGCAAACAATGGGTAAAAAAAACATCCTAATATCCACACATTTATCAATTTATACCCTTAGAACTTGCTTATAATAAGTAGTGATAGGGTTCCAATTTTATTTGCTTGGTAATCAATTAGATGCGTTACAGAGTAGTCACAATAGAACTAGATCTAGAGGATTTCTAGGCCCAGATTGCAATTATCAGCTTAATTATAGTAAACATCTAGATAAGATATAAAATCCCTCCATCAAGGCCATGAAACAAAAAATAAAACTTCTTGCTTTCAATCTAAAACAACTAAAACTGTGCTTGATAACAATAAAATTCTATCTCGGACGAGCAAGGTGGCTTTGTGGAGGGCCATCAAATTATGGATGGGATCACTTTGATCCACAAGCTAATTCACTCCATTTTTACAAATAATTAGTTTGGTATTATAATAAAACTAGATATGGCCAAGGCCTATGACAGGTTGAATTGGACTTTTCTTGACATTGTGCTTGATAGCTACAAGGTTTCAGGGATCATTGGAAAAGATGGGTGAAGAGCTGAATTTCATCTTCAAATTTTTGAATTTTAGTAAACAACGTTGCAACTAGTGTCCTTTCAGTTGAGAGGGGTTTGAGATTGGGGGACCCTATTTCCCCTTAGTTTTTTTATCATGGTTGTTGAAGCTCTCAGAAGATTCATCAAAGAGAAAACTAGTAGAAAATTATAAATGAATTAAAAGGCCTTAAAGTCTCCTCTAGCACCACCCTCTCTCATCTGCAATTTGTGGATGTCACATTACTCTCTGGGATCTCTTATTAAAGATACTAATTAACTATTAGTTATCTATTGACTAATGTTCAATTATCAACCTCCTCAACAATATGTAACTTTTTTAATTAATAAAACACAGGGCACACAAGTATGTCAGAGTGCTTTCCATTTCTCTTCATTCATTTCTTTCATCCTTTCCAACATTGGAATCAGAGCAAGTGTTTGAGGAAGCCCTGGCTGGGAATGAATGAAAAGAGAAGAAGAGGTTCTTAAATGAAGGTGTTTAGAGCCATCTGTTTGAGGAAGCCCTATGAGAAAGGTATGTGTTAGGACTTGTTCCAAAGTCTTAGCAGTAGTTTAGGTTAATGTGTTTGTAATAAATTAAAGGGGCATGCTTCTTATTTAAAGACACCCCCTTTATACATTTTCGTTAAGTTAGATTATAATAAAATTGTAATAATGTTTTACGGGTAAACAATCTCGTATAGAGTTAGGTTTTTAGTTATTACTTGGTTGTTTTACCGTTCTTTCGGTAAAGTTATAAATATGTATTAGATTGGTCATTTTGGGTTAACGGCTTATAGGCACCCTTTTTTCTAGATGGCTTATAGGCACCCTTATGTACTTGAATATTTTGAATTAGTAAAATACTTGTTTTCTACCTACTGTAGACACAAGATTACTCTATGGTAAATTGCATTTGTGGATTTTACTCAAATGCTATTAGTGGTAGCAAAGCAAGGTAAAAATTGTTGGTGAAAGGGAGCGTGGTGAAGCTCCGTGAAAGGGGAGATTTATGTGGTGAAAGAGAAGGTTCACGTGGAATCACATTTGCAGAGAAGGAAAAGCTTGTGAAAAGAAACTATGGGCATGCAAGTTTGAAAATTTCTTATTCTTTCATGCTTTTTCATGCACAAAACATTGCAAAAGCATTGAAAATTTCCATTTTTCAAGATTTTTTTAAAAATATACAGAGCTTTCAAATTTAAAAAATAGAGAGGCTTAAAAACTTAGATGTCGAAAAAATTCTTTATAGTCCATTTACATGCATTCAAATTCCTGTAGAAGTCTATTGATTGCTTCTAGCACCTAAATCACTATTGAAAAGACCAAAATCAAGCCATTGAATGACTTTTTCAAGCTGAAAACCCTCTATTTGAGCATGGTACGGCTTGGAAAAATCTCAATATGGTTGCCATAATGTTTTTTCTAAATTATTGGGAGATTTGATGAAGTTTCTAGACTTTTTGCTTGCCTCAAACCTCATCTAGACTCACTTGCAAGCCTGTTTGGCATAGTATGGCCTGAAATTACTGTTGTACGGCCTCCATATGCAAAAATGGCATCCAATATACAGTAATACTGATTTGTGAGCTTTGTTTCCTTAACTTTCAAGCAAAAATATTCATAAACCACTGGTTGTTTGGCCCTGTACGGCCTCCCTGCAACTCCTATGAAGGTGTATGGACTTTTATAGCCCCTCTGTTCATCCATGGCGTCCTTGGGCTGAAAATGGCACAACATTGTTTTTTGAAGAAAATATTTTGATGAGTATAAAGTTTGAAACAGTTTTGGAAATATTTAGGGTTTCTTGGGCCCACTTCAAATCAAGGGAAAAGCCTTTATTTACAAAAAATTTCACGGGTTAATTTATTATTTCATGGAAAAGTAGATTCTTAAATTTTTTCCATAAAGCAAAATCAGAATTAAAAACAATATCTTCTCTTTATGTGTTGTACATGCTCATAGAGCAATCGGTAAAGGTTATTTTGTAACACCCTTGGAAGTTGGAGGTCCAGGGTTCAAATCCTCAAGTACATTTCTCTTGGTCAAATTTTAGTTTATCAAAGCTATTGATATATGCTTTTGGAATATTCTTTTTTGGAAATATCTTTGATATGTACTTTTTTACTTTGTTGCAAAGTGAATAAGCTTGTAAAAGAGTGACAACAATGATATGTCGTAAGTGGGTGTAAAGGAGTAAAAAGATTGTTATTTTTTGGTAAGGGTGTAATTTTGGTGAAATAAGGTTGTATTTTTGGCGAAATAAGTGTGTAATTTGATTTTTTTTGGTGGGGTTAATAAGTGCAAAACTCATCTGAAATCTTTCATATGCTCTATGTGGAGGTTAAGTGAAAAATCCTGTAGAAGCATTTTTTTTTGTTGAGTCTTATTGTAGGTGTATTGCTTTTTCATTTTTCACATTTATTTTTATTTTAAAATGTCAAAAATTCAGAATTTGCTTTCAGATACTGATTGTTTAATGATTTCTAATTACATTGATTGGAAACATTTAATGGAAGCGTCATTAGTATTCAATGAATTGTGGGATGTGAAGAATGAACATTATGTGTTACACATGGCACAAGATAAACTTGATATTTTTAATATGCGTGATTCTAAAGCTTTAACTTTAATCAACTGTTGTTGCACTAGAGATACTTTCATTCATATTGAATACTCTCCCCATAGTTACACTGCATGGAAGACTTTGTTTGATTTGTATGATAAAAAGCCTAAGCATAAAAAGATAGAAATACATATGAAGTTGTTTACTTTGTCATTAAAGGAAGATGGGGATATAGGAGAATACATGTCTAAGTTGAAGAACATTGCTACTGAATATACTAAGTCTGGGTTTGGTAAACTTGATGATGATCTCATTGTAATTGTTGCATTGAAAGGGCTTCCTGTGTCCTATAGAAAATTTGTAGAAATGCTTCATGTCTCTGATAAGATCACAGGCATAAATTTTGATAAACTTGCTTAGTTGCTTATTCAGTATGACCTATCTCTACCCAAGAAATCCAAGAAAACCAAGGAAGCTCATGTTATAGAGTCCAAGCCTAGTTCTTTTTTTGGTCAACACAACTATAGAGGGCAAAGTTATAGAGGGGGTAGAGGTTATAGAGGAGGAATATTTCAAAACAGAGGTAGAGGATATCATTAGAACAACTATTCTAATCAACAATATAGCCATTCTCATTCAAATGAGATGAGTGACAGAGGACGTGGTCACAACTCATATAGAGTTACATTGGTAGAGGTAGATTAGACATTCAATGCCATAAATGTGGAAAATTTGGTCACATTGCTTTGCTGTTTAGGATTTCTTTTGACAAAATTCAGAGGCCACAAAAAGTTGCTAAGTCTAACTCTGCTCAATATGCAAACCATGAATATGATGAATCAGGGAATGTTGCTTATGAATCTGCTTTCACAGCCTTAGGAAACATTGCTTGTATGGAATATAAGGTTAGAGATGAGTTCATAGATGTTTGGGTTTTAGATACAGGTGCAACCAAACACATGACATTCAAGCAAGACTTCTTTTGGAATTTCAAAAAAGCATCTCTCACTCCAGTATTCTTGGCGGATAAATCTATGCATACTCCATAGGGACTTGGGTCTATTTGGATTCTTCTTCCTAATGGTTCTATTAAATACTTGGAGAATGTTTGGTATGTTCCCACATTGAAAACACATCTTCTTTCCTTGGTAACTATTCGTAAGAAGGGTTGTCAAATTATGCTTAAAAATGGGCTCATTTATATTAACTTTGTCAAAGAAGCATACAAAACAATGTATATAGATTATAAGGATGGGAATTTGGTTCGTTTGCGTTGCAAGGTACTTCCCCCCATAGTGGAACTTGTAGCAGTTGTTGATATGGGTACAAGTACAATGTCTACACAAAATTTGTGGCATCTGCGTTATGGACATTTGAATGTTCGTTCTTTGGTGGACTTATAGAGATATAGCATTGTGAATGGTTTGCCCACTTTTCGCAAATATAACATTCTTTGTGAATCATGTGTTTTAGACAAACAAAACAGGGAAAAATTTCCTAAGTTTTTTCTTGGAGAGTTAACAAATGTTTGCAGTTAGTTCATAGTGATGTTTGTTGTATGAAAAAGTCATCCATTGGAGAGTGCAGATAGTTTGTGTTGTTTATTGATGATTGTTCTAGGATGACTTGGGTGTTTTTTATGAAAAACAAATTAGAGGTTTTGACTAAGTTTGTTGAATGGTTAAACTTAGTTGAAAAAGAAACAGGTTCAAAATTAGGTACTCTTTGTTCAGATATTGGTGGTGAATATATTTCAAATGAATTTGTAGATTATTTTCGGGAACATGGAATCAAATGATGATACAATAATGCTTATACTCCACAAAATAATGGAGTTTTTGAACTAATGAACGAAACTTTAGAGGGCACAACTCGAGCTATGTTGCACTATAAACAGTTTGATGATAAATTTTGGGCAGAAGCCATTGGTATTGCAGTGTATTTGAGAAACATATCTCCTACAATTGTATTGGTTAAAACTCCATATGAGGCTTGGCATGGTTTTAAACCAAAAGTTAAACGCTTGAATTTTTTTGAATGTATTTGTTTTGCTTTAGTTCCTGCTGAACACAGAACTAAGTTCGAACCTTGAAGTAGAAAATGCATTTTTCTTGGGTATTCAGAAACCAAAAAAGGGTATCATTTGCTTGCATAGGACACATGCAAATTCATAGTGAGCAGGGATGTGATATTTGATGAATTTGGTAATATGAATACTGCAGAGATAGATTCTCAATTTGACAGGTTAGAGAGGAATATTCAAAAACGTGCTAAGGGGAATAATGAAGCTAACTCTCATAGATTGTGGTATGAGACAAGTATCCCTTCCATTTCTTCTACTTCATTGAGTATTTCACAAAATAATGACTTAGAAAATGTTAAAAATTCTCTAAGTCTTCCTCCCAATGGTGCACATGATGAGAATTCTGGTATTCCTGATCTTGAAAATCTACACACATATCCAAAATGGGCTCAAAATACTTTTTCTGACTTGACAACAGATGGAGTTGGTAAAATAGGTCCTAGGATTTCTCGTAAACAGGTAAATTATGCAATGGTTGTTACTATTTCCACCGAGCCATCCACTTTTGAGGAAGCTTTTACCCAACATGTTTGGCAAAATGCAATGCAACATGAATATGATGCCATTCTTAACAATAATACTTGGGTTTTGGTTGATCCTCCACATGTTCAACCCATCGAATGCAAATGGGTTTACAAGGTCAAGTATAAATTAGATGGCTCTATTGATAAACATAAGGCAAGGCTTGTTGCAAAAGGTTATGCACAACAAGGAATTGATTATGAGGAAACGTTTGCACCGACTGCCAAATGACACACTATTCGTATGGTTCTTGCCTTAGCAACATATAATAGTTGAAAAGTACATCAAATGGATGTCAAAAGTGTTTTTTTGAATGATTTACAGGAAGAAGTTTATATGACACAACCCCAAGGTTTTGAGAAAGTGGGTGCAAAACACAAGGTGTGTAAATTAATCAAAGCTCTCTATGGGCTTAAACAAGCATCTAGGGCTTGGTATAAAAAAATGGATTCCTACTTACAAAAAATTGGCTTTGTACGTAGTGAATTTGATGATAATCTCTATATTCGAGTGCAGGGAAAGAAATTGGTAATTCTAGTTCTTTATGTTGATGACTGGTTTATCACAAGAAATGATGAAAACCATAACAGGTCCGTGAAGAAGGAACTAAAAGATGGGTTTGAGATGACAAATCTTGGACTTCTTCACTATTATCTTGGCATAGAAGGTACTCGAAAAGATAAAAACATTTTAATTGCTCAAACTAAGTACATCTTTGAGTTATTAAACATTTTTAGTATGAATGATTGCAAACCTGCCCTCACTCTGATGGAGAGTAACTTAAAATTGTCTAAAGATGATGGTAGTGCATTTTTTGATGGCACCAAATACAGACAATTAGTGGGAGGCTTAATATACTTGATGACTACCAAGCCCGATATATCCTTTGCAGTGGGAATTTTGTCTAGGTTTATGCATGAGCCTAGAGAAGTTCATTGGCATGCGGCAAAAATAGTACTTCATTACCCTCAAAGAATGAAAACATATGGCCTTGAGTACCGCCACAACAAGAACTTCAAACTTGTTGGGTATTGTGATGCAGATTTTGGTGAATGTGTGGATGATCGAGTGTCCACAATAGGGTACATTATGCATATGGGTTCAGCTGCCATTGCATGGAGCTGTAAGAAACAGGATACTATGGCAAATTCATTAGCGGAATCATAATACATCGCAACATGGGATGTTGCTAGAGAGATTGTTTATTTACGTTGCATCCTTGAAGACCTTCGGATTTCTCAGGTTGCTCCTACACAGTTATGCATTGATAATCAAAGTGCAATCAAGATGTCAAAAAATCCAACATTTCATGTCAAAACCAAACATATGGATGTCAAATATCATTATTTGCGAATGTTGGTGTCGAATAAAGCAATTAAACCAACATATTGTCCAACTGTAGATCAAACAATTGATATTTTCACAAAACCCCTTGACAGAATCAAATTTGAAAAATTTAAAAAAATGCTTGGAATGTGTCCAAAGAATTGACTTTGGTTATAGGGGGGTTGGTTAGGACTTGTTCCAAAGTAGTTTAGGTTAATGTGTTTGTAATAAATTAAAGGGGCATGCTTCTTATTTAAAGACATCCCCTTTATACATTTTGGTTAAGTTAGATTATAGTAAAATTGTAATAATGTTTTATGGGTAAACAATCCCGTATAGAGTTAGGTTTTTAGTTATTACTTGGTTGTTTTACCGGTCTCCCAGTAATGTTATAAATATGTCTTAGATTGGTCATTTAGGGTTAATGGCTTATAGGCATCCTTATGTACTTGAATATTTTGAATTAATAAAATACTTGTGATGTACTTACTCTAGACACAAGATTACTCTATTGTAAATTGCATTTGTGGATATTACTTGAATGCTATTAGTACGAACAATAAGTTGCTAGGAAAATGAAAGTGCAGACATTTTTGGTAGGGCACGATTATGTGATTGCAAGTTGTAGTTGTGGAAGAGGAGATTGCAAGAGGAAGACCAAAGACAAAAGATTGTGCTAGGGCACGTGATGTGAATAAAAATGATGATTTGAAGACACGTTGCAAGGAGGTTGAAATTGGGAAAGTGTTGAGACATTTTGAAGATAAAAATGAAGGTGAAGAAGATGTTTTTGTGTACTTTACAAATTAAAAGGACGTTGTGAAAGAAAGAAGACAAAGTCACGATTTGCAAACGTAGACACGTTTTTAACTACAGCCACGATTTTAGGGCATGAATGTAATGACCCTTACTAATAGGCTCACTAAAAACACTGGTAATATACTAAGGAATTTTGTCAAACACTTTGAGGAATATCAGAAATTATATTGCATTAAGAATTTGTCAAAACATATCACTGAATATAGCTTTGTAATTTCGTCAAACAGTTTGCAATCAGTTTTCAATGAGAATTGTAAAAATTCTGGAAAAGTTACAGCCTTTATTATAACATAGTTATGGCTTTTTCAGCCTTACAAAAATGAATAGATAAATACACTAAAAACCTTGCTGCATAAATCCAAAAATAGAACCTGTTGTTTTTGTGCAAAACCTGATCTTCTTACTGTAATTGTTCGCTGCCCAAAACTGTCCAGCCGTTGTGCAGAAAGTACAGTGCGGGTACAGTCCGTACGGCGTCGTACGGATACAGTGCGTACGGCGTCGTATGGATACAGTCCGTACAGTACGGACTGGTCTCTTTTGCCTTAAAAAACTGCGCTTCTGGGTTTGGAGATGTTGCTGCTCAACTGGGCGCTTTCCAAAAAATTTTCAAAAAAATAAATCGCCCTCCCTAGACAAGCGCGCCGTACACTGGCTGGTTTCTATAACTATTTGCTGCTGATATGGATTTGCAAGTATCGGCCGTACCTATACGGACTGCAAGAGTTGTAGTGGTCTGCCAACAAACTGATGATGTGTTTGCCCTACCAATGGCTTCAAAACTGGCAAAATCGACCATGGAAGCTTAGCATGAGATAGCTGGATACTATCTCCAATGTGCAACCATTCGGAAGATCTCTCACTTCCTCAGTTATGCAAATCGCTTGAGAGGTATCGTTCTCAAAGATTAATTTGAGAATATGCAGACTCTGAAGTCTCCAAATGCTCGAGGAGATGCAATGATCAATAAAATGAACTGGATGCCAAATACTAGACCCATAGGGTCTATTTATGCACTTTTCGGAACTTCCAAGAGTTTTCGTAATACATCATACAAAACTTGTTATACTTTTTAAATAAAAAGTAATTTTATAAAAATAAAAATAAAAGTGCATTTTAAAATTAAAAATAATAATTTGGCCTCCATATTAAAATAGACTCTCCCGGAGCATTGCGAGCCGTCGAATCGCAACATGACCCTCTCACCACCTTTATCTGCCTACAAGAGTCAGGAATAGGCAAATCCACGTAAAATGTCAAGTCGTACTAGAGAGGGGACATGACAGTCCGCCCCTCCTGAAATTGCTTGACGTCAAGCAATCTCAATGCCGGATGTTGCAGAATGACTTCACCCTCCCAAGTAGCGTCCTCAATGGGTAGATCCTTCCACTTAATCAAGTATTCTCTGATCACTCGCCTGCGAAGCCGCTTTTCTCTACTGTCCAAAATGGATTCTGGAATTAAAATCAATTTCCCTTCATCATCCAAGGGAGGTAATACTGCCGAAGGTACCACACTCTGACCCAACGCCTTCTTGAGGCGTGATACATGGAATACATTGTGCACTCGGCTATCTGAGGGAAGTTTCAACTCATAAGCCACCTCACCAATTTTTCTGACAATCTCGAATGGTCCATAGTATCGTGGCTTGAGTTTTTCTGTGCCACTCTTCTTGAGAGTGGACTGCCTGTATGGCTGCAACAAGAGATATACCATAACGCCCACTTCAAAACTACGCATAGTTCTCTTTTGATCAACATATTGTTTCTGTTGGTTTTGAGCTCTGGCAATATTATCCCTGAGAGTAGCAATTATATCTTTACTTTCTTGTATTAACTCACCTGCACTAGGTACGCGACTGTCACCCAACACTAAGTCTAGAAAACTAGGCGCTTCATAACCATAAAGGGCCATGAAGGGAGTCATCCTTATAGTCATGTGGTAGGTAGTGTTATAACAATATTCGCAGATATAAATACATTTGACCCAAGCCCGTTGCTGAGCTGCCACATAATTTCTCAAATACCCCTCTACCCACTGGTTTACTATTTCTGTTTGTCCATCGGTTTGGGGGTGATAGCTGGTGTTGGGTGTAAGCTCAGTACCACATAACCGAAATACCTCCTGCTAGAAGTGGCTCATGAAGCGGCTGTCACTGTCGCTCACAATGTTACGAGGTAATCCATGCAATCTGAAAATCTCCTGGAAGAAGACCTCTGCTACCTGAACTGCTGAGTATGTGGTAATAATAGGGAAGAAATGGGCATACTTTGTTAGCCTATCTACCACCACATAAATACAATCTCATCCTTGTGCTTTGGGCAAACCGGTGATAAAGTCCATGGAAATACACTCCCACTTTTTATCAGGAATAGGAAGTGGCTGTAGGAGTCCTGCTGGATACGTGTGTTCTTGTTTGTTCTGCTGGCAAACAAGACACTCCCGAACATACTGTAGAACATCAGCCTTAAGCCCTTTCCAAGTGAACCTTTCCCGAACTGTCTTGTAGGTCTTGAAGTATACAGGATGGCCGACTGTGGGTGAATCATGAAGCGTTTGCAAGATCAGCCTCTTAACCTTAGATCCTGGGACCAAATAGATTCTGTTTTTGTAAATGATTAGATCATTTACAAGCGTATACCTGGTATCTACTGCTGTCTCTTCCATTATATTTGAGGCCCATGTGTCCTTAGCATATTCTGCTATAATCAAATGTCGCCAATCCTCTGATATCTGAATTATAGACGTGAGATGTGGCCGGCGAGAGAGAGCATCTGCGACAACATTTTGAGTACCCTTGACATATGTGATGTCAAAGTCATATGCCTGCAACTTATCCATTTTTGTTGGTGATCATTCAAATCTCGCTGTCCCAAAAAGTGTCTTAGACTGTTATGATCCGTTCTAATACAGAATCTGCTGCCCACCAAGTATTGTCTAAATTTAGCCAAAGCATGCATGATGGCTAACATCTCTTTATCATAGATGCTAAATGACCTCTCAAGTCCTCTAAGTTTCCTGCTTTCGTAATCAATTGGGTGCTTATCTTGCATGAGTACAGCACCCACTCCTTCTCCAGATGCATCACATTGAAGCTCAAATGGCTTCGAAAAATCAGGTAATGCTAAAACAGGGCAGGTAGTCATTATTCCCTTGAATTTCATAAAACACTCTTGTGTCTCCTGAGTCCACACAAATGCCCCCTTCTTCAATAAATCTGTCATGGGGGCGGCCAGTTGTGAATAGCCATTGACAAATCTGTGATAAAACCCACATAACCCAAGGAACCCCCTCAACTGTGTAGGGTTCTTTGGTGGTGGCCAATCAACAATAGCACGGATCTTTTCAGGATCCATCTGAACTCCATCCGCATTGATGATATGTCTTAAGTATAAAAGTTCAGTCATGCCCAAATCACATTTAGATTCCTTGGCATACAAGGATTCCTTCTGCAGAATGCCCAATACTGTCCCTAAATGCTTAAGATGTTCTTGCCATGGCCTACTGTATACTAAAATGTCATCAAAGAACACTAATACGAATTTTCTTAATTGGTGATGAAAAACCTTGTTCATTGTGGATTGAAAAGTGGCAGGTGCATTGGTCAAACCAAAAGGCATAACTATAAACTCAAAATGCCCACAGTGACATCTGAAAGCGGTTTTCTCAATGTCTTGTTCCCTCACCCTGATCTGATGGTATCCTGATCTTAAGTCAATTTTTGAAAAGTAACAAGCCCCATGCAATTCATCTTTCAACTCATCAATGCGTGGGATAGGATACCTATTCTTAATGGTTCTTTTATTTAACATTCTGTAGTCAATACACATCCGGAGAGTGCCATCTTTCTTTTTAACTAAAACAATAGAAGATGCAAAAGGTGACTTGGTCGGATGTGCCCCATGGCCAGCAACTCCTTAATGGTCCTTTCGATCTCATCCTTGAGCTGCTTCGGATGTCGGTATGGTGTGATCATGATAGGCTTAGCGCCTTCTTCTAGTTCAATAATATGATCAATGCCTCTATCCGGTGGTCTGCCTGGTGGAATCTCGCTGAATACCTTTTTATAAGTATTTCTCAACCTTTGAATATCAGGATGATAGTCAGTCTTGTGCTGGTCCTCCTGTGTAGGCATCAATGTACACATAGCTGCCCACTCTATGTCATTATGCCTAGCTAGCCTCTCCATTCTCCTAAGTGAAATAGTCTTAAAATCATCATCACGAAGAGCCTTCAACACATGCGTTCTGCCATCGACCTCAAATCGTATCTCCATATTTTTGAGTCTTAAAGTGATTTCCTCCAACGAATGCAGCCACTGCATCCCCAGTACTATGTCCATATCACCCATATTGACCAGATGGTAATCTGCTTTGAACTCATAATTGTTCAAGCGTAGGGGTAGATCACGTACCATTTTATTACATCTCAAGATAAATCCATCCGCCACCTTGACTCTAAGCCCATCAAACTCCTCAGTGATAAGCCCACGCCTCTCTACAAAGCGTGTATCAATGAAGTGTGTGGCACCGGTATCCAAGAGCGTAACCACCTTTTGACCGGCCAAAACACCTCTAAGTCTGAAAGACCCTTCTCTCTGAATACTCGATAGGCGTGCTTCCTGTGAATGCAATTTTGCCCCCTCTTTTAGTTCCAAATTATCTTCCTCCTGTTCCTGC
Source organism: Torreya grandis (assembly GCA_037957365.1). Classification (NCBI taxonomy): domain Eukaryota; kingdom Viridiplantae; phylum Streptophyta; class Pinopsida; order Cupressales; family Taxaceae; genus Torreya; species Torreya grandis. The sequence goes on along the minus strand of JARHVA010000453.1, from coordinate 4,016,133 downwards.
TTCGTACCATTAGGATCATGGTACTCTGAAGTGTCTGAATCTGAGTCTTCATAATAAACCCACATCATTCTGTTGGCCTTCCCCTTAGGCCTCATAGGACAATCATGTCCAAACTCATAAGGACCTTTACAGTAAAAACACAACTTTTTCTTACGTAGGTCATTAAGAGTTTCCTTATCCAATGATGTAGTTGACTTACCCTTTGCGTCATCTTTACCTTTACTGACTCCTCTATTATCTTTGTATGCTGAAGTGCTTTTAGGGCCGAACTTGTTTGTTGGTGCAGCAAGTTCCATACTTCGACTTTTCTTCATAGCTTCCTAGAATGTGAGAGGATTGAAGGCCTTGACCCACCCTTTGAGTGGTTCAGTCAACCCTTCTGTAAATAGCATGACTATCCTTCGTTCTGAAATATCAGGTACCATTGCCGCTAATTTTTGGAAGTCATTAATATAATTATCAAGTGAACCATGCTGTTTTAATTGTGCTAGTTCACGGAAACTTACCTCAAGGTCTTTGACATCGAACCTTTCGATCAATCTGTTGGTAAATTCCTCATAGGTAGTGATGTGGTTGTGTCCCAAAGTGACCAACCCATGGTACCACCATTCGTGAGCAGCTCCTTCAAGGTGCAATGTAGCAAATCTTATAGCATCCTCCTCAGGCCTTGGTCTTAGAGAAAGATAATTATCTAGTTTTTGAATCCAAGACCTCGCTGTACACCTGTTACTTCCATCATAGTTAGGCATGGAAATCTTACCAAGTGCTTGTCGATAATCGTTCCTTGACGCATGGTTATCATTTCTTCCTCCTCTCTTATTCTTCTGATTCATAAAGTGGTCAAAGGTCCATATTTGTCGCATATCAGGAGGGAGAGTGGTATACTCCAAGTAGGCTTGTCTAGCCTCCTCGCCAAACGGAGTAGCTGGAGCAACATGTAACTATTCTTCCCTGGGTGTGAAGGTGGGAAAAAGAGGTCTAGAGGCTGATCCTCTAGTGTTTCCAGCATGTTGTATGGACCTTTCCTCATTGACTCCACTGTGCTCAGCTGTGTGCTGATGACCTTGATCTGGAATGGTTTGCTGGTCCATTCTTGCCAATAAACGTGACATCATATCAAGCATGTTGTTAAATTTTCTTTCAGCACTAGTATCTCTGTCTTCTTCTGCCATAGTCTGAATTGATTTGCCGGTGTCCCTCAACGTTTCTGGCAAGGTATCTTCTATTATCTGAGGATTATGATGAGGTTGCCTCCGCTGCTCCCGGATATAATATCTGAGTTCTCTCTCGCTCATCTGCTGTTTAGCAGACCACAGGATGGCAAGATGAAGGCTCTGATACCACTGTAATGACCTTTACTAATAGGCTCACTAAAAACACTGGTAATATACTAAGGAATTTTGTCAAACACTTTGAGGAATATCAGAAATTATATTGCATTAAGAATTTGTCAAAACATGTCACTGAATATAGCTTTGTAATTTCGTCAAACAGTTTGCAGTCTTCAATGAGAACTGTAAAAATTCTGGAAAAGTTATAGCGTTTATTATAACATAGTTATGGCTTTTTCAGCCTTACAAAAATGAACAGATAAATACACTAAAAACCCTGCTGCATAAATCCAAAAATAGAAACTGTTGTTTTTGTGCAAACCCTGATCTTCTTACTGTAATTGTTCGCTGCCCAAAACTGTCCAGTCGCTGTGCAGAAAGTACAATGCAGGTACAGTCCGTACGACGCCATACGTATATAGTCCGTACAGTACGGACTGGTACAGAATGGTCTCTTTTGCCTTAAAAAACTGCGCTTCTGGGTTTGGAGATGTTGCTGCTCAGCTGGGCGCTTTCCAAAAAATTTTCAAAAAAATAAATCGCCCTCCCTAGACAAGCGTGCCGTACACTGGCTGGTTTCTATAACTGTTTGCTACTGATATGGATTTGCAGGTACAAGCTGTACCTGTACGACCTGCAAGAGTTGTAGTGGTCTGCCAACAAACTGATGATGTGTTTGCCCTACCAATGGCTTCAAAACTGGCAAAATCGACCATGGAAGCTTAGCATAAGATAGCTGCATACTATCTCCAATGTGCAACCATTCGGAAGATCTCTCACTTCCTCAGTTATGCAAATCGCTTGAGAGGTATCGTTCTCAAGGATTAATCTGAGAATATGCGGACTCTGAAGTCTCCAAATGCTCGAGGAGATGCAATGATCAATAAAATGAACTGGATGCCAAATACTAGACCCATAGGGTCTATTTATGCACTTTTCGGAACTTCCAAGAGTTTCCGTAATACATCATACAAAACTTGTTATACTTTTTAAATAAAAAGTAATTTTATAAAAATAAAAATAATAGTGCATTTTAAAATTAAAAATAATAATTTGGCCTCCATATTAAAATAGACTATCTCCCGGAGCATTGCGAGCCGTCGAATCGCAACATGACCCTCTCACCACCTTTATCTGCCTACGAGAGTCAGGAATAGGCAAATCCACGTAAAATGTCGAGTCGTACTAGAGAGGGGACATGACAATGAACTAAAGAAAAATGTGAAGGAAAACATTTTTATATTTGCATGAAGGCATTTTGATGTTTTTGCAATTACAGTCAAGGCATGGGAAAACTAAAATGGAGGAAGATTGTGCAAAAACAATCCAGATGGTCAAATTGCGATTTCCAGGTAATTTCCAGTTTGTGTAGACAAAATAATCACAATTTGTAAAATTTTCATATTCTTAATTAATAGGGTTCTCATTTATACTAGGACAAAGTTATTGTGATTATTTGATAAACTGTAAAGTAAATAATAATGGCCAATATTCAGAATTTGTTGCTTCTAGAAGCACAAAAACTGACAGGGTAGACCTACAATGTCTGGAGTCACAAGATACAATTGTGGAGTTTTGAGATTGTAGTCAATTTATTCTTAAAAAGGAATTAAGCCCTGCTATGAATCCTTTTGACTATGAAAAACGTCATAAGGAGGCTCGTTTGCTATTGAAATTGTCTGTTTTAATGATTTAATTCTTGACGTCTAGAATGCCACTGCTACAAGTGACCTTTGAAATAATCTTCAAGATAAATATCAATCTTTAGAGAAAGACGAGTCCCATACCTTAAGAATTTGTTATTTTCTGCAAAGATGAATGAGGGTGGGTCCTTGTTAGAACATCTTCGGATGAAAGATCTCTGAGACCAGTTTGTTGCCATAAACAAAAGAGGTAGATGATGACCTGGTTACATTTGTTCTAAACAACTTGATGCCCTCTTATGAATCATATGTAAAGGCTTTATACTTAATGGCAAAAAGTTAGACCGTGACCTTTGATCGGGTCACTTCCTATTTTCTAAAAAAAGAACGTAGGCAAGCACACACAAGTGAGTCTAGCTTTTGACAAACAGAGAGTGCATTTTCTGCTTAGTTGAAGGGGAAGTGGAAACATGAAAGGATCTACTTCTGAATATTAGGTGAAGTGTTATTACTTTCATAAGGTCGGGCATATCTAAAAGGATTTTCGGAAGTGACAATATGCTCTTTCTCACAATAAAAAGCTGAGGGGTCAAGCAAATGTGGTAGCAGTTGAAGCTGAATGGGATTCTAAAGAATAGTATGCTCTCATGGCATCATGCTCGAATGTAAGTGCTACCAGTTGCTGGTTCTTTGATTCTGGTGAATCCAAAGATTTCACGTATTGCACGGACTGGTTTGCCACATTTATTGCAAATACAAGTTTATCTTAGTTTCATTATGTGATGGAAGATCACATGCTATAGAAGGGATATGAAATATTCACATAGTATTGAATAATGCTGCAAAATTCATAATAAAGAATGCTAGGGATGTTCCTAGAATGAATAAAAATATCTAATATGTTAGTCAGTTAACTAGAAATCCCAACATTTTAATGAATTTCTTTGAGAAGAAGTGTATTGCGTTTCATGTAAAATAGGATAGAGTAGTAGCCCTAGGCTTGTTGATCCTACCACATTCAACTTACATGCATTAGTTCTAGAGGGTAATACTAGCATTTTGCGGCACAAGAGATTTGGGCATCACAACTTTCAATACTTAGCCACACTTAGTAGAGCCAACATGGTTCTTGGTTTGCATACTGTCCAAAAAAAAAACAAGAAGTCTGCAAGGTGTTTGGCTGGAAAGCAGTAGCGAAAGCCATTTTTGATTGAAGGTGCCTGGCATGCAAAGAGGATTTTAAATATTGTTAATGTAGATCTTTGTGAGCCAACTTGGAAATCACCTATAGTACTTGGTGCAAGTTTTTTTTTTTTGGTTGGTGGATGATTTCTCTAGGAAGATGTGGCCTACTTCCTGAAAAAAAAGTTTGACTATTTTGTAGCATTTGTTAAGTTCAAAGCGTTGGTGGAAAACCAGACAAGTAGATGGACCAAGACATTAAGATCTGATAGTGGGGTTGAATTCACTTCCAAGTAGCTCACGGAATACTACAAGGAAGGTATTCATCGACAATTGATAACCACATACACTCCACAATAGAATGGGGTGGGTAAGAGGTGTAACCAAACTATCATGGATATGGCTCGGTGCATGATGCACAATAGGGGTATGTCATACAAATACTGGGGAGAAGCAATGAACACAACAATGTATATCCTGAGTAGGAGCCCTTGCAAAGCTTTGCAAGATGTTGCACCCAAGGAAGCTTGGTCTGGAATCAAACACGAGGTAACACTTTTTTTGTGTTTTTAGTTTTGCTGCATATACTTGGTTCCTGATAGAAAAAGGAGTAAACTAGATTCAAAGAGTGCTAGATATTTGTTTGCTGGCTATAGTGACCAATCTAAGGCCTATAGGCTTATTAATAATTCCACTAACAAGATAATTGTTTGTTGAGATGTTGATGTGAAGGAGACAAAATCCTGATTTTTTTGTAACTAGCAAGCAATCTCTGAGGTATCAGAATCTAGTGTCGTGGTTCCTTTGAAAGATGAGGAATCTAGTTCTAGTACTCCTTCACAGACCACTGTGCAGCAGCCCATGGCTGATATCTCTAATACTCTACTAGTATATCAACGATGACAACATACGTTGGTCAACAATCAAACTAATATTCAGCAAACACAAGATTCTTCGGTACAACAGAGGCCTTAGTGGGTTTAATCCACTATATATGATGTGCGGGAGAATGAAATGCCTCAATCAAATGCACGGCCCTGGAGGGCTGGAAAGAAAGTTGTTGATTCCGCTGAGCATTTTAATTTTGTTCCTGCTTTTGATCTTTTTATGATACTTGAACCACAAAGATATTCCAAAGCAAAAGGCCAACCTAAATGGGAGACTGCCATGCAAGCTGAATATGATGCCTTGATGAAGAACCATGCTTGGAAATTGGTGGAATTTCAATTACCCCTAGGTAAACAACCCATTGGATGCAAATGGGTGTTCAAAGGCAAATGCAACCCTGATGATAATTTGGAGAAGTACAAGGCTCATCTTGTTGCGAAAGGTTTTTCCCAACAAGAGGGAATAGACTATGAGGATAATTTTTCTCCTACTATGAAGATAGTCACATTTTGGTTACTTCTCTCCACAACATCTCAATTTGGTTGGAAGGTGTTTTAGGTGGATGTAAAGAGTGCCTTTCCGAAAGGAGATTTGGACGAGGTCTACATGGTGCAGCCTGAAGGTTTTCAAGTACCTATTCATGATCATCTAGTTTGTAGGTTGATTAAGTCTCTATACGGCCTTAAGCAGGCTCTTCGAGCCTAGTATATTAAGATTGATCAAGATCTACACGATTTTGGATTCATAAGGAGTCTTTTTGATCCAAATCTCTATGTCAAAAGTGATGGTGATGACATTGTGATACTTATTGTTTATATTGATGATCTTGCCATCACAGGTAGTGGGGCCATTGCAATTAAGTGAATAAAATTAGACTTGTGTGCTTTTTTTGACATGATCGATCTAGGCCTCCTACATTATTGATTAGGTGTAGAATTTTGGCAACATGACCATCTCATTTTTATAGCTTGGGTCAAGTATGGCATGGGTCTTGTTGGCCATTTTTGGCCCACATATCAAAATTTGCCTAAGTATGAAAAAGGGAGCTTTCAGGCAAGAAAATGCAAGTCTTTGGGAGGACTTTGGGTTTTCCAGTAGTGACAACTTCGGGTTTCTGAGGGCACAGTGCAAATTGGGTTTCCAGCAATGCTTAACTTCTAAATGTTTTATGAGTAGAAGTAATTCGGGTTTACGAACCCGAATTATTCATGGGCAGTGTATTTTAGGTTCTCCAAGGAGCACTACTTGATTACTTCATAAGTTGTGAGCAGTCATAAGCCCGAAATAAGTAAAGGGGCTTGACAAACCTGATTTGGTCTCGAAAAATAGTGCTTCTCAGGTTCTTCAAGGGACAAGTCTTCTTCATAAATCCGAAGGGCATTTTCAAAATGCTGGAGGGCCTTTTTCGGCAAAAGGGATCTTCTCAACATTTTCGAAAGACCAATCAACTTTTCCGAGGTTCACTTTCATAAATCCGAAGGGCTTTTCCTTCTCCAAGGGGGCAGTTGCAATTTTCTCGAAGGGTATGTTACCCTTCGAAAGGATCATTTCAAAATACCCGAAGGGTATCTTTCCCTTTGAGAAAATCATTTGCGGAAGTCCAAAGGGACATACAGGAAGCCCGAAAGGTCTCTCACCCTTCGAGAAGGTCCATTTTGAAAAGTTCGAAGGAATTACTTCAGACAAATTGTCCGAAGAAATTCCTTCGAGAGATTTGCCCAAAAGAAAAGGCCGAAGGAATTCCTCCAAAGGAATTCCTTCAAAAGAAAAACCCGAGACCAAGTGTCCAAAGGAAATGATGGGCCAATGGATGTCAAAAATAGGATAAGCGACTAGCCGTTGGAAGTAATTGGGTTTGAAAAGCCCGAAGTCTTAACGCTTGGAAACAACAAAGTGAGAAGACTTCAAGATGGACAAGTCCAAAGTAAGCTTAGAGAACCCGAATTATTTTGCATAGAGTAAATCGGGTTTCTCCAAGTACTTTACTTAAATGGCTTTATAAGTAAAGGATATGGGAAGTCCGAAGTTGGAGAGATCAAAGAACTCGAATTACTCTGCATATAGTAAATTGGGATTCTTCAAGTGCTTGACTAAAGTTTGGTCCAACAACACGAGAATCATGATGCAACGAATGAAACGCTGCCATGTGTCGTAAACTGAAGCAGAAAGGGCCAATCGGTAAAGGACAAGTGGCACAAGGATGACCAATGAGCACGGGAGAGTCCAAGCGGCTAGTAGCTGGAAATTATGAAGGCTCTCATCCGCCATAGTTCGCTCCCCGCAATTGTCGTTCGATGCTTAAATGCAGCATGGCTAGAAAACATACAAACCCGTGTCCTTTCAGCAGGGCATGTAAAGAGGAAGAAGCCACGTCAATCTTGAAGGCAAAGATTAAATGTGTCATGCCAAGAAGAGACATTCCAGCTGTTCACAACATGGCTTCTCAGATGCGCCAAAGAAAAACTTAAAGATGGGAGGGGCTCAAGAGGATAGTTTAGTGATCCTGAGCGGCGCATTTAGGGACAAGGGAGGATGACATCAGGGCCGCAGCGATCAACAACTTCTTTCTTTCCCTTTTCTCTTCCTCCTTTTCTATATAAATAGAGGCCTTGGAGCCAAGAAAATCATCCCTGGATTGGTGATAGAATTACTCTGTAGAAATCGCTTTGTAAAAGACTCTTTTGAAGCAATACATAGAAGACTTTTCTGTTTATAGTAAGTGTGCACATTTGGTTTCATTTGCAAAACGTATGATTGTCATTCATCACCTGCGATTTTTTCCAGCACCTTGCTTTTGATCCTTTCGGTTTTGTGTAGGATTGCGTGAAGTGTCTATGTGTTGAGCTCTCCTTGAAGTGTTACCATTTCATAGTGTCTCCTGTAGACCCACTTTTGTTATCCTTCAAGGCGCAAGGCTTCCCTTCAACCTCTATGCAAAAGCTCCATGCATATGGCCTTGAGATAGAACCAAAATAGCTTGTGTCCTATTTGGATTTATCAGTAGTTGGCTCTTTTCCTAAACCAAGTGGATCACTTATTTTTGTGCATCACCTCCCTTAGCTTAGATTTCCTTTTCAGTCATCCTTCTACCTCTTTTCCTTAGCTGATAGTAGATTTTAGTGTGAGATTAAGAGCTGAAGTGAAACACCTGAGGAACTAGCCTCATAAAAAAGCCTAGAGGTTCAACCTCACCAATAGGATACCCACATCCTGAGGTTGTCCCCATGCTTGTAGCTGGAAGTGAGGGAGCTTGAAGAACTCTCTCACAAGGGTGCAATTCCAAGCTATAACAGGTCTCTTGAAAAAGTTGGCGATGACAAATTTCAATCCCTCTTCTACACCTATGAAGGTTGGGCTGAAGTTGTTAGCCCATGTTGATTCATAACCAGTCAATGAATCACTATACAAACAATTTGAGCCGCCCGAATTTATCTTACATCCACACGACTAGATCTATGTTTTGTTGTTACCTATCTTTTTTTGTTTTTGTCTCAACCAAAGCTCTTACATTGGACAACAAAATAATGAGTTTTGTGATGTCAAAGGAACTCTTGACTTTGGCATCCTATATCAATGGACAACAGATTTCAGATTGACATGATACTCATAATTTGATTGTGGAGCATCAATACTTGGAGGTTTATCACCGAGTATATTTTTATTTTTTGTTCAAGAGTTGTTTCGTGGCAGAGCAAGCTTCAACACATTGTGGCTATATCTTCCACTAAAGCAGAGTACAAGGCAACTGTGATTGCCAGTTGTGAAGCAGTTTGGCTACATCAGATTTTGATTGATTTTCAGCTTTCTCAGACTACACCTACAATACTTTCCATTTTCCATGACAATCAAGGTGTATTGAAGATGGTAAAGAATCCGTTATATCATGCTCGTACCAAACACATTGAGATTCATCGTCACTACATATGACGGTTGATATTGGTGATATCTCTCTTCACTTCTATCCCTCTAAGGAGCAGCCCATAGATGTAATGACTAAACCTCTTGGTTCCATTTCATTTGTAAAATTTCGGGACAAACGTGGAGTAGCCTCCGGTTTAGCCATTAAGGGAGGGTATTAAAGATATTAATTAATTGTTAGTTATCTATCAACTAATGTTCAGTTATCAACTGTATCTTATTTTTTATTAATAAAACAGAGGGCACACGAGTATGTTAGAGTGCCTTCCATTTTCTTCATTTATTCTTTCTTTCATCCTTACCAATATCTCTACTCAACAAGAGGCTAGATGCTTTAAGGAGACTAAAGATTAATGAATCCATTGGCAATCAGATGGTTAAATGACAATAAATTTCATATCTTTTTCTTTAATATGCATCCCAAATTACAAGCTCCACTGACTGTTTGGGTTTCTCCCAATTTCCTACTTTCCAAGCATAAACTTAGGCACACCCCTATTCCAAGGAAAGAACAATCCTCAAGTATGGGACGGTCTGATTGAGCACTTTAGCACCGAGCTTGAAGGATGGATGGGTAATTGAATTAAATTTGTAAGTAAGCTCCAACTATTGAAGTTTGTCTTACAAGCCCTTCCTATTTGTTTTTTTGTCCATTCTTCAAATTCTGTGTAAAGTATCAAATGTATCAATGATATTTAGTGTAATTTACTTTGGCAAGGGGTTGAGGAGAGGAATATAATTCGGTGTGAAGAAAAGTGTCTTCCTTAGGAGAATGGAGGGGTTGTTGAACACACTATCTACTGAGAGGGGGGGGTGAATCAGTAGATGAGCTAAGACCTGGTTCTTAAAAATTTTAAACAAGATACTTAAAGTATATGCAAAGTAAAGAACAAAACAGAGATTTCACACACACAAGAATGCTCAACACCAGATTTTTATGTGAAAACCCAAAGGGAAAAACCATGGTGAGAAAAGTTGCTAGAAGCTACTATTTTAATTCAGTCTCAAAGAAAAGAAGTCTCACAGACAAACGTCACTGGTTACATTCAAGAGCACCCACTCTAAGGAAGCGTCAACTTCTTAACTGAGCACCAACTTAGTTTTTCTGATGGCACCAACCTATCAGAGAAATGAAGCTGCAACTTCAAAATACAGAAGAGATTCAGAATGAATCTTGGTCACTTTTCTGTTACAAGTCTAGTTTGTAACTGCACCTTTGTTGTGTGTCTTCTTGGCTTCTCTGTCTTTATCTCTGTGTCTGGATAACTTCTACTTTGACACACTTTATTTTCTTTGCGCTTTTCACGCTGTTTGCATATGTCCTCACTCGACAATTTTGAGTTAACACTCTAATTATTATCGCAGCAGCAGTAAAAAGACAACACTTGTCAAATGATCTGTTCATAGCATATATAGACAGATGCATCTTAGGGTTGTCTATCGTAAAGTGTTCACACTTCAACTGTACTCAACCGGTTCAAGCTTTTGATCTGCATTCAATGTGACTTTGACTTTGTGTCTCGATTCATGCTTCAAACGACAACGTTCAAATTTCTTTACTGTCTTTGGCATCTGCACTTCTAATGCACTTAACTGCGCCGCTTCCTTAATCACTTTTGATTTGCATTCAATGTGACTCTGACTTCGTGTCTCGATTCATGCTTCAAACGACAATGTTTAATGCCTTTACTATCTTTGGCATCTGCACTTCTACTTAACTGCACCGCTTCCTCGATCGCTTCGATTGAATTATCTCGAGCTCTATGAAGATATAACGAGTTCATCACCAGTTCTAGTTGTTCCTTTACAAACAATTGGAAGACATTGATTGCGGGGTTTTTCAAACTCTTTCATCGCGCGAAGTTCACATTCTTTTCTTTGTTGGATCTTTCCTTATGACCTTTTGACACTTGTCAAATGCGCACGCTCTTGGAAGATCATCTGAGTTTGCTTTGCACCATTGGATCTAATGCACCAATCAGACATGAACTGTTGATCTTTTAACGCAACATTAGTTTTAATACTTGGTTTGCCATTAACCATCGAGCTCTTTTTCTTCCCTTTTTGCATCTCACTGCTTTCTATATCATGGGTTCACTTCTGCGCCTTTCGATTATCCTCGATATGCTTGATCTTTATCCTTTGTATTTAGCATTAAACTTTGGCATGTTGGCGTGATCTCATTTTCTTCAGCATTCTTGTAATGCTTTTGCACCGTTGATCCTTGTAGACTTGCTCGATCTTTAACATGCCTTGTCCCTTTGAGAATGCCCTATAAGACTTCTGTTGACGCTGTGGATTGCACCCTTGAAAGAACGCTGGGCTTCTCTCTTCCACGCGGCACAATGGAGACTCTCCTCTTGCTGTGGGTCTGGCAAAATTGAGGGGAGAATCTCTAGATAAGGGCTAGCTTCCTTTGATGCATCTCTGAAGTCTTTTACTGCTACTGCTAATATTGGGGGGGTGAAAAGGGAGAAGGAATAACCAGAACATAAACTATCTAAAAGGTGATGCACCAAACAAGTTTTGATCTACTTAGCTTTGACATACACTTTACACCAAGAACAAGCTGATATACACTTCATTTGAAACGAGAAACTCTTCTATATTAGTGTCTAACAAGGGGTCCTCTAGAGAAACAGGGAGGAAGAACTACCAGAGGTGTTTTATGACACACTATGGCAGCTTCTTCACATGCGCCTATACTCTGTTGTGGACACTTCTTGCTGACCTGCAAAAGAACTCACAATACACTAGACATGCTAGAATCATTTTGTGAAAGCATGAAGGAAAATGACTTAACACAAGACAAAACCATAGACATATGCAAAAGTGCAAACTCAAATGGAGGTAAAAATGCTATGTCTTATTCAAAGTAAAATCCTATAGGGCTTCGCCATACAAGCTGAGAGATATCTTCCTCAACTGAGAGGTTACAATATATAGCATAAAGAGAAAGACTTCTGGCGCCTTCCAGAACAACAGACCATGTTGCGTTGAATGCCTTGAAAAGAGGAAACTTGCTCATGCTGGTAAACGGCCTGGAAGAACCATGCTGTAGATGTCGCAAGTCTTGACTTTACAGCTTAAACCGTCTTAAATGTTCTTGCAAAAGCATGGGTCGCTTTGTCTCATCCGCAGCAATAACTCCCTGTGCCAACGCTTTCTGTGTGCCACCTGGGCTATTCTATTCTTTTCTACGCTTGACTTATGTGTGCATGGTCGTGCTTTCACTGTTTTCTGTCTCTTTCCTAGCAACTCGACTCTCGGGCTATCTTTCGTCTTTTCCTGGCTCTTCAGGCTCCTTTCTCGGCGGGTCGCTGAGTTTACTTGCAGGTCTTATGCCCCTTTGAATTCCGTCAGGCCTGCGCCATTCGAGCTCTTTTGGGCCACTTGTCGTGAAGGCATTAGTCCTTTGGCTTCTCCTCAACGACTGACGCATCCCGTCAAAATTGACATCTGCGGGCCTATCACTATTCAAAAACCAAACGGCTATTTCATCATCGTAAATTTGATGTCCGCAGGCCCGTTGCCATTTGAAAGACAACGGCTAGTTTGCTGCTTTGAATTTGACATGTGCGCGCCCGTCACTAGACGTTTGAACTGCCAACGGCTAGTTCGCTATGCTAAAATTGACGTTCTCGGACCCGTCACCCCTTTGGCAATTTCTTCGGCGTTTTATATTCCTTTGGCCTTTTGTAATTTGAACCTTCCCGAAGGGAAGGTGTCCCTTCGGCCTTGGAAAAGGTCCCCTTTTGGGTTGCTGGGAGTCCTCTGCAAGGGCACTTGCCCTTCGGGCTCTCTTGTCTTTTGAATTCCTTTGGACAAAATGTCTGAAGGAATTGCTTTGGACATTTTGTCTGAAGGAAATCCTTCCTTCAAACTCCTGACCATTTCTTTCAGTCTTTTCCTTCAGGTAATTCCTTCGACAAATTCCTTTGGACAAAAAGTTTGAAGGGATTCATCCTTTGGCTCCACATGGATTTCCTTCGGACCAAAAGTTCGAAGAAATCCTTTCTCTTTTGCAAGGATTCTCTCTGAAGGGAAACTTACCTTTCGGCCTTCTGCCTTGTCATTTTTCTGAAGGTGCTCTCTACCCTCCACAAGGGCACTTTTGGGTCCATAATTACCCTCCGCAGCCTGCTAGAACGGTCCAGTTTGTAACTCGACTACCCTCCGCAAGGGCACTTTATCCTCGGAGCTTTGTAAAAGACTTATATCTCTTTGAAGTTGGTCCATTCTTTTGCCAAAATGCTTGTGAAAACTAGTTGCCCACAGCGAAATAAACCTCCAAATCAACCCGAAACATCTACAAAGCTCAAGTCACTTGGCTCTTTACAGAACAGGTCTACTACAAAGGGAAATGGCACAATTGCAGTAGGGGGAATACATCCAAGATTGACGGCTTAGGACAACAGGGAAAGGAGACCGATTTTTGGCATGTAGGACAAAATGGGCAACAACTTCCACACTTTATCTTTGGCAAAGTTGCAAGTGACCTTTCTCTTCGGATAATTTGTTGCGGGCTTTTTGTCAAGGGCATTTCGAGACAATTTTCGTGGACTTTTTTCCGGGTTTATTTCATCCTGAAGTGTCCTCCAATTTATCTGAAAGAATTCGTCATTGGCTTCTAATAGGTGATGTCCTTTGAAAATCATTTCTTCAGACTTTTTGTCCGCGTCATTTCTTCGGACTTTTTGTCTGCGAGGCATTTCTTCGGACTTTTTGTCTGTGAGGCATTTCTTTGGACTTTTTGTCCGCAAGGCATTTCTTCGGACTTTTTGTCCTCGTCATTTCTTCAGCTTTTCTGCAAGTGTCCACATGCCCTTTGCAACGTTCAAAAGATACCCTTCGGACTTTTTGCAATCTACCTTTCGGCTTTTCTGCAAGTGTCCACATGCCCTTTGCAATATTCAAAAGATACCCTTCGGACTTTTTGCAATGGTCCACTTGCCCTTCGGAATTTTTGAAAAGGTCCACTTGCCATTTGGAACATTCAAAAGATATCCTTCGGACTTTTTGAAAGGGTCGACTTGCCCTTCAGAACGTTCAAAAGATACCCTTCGGACTTTTTGAAAAGGTCCACTTGCCCTTGAGGGACTTGACAATTTTTCCGAAAGAGTTGTCCTTGCCATTCTTTTCGAAATAATTCCTCCGAAGGAATTCTTCAAGACTATTTCGGGTTTTCCATTCTTCTTGACTTATCTCGATTGCCTCTTCTAAGTAAGAGCACTTCACAAACGCGTTTACTCCACAAGTCTGCTCAACTCAACCTTTGGTATTAATGCATGATCAGTTTCAATCTCAATGACATCAAAGACATTAACCTTTGACATCAATGACAATTTCATGCTGCCCTAGATGGAAATGATATTTGTTCAGTCCTCAGAGTACTTCTGTATCATGATATCAAAGCTATCAACTGTCTCGTTGCTCAAATTTCCAACAGGTGTAGGGGGTAGAGATATTATTCAAATGAATTAATACTTCGCTGCCAAAATTATATGGAGGAGGTACAAGGATTTTGAGTTGTGACCGATTATGGAACCAAGTCCTCAGACAGAAATATCTAGATAACATGGATCTGGATTGAATTTTAACTGTCCATAATCAAATTGATGGCTCTTCTATTTGAAAATTTCTTTTTGCTAGTAGAAGCATGATTAGTGTTCATCTTCAATGGGACATTTGAAGTGGTCATCAAACTTATTTCTGGGGGGATGCATGGTTGTTTCCTTACCCACTCATTAATCTTCCTTATATGACTAATTTGAAACGAAAAATGGAACAACAAATGGGTAGTAAAGTTTGTCATTATTGGAATGAGGATTGTGGTGGATGTAAGGAAAGAATATGGAAAGACTTTAGATTTGAAGATTATCACAGTTAGCAGCAGTGGAATTGGCTTAAGGGATTCCTTGACCAGCATATTATGCTCTATAGGAGAGGATATGATGAGCTTAGACGCACTAGTACAAAACACGGGAATTACATAGTAAAGCAAGGTTATGCTTACCTCAGTAAGAATGAACAAGATGTTCAGTTTGATTGGCTAAGCATTTGGATAGGTAAAGGCTTGCCTAAAGCTGTAGTCTTCTTATGGTTGTCAATTCATGACAGAATTTGAACTCATGAAAATATAATGAAGAGAGGTTTTTAGGGACCGTCCAAATTTCTATAGAAACAAGACTCGGACTTGGTAAAGACTCGACAAGCCTATTTTCGGCTCGGACTCGGACTCGGCAAAAAGACTCGGCCAAGGCTCGGCAAATCTTAAAAAATCATTGAAAATAGCAAATTTTAGGAGAAAAACTATTAAAATGTATTCCATATCAAATCCACTTAAAAATACACTCAACTAGTCAATTACATCTAACATATACATGTATACACAAAGAAGTAATTAATGTGATATTAAATGTTTTCAGTTGAACAATTGAACTTGAAACTTGAAAGTTGAGAACTAATATTAAATAGGAGTTGTTTTTATATTTATCAAATTGTTTTTTACATACAAAATATGGATTTAGAAATCCATGGCAATGGCATCAACAAAAACATAATATGAAAGATACATCTAAGGTTGAGAAGAGCCCGCATTGCTCATCTTCTCAATACAAGCTCCAACGAGCTACGATGTTTTTTGTATGTCAAGGAAGCAACTGCTGCCATTGTACTCGCCCTCGTGGTATCTACCACAAAGTATTTATCCCTAGATGTACGAGCTCGCTCCTCTCCCAATGCTACAAGCTCCACCTTGCCATCAGCGTGATCGACCTATTCATGGTCCTCTATAAACACATGGCTGTCATCCTCTGTGATCCACTATGATTGTGGATCATACTCCTCTAGCTCAGTGGGGGACAAATCTTCCTCATCCCTTCTAATCTTCTTGTGATGGAGGCGAAGGTTGTAATGCACAAATACAAGGTCATTCAACCATTGCATTGACAACTTATTGCCCTTTTTGGAGTGTATGTGCTGAAACATACTCCAATCGGGATCACACTCAGAAGCACTGCATGGTTGGGTTCGCAATAGGATAGAAATCCTTTGAAGACTCGGCACCTTTGCAGCAAAATTTTCCCACCATGCTTCGGTAACCATAAGTATTAAAATATGCTATACTTCAATTCCAAAAATATGAAAAAATAATAAAAAAATGGAAAATATTTGATGCAGGTGCATCAATCTATAAGACTCAATTTTGTAAATAATGGGTCCTATTGTGTTGTTTTAGGTTATTATAAGGTTATAGAGGTCCAATTAGATGAATAAGAAGCCTTAGATAGGCTTCAGCAGTTGATTCTAGATCATCTCCTTGTGTTTTAAGATTTTCTTGCCAAAACCAATAATTAGAATTGTTGAATTGGTTTTGGAATATTTAATATGTTCTAGAAGGTTACAAAGATCATGGTACATAGGTAAATGATCCTTTTGGTCTTTTAGCATGTTGTAAATGTTATTTCGTCAATATGCTAGGTGTAAAGGATATAAACTATATCCGAAGTCAAGTCTTGTCCAATGTAGGAATAAGTCCAATTTTAGCTTGTATTGATTGGTTTAAAGGTAGTTGAGAAGATTTTGTGATATGAAACAACCTCAAACTACGTCTAGGGAAGAGTTAGGGGTCGAACCAAGTAAGGAGGAGAAACTCAGATTTTAAGAGGTTAGAGTGGCTTGTATGTAAGGTTGCAAGGTTGGTTGTATTATTTCAAGCAATGAATCATTGATTAAAGCTTCCATTCATGTTGTTTGCATTCATCCAGGTGTGATCAAACTATATTTGATGGTACCTTGATTTGATCTTGCATGTATTTGTTGTTTGTAGAAGACAGTTGAATTTACAGAGTTTTGAGGGTTTCTAACAGGCAAATGAGGTGGTTTAGAGTGTTTTAAGAGTTGTTCAAGACCTCCAAAGTGTTGAACAAGGTGTATAGGGTCTGGGCAGACCTTATTCAGGTGTTGGATTGGAGACACCAGTCAAAATATTAAATTTATGCATTTTTATATGCTCACTGCCCTATGACAGGACAGCCTAGGGTTTTAGGAGAAAAATGGCCATAAAATGAAAACAGATCGTAAAAGCGCCTCAAACTTTGTGGACAGTAGCATTAGGATATTTAAAAACCAATAGGAGTGGTTTGGAAGTGATTAGATAAGTGGAAATAGGGTAAAATGGCAAATCTCAGTGTGCAGGCCTGTAGGAAGCCTAATTGAGGGCTAGTAAGGGTGAAAATTGTATTTTCTTCGTTCTATAAGTTGAGTGAAGTTCTAAAATTGGTTGATCATTATTTGCAAAATGTTTTATAAACCTCCAAGTCTTTGAAAGGTCTCCAAAGGTTAAGTTGACCCACAACCCCAAGATTTGCTAATTAGGCCTTGTAGCCTACAAGACAATTTTCATTGTATTTCAAGACTTGAATATAAGTGGTGGTTTTTGAGTCTTGTAACTCATGAAACAGGCCTAAGAAACTTGTAAAAGCATTGGTGGTCATTAAAGAAGCCATAGATCTTGAAAGAGGCGAGTCAAGCACAAAGAGAGTAACCTAGTCAAGTAGATCTAGAAGACTGATTTATGTTTCTTGATTCAAACCAAGTAAATAGAAAGTTGTCAGTCTACATTTGATCTATATGACATGTTGAAGGTTGATACAACCATGAAAAACCATAATGGGAGTGACACATTGAGTTTACCCTTCAAGTTTTCTTAGAAGTCTTATAAAGAAGCCTAGTTGGAAACTTGTCAAATACAAGGTGTTTGTCAAATTGCGTAACCCCTGCATCAATATTGGTCATTCAACTCAAAGTTTACTTGGCTTAATTGTTATCCTAACCGCCTTGCAAATATCTCGAGAAAAGAGATCTCTTAGTGCTTGTTTGTAGATCTCAATCTCAGACATAATCTTCACCCTTGTGTCCATAATCTTCATAACCTCCTCGTTAGCTATAAAGCTCTCAAGGAATTGGAAGGTTGGGTTCAAAAAGTAGGCACAAGCATGAAGTGGCCTATGGAGTTGTCTTATCCACCCTTGGTCAATGATATCCCAAATGGATTGGTGATTGGCCTCGACTATGCCATAGACAATTTTTATTTGCTTTTTGGCTTGGTTTATGCCCTCATAGATATAGCCCATTGCGGCCTTTTCTCCATCAACCACACGGAGGAGAGAAACCAATGGTTCCATGAGCTATAACAAATATTAAAAAACGTAATTTAGAGTTATAATTCTAAGTATTAAATAAAATATAAATAAATAAAATAATGTTTTTAAACAAAAATAATGAAAATTCAAGCAACTTAAAATGACTTACATTTACAATCTCCCTTGCAAGCATCTAAAAGGGGGACTCATCAAACACCCACTCTACAACAACAATCCTGCCAATAATCTTTGCATATGAAGACTCACTCCATTTCTTACTAACAAGCATTCGCCTCAATGAAGCTTTTGATTGTAGCAAAGATTGCAAGGTGATGAAGGAGGTTGCAAAATGGGTTGCACCAGGTTGGACCAGTTCCTTGTTGTCCGTGAATTCTCTCGTTAAAGAGAGCACCCAAGCATGGTTATAGATGTACTTGCAAATATTACGACATTGCTGCAAAATTGGCATGACCAACTCCATTTTCCCAATATCTGTCATGTCCCCTTCTCAAGTATGAGCAATTGAAGACCCTTAGCCTATTTCCTTGTTGTTTCCCATAGGCTAAGGGAAAGAGAAATCAAAGGGGAAATTTTTGTTCTCTTTTTCAAGTTGTAAAAAGGTACTTTTTAGAAATCTTTTTTAATTTTGATTTGAGAAGGGGGCTTTTTGATCATGGGCTAGTTTAACCCTTAAGTGAAGTTATAAGACATGTACTATTTAAAATGTTCAAATATTCCCTCCAAGTGGAACTCACCTTTTGGAAGGGCTTTTAGAAGAAAATTATATAAAAAGGGGAAGGGGGTTTATTTTGAAGGGTTACCATGTTTATGATTTGAAATCTTGAGTTTAAGCACAAATTGCTTGACTTGTCTCCATTGAAGACGAAAACCTTCATTGGAAATCTAAAGTTAAGGATGGAAACCCTTAACTTTCAGCTAGGCAACTTCATTTCAGGGGTTGTAAAAGGCAGAATTGATCAATTTGTGGTTGTTAGGGCATCAACTTATGGAACGCAATAGTTTGCAGGGTTTTGGGAGAGGGCGTAGCTATTGGAGACCTTTTTGAAGGTGGCGAACCTCTTTGTAGGACCTTTTTAGGTCAGTGACCCACTTGGAAGGTCTTCCCTAGGGTGGCGATCCACTTGGAAGATAAAATCTGCAGTTTTTGGGGCAGCTTGTTAGAGATTTTGATATATTTTCAGTTAGACATTCAACTGGTATTTATTTATAATTTTTCAGAACTATATTTTCATGCAAAAATCAGATTTGAAGGTATTTCATGCGCTGTAATAACTCTGAAAATTTAACAAGTATTTTTATAAAAAATTATTGCAATTTGTGCCCTAAATTTGTATTTCCAGAATTTTGAATTTTATGGTCAGGGTTTGACAGAAAAATAAAAAATTGTTTATGTTTGTGTTAGTCAGGTAGAAGATCAAGAACATCCAAGGCAAAACTTGGAACAACCAAGGCATAGTGACATGGATGACCCGAATCACAGTCACCGCATTCGCCACTTTTAATGCCAAAAATTTGGAATTCGCTGAACCCCAACAGACCCTGCCAAATTCATTCAAATTCGTGATTAAATTCATGTGGATTTAATCAGGAATTTAAAAACGAATACAATAAAAAAGCGGCCAAATTCATGATTAAATTTGCCCAAGTTTGTTCAGATTTGCAATTTTTAGGATTTATTTTTCATTTTGATCCCTGTTATGTGAACGTGAACCCTAAGAATCACGAACACAAACCCTAAAAATCACCAAGTGTGCAACAAAGTTGCAATCTTGGACTGTGTAGTTGAACTGTGTGTGTGAAATGCGAACTGTGCATGTTGGAAGTTTGACAACAGTCTGTGACATTGCCTCCACCAGTCACTATGCTACATCCACAAGTCCATGGGGAGGGATTCATTGCCCATGCATTCCAATACGACTATCAAAGACTATAGCAAGCTCTTGAGTCGGTGAACTGCGAAGGACAAAGATTGCCCGACAATGGAGGGTGAGGCATCATCGAAGGCCAAGGTATGTTTTTTTTTTGAAAGTGATTTATATGTCCCTATCTACCATACAAATAGATAGGTATTATTAGTTCTTGTTTAAAGCTTAATATTAAATTGTTGTATTTTTAAAAAATATATATTTTTTAAATTTTAGATTATTATTTATATAAAGTTATAAATTAATAACTTTATATAACAAATTATAATGCATAATTTATATTATTTTAGGTTTTAATTTTTTAAAGATATGTAGATTAAAGATATTTATATTTAGGTTATTTATTTTGAATGGTGGGTTGGTATAAAAATAAGTATATTTCTATTAGCCGAATTTAATCACGAATTTTATCTTAAATTTTTTAGTTTCGATTTTTTTTTGAATTTTATCCTCAGTGAATTCAAACATGAATTCAAATGCGGTGACTAAGGCCCGGATAGAGCTAGGTTTGAGAAATTTACTCAAACTGAAGAGCGGTTGTTGGAGATGATGGCTGACTTCATCCAAACCATGAAGAATATGAATGAACATAGGCCACTCAAAGGTGATGGCAGGGCTTCAAGTACATGCAACAAACCTCCCCCTCCACCAAGGGTGACGATTGGATCTACACAAAGGCCTAATCAGCCCAACTTCCTTCTTAGAGAGGAAGCCATTCTAGAAAGGGAGGAGCAGCGTTCTATACGGGATGTATGTGGCTGCAAGCTATGAGGTGTATATGACTTTTCCACTTGAAATCAAAGGGGAAATGAGCCTTGCTTATTTCATGGCATTGAAGAAAGGCAAGGGTGGTTTGAGCGCTGGTCATAAACCAAGGAACAACCAAGGAGACCTTTAGTGTGCTTTGGGGAAGCTCACACTTTTCAGTTTTGATAGATCTACCAAAAGTTCAGCTAAGGCATGGGTACAATAGGTAGACACATACCTTACACTTCGGGCTATGATGGAGGACGAGGCCATAAAATTCACTAGCTTGCATTTGGAGGGAGCTGTTCATGAGAGGTTGTACCAGGGTTTGATAATACAAGGGCATCACCTCATAAACACCTATGAAGAATTCAGTAGAAGAATAATTGAAAGATTTGATAGCACTGATCTGGAACTTAATTTCTGGGAATTGGCTCAGCTGAAACATGACTTCCATGGAGTATGTGGCTGTTTTTCAGAGGGTTTCAGTTATGGTAATGGATGTATCAGAAAGGAGACTTGTAGTTGTGTTCATGGAGGGGTTGGCTAATCCACTCAGGGGTTTAGTCAAGGCTTTCAACCGTCCACACTTAAAGAGGCCATTCAAAAGGCTCTTGACCTTGAATCTACAGCTCCTAGGTGCAAAATTCTGCCTTTGGGACCGCAGAAAACTAATATTTTTGGGCCCTTTGGACAACAAAGGATAAACACTTTTGGGCAGTCTAGGATGGCAATTTTGGAGCAGCCAAAATTGGTCCCCGTTGGACAGCAAAGGAAGCCTTATCAACAAGGGTATGGGCAGCAAAAAGAGCTACCAAATATAAACAAAGATGGGGGAGAGTCAAGAAATGAAATAAGAAGGAAAAATTTGTATTTTTCATGCAAGGATCCTTGGACACTGGGGCATCACTGCCTCGGAAAAGGGCAAGTTGTAATATCCCAAATCGGAATATTATATGTTAAATTGGATTTCTCGGAATTCCTTCTTAAAGTTCAAAATAATAATATTCAATGAATATAGAATTATGTTTTTATTAACAAGATAATAAATTTATATAACAAATAATGTTTTATAATGATCAAATGTGCAATGCAGAATTTTGGTTATAAATATTCTAATAGAGAACTCTCAAAGGGTTTCGTCCTTGAGGGGTTGATATCAAGGGTTTCGTCCTTGTATCTAATAAATGAGGGGTTTTGTTCTCAATTATAAAAGAAGAGGCTGCTGCCTAAACTTCATATAAGGGAATGAATGTTAAATCTGAATGTATATCCTTTTCCTTCACCAAGTTCTTCTTATAAATACCCTTCATAGCTTTGCATCAAATGACATGTCTCCTTTTCAAAGTGATGTGTCTTTTCATCAAATGGGACGACTTGCATTAATATAACTTCTATTCCTTGCATTAAATGTGGCACTCCTTCCCATATGGACAATTTATTTAATTTCGTTGCTGCTATAGTTAATTTAATTGTTGCTGGTTTAGGCGATTCCATTGGTGATTTATTTACATTAATGCAATTCATGTTTATGGTCTCCTTTGTATTTGGGGATATTACAGACCTCCCTTCTTCAGTTTGCTTGTCCTCAAGTAATTTAAAATCCGATAGTACACTCCACAACAAATTATAATTTGCTCCAAGCTTAGATGTTTCTTTCTCCATCCTTGTAGAACTAATTGCATTATTATTAATTCTCTCTTGCAAGGGATTATTACAATTGTTCTTTCCCAAATCCCACGACTTTTTGCCATTATAACCATTGCTGTAATTATTAATGAACTCTTGGTTGAGCATAAGGATCCTGAGACCTTTACGTACTCCAAATTGATCATTTCTTGGGTTGCTAATGACCTGTTCAATCTCATTTGTCACCAAATCTGCCCTTACAGTCTCCATTAATGACTCACCTCCAGTGTCCATGAAGACAAATCTTTTCTTTGTGCTATTATGGAGACCAAGCAATGGTTCATCTTTGATAAAAGATTCATAAGTATTTTCATTGCTATAATAGGACGAATTTATGATTGTCATAAGATGATTCCAACGTTTGTTTCGCTGTTCAAGTTTAAGAACCATTGCCTCCAACTCGGGCTCAGAGCATTCTTTGAGTGATGTTGTTGGTATGTTTTTCAACACTGAATAGTTTACTTTCATTGGTTGCTCCTACAACTTAAGGTTGCTACCTAAATCATTGTCAACCATTTAAATTTTATGCTTCTTCGGTAGTTGCTTCGTGATGATTTGTTTAACCAAATTTGACTGCGATTCATCTTCCTCTGGTACAGATTTCCTATATAAACGACAAAAGTCTATGAATGTCAATTCATCCCTTATCATAGGATCAAGATTCAAATATTTATTGTGACATGCATTATTATCATTGAAAATCAACTCGGCTTCATCTTCTCCCTGTATTGGTTCCTCTCGTTGAAGGAATGTGGGCATGGTTGGACGTACATAAGTCCTTGATGGGAGTCTTTCATCACTGTTATTACTGGTATAACCCTATTGTGCTTGTGATGGTCTTCCCTCACCATTAGAATTATGAGTTAGTGAGTTATTCAACTGCTGCATTTGTTGAACTAATTGTGACATCAATGTATATACTTGAATCTGCCCTTGGGCCCATCGATCAAATTGTGCATCATTTATGTTGTTTATGTTGACCTTATGATTTGAATGCATAAAGCTTATCGAAATCCTCAGGCTGGCAGGGTGAAAAGCTCTGATACCATTGTAATATCCCAGATCAGAATATTATATGTCAATTTGGATTTCTGAGAATTTCTTCTTAAAGTTCAAAATAATAATATTCAATGAATATAGAATTATGTTCTTATTAACAAGATAATAAATTGATATAAAAAATAATGTTGTATAATGATCAAATGTGCTATGTGGAATTTTGGTTATAAATATTCTAATAGAGAACTCGCAAAGGGTTTCGTCCTTGAGGGGTTGATATCAAGGGGTTTTGTCCTTGTATCTAATAAATGAGGGGTCTTTTCTTCAATTATAAAAGAAGAGGCTGCTGCCTAAACTTCATATAAGGGAATGAATGTTAAATCCGAATATATATCTTATTTCTTCACCAAGTTCTTCTTATAAATACCCTTCATAGCTTTGCATCAAATGATGTGTCTCTTTTCCAAAGTGATGTGTCTTGTCATCAAATGGGACAACTTGCATTAATATAACTTCTATTCCTTGCATTAAATGTGGCGCTCCTTCCCATATAGACAATTTATTGAATACAGTTGTTGCTATAGTTAATTTAATTGCTGCGGATTTAAGCGATTCCATTGGTGATTTATTTACATTAATGCAATTCATGTTTATGGTCTCCTTTGTATTTGGGGATATTACACAAGTTCACTACATAGAAGTGATTTCGGATGTAGAAGAAAAAGAGGAGGAAGAGGTAGGGACAGCCACCTATGAGGAGGAACAAGTGGAAAAAGGAGAACATGATAACTTGGATGGCACACCACTTTAGATTGAGAGGGGTCTTGCAAGGTAAGAAGGTCACCGTGCTCATTGATAATGGGGCCACACACAACTTTATTGATGAGGGATTCACAACAAGATGTGGGCTGCAAACTACTGATTTTAAAGGGTTTAATGTGACCGTGGTAGATGGCTTCACCATTCCTTGCACCAAGAAGATTCCAAGGTTGAACATCACATTGGGTAAGCATAAAAGTGAAGATGATTTCGATGTAGTTGGCTGCAGTCACTTGGGGAATTCACCCAAAATTATCAAACAATGGAACTAAAATTCAGGGTAGTTGGTAAGGAAGTCGTTCTACACAGTTTGAAAAATGGAACAACCATGGTGGTGACTTCAAAGAGGATGAAAAAAGCCTTTCATAGAGGGCAAATTCTTGGGCAGCCAAATATTTTGTAAGTGCTACGAATTCTAATTTGGGACAACAACATCATCACATGGATATTCAACCCATCCTTGATAGACATGCAAAGGTGTTTTGTAGTATTCCTCATAGGCTACCCCTGGATAGGGGTTCTGAGCACATCATTGAATTGGAATTGGGTACCAAAGTGGAAATTACTACATCTTACCGCCACCCAAGGGCCTACAAGGAAGAAATTGAAAAAACTATCAAAGAGCTTTTGGAGATGGGTCACATAAGGCCTAGTTCTATCCTTTTTGCTTCTTCGGTTGTGCTTGTGAAGAAGGATGGGACAATGAGGATGTGCATAGATTATCGCTTGTTGAACAAGAAAACCATCACTAGTAGGTATCCCATACCTAGAACTTGTGAAGAAGGATGGGACAATGAGGATGTGCATAGATTATCTCTTGTTGGACAAGAAAACCATCAATAGTAGGTATCCCATACCTAGAATTGATGAGCTTCACGGATCAATTTACTTCTCTAAGATTGATTTGAAGACGGGTACCATCAAATTCGAGTAAGGGAGGAGGATGTGCAGAAAACTGCTTCTAGATGTCACTTTGGGCACTGAGTTTTTGGTAATGTCCTTCGGTTTAACCAGTGCACCTGCCACTTTTCAATCATGTATGAATCATGTTTTTAGGCAATATTTGAAATTTTTTGTGTTGGTTTTATTTGATGATATTCTTGTCTATAGTAAAACATGGGAGGAACATCTACAACACTTGGACATAGTGTTGGGAGTTTTGGAACAGCAAGCACTCTTCGCCAAGGCATTCAAATGTGAGTATGTAGTTTTTGAAATTTTGTATTTGGGGCACATAATCAGTGTCCAAGGGGTACATGTGGACCCACAAAAGATACAAGCCATTGTGGATTAGCCACCACCTGCTACTATGACACATTCGAGGGATTTTCTTGGTTTATGCAGCTACTATATGTGGTTTGTGAAGGGGTTTTCACAGCTTGTCCCACTAGCGGACTTGACAAATAAAGGAGCTTTCAGTTGGTGCAAAACAACCATAGAGGTCTTTGAAAAGATCAAGAAGGTAATAAGTACTTGCCCAGTACTTGTTCCACATTTCACCATTCGATTTGTCTTGGAATGTGATGCTTCTGGGGAAGGTATAGGGGTTGTCCTGAAACAAAAAGAACATCCTATTGATTTTGAAAGTAGAAAACTCAAGGAAGTGGAGCGTAGATTCTCCATCTATGACAATGAAATGCTGGCCATCATGCACACTTAGCCAAATTCAGACACTTTGATTTGTCGAAGATTTGTGGTGAAAACGGACCACTATAGCTTGAAGTATTTCCTCAACAAAAATGATTTGAGCAATAGGCAACAAAAATGGGTAAGTTGCAATCTTATGACTTTGATATTGAATATGTCAAGGGGAAAAACAATGTAGTTGTTGATGCATTGTCTAGGGTGGCCATTTTATGTTCTATCACTATGAGTGAAATTACAGCAAATATGAAGGCTGTAATCATAGTTGAGTATGTAAAAGATGGATTCACTACAATTGTCATGGAAGGAAAAGTTGATGATAAAAAGTACAAGGTGGTTGATGGTCTGATTTTTATACAAAAATAGGGTCTTTTTAACCCTGAAATCCAAGTTGAAACCACAAATAATGAAGGTTGTACATAATACTCCTATGGTTGGTCATCTAGAGTACTTCAAAACATACAAGCGAGGGAGAGGTTCTTTTGGAAGGGCTTTAAAGGGGAGATTCTTCAATACATCCGAGAGTGCATTGTTTGCCAATGAAACAAGGATGGACAACTTTTCCAGCTGGTCTTTTGCAGCCCCTACCGATTCCCACACAAAAAATAGGAAAGCATATCAATGAATTTCATCATGGGGCTGCCCATGGCACAAGGTAAGCATAATATTTTTGTAGTGGTGGATAGACTCACTAAATATACACTTTTTTTTGCACTTCCAACCAAGTATAATTCTCCCCTAGTGGCTGATATTTTTTTCAAAGAAGTATTTAAACTTCATGGGCTGCCTAGGAACATTGTAAGTGATAGGGATAGTAGGTTCATGAGTCTCTTTTGGCAAGAACTCTTCCGTTTTGTGGGCACGGAGTTGCCTCCCAGTACTAACTACTATCCACAAACCGATGGGCAAGTTGAAACAGTGAACAAATGGGTGGAAGGATACCTTTGAAACTATGTTTCAGGGCAGCAAACAACGTGGAATAAGTGGCTGTACATGGCTGAGTATTGCTACAATATGTCATACCACATGTAAATTGGTATGTCACCCTCAAGACCTTGTATGGGTATGATGCTTTCTCCTTTGTAGCCCTGATTTTAACCGATAGTAGAGTGCCCAGGGCTGCGGATTTGGTACAACAAAGCCTTGAAATTTTGGAGCAGCTCAAAAGAAATCTTTAGTATGCTCAAAACCAACATAAATTGTATGCGGATCAACATCGGATAGAGAGAACTTTTGAGGTAGGTGAAATGGTATTTTTGAGATTGCAGTCATATAGATAATCTTCCATCAAGCAAAGTGGAGCGAAAAAGCTAAACCCCACTTTTATAGCCCCTACAAAGTTCTAAGAAGGGTTGGAGAAGTTGCTTATGAGCTAGAGTTGTCCGAAGGTAGCCGGATTCACAATGTATTTCATGTTTCATGCCTCAAAAAGGCACTTGGACAGCACATCACTCCTTCCATTGATTTGCCGCCACTTGATGATGAAGGCAAGTTGATTTTGGTTCTGGATTCTATCATAGAGTTTTGGGAAAGGAAACTTAGGAACCAAAGTGTCATGGAATACTTGGTTGGTTGGAAGGATTTACCTCTTGAGGATGCTACTTGGGAAGGGGCAGCCATTCTACAACATCCAAACTTGCAATTGCTTGAGGACAAACAATTTCGAGAGGTGAGGACTGTCATGTCCCTTTCTCAAATATGAGCGGTTGAAGACCCTTAGCATATTTTTTTTGTTGTTTCCCATAGGCTAAGAGAAGGAAAGATCAAAGAGAAAACTTTGGTTCTCTTTTTCAAGTTGTAAAAATGTACTTTTGATAAATCTTTTGTAATTTTGACTTGAGAAGGGGGCTTTTTGATTATGGGCTAATTTAGTCCTTAAATGAAGTTATAAGGCATGTACTTTTTAAAATGTTCAAATATTCCCTCCAAGTGGAACACCTTTTGGAAGGGATTTTAGAAGAAAAGGATATAAGGGGAAGGAGGTTCACTTTGAAGGGTTACCATGTTTATGATTTGAAATCTTGAGTTTGAGCATGAATTGTTTGACTTGTCTCTATTGAAAACGAAAATCTTCATTGGAAATCTGAAGTTATGGATGGAAACCCTTAACCTTCAGTTGGGCAGCTTCATTTCAAGGGTTGCAAAGGGCATAATTGATTAGTTTATGGTTGTTAGGGCATCAACTTGTGGAGTGAAATAGTTTGCAGAGTTTTGGGAGAGGGGTGTAACTGTTGGAGATCCTTTTGAGGGTGGCAAACCTCTTTGCAAGACCTTTTTAGGTTAGCGACCCACTTGGAAGATCTTCCCTAGGGTGGCGACCCACTTGGGAGATAAAATTTATAGTTTATGGGCAGCTTGTTAGAGATTTTGATATATTTTCAGTTAGACATTCAGCTGGTATTTATTTATAATTTTTCAGACCTATGTTTTCATGCAAAAATCAGATTTGAAGGTATTTTGTGGGCTGTAATAATTATGGAATTTTGACAAGTATTTTTAATAATAAAATATTGCAATTTGTGCCCTTAAATTTGTATTTCCAGATTTCTGAATTTTATGGTAGGGTATGACAGAAAAATCAGAAATTGCTTATGTTTGTGTTAGGGTTTGTGGTTCATATTCAGATTTGCATAATATGTCCTAAATGGGACATTACAATACCCTCTAGCATCAAATCGATGCAATGGGTTGAGCAAGGAGTCCAAAATATCAAGGGGTGCCTTTGCATAAGTAGTCCACTTGCATCAACACAATTTGTTGTATTATCGGTGACTACTTGCACCACACTTGCTTCACCCACCTCTACAATAACTTCTTCAAAAATACCACATAAGTAATCAACAATTTTTATCCTCCCTGAGACATTAGTGGACTTCAAGAAGATAGTCCCACCTGAAGAAGAAACTAAGAAGTTTGACAATGTTTTATTTTTTCTATCTGTTCATTCATCGAACATGATAGTGCAGCCTTTATTCCTCCAAATAACTTACTGCTTATCAATTATTGATTTCACATCAGCCACTTTATATGACAAATTTGCCCCCCTTAAATCATCAATAGAGGGAGCTTCGAACCCCCGACCAACAACGGTGATAGCATCCACTAACACTTGCCAATAAGGCGACCTAAAATGCCTAAAAAATAAAATTTAAAATTTAAATATAAAAAATAGATTTTATAATTAATAAACATATTTTATAATTACAATGACATTCTAAATTCATACAATTTTATAATTCTTAATGTAGAACACTTTAGAAAAATATAATATTACTTTGCTGCATGAAAATGAATGTCACAAAAGTACCAAAGTCACCCACTTTGCTTCTCACGATTATATGCTTGTCCTTGTTCCAACTTGTGATTTTTAGCGATGGTTGGGAAATAGGAGCACTACATGGCATGAACCAATTCGATGAACTACGCTCTCAAGGGCCAATACTATTAGAACTCAATTTAGGAATTTGAGGAATGGGTTTAGAAGCGACAACTATTTGTTGGTTTTGCTTTGCCCTTTCCTCCTTTTCATGAAAGCTCTCCAATTGAGTTGTGATCTCCTTTACAACCTCAGGCTCTACAATGGGACATACTGGAATGTCGCACCTAGGTATGTGGGCAAGGTGATATTTTAGGCGATTAATGCTGCCACCAAGAAACTCAGCCCCACAATCTTTGCAAAACACATGCCATTTCTTCGAACTCTCAATGGCATGCCTTCAAGCAGGGTCTTTCGGATGTTTTGGTCCTCTTGTCATGCTAACCGTAAAACCCAAAAACCTACATTGTACATAAACAAAAACAATGGTAAGGACCATAGGGTTAACATTTAACTTTGCAAATCTTAAATATATAGCAAGAAAAAACAAAGAATAAAAGAACAAAAATAACCATGATTCATATCACAAGGGCAAAAAAAAAAAAAAAAGGAAAAGGTAAAAAAATGGGTTTTAATATTTTTTCTATGTTATTTTTTAAATGAAGAAGAAGAAGAGGGAAAATGTTAAGAAATAAGATAAAGAAAAGAGAAATGTTCATGTAATTTACCTCTTGTAGTTTTAGTCTTGTAGATGCACACTTGAATCAGCGCCAACAATGCACACACTTAAGGCTTTGGATCAACCAATGCACTTAAAAACAGCCAATCCCATGAAGCTCCAACCTCCAACCTCCAACAATACACTCACTTGTTGCTAATCCAATCTTTACACACTAGCAATCAGCCCCTTTGAAGCAAAAACAACAAATCAAAATGATTCAATCACATTGGTGTGTGAACCTTGAAAGTGAAAATGAATGGGCTCATGAAAACAAAGTTTGAATGAGTGAATGGGTGTTTGAGGATGTTAGAATACCTTTTAGGTTTAGGTTTGTGTATTTCTTTTTTTACTTTGTTGTGTTTTTTTTTTTACATGTTTTAATGTTTGGCAAAAACGTTGCAGACTTGGCAAGTCCTGGGTTGGGAGTCGGGCAGACTTGCGAGTCCCATCCCAGGACTTGCCAAGTTTGCAAAATGACTCGCCAATTTCCCATTTTGGCTGCCTCGGACTTGGTTCGGCAAGTCCTCGCTTGGATGGCCAAGTCTTGACTCACTGGGACTCCATATGTGTCTTGTGCAAAAAGAATGAAGAATCCCTTTACCCCTTGTTGGTATCTTGTGATTTTTCCAGCTCATTGTGGTATCAAGTCTATGACCTCCGAGAATCTCTTAAAATCCAGGTGCAGATGGATAAAAACTCCCTTAAAGAGAAGAAATTGACTTAGATATGGGATATTAGGTAAGTCTATGTTGCCTTGGGCTCTGTGGCTTGAAAGCCTAGGAAAGCCTAGGTCAAACAAACAACTTTAGAACTACTTGTTGGCTTCTGTTAAGGAGATCTTTTGCTTTCTGATCCTAAGGCTGCTTGG
The DNA here is from genome assembly GCA_037957365.1 of Torreya grandis. Lineage (NCBI taxonomy): Eukaryota > Viridiplantae > Streptophyta > Pinopsida > Cupressales > Taxaceae > Torreya > Torreya grandis. The sequence continues at coordinate 3,985,276 of JARHVA010000453.1, read as the reverse complement.
GTGATAAAAGCTAAAAATAAAAGAGAGAGAAAATATGAAATGGAAGCGTCTTGACGTTAACCATGTAAAGATTAACTTTGATGGTGTTGCTAGAGGAATCCAGGTCCGTCTGCAGCTGGGGCATTTGCTAAAATGATAAAGGTGAGGTTATATTTGCTTTCACTATGGATCTGAACCATATGGTACAAAATTACATATAACAAAGCCGGGACGAAAGCTCTTATTCAAGGTCTCAAGATTGGCAAAGAAAAACATCTGAATAATGTAAGGGTGGAAGGTGATTCGAAAATTGTCATTGATGCCATGAATAAAAATATTATGCCAAATTGGCAATTGAAAGCTCTTTTAGAGGAAGCACTGAATGTCACTGCTCTTTTCAAAAATATTTCTTTTCACCATGTGTATAGGGAGCAAAATAAAGCTGTTGGAAAAATTGCAAATCAGGAAATCAGCATGATGCAGACCCAGTTTATAAGCTATATGGCCATTGATGAGGAGGGAGAGTTGTTGAATGAAAATCCAAAGAGATCATTCTAGAGGAAGAAGAGATTTTGTAAGCACCACGGTTGATTTCAGTGGACTTCCTCTTTTGCTTACTTTACTGTTTTGCTCCTACTTGGCGTGGGATTTTCACTTTTGTGTATGTGCTGTATGCAGCGGATTTGAGTGCTGCCTGTTTGTTTGTCTATTTCTGGGAAGCAATGTGACATTTTTTTTTCTTATTGTTTGATGCCAGACCCTCCCCTGCTCCTTATGTTATTGTGGGAGAGGTGCATGAACAAGATGAGAAATACATACTAAGGATGCAGTTACCTTTGGTGGTGCCTGGATCTACAGTTGGAGATTCCTAAGGTTTGAATTTACATGTGGCTGGTTGTTTTTCTGCTGTGAAGTCAGTTTTAAGACCACCATTAGTGAATCATATGCTTCTTTCTCAAATACCATCTTTTTAATATCACATCCTATGGGGATCTGTTCAGAAGTTTCTGTTTTGTCTTTTTTTTGAAGGCATGTCTGTGGGTTTGATTGCTCCTGTTTATCCTGAGGTTTGTCACAGGGAAATTGATAATGTTGAAATTTTATTAGATTCACAACCTTTTGTGATGCGCCCTCCTCCTGATCTTTTGCTTGAGCCGATTGGGGCAAAGAATGGTGCAACATTTCTTGGCTTTGCTTCTGATTGTGGGAGGGTACTAAGCTATTTTTCTTATCTTTTGTGACACATTTGGTCTTGCACATGGAATTTTGGCTGTAAGCTACTGAAGTCTGCATAGACACCTCTTGGGGTTCTGTTACTCTGGTAAGAAAATACTTGAGAAACCAATATCTACTCGCTTCTTTGAGGAAGAAACTAATTATTTTCTGAAGGATAAACATTGGTTTGTCTGTCAACAATCTATGAGCAATCAATTTCTCAATTTGGCTCTGTCCCACCCAACCTTTGAGGACAAATTTCTATATTCAAGCAATGTGTGCATATTTGATAGTGTCGTCTGTATTGCAAACCCAAAGTTAAACGTGGAACAGCTGGATGAGCAGTTTTCTGTGTTGGCAGCAAGAAAGAAGCAAGAAATTTTATTAATGTCCACAAATGACCAAAACTAGGTCAATGGGACTTGAGAATACAATCAATTACAATAGAAAGAGCTAGTGTAAAAGGACTCTAGGAACAATGACTAACTAAAAAGTAGAAGAACAAAAGCACTGAAAATAAATGAGGGGTGAACTCAACGTACTAAATCCCCCAACCCAAGTGGTTAAGGTACCAATACAAATAGCTATGTGGGGGGAGCAAGAATCCCCAAAGAGCATGGGCTGATGAAAGTCGAAAACACTGAATAGTAGTCTCATCAAACATCTTAGACCATGTCTGGGATAGAGGAACCATTAGTGTCATTGTCTATCATTGTGAAAGATCCAATGTAGGCGTTGATAATACTCATTGAGGAGCGGCTAGGACTGAGGGGCCCAGGTTGGGTGGAAGCAAACCATGCCCCCCAGGATCCCTCCTAAAATACATGGCCGAAGAAACCCTTGTGGCAATGAAAAATCTCGTAATTGTGCTTGTCCCCACAGTTTAGGAAGTAGTCGTGAGGAGGTAGATCCACGACGTTGAGCTTAGGCGGATCCCTATTGCCAAGAGCTAATGTGCCGAGGTACCATAGTCGTAGTGCTGAGCAGAGATGAGCACTGCCTCACTGACCTACCCCCTCAATGTGTGAAGCAAAAGTATCCAAAGGGGGCTTAATGCTGCAAACCTTTGTGATGGGCTGAAAGAAAGAGGTTATCATCTTGGGGGCTCTAGGGGCTCCTTGCAGGGACAAGTGTTGAAGGGTGACAACCTCCTGAAGAAAAAGGTTCGGGCATTGTTAGTCTGGGTACCAAAAGAAAGTGGATAAAGAGGTGTTTGAGTCTTTATAAAGACAATGGTATCTCCCCCAGATTTCATAATAATAAGGCACTTGAAAATGAAGTGCTCCTCAGTCTCCACCTCCTAGAGGGAGCAAAGAAAACAAATTTGGCCCCATGTGGAATATGATGATTAGTCTCGACCTGCAATTGGTGCTAGCACATGCTTAATTGGCTGATGCAAAATCTCAAGTAGTGAGACCAATGACGTTGGAGATAATTAGAGCAACGAATGACACCATCCATCACCTACAAGAAGTGCTCAACATTAAGGCAAGCTTGGGGCTGAGTGATTGAGGAGAGGTCCAAGTGACCTAGATGTACTTCTTGTAGATATCCTCTATGACAACTCTAATTATGACATCTTTTAAGAGTCAACGAGGGGCATCCAAAGAGTATTCGAAAGGAGGTTAATCTATCAATAGATATGTTGATAGACTGGAGGAGCAAATTAGTCTCAGAACACCAGCAACGTCGACATCTGTTGGGGCCCAAAGATGCAATCCTCTTTGAATAACATAGGGCTAAGTATGGATGCCTCCCATGACTTGAAGCCGAGTCCCCCTGGTTCTAAATCTATGAATGTAGAAAGTTAGCCTGAAGATATTCTCAAGGTATAGAGGTTGGGCAGAAAACTCAGCTTGGATGATACATCGAGGAACATTTTGTTTGCAATGAATCATATGCTGAATCATGAAAGTTTGATCCCTTTCAATATGAGTCCAATTAATTGACCCCAGACTAGGGCCCCAAACTTCAGACCCAGACAAAACTATAGGCTTGATGAGTGTGTTGAAGAGGTGCATCTTCAAAGGGATATCTGGAAGTGGATCTGAAAACATTGGTGCTCCAAGATAGAAAGGGAGGCATATCCCTTGCAAAGGCTTGATTGAGAGGTAGGCTTCCTACTAAAAGATGGTCTGGAAATATGGACCCCCAAGTAAGTGTAGGCTGATGTGATCTCCAAAGGTTCCCCTTTGTAGAGGAACTAGAATTGAGGAAGAGAACGTTTGGAGGTGTTGAGTATCATGACCTTAGTTTTGCTAAGGTTGACCACTAGCTGACGAAGCTCACCAAAACGAGCAAGGACATCAAGTTGTCTTAGTAAACCATCAATAGAGTGAGAGAGGAGAACATCAGAAAAAAGTAGTAGGGATATCACCACATCATGTAAAATGCAACTATCATCTGCATGGGTATGCTGTCAAAGAAAAAATCTCTAGTTTTTGATGTAAATGCAAAGAAAACTCATTATGAGACTATCTTGTCGCATAGTTCTTTACAAAATGAAAAGTCTCTATTGCTCATTGAGAATGATTGGAGCGCATTGGTTATAGATTGCATTTTGATTGGAATGGCAACATTGGTGAACCACAAGAAGATGAAATGACTAGGGCATGCAATAAGAATGTTATGGTAGGAACAACCCCTGCTATTAAAGTAGACACTTGTAATGGCGGACGGATAGGCAATGATGATTGTGGCCCTCTCTTAGTTCCTGTCAGTAGGGTACAAGGATGTAATGTCCCCATTTTCACATCACACGAGGAGGTTTGAAGACCTTTAGTCTATTTCCCCATAGACTAGAGGATTCTTTTTTGGGGATTGTATTTTATTAATTATTTAATTATTTGCTCGAATAGTGTTTTTTATCATTTGTTGTTTTAAGGCAATTAATTATTTAATTAATAGAATATGTTGAAGATTTGATTGGTTGGCTTCAAGTGATCAAAAGAGAAAGAAGAATTAAAGGAAAGTCGGCAAAGGTTGGGTTTAATGAAAGCTTTACCCTCCCTAAGTGATTCGCCCCACTTGGAAGGGTATATTGGCAATTTGGAGGACTCTTCTAGCGCATGTGCGAATTCAAGTTATTGCTTTTCATGCATGAAGGGAACTATTGTGATGCATGCCTAATAGTAATTGCTCTTGTGATCTATCTATAACGGTGTCTGTTGATGCCACTTTGTAAAGAAAATTATTTGTTGATGCCCTAGAAGACTAGTGATTTGCTTGTGGAGCTCAAGCATAGGGTTTTGAGCTTATTTTTGAATGTGACATGCTTTGGTAATTTTCTGCTAATTATTCCAGGTGTGGCGACTTGTATTGGAGGTGATTTTGGGGTCAAAAAGGCCAAATAAACATTCTGAAATTTATTGCTAATTTTCTACCTATTAGCGTTGGGGTTTTGAGGTGATTTGCGGATGTTTGAGACTTCAAATTAATGCAAAACCTTCTAATAATTTTATGGTATTTTTCCTTGACTTTGGCAAGTTGGGCGATTCATCTTGAGGGTTTGCAAGGGTCATTTCTTGGCTCAATAAGTTCGCTGTAATTTTATTCATAATTTTTTGATTATTGTGGCTATTTATGACAAGGATTTGAAGCGAAAAAATAATTAGAAACCAAGTGTAAGTGTGGAAGAAAAATTAGAATTTAAGGGTTATTTGCAAGTGGCAGTTGGGCTTCACAAAAAATAAGGAAAAAATGTACATATTCAAAATTTCAGCTTGGTACTTATTTTGGCATAATTTGTGATGAATTGTAAATCAATTAGTTGCTGAAAATTGCTTACAACACCTTTGAAGTGTGACGCTTAGGGTTTGAAGGGCAAATTTATTATTGAACAAATATTTGGGAGCTAGGGTTGGCTGAATTTGTTTATTTCAAATTTCATTTTATTGTTGATTCAAGGCATAAACAATTTTATATCCAAATATCCCCTTTGGGATATTACAAAGGATCTTATTGTTGATTTTCATATGTGAACTCTGATCTTGTCCTATTCTACGAGGATGATTTTAGTGTTGGCAGTTGTTTTGATTGCTAGTGATGATTTGAATTTTGTATGAGTTTTTATGATTTAATATATCTTTTCTTTACCAAAAATAAACATTAAAAATCTGGGTATCCATAATTCAAACTAACCACTTGTAAAGAATCCTATCACAACGAGTTGTTTTACAATAAAAATGAAAATAAAAAACTATTCAATAATGGATCTTTAGTCATTCCACTAGGACCTTGTTAGGCACATCACAACTAGCAAATATATGCAAAAGGAAATCATTCTAGCATTCACTATTGTCCCACCAAGGTCTCCTAATAGGGGTTCTACTATTAGGACTCTGTATTACCAATCAACATTATTTAGGGGTCCTTTCAATTGCAAGAGCATGTGGTTAGAAATATTAACTTGCATATCTTTCTTATTGACATTTTCAACCCCTTTATCAACCATCTACTTAATAGTATTGAAGATATTAAGGATGGATTGACAATCCCAATCCTTCAGGACACCAAATTCCTTCTTTAGGGATTGAAACCTCTTGTGATTTGCTTTCTCATGGTCTAGGCCAAACATTTTGGTTTTAAGAAAACCTCCTTGGTCCCTAACTGAGGCGCCCATTTCCATTTTTTGTGAGCATTATTGGTCTCCACTAAATCCCTTATTAGGTCCTTGCAAGACATAATATCTTCTTCTAGGGCACCTAGTTTTTCAAGGGTGACTCTACAAAGAGACCACAATCTTCTAAATTATTCTCAATGGTATTATTATCAACTTAGAAAGTTCACCTAAGATTGGGGAAATCACTAAAACCACTAAAAACTCAAAATTTATTTTGAGCATGGGGAGAGAGAAATTGAAGGTCTCACCTTTGAAATTTCACCCTGTAGAAATGGTTTTGAGGCTGGGGTTGGACACCACTAGGTTGTCCAGCTTCTCACGCACAAGTTGCACCACCAATTCTTTCACGCCCATAACTACCTCCTTGCTCCAAGAGCTCAAAAACCTTTAATACCCTCCCAAGCTTTCATTGTAAACTTGTGATCAGCTTCTAATTTTCCTCTGAGAAATTTGTTAGTCCCAATCACAATGTATTTGGTTTCATTGATTATAATGGCTTTTGTAAAAACACTATTTGTTCCCTAGTGGTTCCTTTGTCCTCCAACTCATCCCGTTCCATTTCTTCCAAGTCCAACTCACTATCCCCTTCAGCTAGCTGTTTTTTATGTGGTTCTAAGCCCTTTAATAGGCTGCAACATTTTTGTATCAAACTTTGCTTTCTAACCACACTTCCCTTTATCCATGGTTTGATCAACAAACATACATTGGTGTAATAACCAATTCCCATAGACCCAAAGCAGGCTAGATTTTTAATTTTCCTATAGTATCAAGGGTTCTCACAACAAAGATATATCAATCTAGATAATTCATTTTGCCTATTCATAAACATTAGTGTAGATTTTCAAATAGGGAATTAAGGTAACCACAACATCAATAACATCAATAGGGCTCAAAAATTTACAATCTCGACTAAGATCTATTAGCATTTATCAAAGGTCTAAGTTAGGGTAAGGGGTAATCACCTCACTAGAATGAGTTTGAGATGTCTGCTTGGGTGGGGTTGCCTAAAGGAAACTTCACCCAAGAAAACATTAGTTCATAACTCATTTTGACAATCCCTCCTAAGCAGGTTTTCAAGGTTCTTAAGCAATCTTGTCTTAATGCCTTATCCCTGACAAGATGACAAATAAATCCCAAAGTTAAACTCAAGACTTACTTCCCCATTAATTTTCATTAGTCACAATTGCTATTTGTTTGCCTTGCCAAAAGAAGAATTACAACTAATGTTTACAAGACATAAGCTAGGATTTCATCACAATTACTGCAAGTACATGAAATTGGCAAAGCACATTAGATTCCACCTTACTTATCATTCCTCTGGCTAGACCCAATTTTTACCATTTTGATCTAGGCTTAGAATAACTAGGCTTTGATTATTGCTAATATTAGAATAACTAATTTCACCATTTTGATATCTATGATTTGTCATAGATTGCATTGCGAGAGCTAACTGAGTCATTGTATTAGCCAGTTGTTCTTGTCTTTGAATAAGCTTATCGATCTGCTCATCATCTCGGTTCTTCTCTCCCATATTTGTCCTTTCTTATCCCTTTTCAATTTCTTCCCCTTGCTGATCTGAACCCTTATTTCTATTTCTCAAATAATAGCGGATCTCTTTATCATCACCTTGCATGAAGTTTTCCCCACAGGTTGGTAGGGCAAAAGCTTTGATACCATTGTAATATCCCCAAATGAGATCGAAATACATAAATTTGGATTTTTCCTATATCCTATTTACTGGAAACTATATCATTGATATTTTCACCAATTTTTCACGAACTTATAAAACTAAATCAAATATAACAAATTTCTGATTTCAAATACTGAATTCTTGATTTATGTCTTATACAAATATTTCAAATAAGAATAGTCAAATAATCAAAGTGAAGCGCAAGTATAACTCCTGAATGAAGTTACCACAATAGGCATCAAGGGTTTTCGTCCTTGAGTCTAATTACAAATGAGGGTTTTCGTCCTCAAATGCATTATCAGATCTGCTGTCCAAATAGAATATTTATTGAATAAAATCTGATCATGCTTTTTCTCCACGAACTGCCCATCATAAATACCCTTCAAGTGGTTTTTCCCAAATGGTGCGACTTCCAAATGTGTGGCGTCCTTTGAAACCTCACATGGGACAACTTGCTTTGGATGTTGTTCCTTCATTGTGGCACCCCATTCATGAGGGACGACTTCATCCTTTGCACCTTATTATTAAAAAGGGACATTAAAACAACGTTGACCTTGTTGGGAGGAACTGACCCTCAAGGAGACGAAACACTAGCAGCTGTATTGTGCAGTAATATAGAATTCAAATCCTCTCTATTATGTGACACATCAACAATCTCCAGTTCTACCACAATAGCCATTCTCCTTGTATATGCAAACATTAAAGTTAAGAATTGCTCTACTATTGGTAGGTATAGTCCACAGTTATTGTCGATAATGTTGTATGCAGTGCTATATACATTTGTGTTAGTTATAAATCTCATGTTAGAGCCAGAGTCAGATTTTGTATGCGGCAGTGGTATTGATGACCTATATAACATCCGTGTGTTCTTTACATAAACTAGCCTACAAAGTCAACGGAACATGGAAAAGGGATGAGCCAGACTGCAGTTTATATTTCCTTGTAGGAATTTTACCAAGAACATTAAAACTCAGATCAACATGTACATGCATCCATTGGTCATTCACATCCAAAACTTATTTAAAGCTCCACATCAAAATGTTTGGATGTGCACATTCACATGGAATAGGTTTCATTCTTGAATTCTAAGTGGGATTTTATTTATCCAGATTTATTCCTTTCAAATTGATGTTTCTTTGATTTCATGATTTGTATTTACTATTGGTGAGTTATTTGACATAACAAAGTCTTTGATGAGGTCAAAGGGTCCATGTTCCTGATTGTCTGTGAACGTTCTTTTATGAGTTTGAGACACAGTTGATGGGGGTTAGGTCTGATCAGGGCCATAACAAGTTTTTATTCTATTAGTTGGGAGCTATGTAATTCCACTGGGCTTTACATTTGTTATAATGATCGCGTTACATTATTTACTGCTATGATTGATGCACACACAGACTCACTCCCTCTAGTAAAGATTTTTTGTTTATAAACATTATTTCCTCAAATAACTTAGCTGAAGCTAGAGCTCTCTTTAGAGGACTGTCTCACTAGAGACTTCAAAGTTCAAACATTGGAATCAATGATCATTGAAGGGGACTCCAGGATGATAATTGATGGATTGATTGAAGGCAGTTGTCCACACTGGCAGTTTAATCAGATATTGGCGGATTGCATTGAATAATTTCTCTCATGCTTAACAAGACTATTGAACATGTTTGCTGTGAAGGAAATTCAGTGGCGGACCTCCTTTCCAACTATGGTAAGGGCATAGGTGAGGTAAATGATGTAAGGTTGATATATCTAATGAGGCATGTGTTCCCATTAACAAGGAAATTCTGAGTTATGAGGAATATATTTTAACCTGGAACAAGTGCTCAGATGGTATGGATATGCAGGATGAGAACCTTGCCTCCCCAGATGTAAGAACTAACAATGTATTAATATAGATGGTGGCTTCCTTTTTTGACAGACTGGAAACTTGATTAGTGTTGGCAATATGCCTTTGGTACAGTGGATATTCTCAGTGGTGTTATCCTGATCACGACAGTTGGAACTCCTGTTACCTCTCTTCGGACTGGGCTGAACAATGGGTACCCAGGCTCCTCTCTGAAATCTGAATTTCCTCCCATGTCCTTGGATTTTATTTTAGTCTGTCATTTGGGAGTGTTATATACTCAGAATTTTACATATATGTACTCTTTATCCAGTCTGTATATTTTGAAAATCTTGAATTAATATGGCTAAGGAAGGCTTTTCTATGGCAGTATTATACCTTAGTGGGTTTATTGCAGAAATTTAGAATGCTTTGGATATGTATGGAATGTTATTTTTATCAGTCACACACTTTCACATTTATGATATTTCCAGTTTGTTTGTTGCTTATATTATGGGTGGGAGAGTTTAAACTTGAAGAAGCCCCCTTGCAAAGTTGCTGCCATTCATTTGAGAAGAATGCCTCAAACGGATGAAAGGGCTGTAAGATTAGGCAGTATATTTGGTCTTCTTTGGTTTGAAATATGGGTTATTGGTTCTGTCTATATTGGCATATTAAGATTTCTGTTGCTGCATGCTGTTGGCAATACTCCTGTTTATTTAAATAGATGTCCTGCTTGTTTATGTTTGCAAAGGAAGTGTTGTAATCTGGAGAGGTATTGAGAAGATAGGGTTTCTGGAAATTGAAAGCTGGTGGTGTATTTTAGGCAGCCCTTTTTGGACGTGTGTGGGGAACCTTTATTCCCCTGCTGACCGCGATGCATCTTGTGCATGTGTTTGTTGTTGGCTACACAATTCAAAATCTTTTCATAATGGTAGATTTGACATCTGAGTACAGTATGAGGTGTTTTTCCATCCTAATAATACCTCAGCTATAGCATTTGGCAGTTTGCTTCATTTCATACCTGTCATCCTTCATTGTTAATGATGGCATGATGTGTCTGTTTGGCCTACATCTGGGTGGGCGAGTGTATCTTCTCCGCTTGTCTTCTTGTCCTCATGAATTGGAGATTGCAGGCTGCCTGTGTTGCATTGACTACTGTGATTGCATGTTCTGCCTCAGTTATGTCATGTGCATTCCTGTGATTTTTAACATTGGACTTGTTGGGAAAAAGCCAAGTTTTCTGTTTCGAGGAAAGAAGAAATTTGTTGGATTGGAGTGAAAGAATGGTAGGCATTATGGTCTGATCCTTCTCGGCTTCTTGTATGCCTCTGCGTTGCAAACTTAGTTAAAATATAAATGATGACCATGAATCAAGTTCAACAATTTGGTTGGAAAGAAAAGACATAGCCAGTGGATTGTAAATGTTTTTCTGATGGTTGTGTTGGATTAGTAATTTTAATGTTTTGTAAATGGTCATAGACTTATATCATTTTTTCTCTCCCTGGTTGTTCAACTGGGACGACCAGTTTTGAGCTTCATATAGGGACAGGGGACCTGTGAGTAACCCTCAGTTTTTACCTCCCAGAGTATTGAAAAAAAATGCCTTATTCTTCCTAGGTTGCATGCACACATTACCGAATTATGAATATATATTGCATGCCCAGTTAGCTTGGTTACTATATTGAGACAGCTTGTGATATTAAGAAATTCCTGATATTTTGAAATACATTTGAATACTAATTTTCGTTCTTCTTTTGTGACATGGTTTTGATGCAAACTTATCATTCTTTGGTCTCGTGCGTAACATTCAATCTTTCTTAATTTTACTGCTTGATGCAGCAGGTTAACAGTAAAGGAGGCTTTCTTCTATTGATAGCACTATTTTCAAATTTTGTTAATTTTAATCTCTTCCAAGCTACTCCTGAAGGTATGAGTTCATTATTAATGCAGATCAAGTTACTATTAATTATTGAATTTTTGTGTTCTAATATCTGATATGTATCCATGCATTGTCACAGTATATTTAATGTCCTCTGATTTGGCTATCCCATTGATTATTGGATTTGATTTGAGTCCAAAGACCTGCATCTTTGTTTTCAAATAGAAGAGGAAGGATTATCATTTCACAGTGCTATTTTTTCTTGCAATGCTTCTAGGAGTAACAGACCCAAATATCATTTCACAAAATTTTCTTGTAAAATGGAAAATTATAAAAATGCAGCTTAGCTATTCTTTGATGTAAACAGTTTTGACCGCTCAGGAGGGATAACAGAATTCAAGGGAAAAATTGATATTCCAAGTTACATATGTTGCAACCTGATGAGATGGCATTTTCATACTTCATTTATTTGATACTGCAAGTTAAATAGTTTTATTCTGCCAGGGGATGCACTTCAAATAATCAAAGAAAAGCTTCATGCAGAAGTAAACTGGACAGAGAATGATCCCTGCCAAGGCTGGGAAGGCATTAGTTGCTCTCGTAATCATGTAGTTGAATTGTGAGTTCATCTTTATCATATTTGTATGTTTTATTTTAATTAAAAATAAATATATCACACAGTATTACATGAAGTTCCCGGAAAGAGGGGATGTGGGGACATGTTCCCGGAATGTGTAAAATAATATATGGAACTTTGGAGGATGAGGGTATTAAATAAATACAATAAGAAAAGCTTATTTATTTCTAATGACTTAAAACTGAAAAGATAAACAATAAATTCAGGATAGGAGAATAATCATGCATTACCATACAATTGAAAACAATAAAAATTAAATACAATGAGTTCGAGTATTAAATAAATACAATAAGAAAAGCTTATTTATTTCTAATGACTTAACACTGAAAAGATAAACAATAAATTCAGGATAGAAGAATAATCATGCATTACCATACATTTGAAAACAAGAAAAAAATTAAATACAATGAGTTCTACTTCTAACTTCTCAATCTCATAATTTTTCATCAATTAATATTAATAATTCAAAACTAAACAAAATTGAAATACGATGAATCATCACATCACATTTGAAATTGATATCAGGAGAGTAGAAGTTTATGGTTGAAACTTGAAATGTAAATTAAATTTGAAGGTACAAATGTAAAGATTGATAGATCATATAATCATATATGTCCAATAAAAGCATAAATCATAGAAATAGTTTAAATCCAAGACATCAAAAGAGTAGTAAGTTCTTTTCCTGCTTGATATGTTTAATTCTCACTTTCTCATTAACGAATGTTTAGAGTTAGTTAAATGTAACTCCAAATATATTACCCTTACTTTCCAGAATGTTCACACTTTATCACCTTTCAATTCGTTTTGAATTTATTGAAATAAATGTTGCACCTCTTTGATGATCACCTTTGTTTAGAGAAATTTCCAAATACAATGTCACATCTAGTAAATAGGTTATATAATATTAACAAATACGATGATTATGTAATTGCAATGCTGAAAAATGAAAATAATGTTTACGTTTTTTCCAGTTTAAAATAAATCTCTGTAAAGGAAACTAATATTCTGTCAGGCATGGCATTTGAATTTGATATTGTTGTCTTGTGCAAGCATATTGAATATGATGCTCTATAACATGGTTATCAGTATTAGTAGCCCTTTCTAAATTCAATAGAAATAAAGTTATCTTGTACATTTCCTACATAACATAGGGAGTTGCTGGAGCATAATATCTTTGAAGTTGGTGTCAGCTGCCAATGGCGTCTGATGAATTTTTATTTGCACCCTTTCTTTTTGTAATTGAATTGTTTTGCAGAAATCTCTTTGGAAAGAGCCTTCATGGGAAGCTGCCTGCAGAAATTGGGCAACTTTCCTACTTAAATTCCTTAAATCTGACCGATAACCGTTTGGAAGGAAATATTCCAAATGAAATAGCCAACTTGACAAATCTTCATACTTTGTAAGTTGTTCTTGAGGTCAATTGTTGTTTTAAAATTTAATACTAGGAATCAATTTATTTTAAAAATTAAAATATTAATAAATCGATTTTTCTGGCACTTTTAGTGGCTATTGATGTTTTTGGGTTGTAGGATAGATGGATGGTATGATGAAAAGGATTCTTTCATATCTAATAGTGTTGCAAGCATTGGAGATTTGCATATGGTCTTACATTTAATATTCATTCTGCTGTGTTTAAAATGGTAATACTATAGGAATCTATAAGTTGGTCTATAGACAAAAATTCCTGTGTGCCCATTATGTCACTTGATGCTTTTGGACTTGTTTCTAATGACTATGTATTACTAGGCATCTTTGAATTGTGCCCTTATTGCCTAGGTTGATCAAATTAAGGTTTTTGTTTATCCCTGTGGTGACTTATTATGCAAATATATTAACTTTTCACTTATGCATATTCAATGCTTCACTTTGGAGAGGTGGCCAACTTGAGGGGAAAGTTTCCTGCTAAAAAACAATTTTGTACTAGCATATTTGCTTTTGCCTGATTCTGCTGTACATTTTCCTCTAGTAATGTTTTTCTATTGGAACTAATAAACTAGGATCCCAAGTAGAAAAAATAACCTAGGATAGAGTTCAAAGACTTTTACTCTAAGTACAATTGATTTAGATCTCAAAAGAGCACATAAAGGTCATTGCTCAATGTAGCTCTTACAGATCCAAACTTTGACATGTAGAAGCTCGAGTGAAAACATATATTCAAATATCCATTTGTGTTAGACAAGCATGGGTAATTTGGACCATTAATATTGGCCTCACTAAAATATTTATCAAAATCATATGGATCCAGATGTAAACCTTGGAAGAAAAATTCTAAGATGAACAATACTCTGATTTGAATTTTAAAGAAATCTGTAAGGTGGAAAGTGACATATGAATGAGATAAACAAACCCATTGGTATTTCCTGATTTTGGTCTTCTTTAACCGCTGGAAGATGAAGGGTCAAATGTGGAAGAGCAATGGTTTCATCTTCTATAATGGTTTCTTCGTCCTCCACACATCACAGTTCTTATGGTAGGGCAGAGCAGAGTAGAGGGGTTTATTCACAGTGAGTTTTCCCATATAATATTCAAACATCATGAGCGACCCCCTCCCGTCCTTGCCTACCCTCTCCTGTCCTCGCCTACCCTCTCCCAAGAAAATATATCAATATATGGCATGGCATCACATATCCATCCTACACACATGTTCAAGGATTTCAGCCATAACTCTTGAGGCACATCTCGATGATGATGATCCATGTATTGTGAATTGTGACATCATGTATTTATCTCACTGTTCACATACGAAGTTAAGATAATAAACCCCTATACATATTCAGCTCTCTTATTTTCTAATATTTTGTTTTTTTCATTCATTTACAGTTAATTTTTGCATTTTTATCTATATTGCAATTGTTTTTTATTTTAATATATAAAATAAGGTTCTATTGCGGCCCTCACCCTTGCTATAAATTTTGCATCTAATGACCAACCCCAATTTTTAAACCAATTTTTTTCCGAAACCCACAATATTTCTGACTTGTAGTGAGCAGCATTTCGTCAAACACTTTGTATAGTGATTGTTTTCAATGTGTTTTGGAATGGGATCATTCAAAATGTAATTTGAGAAAATATTTGTTCAAACAGAAAACCCACAATGCATTGAAATATCATGAACATTTTAACCGACACTTGGGATGCATAAAGAAACACTTAATAACAATAATCTGACCTCAAACTCCAGCATTATATATTGATCTTCAATTGCTATGCATGCTGTTACAAACTCAAAATTACAACAGCTGTGATATAATATCAAATGGTGTAGACCCACAATGTTATTATGCTGCTGTCACATAAATACAAGCTGCTGTAGCTTGAAACAATGGTGCTGTAGATGAAAATCTGGAAGACCTGCCCAAAAGGAAGCGACCACCATCCAGAAACCCAAAACGACTCCTTTGTCAACTGAAATGCCTCATAAAGAGGCTCTAGTGCCCATCGATCAGTCCTCAAGATGTCACGTGACTATGTAGAAGGAGCGGCCAGACCAAGAAGCCCCAACGCAGCTCTAAATAAACAATCAGCTATGATAAATGATAAAATCTACTTCAGCTGTAGTGCCATACCCTTAGCAATAACTCTCAGTGTAAAAACCCTTTACAGGCTCTATTGCTGAACTGTTTTTTTTTTGCACTTAATTTGCAGATGTGTTTCTCTTGCGATATGATTTGAATTTTTTTGTGTTTTTTGCAAGGGTTTTGAACAAAAAGCAATGAACAATAATCTGAAATTTCGAAACAAATAAACTACTGCTGCAACTTCGAATTAAATTCCCAATGAATTGACAACTACAATGATTTCTCAATTTCCAATGGAATTCTGAAAATAAAAGCCACATTTACAAACACAAAGGAACCTGTTTTGATTTGCCAATTGCTGGAATAAACTGGTCTGTTGCTTGCAAATGCTGTACCTTCATTTCCAAACCCTCCGATCACCAAACTTGAGCCTTCATAATTTTATTTGATTTTTTTTTCCTACCAAAATCGCGTGTACTGTTCACGCGTGTACTGTAGCAGCAATTAAAAAACTTGAAAACTAATGCCAATGCTTGCAACTTACCTCTCCCTTATTTTGCGAATAGATGAACACTGCTTATTCCTTTTTGGCTGTTGAAACCAATACTGCTGAAGTACAATCAGAACCTCTGAATGAGATTCCCTCAAAATTATCAAATTCCCCAGATATTTCACTGGCTCAAATGATGAACACACAGAAGAACTACGTTCTCCAATCGCAGAAGTTGTAAACCCTTCTCAGAGCTCAAAACAATCAATGATCAATTAGCAAAATAACAATGGATGATTTCTTCATTCTTTTCCAAGCATAAATATGCCTTTCAAGCCCTAAATCAAATTCTTCTAGAGAGCTGCGATTTTTCTCATAAAATCATTTAAAAATAAATCATTAAAACATTTAATGATTTTAGACTTAGGAAAAACATTTAATTTTTTTCCTTCAATTAATTCAGTCAACTGGCCCCATTCGATGAGAAATAGACCCATACTTAAGTGATTTAATATAAAGTTAACTTTAATATTAAATCATTAATCATTAATTAATGTTGGAATCCACTAGAAATGCAATAACTCTCTCAAAACTGAGAATCTGATCCTGCCGTCTGAAACTGGAGTCCAGGTAATTATTTCCCATGTGACCAAATAACCTTGCTAAAAAATAGCAACTGCTAAAAATAACAAAACTCATAAAAAAGTAGTCTAAATCAACTCTCCAAGCCCAACAAAGCCACTGAACTCTGAGGATGTCAAATCACTGAACAACCAAACTCTTATTTTCTCAAACTGACCCCCTATCCTACTGTATTAGCCTACGAGGGTCCAATGATAGGCTAAACAACTGCTAGAATGGAGCCTCTAGCTAGAAGGGGACATCACACTCAATCACAAATTTATTATTCGAAGGATTTTCAATAAATTTGCACCTTAAACCCTTATGTGCAAAACGAAAAAAATTTCCTCTAAACCCAACACACCTTTTTAAAACACCATCTTAGGATAAATAAATATTACTTTTAAAATGCTCTATATTTCCCCTTGGGTGCCCATACATTAAGAAATCACCTTTTTAATATATTTAAATAAATACTTAAGTGCTACCTTATAATAAAATATTATAACTTAGGCATTTATTTAAAATCATCTCCCTGATTTACGGAAAGCACCACTAGAGCATCAGATACTGAAATTGAATGTGTCAAGGTGAAACTGATGATGAAGAATCATGATTGAAGCTATAATTGTGACTTACTAAAAATAACAACGGGCTTCAAGAAATGTGGAGCATGGACCAGGTGTTCAAAAATGCTTTTGAAAGCGTCATCACGAAACACCCTAACAACTAAGCTCAATGCCATAATAAAAAACTAGAATTAAGCTGAACTAACACCCCTCCAAGAACTATGGAGCTCCCTTAACAACCCAATTAGCCTACGGGAACCCGCTGAATAGGCTAACGGTCAACAAAGGTGTCTAGGCACAAGGAGGGGACATTACAGTCCTCCTTCCCTAGAATTGCTTGTCCCCAAGCAATTGCAAATCTGGATGTTGTAGAATCTACTCGCTCTTCCAAGTAGCATCCTCAATCGACAAATTCTTCCACTTCTCTAAGTACTCCTTGATAGTCCTCCGTAGAGTACACTCTCTGGAATCAACAATAGCCTTTGTAATGAGAATGAGTTTTCCTTCCTCGTCCAATGGTGGCAACTCGGAAGAAGGAACTACATTATGCCCAAGTGCCTTCTTAAGACGTGATACGTGGAAGACATTATGCACCTTGCTACTCGTTGGTAGCTCCAACTCATAAGCCACTTTTCCAATCTTCTTGGAGACTCTGAATGGGCCATAAAACCATGGCTTCAACTTCTTTGACCCACTCTTCTTAAGAGTGGACTGCCTATAGGGCTCCAGGCTCAAGTAAACCATGTCACCCATCTCAAATGTAAGCTCAATGCAGTGCTGATTTGCATACAACTTTTGCTGATTTTGACCTTGCTGCAAGTTTTCTTTCAAGGATTTTATTATATCCTGACTCTGCTATAATAAAACCTTGGCTTTTCGCACTCTATTATCTCCTAACAACAAGTCAATGAAGCTAGGGGCTTCATAGCCATACAGGGCCATAAATGCTGACATCTTAATTGACATGTGATAGGTAGAATTATAGCAATACTCACCTAAATGCAACCATTTCACCCTTGCCTTCTGCTGCCCTGCAATGTAATTTCAAAGATACCTTTCCACCCACTTATTCATAATTTCAGTCTGCCCATCTATTTGTGGGTGATAGATGGTACTAGGAGCGAGCTCAGTCCCACTCAATCTGAAAAGTTCCTACCAAAATAAGCTCAAGAGCTTGTTGTCCTTGTCACGGACTATGTTCCCGTGCATCCCATGCAACCTGAATATCTCTTTGAAGAATAAATCTGCTACTTGTGCTGCTGTAAATACTGCTAAATTAGCAAAGAAATGAGCAAATTTGATTAATCTATCCACCACAACATAGATGCAATCCTTACCTTGTACCTTAGGTAACCTTGTGATAAAGTCCATCAACACACTTTCCCATTTTTGACTTGGAATGGGTTGGGGATGCAACAAACGAGCAGGTTAAGTATGCTCACTCTTATGCAACAAGCCTGTAAGGGGTGGTGATAACGGGTTTAGCACCCTCCGCCAACTCAATAACATGCTCAATGCCTTGCTCCAAAGGCCTCCCAAGAGGTATGCTACCAAAAACCGTGTTGTGCGTGGACAACAAAGCCTATACATCTAGAGGGTAACTCCTCTTCTAATGCTTTGTAATGGTTGGCATAATGAGACATCCTGCTGCCCACTCTGATTGGTCATCTCTGATAAGTCTCTCCATCCTCTTGAAAGAGACTACTCGTGGCCCACCCTTTGACATGCCTCTAAACACAACCGTCCTACCATTAGCTTCAAATGTCATCTCCATGGTCGGCAAGTTCATATGGAACTCTCCAATACACCACAACCACTGCATACCAAGGACTACATCTGTGTCTCCTATGCTCATCACATAAAAATCATCTCTGATCTCATAATCACCCAACTGAATGCTCAAGTTAGGAATCTTCTTAGTGCATGTGAAGGCGAATCCATCTGCTACTATCACCTTGAAACCATCAAAATCATCTGTTTTAATTCCCCTTCTGGCTACAACCCCCTCATCAATGAAATTGTGTGTAACCCCTGTGTCAATAAGAGTGACTATCTGCTATCCACTTAATACTCCCCAAACTCTGAAAGAACCAATCTTTTGAAAACTAGAGAGTTGGGCAAGTGTGCCCCCACTTTCCTGCTCCTTCTCCGACTCTTTTGAAGAACTTTCGTCCTCCCTATCTTCTGAATTAGATTGTGGATCTGATTTTTCATCAGCAGATTCATCATCTAGATAGTACTCAATTTGCTTGGCTTTGGCCTCAGTTGAGCACTTGTGAGTAGGGCCCATGGTTATTTACAATTGAAGCACAATTTCTTTCTTAGGAGGTCATTAAGTTGGTCTTTATCCAACCTTTTGGGCACCTTATTAATCTGATTTGAATCTTTTTGGAAGTATTTCTTGCCCTTGTCTTTTTTCTATTGGAACCCCTTTGACTAAATTTTGCTTCTAAAAAAAGAGGACTCCATGTCTCTTGCCTTTTTAATTGCTTCCTGTAATGTGGGTGGGCTATGAGCCTTAATCCAACCTTGCAAGGGATTGGGGAGCCCATCAACAAATAGCACAATCAACCTCCTCTCTGAAATGTTGATCACTATCATTGATAGTCTCTAAAAGTCAGCAATATAAGCATCCACTGAACCCCATTGTTTCAGCAGAGCCAATTCCTTGAAGTGCAATTTGGGATCCTTCTTATCAAATCTTTCAATTAGTCTCTCTGTAAAATCAACATAAGAGTCAATCTGATCATGGCCTAAAGTAATCAGCCTATGGTACCACCATTCGTGTGCACTACCATCCAAGTTTAACGTTGCATAATTAATTTTGCTTCATCTTTAGCCATAGGATTAAGTTGAAAGTAAGTGTCAAGTCTTTGCACCCAAGCTCTAGCGGTAGTCTTCTCGAAACCATCAAAATAAAGAATAGACAACTTACCCACCATTCTCTACAACTCAATGTTCTGTGGTCTTCCACCACCTCTATGAGGTCTATACTTTTGCCTGAATTTTAAATAGTCACAGAATGACATTTCAGCGTGGAAATCTGTCCCTAATGCTCTCCAATCTCTTATTGCTTGAGCATGTATTTCTTGATTAGTGGGTTCATTATTCTCTTTTGGAGTGTTATCCCTCAGAATGAAGATAGGCATGGAAGGTCTAGAGTTGACCGAACCAACGAAAGTCCGTATATGAGCAGCTCTATTATTTACTATATTGGATCTTTCGGCCCCATTATTACCATTGTTACCTGCATTACCATTTTTTTCTATCATTTGTGCAAACATCTGAGTAATTTGTTGTTGCGATTGAGCCATTTGTTGTTGAGATTAAGTCGTCAGCTACATCATTTGATGCTATGCCTTAGCAAGATTGTTCATCATATTTTCCAGACTGGATGGCTCTATTCTTCTTTCACCCATTTCAAAAAAATCTCCATCTTCTACCTGTTCAATATCTAGTTGAGTATCAGAGGTTTGGATTTAATCTATTTCTCCCCAAATAATAATGATGAGTATAGGCTACATCACTCATGCCCAATAAGCTGGTAAGATGCTTTGAGCTCTGATACCCACTCTAATGACCAACCCCAATTTTCAAACCAATTTTTTTTTGAAACCCAAATATTTTTGAGTTCTAGTGAGCAAGCATTTCGTCCAACACTTTGTATAGTGATTGTTTTCAATGTGTTTTGGAATGAGATCATTCAAAATGTAATTTGAGACAACATTTGTTCAAATAGAAAACTGACAATGCATAGAAATATCATGAACATTTCAACAAACACTCGGCATGCATAAAGAAACACTTAATAACAACAATCTGACCTCAAACACCAGCAATATTTATTGATTTTCAATTGCTATGCTTGTTAGAAACTCAGAATTACAACAATTGTGATATAATATCAAATGGTTTAGACCCACAATGTTATTATGCTGCTGTCACAGGAATATATGATGCTGTAGCTTGAAACAATGGTGTTGTAGATGAAAATCTGGAAGACCTGCCCAACAGGAAGCGGCCACCATCCAAAAACCCCAAACATCTCCTTTGTCAATTGAAACGCCTCATAAAGAGGCTCCAGTGCCTATCGATCAGTCCTCGAGATGTCACGTGACTATGTAGGAGTGGTCAGACCTAGAAACCCCAACGCGACTCTAAATAAACAATCAACTATGATAAATGATAAAATCGACTTCAGCTGTAGTGCCATACCCTTAGCAATAACTCTCAATCACAAATTTATTATTCGAAGGATCTCCAATAAGTTTGCACATTAAACCCTTCTGTGCAAAACACGAACTCACAGCAATGAAGCACAAGCATAGACTCAGGATGAATCTATCAGCAATCACCCAAGGAAGATCTCTTACCACTGTGGATGATATTCTCATGAAGGTTTCCGTCCTCTCGAAGTCCTTGGATGAACAAGTTCAGCCAACAGCATAACGTTCTCCAAAATCCTCAACATTGTAAAAAGAGCTCCAAAATTCCTTGTATTTCATTGCTCGTGAAAAGCCACATTTAAAAAAATAATAATAATTTGCCTCTAAACCCAAAGCCCCTTTTTAAAACACCACCTTAGGATAAATAAATATTACTTTTAAAATACTCTTTATTTCCCCTTGAGTGCCCATACATTAAGAAATCACCTTTTTAATATATTTAAATAAATGCTTAAGTGCCACCCTATAATAAAATATTATAACTTAGGAATTTATTTAAAATCATCCTCTTGATTTATAGAAAACGCCACTGGAGCATCGGATACTGAAACTGAATGTGCCAAGGTGAAACTGATGATGAGGAATCATGACTGAAGATGTAATGGTGACTTACTAAAAATAACAATGGGCTCCAAGAAATGTGGAGCACAAACCAGGGGTTCGAAAACGCTTCTGAAAGCATCATCGCGAAACACACTAACAACTGAGCTCAATGCCACAATAAAAAATTGGAATTATGTGGAACTAACACCCCTCCAAGAACTATGGAGCTCCCTTAACAACCTAGTTAGCCTATGGGAACCCACTGAAGAGACTAACGGTTGACAACGCTGTCTATGCACAAGGATGGGACATTACATTGCAATGCATAGAAATAAATAAATAAATTATATTAATGCCCACAGATGACCAAAATTAGATCAATGACTGAAGGATACAACCAATAGCAATAGAAAGTTCTAGGAAGCAAGAATCCTAGAGGCGAACCAAACAAATAAAGTACGAAAGACAAAATAGAAAAGTGTGCCACTAACACAAGCGGCAAAGAAACCAATACAAATAGCAATGAGGGGTGAAATAAAAGTCCCAAAAGCATGTGCTAATGAAGAATGGAGGCAAATCTCATCGAATGTTTGTCTGTGCTTGAAGTGGAGTCATCCAAGATGTTATCGATCTATAATGTCCCTCCTAGGGCAAAATTAGAACAAATAGGTTTTCCCAACAAACCCTAACAATAAATGCAATTTTATGATTTTTATATCAAACCCTAGCAAACATATAGAATTGTGGAAAATACACAATTATGGCACCAATTGCAATATTTTATTATCAAAATACTTTCTAAATTTTTTGGAATAATTACGTCTCATGAAACACCTTCAAATCTGATTTTTGCATACAAGTGCAGGGCTGTAAAATCACAAACAAATACTAGCTGATTATTTGACTGTAAATAAATCAAAATCTCCAATAATTTGCCTTAGAAACTGCAGATTTCTTTCCCAAAGTGGGTTGCCAAACTAGGATAGACCCCTCAAGTGGGTCATTGACCCAAAAGGGTCTTGCAATGTAGTTCACCACTCTCCAATAAATCAAAATCTCCAATAATCTGCGGTAGAAATTGCAGATTTCCTTCCCAAAGCAGTTGCCACCCTAGGATAGACCCCTCAAGTGGGTCGCTGACCTAAAAGGGTGTTGCAATGTAGTTCACCACCCTCCAAATGTTTTTCAGCAGCCACGTCTCCCTTTTTGAACCTTGCAAACTGTTAGGCACCAATAGATGATGCCCTAGAAAACCACCAATTGCTCAAATCTGCCCTTTGAAACCTCTGAAATGAAACTGTTCAAATAAGGTTAGGGGTTTTCGTCCTTAACTTCAGGTTTTCAGTGAAGATGTTGTCTTCATTGGAGATAAGCCAAGCGTTTCACGCTCGAACTCAAAATTCAATTCATCAAAATATGGTAACCAAAATGAACCACGTTTCCTTCTTTTAATCCTTTCTCTCCAAAAATCAATTTCATTTCTATATAAATTAAGAGCCGACTTATATCAAATTAGAGGAGTCCCTTTCTTTATTACAAATCAATTTAGAAAGTTGTCGACATGCTATTTTTTGGCAACTAAGACAATATTATTTTACTTCAAGTATTTAAAAATACTTTTTATTTTAATAATAATATTATTCTAATTTCAAAAAAGGAGACATTAGAGTCCACATTTTCCAAATTTGTTTGCCCTCAAGCAAATGCAAGCTCCATTCTTCACTCTTTGTACCCTTCAATAAATACCAGAATTCCAAATCAACCTCAAGGATTCTTCAGAGTCTAGACAAGCATCAACAACCTCTTCCACACTTGCTGCAACAACATACTCTTCATTCTTAGTTTGGGTTGAAAACAAACTCAGTTGCTTCCACTCATGCTTGTCATGTGCTATGATCATTGTACTTTGCTTGGACATGTGCAAACTATGCACTTTTTGACTCATAAGAGTGTCTTTATCAAAACTCATATGGGTTGTTCCTATATTTAAACCTGCACATGGAACAAACATGTCAATGAAATCAAGATCTCCATGTACCACTCCTTCAACTGCTTCATCATGCCTCATAGGCATGTTGTTCAACTCTCCTCCAATGTTGTTCTGAAAATTAGTCAATGGCTCATCCTTAGGAAGTTCGAAGGATGGTGCATGCTCCTCCACTTTGAGGTTTTCGTATTCACAGGGGAAGCCTTGTTCACTTTGGTTCCATCCATATTTTGTTGACACATGTATGGAGCAATTTTCTGGTTCTTGCCAAAGTCACAAACACCATCAACTTGATTGCTGTTCTGGAAATTCCAGCAAGCTGAACATCAATATTATCATCCAACAATTGGGTTTTAACCACAAAATTCTCTCCCCAATCTTGCAATTCTGATTTTCCTTCTTCCTTGGGCTCCTTTGTAGGGTTTTGGAATCAGACCTTGACTTTTCCATTTTCTTTTCTTCTACCCAAACATTTTGTACATTTGAGTCCATATCCTTCCCTTTGGAGGGCTCTTCGTTTTCAATTTGCATGGTGGATTTCTCTGTGGGCAGCTTGATCTTTTTTGGTGATGAAGTATTTATTACTTCTGCTAGTCCTTTTCCTTCTTTTAAAGGAGACTTTGGAGGTCTAGGGCTTAACCCTACAAACTTCATCTATGCCTCGAGACTCATTGCCATTAGTTCCCTGTGAGATTCTTGCATAGCTTGTAACATCTCTTCCATGGCTTCTAGTGTTGTCTTCATCTTTCTGTCATTGTTTGACAAGAAGTCAACTCAAATCTAAAAACACAAAAAAGCTTGAAACTCTGACGGAAACCCTAGTTGTAAAAGTTACAACCATTGATTTGGAGCTGTACAGATTGGAATTTGCCCTGTTTGATAGGGTACGACTGCCATATGGATCCGTATGGATATGCATTTTTTTAATTCCTCCACATGCTACCAAAATCATGGCTCTGATATTATTGTATTGTCCCTCCTAGGGCAGAATTAGAACAAATAGGGTTTCCCAACAAACCCTAACAATAAATACAACTTTTTGATTTTTATATCAAACCCTAACAAAAATTCAGAATTTTGGAAACACACATTTATGGCACCAATTGCAATATTTTATTATCAAAATACTTGCCAAAAATTCTAGAATAATTACAGCGCATGCAACACCTTCAAATCTGATTTTTGCATACAAGAGTGGCGCTGAAAAATCACAAATAAATACCGACTGATTATTTGACTATAAATAAATCAAACTATCTAATAATCTGCCTTAGAAATTGCATATTTCCTTCCCAAAGTGGGTTGCCCCTCGAGTGGGTCGCTAACCTCAAGTGGGTCGTTGATCTAAAAGGGTCTTGCAATGTAGTTCACCACCCTCCAAAGGGTCTTCAACAACCATATCTACCTCTATAAACCTTGCAAATTGTTGCCTTAGAAAATCACCAACTACTCAAATCTGCCCTTTGTAACCTCTGAAATGAAGTTGCCCAAATGAAGTTAAGGGTTTTCGTCCTTAACTTCAAGTTTCCAGTGAAGGTTGTCGCCTTTAAAGGAGATAGCCAAGCGTTTCATGTTAAAACTCAAAATTCAATTCATCAAAACATGGTAACCAAAATGAACCTCCTTTCCTTTTTTTTATATCCCCTCTCCAAAAACCATGTCCATTACTTTCTAAATTAAGGGCCAACTTACATCAAATTAGAGGAGTCCCCTTCTTTATCACAAACCAATTTATAAAGAAGTTGCCGACATGTTACTTTTTGGCAACTAAGACACTATTATTTTATTTTAAGTATTTAAAAACATTTTTTTATTTTAATAATAATATTATTCTAATTTCGAAAAAGGGACATTACACGATCACTGTGAGAGATCTAATAATGCTGTTCGGTGAATATATAGGGTCAAAGGACCTAGGTTGGCATATCCTAGGAGCAAGCAAGACACTTTCAGAATCTTCCCTAACATCCAAGGCCGATGTACTCTTGTAGTAGAAAAGAAACTCGTAATATCAGTTTGCCCTCGTGGTCTAGGGGGCAGCTGGGAACTAGTAGATCCATGTCGTCGGAGAGGGGTAGAGCCATGCCAATGGGGCAGAGCAACACCATGATGCCAAGAGATGGTAGACTTGGAGATTTGAATAGTAATGATGTGCTGAGAGAAACTCCTCCTAATTGATCTATCAACTATGACGTGTGATATACTGGTGTCCAAAGGAAGCTTAGTGCTACCAATGCGCTGAAAGAAATAGGTGATCAATATGGGAGCTCTAGAGCCTCTAGGTTCTTTGTGTAGAAATTTGCGTCAGAGGGTGACAACCTTCTGAAGATAAAGACCCAGGAAACGATGGTCTGTATATTTGAAGAAAGTAGCTAAAGTGGTGTTCGAGTCTCTGTAGAGGAAATGATATCTTCCCCGGATCTCTTAAATGAGGCATCTAAAAATGAAGTGTTCCTCGGTCTCTACCTCTTGAAGGGAGCAAAGATGACAGATCTTGTCCTGACAAAGAATGTGATGGTCTGTTTCAGCTTGTAACTGGTGATAACAAACTCTCATTTGGCCAAGGGGAAACCTCAAGCCGTGAGACCAATGGCATTAGAGATAGTGAGGGTGATGAATAATACCATCCACCACCTGTAAGAAATGCTTGGTGTAGAAAACAAGCTTGGGACTAAGTTACTCATAGGGGGAGATTCTAGTAGTTTGGATATATTATCGATAGATGTCCTCTCTAGCAACCCTAGAGATGACGTCCTTTGTGGGAAGGAGCCTGGGAGGGGTGTCTAAGGAATACATAAAAAGGGGAAGCCTGTCAATAGAGATGCCAATAGAAAGAAGGAGCAGCCTAGTCTCAAAGTACCAAACGTGCCAACGTCTGGTAAGGACTAGTGAAGCAATCTTTTTCTGAAGAGCAAAGTGCTAATTAGGGATACCTCTCATGACTAGAGGCTGAGTCTCTCAGGGATCTGAATTTGTGGATCCAGAAAGTCAGCTTGAATATAGTCTCAAGGCATAGTGGCTGGGCGGCAAATTTAGATATGCTTATCGGTGATATGCTAGAAGAATAGAAAGAAAGAAAGAGAGAAAGAAAGAACTTATATTAATTTCCCCCAATGACCAAAAGTAGGTCAATGGGACTCGAGGATACAACCATTAACTTAGAAAGTTCAAGGAAAGGGAATCCAAGAAACTAAAGTACATAAGACAAAGTAAAGCATTATGCCACTAACAGAGGTGGTAATGTAACTAGTACAAATAGCAATGAAGGGGCGGGCAAGAGCCTCCAAAAGCACTTGTCGATGAAGACTGGAAGACTTCATTGGAAATCTCTGTTTGTCCAGAAGTGGAGGGGATATTTGACCCATCATCAATCACTATGAGAAGATCTAATAGTGTTCGTCGGGGAGTACCCAATGTCGGAGGGACCTAGTTGGGAGATCCTAGGGGGAAACAAAGCACTTCCTCTAGAATCTCTCCTAGCATCCAAGGCCGAGGTACTAAAGAAACCGGTAATGTGGGTTTGTCCTTATGGTGTGGGGGGTAGAAGAATCAATTTCTATACAAAAGAAGAGAGTATGGAGGACGAATACTTACAGAGGGAAGAGAGGGAAGAAGAAAAGTATGGAAAGTTACAATACTATAGCAAAACTGGTATAGTGATAATACTGTTTATTTTTATTCCTCCTTAGTGTAGTGATCCATGAAATCTTTCATTTGCTGGTAGAAGTCCATTGGTGAATCTCGAGAGGTAAGAACCCTACTTATCTCTTGTGTAAAGGTGGCACACAAGTTATATTTTATGATAAGCTGGTCCATAGTAAGTGCTGGGCCAACTAGAATGTCTTGAATGGAAGGCATACATGGTGGATGACCCATGTGATCCAACATCCAGAACTTGTCATTGAACTGGCCAGTGGGCTTCTTCGTTTGGCCACGCCATTCACCTGGGCTTCTCGACCTTTGTCTTGGTTGATGGAGACGAAGAAGATAAAGGCACTGCGTTTTTGCCCCGTTTTCGAGAATGAGTGTGGGGAGAAACCAGAGAGTGGGAACCAAACCATTGTTCCATCCTAGCTTCAAGGCAATAGGAGCCAGTATGAGTGTAGTCAGAGATTCTATAAGCTTCGCCTTGCTGGGCTTTTTTGAACCAACTTTGATGTTCAAACAACACTCCAGGTCCTCCTTTGACCATTTCAGTGATCCCAAGCTTAGAATATGTTCTGCAATGGGAGGCATGTATATCTCCTGTATTTCCTTCAACACATTCACCCGATAAAGTTT
The DNA here is from genome assembly GCA_037957365.1 of Torreya grandis. Lineage (NCBI taxonomy): Eukaryota > Viridiplantae > Streptophyta > Pinopsida > Cupressales > Taxaceae > Torreya > Torreya grandis. The sequence continues at coordinate 3,957,204 of JARHVA010000453.1, read as the reverse complement.
TCACTTGGAAGGGCTTGTTCCATAATGTAACATTGGAAAATCTAGCATAGCTGGAGCTTTGGCCGAAACTAAGCCGTCTCCAAGACTTTTTAGTAAAGGGTGGACCACCAGTGACTCAAAAAATGGAAAAGGCGAACTAGATTAGTTATGATAAGGAGTCATTTCCACCAAAGCATTTGCTAACATCTTCGAGAGACGGGGAAGGACAGGTACGGGATAAATTGGTTGGTTCCATCTCAAAGGTGCAAAGTTCAGTGTAAGAACAATGGTGACCAAAAGAACAAGGGAGGCAAATGAAAGGTTGATTGTGGGAAAGAGTGCGAGAGAAGCCATCAATAATAAGTGAACTGAAACGAAGCAGATTCGTGTGAGCAATAAATGTTAAGGTGGTGAGTACTAGAGATGAGTGATGGGACAATGGGAAGTGGTGCTAGGATTTGTGGTGGCCCATCATTTTTAATGACTTCATGTAATCCAACAAGGTCTGATAATTGATCGCTCTCTAGGAGTTTGAAGGTATCTGTATTTGCTCCCAAGTTGGCAATGAGGTTTGCTGCTCCATTAGCTTCTCTAAAGCAATGTATATTTTTAGTTTCCAGGAATTTTTTGAGAAGGATGAAGGCAGGTCTTAAAAGGAGCTCCAATTTACAGATTGATATTGAGCCTTTTTTTAGGGACAAGATAGCTAATTGTGAACCGCCTTCAATTATAGATGGGTGACTCCTTGCGCATGAGCCTTTTGTAACCTGGTTGAGAGAGCTGAGCACTCAGATTGGTTATTAGTCGCTCTGTAAATTTGGAAAGAAGTAGCTGTAATGAAAGAGCCTTTGTGATCATGGAGGATGCAGCCTCCTAAGGTTCTCCCAGGATTGCCTTTTGAGGTGCCATCAAAATTGAATTTGACCATCGTGGATTGGGAGGACTCCATTCGATGTTTTGCTGAGATTTCCTATTTACTTGCAACCCATGAATGGGAGGGATGTTAATGGACCATTTCTGAAAATTAATTCGTTGGCTAAGAAAGGTTTCTTAGCCTTGGATAGTTTAGAGAAAATCCATTTTGAAACATTTGCCTCGAATCGAAGTGTGAAATGTTGCCAAGACAAATTCTTTGAAAGGTTCTACGGTTTCTTTCTAACGAAATGTTCCAAATTGTTTTAACCGATGCCACAGACCATAGAGGAAGTAGGTTTGAGGTTGGTGGAGCAGGCCACATTGCAAAGAGAGCTTGATGTGAAGAAGGGAATCCCCATTTAAGGGAAAATTTGTCAAGGAGCCAAGATCAAACCTGTTTGTTCCATGGACAATGTAGTAGAAGATGTTCAGCTGATTCAAAAGCAACTTTGCATAGCATGCATCGGTTCGGTCCATGAAATTCTCTGACCTCTAGCTTATCACAGGTTAGAATATTGTGTGGTAGTGCCAGCCAGAAAAATGTGCTAGCTTTTGGAAGATTCCATTTTGACCATATTTTCTTTCTTGGACAATCCCTGTCTCTAATAGACTCTGTTTCAATTAATTGATGGTAACCTTCCATAACTGGCTCATACTGGTAAAGCAATAAAAAGCTATCAGAGAAAAACCAAATTTCGAGAACAATTCGACCAAAATATTACCCAGGAAATACATAAAGAAGGGGAAGAGAAAGATTTGATGATTCTGCCCAATAACTCAGAATCTCAAAATGCAGATTTAGTTTTGGGAGATAGTCAAGAAAAAGCAAAAAAAATGAGAATGGATACAAATATCAAGTTGGGAAGGAAGATTAATTAGGAAAACTTGAAACATGAAGGCCGAAGGTTAAGTGCCACAGGGAAAGTTAGAGATTTAGCCCATATTCTCAATGAAGGTTATAACTTGGAATGTACGAAGGATGAAAGGTAGTCCTTCTAAGATTAATGAAATTAGCAGAATGATTCAAACAAATAAACCTTAGATGCTTTTTTTATAAGAGACTAAGGTTTTGAATGAGCTAATAGATGTACTCGCTGAGAGGATATGGCCTCATACTCAGGTGATTTCTCTAAGTTCTCAAGGAGCTTTAGGAGGGGTGACTTGTATATGGGATCCAAAAAAGATTACAATGATTAATTCCTGTGGAAGTAGATGGGCTATTTTATTGCGTACTTTCTCACGGGAGGAGTCTAAAGAGATTATTTTTATGAATGTCTATGCCCCCATCTCTTTAGATGATAAAAGGCTACAATGGCAGCATATTAACAAGATGATTCTGTAAGGTCCTCTATGTAATCTTGCCCAAACTTTCACTTTTCCCAACTGAGTAATTTCGTTAAACAGTTTGCTTGCTTATGGTGATTGACTGTTTAAAGCTTTTCTGTTTGTTTTCATTTTTCTTGCAGAGATACCATTCATCTTTGCAAAGCACTCAAACAAATAGATAACAGCAAGAAGGAAATGTTTCTATTCATAAACCAAGATATGGCAAGATTTACACAATATTATCTATTATGAGAGCAGAAATATAATGCATCAAACCAATGAAATTCTGAGCATGAGCTGCCTAAAATAATATTGCACAGATCTGAAATTCAATCTGAAAGTTTCTCTATTACAAAACTGGAGTAGTACATGGGCACGAACAACAGCTCCAAGAAAACTATGCTCATTTCATACATAGTTTCCAGTATTGAACAACAACAAATATAATAACAAGTTGCACTTCCCAAGCACACAAATATTGATGAAACTTTCACAAATATTTCAGTTCTGAAAATACATATTGCAGCACTCAGAAATGTACAACTCCCTTTTTGATGCAAACCAAAGGTTTCCAAAACACCTAGCAAATCTCACGCAACAATGACCAGCAATAGGAACTTGGCATCCAAACCCACAAGAGTCTTAAAACAAATAACCCACATTGAAATAGAAGCTTCATTCTCAACTCTACCAATACCAAATTGCTCAACACCTTCAATGAGTCCAAACTCATCCAACAAAACCCCTTATTTCATAACATGGCATCCAGACCTAACTTTCTTGGTAAAACTTCGATCACAACAACAAAACTGGAAAATTATCCTTTCAAAGTCTTCATTAATTTCATACCATAACCATTGAAGTACCAATGCAAAATCTGAGTGACTTCGCCAATCATCAGCTAGGGAGGAATCTTTCACCACTGAAACTAATCTTCCCAAGAGGGTTTTCGTCCTCCCGACCTTTTTTGAACAAAACACCATCAATAAGCAAGAATGGAATTGATTGCAACCTGAAATATCTTCTTTTTGAAGCACTTAGATGAGAGGGATAAACACCATCTTGGAGGTAGCTTACCAAGTCATGAAACCAGCTGGAAGGTGAGGTATGACCCGCTGCAACCTCTTCATCATTTGACACCAAAAGAGCCTCATTAGTCTCTTGCAAGTCTTGATAGCTAGATGCTCACAAAGTCCTTTGTCTCTAATCAGTTTTGTGACCTTAATTTTCACATCATACTCTATTACCTTGGTTATCCAACCAGAGCTTTTCTCATTTATATCTTTGTTGAAAAGGAACTCTTTGATGCTCGGGTGAGAGATCATTAGGTGTATTTTATTGTTAGACAATAAGTATTTAAATTTTTTAAGAGACCTTATAACTGAAAGTACATGTTTTTCAACAAAAGAGTACCTAGTTTCATAGTCTTCCAAGCCTTGACTAAAGAAAGCTATTGGCTGCTCCAAAGCCTCAAGATTTCGTTGCATACGAATGCCTGAAATTGTGTACATGTTAGCATATGTATACAAAATAAAATCTTTTGCGAAATCTGGATTTATCAGTGTAGGAGCACTAACTATGGCCTTAATATCTTCAAAACTTTTAACTCCTTTGGACCAGCCGAAGCTCTGATTCTTCTTTAGCATGGCTGTAAGTGGCTTAGCTAAAATGACAAAATCTGAAATATATCTCCTTATGAAGTTGATTTTTCCAAAGAAGCTTTGCCTTTTTGTGTTTAGGCAAAGGGAGTGCAAGAATGGAGTCTATCCTTTCAGAATCTATAGTCAGACCATACTTTGAGACCACATGGCCAAGGAGCTTACCTTCATGAATTGAGAAGACACATTTTTTGGGATTTAGAGATACCCCAAATTGCCTACACCTTTTGAACACTTGCCTGAGATGAACCATTTGATCATTTGCACTCTTTGAAAACACTGTTATATCATCCAAATAAACAAGTACAACTTGTTAAGGCCTTGGAGTGCCTTATCCATGGCTCTCTGAAAGGTTGTTCCCGCATTAGAGAAACCGAATTGCATCTTTCTGTATGCAAATGTCCCCCACTTGGTTGTGAAGGCTGTCTTAAATTGGTCCTCTTCCTTGACCAAAATTTGATTGTAGCCACTATATCCATCCAACAAAGAAAACCTCTATGAACCTGCAATCAGCTATAAAATTTGTTCCATTGATGACAATGGATAGTGATCTTTAAGTGAAGCCCTGTTCAAATCATGGAAGTCAACACACAATCTAATTTCGCCGTTCTTTCGTATCGGAACATGATTTGCCACCCAAGTTGAGTGCTTGATTGGAAATATAATTGCTGACTCTATGAGCTTGTGAAGCTCAACTCTCATCAAAAGCTCAAGCTTAAGATTAATGGGCCTTTGTCTTTGTCTCACTGGTTTAGTTTCAACGTCTAACTCAATGGTGTGTTGAGCTAAACTTGGGTCAAATTCCTTGAAATCATTATATTGCCAAGCAAATATGTTAGAAACATTTGTGCATAACTCAATGAAAGCTTGCTTTTGTGAAGGATTACATACCTTACCCAACTTCAAATTCTTACTAGCTGCAATCTCTACATTGACAGTGCTTTTCTTTCGTTGACAAGGATGACTTCTCCTTCCTTAACTCATCATCACCACTGTAAATGTTCTCAAGTGTGACCAATCTTTTGAGCAACTTATTTGTTCTTAGTTGCACACCCTGATCGCCATATTGTTGCAAATACTTTGATTTTTTGAAGAAAATTCAGCCTCTTCTTGCAAGAATCTTACAATTTGATTATCATCTTCGAACACTTGTCAATTTTCATGATTATTTGGAACAAAGGGCCTTACAACCGTTTTTATATGTGACTGAATTCTATCACTTTTTATATCAGCTGTGATACTAAATTGTGTCCCAATGACAACCACCCTATCTGCGTGTTTATTCTTGCCTCTTGGTATTCCCTGAATATTTAAAGCTTGAAAATATTCAAGTAAGTTTCATATTCTATGTCTGTAATATTTAAGCAACAATTTTTTACATGCATTTGAACCTCTTACTTGGTGAACTATAAGTTCACTATTACCAAAAACTTGCAAGGTGTTGACTTTCATCTTTCTAGCCCACTGCAAACCGTGAACTAGTGCCTCATACCCAACAACATTGTTTGAACAAGCAAACTGAAATTTAATAGAAGAGAAATACCTTTGCTTTGTTGGAGAAACCAACATCATTCCAGCTCTGGTACCATGTTTATTTTTTGATCTATCAAAGTACAATTGCCACAAATCTTCACTAGATTCATCATCTTTAACCATGGTTGGAATTGGTACATCATTCTCATGAAGGCAATACACACCAAGTCCTTTTTAATCAGCTTATAAGGATCATGCTCATGCAAAGTAGAAGCCCACTCATCAAGAAACAAATCTGGTACTCCATCCAAAGGTGATCCATTTTCTACTCCACTAGTTTCTAGTATATCATCCAAGATGATACAATTAGTATTCACAACACTTGGCATATATAGCTCTATATGGAAATGTGCAATAGGTTCAGAATGAATCGTTACCTTAGTATCATACCTGGTTTTGAACAACAAATAAGTCCAATCAGCTGATAAATATCCCCCAATCTTTGAGGTGAAGTCCCTTGAAAGACATATAGCAAAGGAGGCAAGTTTACCACAACATCCTGCTGAATAGTAACATTGGGACAAACATGTAATGTCAATTTCAGATCTTTGATGATGCCTATCGTCTTTGTTGGTGACCCATCCAATTTCAATACCCCCTTAGTGTTTGGCTCATAAACAAGGCCAAGCTTGTCTGCAATTTGTTTAGGCATGATTGCGCTACTAGCTCCACTATCCACCATACAATTATGAATCAAAGTATCACTTGCTATCAAAGAAAGGTAGAAAGGAGTTTTATTTGATTTTACCTTAGTTTTGTCCACCTTTGTCATCTTATTTACTTGATGTACTTGTTGCTTAGTTGGCTTATCCGAATTAATTAAGACACCTTTTTCAACCGGTTTTGGAGTCAATTTGAGAGCTGAAAGCTCTTGGATGAGCATATGTTTTTGTCCTGGAATGGAAAGAGAATCCCACATGCTAATACTGATATTAAACTTCTTCATCTAATCCACTATACTGAAATGAGATCTACCAACCTTTGGTTGCACTTTCTGAAGCACTGACTGCTTACAAACTAGAGGTAGTTGATGAACTTTACTAACCTTTATATTCTGATTTTTTTGAGTTGTAGGGGCAGTAGGTCGTTCTTTTGTACTCCTAGAAACAAGATTAGGAGTATTTGAAACATTTGTCATCTCTTGAGCCTCATCAGTGGCTCTCCTTTTAGCTTTAGTTACAGCGGCAACTTGACCCCTTGTATAGTTAGTTTCAACACCCCGAGTAAAAGCAACATGATCATCCACTTGCCAATTTACATTAATGGCATCAGGCTGCCCTTGACCCTGTTGAGTCTTTCTTTGTGATGCCAAACTTGTATTTTGGTACTGACTTCCTTGAAAAAAACTCTTCTTGTGTTACTTGTGGCATAGTGATGTTTTTTGATACCAAGGCTTGGTTTTGAGCATCATTGAGATTTGAGGACTGTCATCCTGAATCCTGCATCAAATTGTTTTGAGGTGGGGTGGGAACAATGGCCTTTGAAGTGGAAGGAGCATTAAGATCCAGGGTAACATATGGCTTAGTTGGAGTTATGGCTCCTTGTGTTTGATAAGGTGGTCTCTTCTCTCTGAAACCTTGATAAGGAGGCCTTTGATTTTTGAAGGGCTAATAGGTGATTTGATTTTGTTGTTGATAGGGCATATTAGCTTGGTATTGTTGTCTCTTGTGTTGCACTATTTCATTCCCAAAAGATTGTAACAAGCTTTTCAACTCTTCTATCTCACTAGCTTGACTAGGAGGGGCTGCAATTTGAGCTTGAGGTGATGGAATAGGAGCTAAGGATGGAATCTGAGGCATTTGAGGGGCCGGTATGGAATTTATTTCTGGAAATATAGGCTTTGGAGGTCTTGGAGAAAGCTTACCAGTTTGTATCAAATTGTTCTCTGCTTTTATTGCAACCTCATAAACATTTGACAAAGTAGTAACACCCATTGATTATAATATCACACTAATGTCAGAGTTAAGGGCTTTTAAATAATACAGAAATGCATATTCAAGAGATGCCCTGATCAACACAGGTATCCTAGTCCATGTCTTTTGGAATTTGAGATTAAAATCAAATATGAACTCATGAGGAGCTCTCGTTATGGTAGTTAATTGCTCAACCAAGAGAGGCGATCAAATTTGTCTTCAAATTACTTGACTAAGGCTGCACCCAATTCATCCCAGGTAGAAATGGAGTTTAGTGGGAGGTTTCTATACCACTGCAACTCTTTTCCTTTGAAAGAAACAACAAACAATCTAATAACAACATTATTTTGAACAACATTATTGACCGAACAAAAATTAGCTACATCTTGGATGTGCTCAATAGGGGTTGTTTGATTTTCTCCTGAGAAGAATATGATACTTTTGAGAGCAGATATAGGAATGTCATCAAATTGGGCTAGATTCAGTGGGCTACCTCTATTGAATAGAAAAATACCTGGTTTCTGATAGCCATTTGGATAGTGGGGATTGTAGTGCTTAGAACAATAAGATAACCAAGAGACAAATATTTCTTTTGAGGATATGGATTTGCCCTCCTAAACCTTGATCTCTTATATGATATAAATTCAAAAGGAATACCTTTACTTGTTGACCTTGTGGTAACCTTTGGCATGTAAGAATTCCCTGAATGATGCTATGAGCTCTGCAATTGGATGTTGGTGATGATGAATATCTTCTACTGCTGCAAAACTTCTTCAGATATGCAAAGAATTTTTTCGATGTCCCATTGGACGTGCCAAAAACTGTTGTCAATTAGAGTCGCACCCTTGTGAAGGTAGTTTCAGGGTTTCACAGTCTGCTGAAACATGGAAACAATCCTATGCTGTGGGTGGCCTAATCAGCAGATTGAATTTCTAGATTTTAAGGGCTAGCTCCCTTTGGTGTATCAATTAAGATCTCTACTCTACACTACAAATTGTCAGAAAAAAGGTAAGAAAGAAAATTGAAAGGAAATCCTATCGAATGATGCTGATACACTTGTATTTTGGTTTATCCACTCAATTTGAGCTTCTAAAAACACTAATTAGACAAGAAAAAGATTGAACTTTAACTCCAGTTGACTCCTATGAATCAGTTTTTCATGAATTTTTTTTTATTTGATGGTCAAAGCTTGAGAGAAATGATGGAATTGAAAATAGAAGAGAAAATCAACTCCCACTCACCCCAAGTCCAACTTCAGCGATGCCAAGATAACCAAGCCTTCTGATAATATCCTTCTGACTTATGTCCTGCATGAGAAGCTCTTTGGCGTTGAAAATGATGGATAGCCCATTTCATAATCATTATATAGAATAAACTTTAAATTCTTCAAAATTTATCAAACATGCATGGATCTTTGGTAATTCAATTTTCTTCATGCATGATGCTATGCAAATCTTCAAACACTTGAAGCTGAGTTGGAAATGTTTGAAAAAACTTTGATTAATAAGATAAACAAGAGTGCATGCATGAAATTCCATATTAAGATTAGGTATGCAACATTGAAACTCCATGTTAGCTTCTTGAACCGCCATCCAACGCTAAACTCCTCAAGCCCTTTATGCATTCAAGTCTCTTTCTTAGAACTGAGAGAGCCGTGTCTGAAGGCAGCTGCATGTCTTTGCCAAGTGTGAATGATTTGATTATTGCATTTATTATTTGGCGTGCTCTTTACTACAGTCTCGGACTATAGATCATCTTATAGATGGAAAAAACAATATCTTTATTGGTTTTTTGCGTGTTTGTGCTTGCCCTGGACACATCTAATCGAGCTTGGGCCACTTTGCATGTTTTGCATGTATTCCTTTGGCATTTGTTTGAGCTCTTTGTTTTTGTTTGTATTACTTTCGAAGTTATTTCTGTCTATTCCCATGGACAATATTTCTTCGTTCATTTCCTTCGGGCTTTTCTCTCAAACCCTTGTCTTCGTTCACTTTCTCGAAATTATTTCTTCGGACAATTTGCTTGGTCCATTTCTTGCGGACAATTTGTTTGAAGCTTTTTGATTAACACTTTCCCGCGGACAAATTGTCCATAGGAATTCATACCTTCCGGCTTTTGAAAATAGTCCCTTGGATTATTGGAATGTGCCATTCGGACTTTTGTTTATTACCCTTCGGAAAAATGTTTGGTCCACTCGCAACTTTGAAAATGATATTTTCCGAAGATACCCTTCGGCTTTTGTGAAATGGACTTTTCCGAAAAGAAAGAGCCCTTCGGCTTTTGTGAAATGGACTTTTCCGAAAAGAAAGAGCCATTCGGGAACCTTGAAAAGTACCTTTTCCTTGGAAAGTGACCGTTCGAAAAAGTTGAAATGGTCCTCTGCTGAGAAAAGTGCCCTTTGGAAAAGTTGTTTCGAACAAAATGTCCGAAACAATTCATTCGGAAAGATATCCTTTGGATTTTTTGCTTTCTTCAATTTCCGCAGACAATTTGTCCGAGACTTTTCTCTTCGGACTTTTTTGCCGAAAGAATTCATTTGAACTTTTTTCTTGAAAGAATTCTTTCCGAAGGTAAAGTGTCATTTGGAATTTTGGAAAACAACCCTTGGGAAAAAATGAAAAAGACTTTTCTAAAAGGAAAGAGCCTGTCGAGAACCTTGAAAAGTACCTTTTCCTTGGAAAATACCCTTCAGGAAAGTGTCAAGTGACCTTTTGAAAAAGTTGAAAAGGCCTTCGGGCTTTTTGAAATGCCCTTCGGAAAAATTGAAAATGACCTGTTCCAAAGAGAAGGTGACCCTTTGGAAAAGTTGGTTCGGTCTTCGGAACTTTTGAAATCATCATTTTTTGAAAGAATGTGACCCTTTATGTCGAGAAGTGCCTTTCGGATTTTCTGCAAAAAACCCTTTGAAATTTGAAAATGGACCGTTGGCTTTTTAAAAAGTTGCCTATTTCTTTGGAATTTAATCTCGAAGGAATTCCTTTGGGAATTTTTCCCCGAAAGACGAATTCCTTCGAGATTTCTTGAAATGGACCATTGGACCTTTTGTGAAGATGGACCTCTTTTTTTGGACCCAAAGAAGCCTTCATAATGCTTTTCTCACAAAAAACTCTTTGAAAACCAAAGTGAATGCCTCAAAAAGCCCTGTTTTAATCATTTGATTATTTCAAGTCTTTTTCAGGACCAATAACTGACTCACAAGATAAACTGACATAATATGCAAAGTTTTGATTGGTAGGGGTGACAATTTGACCTATGGGTTAAAATTGTCAACAAGACCCATGGTACTTCTAACTGGTCACACGATACTAAGAATTTATCAATGAGTTTTGCACTGCCACAAAACGCTGCCTGTCTATTAGTCCACAATTAAAAGCCTTGCTTTGGTGGAAGATCCAACAGGGCATTCCTTGCAATGAAATCAAAGAGACCTAGCTGTGACAGTGTAGTGTGAGAGCTCCTCGTTTATCCAATCTTAGAGAATGGAGTTGAAATCACCACCTAGGATAATTTTTGACAGTTTTTGTTGACTAGAATACATGAAGGATTGAATTTCTGACTAGGTTCACTTTTTAAGAAGAATATGATTAGGACCATACACATTGATTGCTGAAAAATGAATGGGGTCACTATAAGATTTAATGTCGCAACAAATCCAATTCCTACTTGCATGAATGCATGTGACTGAGAGTATCTTAGAATCCCAAGCAATCTTAATACCTCCGAAAGCACCATTTGGGTCTGTACCAATAGCATTCCATAATGGCCATTGCCTTTTAACTAGTTATAAGAAATTTGTGGAAGACATTTTTGTTTGTTGCAAAAGTAAAACGTCTGATCGGGTAAGAAGTTGTCTTTTGAACAACGTCTATCTGTTAGGTGTGTTAATTCCCCTAATATTCCAAGTGATGCATTTCATGGAGAAAATGGAGGGCCCTTCCTCTACCATAGAAAGTAGGCACTGATGATTTTTTGATCTTCCTTGCCAATTTCTCCATGAGCTTCTTTGTATAAATGGAGTTGAGGTTTTTTGCCTTTTACACTGCGACATTTATCATTAGAACTACTTATGCTGGATGAATAATACCCAGTGTAATTGGGACCTTGGTAGAGCAATCCATGTAAGTATCTGAGGGCAAGAGGAAATGCTTGGTGAGAGAGCGCATAGCACAGGGCGTGGATGGCACATAGAGAGGGGAGGGAGGGCGAGGGGAAGAGGGCAAATTAGCTAAAGGGATTGAAGGGGAAGGGGAGGAAGAAGTTAGAAGGGGAGAGGGGCAAAGAAGAAGAGGGAGAAGGAAGGGGGGAGGTCCAGGACAAAAGGGAGACCAACTTGGGAGAGGAGAGGGAGGAAGGAAGAAGAGAAGAGACAGGGGGGATGGGATGGGGAAGCAGCACAAGGGGAAACCGATGGAGGAGAGACATTTTTTGGAGGAGATGGGTGGGGATTTGAAATTCTTTGCCAAGATGACCAGTGGCACGACATCGATAGCAATGAAAGGGCAACCTTTCAAAGTCAAGAGATTGACACCGTGTTTGCAGAGAAGAGTAAAGGAGAAAATGAGTCAGGGGGGAATTTGAGACATTGACTTGGACACAAGTTTGCACATAGTTTGTTAAGTGTGGGTCCCCAACATCGAATGAGACAAAGGATTTAGGGTCCTTAACATCAAATGGGACAAAGGAGCCAATCTTTGAGGCAATGCCTTCTAGAATAACCAATTTCCAATAGATGGTGGGTTGGCTATATAATCTGATCCAGACAGGTTCAAAGAGATTCGCCCTTTTGGTTGGATCGAAATGTGCTTCCCAAGACATGATACATAAGCCAAAGTGTTTAAAAAACCATGGCCCTTCTTGTAGGACCTCAGCACAAAGCGTTCATCATTAAATGATACCTAAAATAATTCCTTTGGGAGGATTTTGATGGTCGTTATACCATACTTTTCCCAAGAATATAAGATCCATTGTTTCAATGCTGGCATAGAAGGCAAGAGACCCACAAATCTACATATTATGGTTGGTTTTTTCCAAAGCCACAACATCGGGTAGAAGTAGAGAGTCGTCAATGTGCAACGAGATTTGAGAAGTTGAATCTAGCATAGTTAAGCTAGTGAGTTTGGGTGGATGAGAAGTTGAGGCACCACTACTATCAAGGGAGTGAGAGACAAAGGGCCAAGAGAGACCTGAGTGGTTGCCAATGGGAATGGAGTTGGGATAAGATAGGGGTGGGGGACCAAGAATGGAGGGGGGGACGAGGGGCACAACAATGAGGATGAATGGGATAAGGGAGCAACGAGTGAGGTGGCCAAAATGGTGAAAGGGAGAATGACCACGCTTCTGCAATTTGTGTTGTACAAGTCATTTGTTGATGATGCTACTATCATGGAAGTGCATTGAGTGGGCAGACAGGCTAGAGGAAACTTACTTTTAGATCTTAGAATATTGAGACAAGTAGGTTGGCCATGCAACTAGGGGCCTCTCTACTGAGGGAACATTTCCCCACGAAACCAGGTCTTAATCTACTAGAACTACCATGGCTACCAGAATCTGAGCACTGAGCTTCATTAGTGTGGGTTTTAATTACTTTTAACCCTAAAATACAAAAACGAACATAACTAAGTAAATGAAGGAAAAAAAGAAATGGGAAACCCTCCAAAAGAATGAACACATAGCACTGGTTGGGAAACCTAAGGAAAATTTATATTGTAATTTTTAGTTTGATTTGCTTTTGCTTATATCAGATTTGAGATTCAACAATTTAGAGTGTTGTCCCCTAGATACTCCTGGAATCGGGATCACATACTTATCAACAAACCAAAAATAAGCCGGATATATGGTTTGGACTATTATCTAACTCGCCTCGAGGAAACTGTCTAATAGTCCCCTCTAGTAGTCTGATTTGGATCTAAAGAACAATATGGGAAAACACACTAAAATCGTAGAATTTGGTGTGTTATAATAGAAGGAAAATCTCCAAGGAAAAATGTAGGATGTCTATCACTCTCCTTCTTAGGGGGTGGGAGGTGTGGAGGGGGCTGTACAATATATATAAATTCAAAAGAGGAATAGTTTAATAGAGTTTGAGGAAGATGGGATGATTTAACTTCTGATTGTTATTGAAAAGGTGGCGCCATGCCAAATTTTGGCTATTCTGTTGAAATTTGCGTGTATAGTGGTCAATAAATTTTGCTCTGGGGTGTTTCGATTCGACCATGCAAGGGATTGCTGCCCCTTGACCCCACCATGAGAGAAAAACACAAGTTACTTCTTCTAAAACATATGTGCATTAGATGGTGGCATTGCATAAAATCTCGAGTTAAGATGTCACATTAACCATAGCCAAAAGACCATAAATTCCCACTTATCTTTTTGGATGACTGCATCTTACTCATGGTCTAAGAGTGTAGCTTTTGATGTGTCAAAGTCGTTAAAGATATAAAATGAACCTGAACACATTCTTGATACGATGAATTTGGAAAACAATTTCCATGTGAACAATCCATTGGGAAACTATCTATTTACAATGGATCATACACTAAAGCACGATAATTTTTTACCCTTCTAATACATGTGCATTCAACATGCCCTAAATAGGTCCCCCAAACTTCTATCCGATAAAGAACAATGGGTTTAATGATTTTATTGAAGAGATCCATCTTGTAAGGGATATCCATTGCCTTACCTTTGTAGAAAAACTAGAAAGAGTGTCTTTGTAGGTATTAATCATCATAACATAAGTTTTACTAAGGTTAGCCAGTATTTGGGGAAGCTTGTAAATTTGAGCAAGAGCATCTATCTTTGCAAACACTTGTGAGAATGAGTGAGGGGACCACATCATCAATGAAAAACACTACAAGAATCAACACATGATGTAACACACAACTATCATCATCAAGAACACTTTGTTGATGAAAGTCCTTAGGCTTATCAATGTCAATTCCAAAGAGATTCGATGAGAGAAGGCACACTTGTTTGAATCCAATTGTACTCATCACAAAGTCAAAGCTAGTGGGAAGTCTTAAATTGACCAAAAACTATCTTGTAGAACCTCATGATGTTAGTTATAAATATCTATCCAATAATAGTTGCGGCAACATCTAGAACAACAAATATTTGGTTGCAGTTTCTAAAATCTATAATGCCTTAAAAAATTTAGTAGTCCATTGACGAGCCTCCTCAATGATAGATTGAAGATTAAACGTGCGATGAATGGTCTAGAAATATCTCCTAAATCTTGTCTGTCTGCTTAATCTAACTTTAGCACTCTCCAATTACTTAGAAATATTCAACGCCATGGCATAAATATGGGCAAGAGTATCCTCAATCATAATACTTATATAGTTATTTGGGTTTGAACTATCACCTGCTTCAAAAAGAAGATGAATGATGTGTTGTGACTAAGAGAGTAAATTCCAAGCAAACAACCTCATTTAATAAGTTTGTAATGGGAAAAACAAGCGATTTTGTAATGTCCTTTTTTGGACAAATTTGAATAATTCTAGATTTTACATAAACCCTTATTTTTTAAATTGGCAATTAAATAAATGATTCTACAATTACTTTCAAAGATATAACATAATTATAATTTCATTAGAAAGTATCAGCTTTATTTCAATTCTTTAATTCTTTTATAAAATGGGTTTATTGCCAAAATCATATTACAAAGGGATGCTAACAGTATTTATGAAATTCCAACCTTATACTTGTTGTTGGAAGGGCAGTATGCTGTTGCTAAAATGCTGGAATTTATTTGTTCTTATTTTTGCAAATGCTGATCTTTAAAAGGGCAGAAGAATATTTTATGAAACCCTTTTGATTGCTTAGTCAGCTCTTGTAACCCTACTATTAGTTGCATTCTTTGTAATAGGCGATTGAAACCCTACTGTAAGCTATGATCTTATTTCTGCACTAAGTGGAAACTAAATTTGAAACCCTTGTGCTCTACTAAATTGATGTTTGAAAATTTTGATGTAGCACACTTGTAATTTATGGATGAAATTACCTTAAAGGTTTAGAGGGTTTTGGTCCTCAAACCTAAGTCCGAATGGTGAGGGTTTTCATTCTCACAGTTCATTGCAACTATAAGGGTTTTCATCCTTATGCTAAAAACCGATGAACCGGAAGGCTCAATCAATTGAAAAATATTGATAATAAAAATTGAATGATTTACAGTGAGGTGGACTTGCAATATATAGATTCAATTGTCACTTTTAGGGTTAGGGTTATACTTTTAGGTTTAGGGTTTTACTTTTCACTTTTACCCGTTTCTTTTATTTTCACTTTTCTCTTTTTTGATGTTTTTTTTTAATTTCTAATAATATTAAAGTAATATTTAATTTTTTTTAATAAAATAAAAAATAAGTCACTTAGACAACTTAAGATATTAACTTAATTTGAAAAAGGGGACATGACAGTCCACCCTTCCCAAAGATTGCTTGTCCTCAAGCAATACCTGAATTGTCCTGTAATATCCCCAGGGAATTTTATGATTTTTGGAATTAATTGTGATTCCCTTTTAAAATTGTATATCAAACAAATACTACAACCACCAACATACAATACTTATACTGAAACCCCAATTGAAATTGTGCTGTATTGAATTTGCATGTATACAAAATACTGGAAATGAAGCAAACTGGACAACTATTTCATACTGCAGGTTAAACCCTTATAAATATTATAAAATCCAAGTATTTATTATGTATCAATAAAGATAAAATTTGATTGTCAACGTACAACAGTAGAAACCTTACTAAGGCTGTGTTTGATACCTCTAATAGGCAGTGTTGATATTTCAAGAGCTGTGATTGGTTTGTGTATAGGGTACAACAGACAGTAATGATGGAATAGTTGGCAGCAATGAATGAACATTAGTGAATAAATGAAATAGGACACTGTACAGCAGTCACAACAGCAAGTAAACCCTGGCAATGATGCACCGCAATCCTCCAAATGGGACGATTCTGATTTATCATGGTATAATAGTCTCAAATTAATACTAATCAATCCCACAACAGTCCTGAAAGGGGTATGTCAGGGTCAGATTGGACAGCATCCTCGGATCTTCACAAAAGCATAGAAATTACTCTATTGGAAGTACTGCACCAACATACTATAGCAAACTTCATACAATCTGAAAATCTTCAATAAGATACCCGAAATTGGAACTCTCACAACTTTTCAGCTCACTGGTAATCCTTGAATAGAATTACTCAAATGAATAGGAGGGTTTTCATCCTAGGGCAGAAAGATGAACACATGTTCAATCTCAAACAATTGTGGTTTGATAATAACTAAAATCTTATAGACACTTTTGGGAAAATAAAATATTATTATCTATTTTCTCCTTTTCCCCAAAATGTAATTCAAAGTGACTTAGGAACCTTTTAAAATAATATCACTTTGTACCTCATAACTAGCATCACTTTAGGCCCCCTTTTAAAAACACTTTATTAGACTTGAACTTTTAATAATAAAAATGATATAAGGCTGTCCTTTTAATAAAGAAAGTCACTAGAACAACTTAAAATATTATTTTTATTATTTTCTTAGCCTATTCGGAAAAGGGTCATGACATATTTCACATTGTACTTGAGAATCTCAGCCTAGAGCCCCACACAATTTTTTGCTTTGCTATGGCATAACTTCCTAATAGCTCTCCTAATATCTATGGGAAAAAGAAAGGACATGAGTATGCGGGGAGACTTTGACATTGTAGTGATTTGGAATGTTATCAAGAGAATTGGCATGGGAGACCTAGGTCTAATAGTTAATTTTTGACATCGGGGGTTTCCTTGGAAGAAGTTATACCAAAGGTCTTAGAGGAATTATGGAGGGGATCAAGGGGCTGATGTCAAGAAACTTGTGTTTATTATGTATAAGGAGATAACAATACTCTGTGCACATGAAGGAGATGCAAGACGAGATATGGAATAAGATAAAGCAAAGTCTCCTATGCATAGATTTACATTCTACATCATACCAAAAATTCATGGGACAAACCCAGATTCAATTAACCTAGAATGCTCGCCTCTATGAGGTAGGGAACTAAAGGTGGCCTTCTAAAGGGCATGGTTTATGATGCAATATTTGGTTGTGATTAAGGGAATAATAGTCAAACATAAGATAAGATGAGTAGTGTGAGTTATATTTGTTTCATTGGCACTTATATGGATCTCCATGGATAGGAAAGACCGAAGTTAGGTGGTGGCTATGTACATTGCATTCAATGATAAGAAAGGCTTCCTAATTCTATGCATAATGAAATGTTCATTTTTGTAGATAAGGGATTTCAGATAATTTGTGTATTTGCAGTCACACCTGTTGACAATTCTTCCATAGGTCAGGATTGTCTCTTGCCATTCGAAAAATTCACGTCTCTAGACAAAGAAGAAATAATACATTGGGTAAGAGGTAGACCAATTGAAATAACTCATTTGCAAAGGACTTAAGTCTGCAGGAAATTAGACAAGGATAAAGGACCAAGGAGGAGCCAAAAAATCAAAAGGGCAGGGTTAGAAATTGCACAAAGAAATGAAAAAACAAAGGAAAGAGCCTACAACAAAAGTAATTCTTTCAGACTTTTTGTCCAAAGGAATACTTCGGAGAATTCAAAAGAGAAAAGTCCGCCAAAAACAGAAAAGGCCAAGGAGTAATTCCTTCGGACAAAAGTCCGAAGAAATTTGAGAGAGAAGTCAAAAAATCCAAAATGGTCAAAGGAATAAGGACACCTGCAAAAGCTTGGGTGCCCTACTAAAAGCTAGGGTGCCCTACAATTTTTTCGAAAAGGGCATAGAGAAAGGACACGAGCCCTTGCAGAGGGCACTTGGTCGGCAACAGGACCTTTGCACATTTTCCGAAGGGCATTCTGCTGATGGTAAAGGCAAAGACAAAATAAAATACCTTTAGACTTTTTGTCCGAAGGAATTCCTTCGAACAAAAAGTCCAAAGAAATTCGGAGACGTCCGCCAAAAGACAAAAAATCTGACAGAATAAAGTCTAAAACCAACAAAGCAAAGGAAATAACAGAGGAATATATCCTTCGAGAAAAAGTTCGAAGGAATTTCTTTGGACTTTTTGTCCGAAGGAATACTCCAGAGGATAAATAGAGACAAAAGCCCACGGGAAAAGATAAGGACAATTCAAGCGAACAATTTGTCCGAAGGAAATCCTTCGGAGGGTAAAGCCAAAAGCAAGGTCTGAAGTAGATAAGCCGAGGGAAATAAAGGCGAAGGAAAGGTGAGGAGCCATAAGTTCGAAGGATTCCTTCGGAAAAGTTGCCGCGGAAAAGTGCATGGACAAAACCCTAAGGGAAATAACAAGGGTCAATTGCCCGAAGGAAATCCACGGGAAAGGCATAACAAGGAAGTTCGAAGACAGGCCCGAGGAAATAAACCTGAGGCAAATGCAGCCAAAAACAAAAGATCCGAAGGAGATAGGCCAAAAGCATAAATTCCGAAGGAAATCCAAAGCTTCAAAAAAGTTGCAAATAGAAAAGACAAAGGAGATATTCGGAAAACTGTCCGTGGGAGTGTGGACTAACAAAATATCCGAAGAAAAATCCAAGACCAAAGATAAGTCTGTGGGAATAAACCCAAGAGCAACGCATGCACACAAACAAAAATAGAAAATAAATTCAACCTGAATTTATCTCACTCAGCAAGGAGTTTTCCATGCAAGCACTTTTGTCCGTCTCAAGCTTGTAACGCTCCAACAACTCAACCAGAGTTCCAAATTCGGACGACGAGTTGACTGTTCTAGATTTAGAGTTGACTAATTGTTAAACGCTGCATCTACTAGGAGTTTTCCATGCAAAGGAGAATGATCTCTTCATCCAACTCAGCTTATCAAACGGTCAACTTAGCCTTTCAAACATTACAACTTGGCTTCCAATGGATCAAGTCAGAGTTCTAAAATTGACATTGACGTTGGATTTCATGCATGATATTATCATCTCACACTTTCAAATGTTCCAACAGCTCACGAAGAAGCTAAAATTGACATTGGCATGGATTTCCATGCAAAGAGAGGTGGGCATTTCAATAAACAAAGACAAGTCCACTTCCTTTAGCGCAAGGAGCTTCATGCAAAGACAAAGAGAAAACATATTTTATTGAAAGGCCAAGTCAGCCTTGAGTTAATCTAAGTTGATCCTTTTCTTCAATTTTTTAACGCCAATCTTTTGGCTTTTGTAATTCTCTATAAGTTGGCTTTCAGCCTTGATTAAAATTATTTCTCTCTTAGCAAGACCAGACTCTGCCATTGGTGAGTTGTGTAACCTCTTCAATCAATAGGACTGTACTTTCAAATTTCAAGTGCTGATATAGTGTATATTCATTCAGCTTTTTGCATGTGGTAGATTTTTCTCCCTTCCCAAATTTTGATTTGTACCTAGTTGCTAGCTTATCGTATTATGCAGGTCATGTTAAGTGTTCTTTATGTCTTTTGTTGAAGCTGTAAGTGGATGTTAGGTGGCTGTAAAGTGTCTTGTATCAGACCTCTGTCCATCATTTTCCCTTATGTTTTGGTCATTGGATCGAACTTTTTCACGAAATACTTATGCAGTGGTCGATTGAAATCAAAGGTCTTCCTTTTCCCTTGTTTGTTCAGTGTTCTAGGTTCCATGTTGAGTGGATCAATCTTTTGGTGTATCACCGTTATCAGGTAGGATTTCCCCTTAAAGTTTCCTTCTCCCTTTTCTATGGTAGTCCGCATCACAGAATAGAGATCCTTATTGATACATCTTACAGGGACTAGCCTTCTCTGGAGGTTCTTCTCACCATTGAGGCACCCACCCTCGTTAGAAAATCCCATTGTTTCAACCGGATAGAGGATTGGCCATTTCATGCACGTCTTCGATTTAGGGCGCAGCTCCAAGTTGACAACATGTCCATGCATTCATTTCTATTTATGAATATACTTGAAGTATCTTAAAGTAGATTTAACTAGCTACATCTATATCCTTCCAACCAGAGTGTCAAGTATGTGGCTCTTTACATGTCAAAACATATCCTTTATAGAGGGGATTTTGCTTGGTAAAAATTTATACTAAAACAACATAAGAGATACCACAAGTAAATATTTCAAATTATTAATCTTTAGGACATTCTATAAACATTTCAAAAATTTATTGAATGTTCAATCCAAATGGTCTAATAATTGGATCTTGAT
Organism: Torreya grandis; assembly: GCA_037957365.1. NCBI lineage: Eukaryota > Viridiplantae > Streptophyta > Pinopsida > Cupressales > Taxaceae > Torreya > Torreya grandis. The sequence goes on along the minus strand of JARHVA010000453.1, from coordinate 3,936,710 downwards.
TGTATTTCATGTTAGCACATATTTGCAATGTGTTGGATCACTTTCCCTTACTGACAATCACAACATACTTGGTTTAATCTCATCCTCATGTAATGGATCCACTGGGATCTCAAAGAATGTAAAGTAAGTTGATGCAGGATTGTCAAGGGTCAAATGAACCACCATTAACCCACTGTTGATCAAAGTGCACAATAGAAACCAAAACATAAATCATTCATAGAAAAACATGACATTCTTAATTAATCTCATAAAATGCATTACGTCACACTCACACAACTCCAATGCATTACAATCTTGGCTTGCATGGGCTTTCTTTGACTTTAAAATACACCTTACTCTCAAACAAACTCACTTAACATATTATTCAACACACACCCTATAACTATTTGACTTATGAAATATTATGGAAATTCTCTTGGAAGTTGCACTCACTGACTTGGGAGGGTCAACTCACATAGATGATGCTCATCAGCTCATTCCGTGGCTCTTCCTTCTATATTTGACTCTGAGACAATCCTTAGCTTCCTCCTTCCATAACATCACACTTTTCTCCACTCAAAGCTTATCTAAGACAACCTTAGGTTGCTTGTGCATATACTAGTACACTCTTTCTTTTCCATTTGGTGTCTCCTTCATGGAAACAATTGTAGCATATAATTCCTCTAGGGCCTCTCCTTCCGGCTCAATAACTACATCTTCCATATTCTCCTCCATGAGGGTTTCTACTTCTACCAGTTGCTCATAGCCTTCCATCTCCTCTCTTCTATTTCCTTGAGCAAAATATGGTAGCCCACATGGAAACTCCACCACAACAATCTTTAGCTTCCTTCTTATGGGCTCTAAGTGTACAAAAACACCTATCATTTTAGATACAGGGAACCTCCCTTCCCTACCCTATAGGGCCATATATATCTATAGAGATAGGGGCAGCGCAATATCTAGATAGGGGTGCCCGGTTCATTGCATATCTAGTCATTGGTCGAGTGAGCTCTAGTCATCGGTCGAGTATGTATGCACCCGACTGCCCATCCCCAATAGATCTAGATATATGGAGGTCGATGCCAACTCTTCACTTTCTTTTTCCCTTTCTTTTGTCTCCTTTGTTGGAGATCTTCTCAACATATAACAGCATATCCACACAACCGTGTGCTTGCAAACATTACCCTCTTGGGGTCATCAATCCTCCTTTCCTTAAAATAAAAGTCCAACTACATATCCCAACTCAACAACTCTTATGGGTTGTCGCATCCTCAAAAAAAAGGGGCTTCCAATTTGGGCTTATATTCCACCTTCTCCTCGACAACTGCTGGTTTGATCTAATTATGGAATCTTATTTTCTTATTGCCATTGGCTTCTCCACATTAACTTTCTTCACTCATCTCACTGGCCTGGCATCTTTGGCTTCCTTGTCTCCATGGCATCTAGGTTTGCTTGCATTTCCTGAAGCACATACTCCAACTCGTCCAAATCTGCCATCGGTGGTTCTTCTTGATCACTTCTCCTTTGTGTCTTGAATCTTGTCTGGGCCATCTCTGTCTTACACTCTCTTACTTGACCCATACCCACTGCTGCAACTCTCCTTGTTTGCAATCCTATGCAGGTCAAATTCTTTAACAACCCACAAGTTGCTATGCAAACCGTCAGGTCATTCTTAGGCCTTTCTTCTAGATCTACCTTCACACATAGAGGTATTCTAACCTGCTCTCAACACCAACTCAACTCTTAAGAAACTCATTAGTGCAGAATTTGACCTGCTCTAATATTATATGATGCAAGAGGGTCAAGATTAAATGAACAACCATAAAACCACTGCTGATCAAAGTGCACAATAGAAGCCAACACATAAAACATTCATGGAAAAACATGACATTCCTCATTAATCCCATAAAATGCATTACATCACACTCACACAACTCCAATACATTATATTCTTGGTCTGCACGGGTCTTCTTTGACTTCAAAACACACTACTCTCAAACACAATCACAGTTTATTCTTCTACACAAATGGAAATTCTATTGCAAGTTAGATTCATATGTGACCATGCATGAATTGAAATATGAATGCAAGTTTATTCTTCAACACACATCCTATCACTATCTCGACTTATGGGCTATTACGAAATTCTATTACAAGTTGATTTCAGAAAAAAGGGATAGCGTATGCTTTAACTTTTAAAGAAAACGTGTGTAGCTGCTTAGAAAAGGGAAACCATTAAAAGCTAGAAAGATATAATTCAAGAAGGGGTAATGATGACATATAATGGTGGCGTAATGGGCAAAAAATTTAAAATGCCTCTTAAAGCATTAAAGACGGGGCTTAAAGTTCTCCTGTATGTTGCCTTTGGATAATTGAAAAGACATGAAAGGAAAATTTGAGCATTTCAAGGCAAGCAGTCAACCAATCAAAGAAAAGAGAAGTCTTGAAGAAAGAGTTTAATTTATTAAACCTGTCATTACAAAAGATAAATGGGGATGCCAAACTTCTAAGGTTTATTTTACTGACTCCATGCCCAATAGATCAAGGCTCTTGGATCCTATGCTTAGCAAGCAAGCTTCCCCTGAGAGCTGCCAAAATATTGAGAAAATATTCTCCTCAGTAAATTTTTTATCAATGGATGTCTTTTCATGTGCTCTTCGTCATAATTATAGCTCTTCAGATATTGAGCTCAGCTCTCAGAGATCCCAAGTCCTCCAATATTTCAAGATCTAGTCATTTCAAAGATTTTTAAGCCTACTGCTCTTTTTCCTTATTATAAATTGAAAAAGCTCAATGGCATGCTCACACCGTTGACCAGGTTTAATCCCAATGGCGAGAGCCCATTTAGAGAAGGAAAATTGTGTTAGCTTCCAAGGACATCTCCTACCATTGATATTGTGAGAGTGCCTCACACCGTTGATTTATATGCCTTCGAAAAGTTAGACATTATTTATAAAAGGCTTCAGTGGGACCCACAAGGATGGCCTGAGTGATCAAAAGTTATGTGGTAGGTGTGAGTTGATTCAAAAGGAGAGGAAGTTTCTTACAATTGAAAGTGCCTCAAGTTGTTGATGAGTTATTCCAAGCGCTGGTCTCCAACTGTCTCATTAAGATGAAATAGGAAGCCAAGAAGCAAAGCTCAGAGCAGAGAACTATGGACACTAGTGTATGTTTAATCCTCTCGCCTACTTAAAGCAGCTTAGATCAATGGTTCAGCTATGTCATTGTATCAGCAAAACTGCAAATTGCGCATATGAAATGAAAAGGATGGTCAGCGGTTTAGAGGATAATCATGATGCTTATTTCAGAGGATGGGCAAGGTGGTAAGGCATACAAATGGTGAAGGATAGAAAAATAGGCTATGCTAAGCTTGCAATGAAGGGACAGGAGTACTCTGAGATGCAGTCTTGAGTTGCAATTACTATAGAAGTCTACAAATGCGTGCGCACAACAGAGGCCTCCCTTTTGAATTGGGTAGTTGAGCATTAAAATATTTTTCCGCTCTCTTTTCTTCCTTATTCATAAAAAGGCATAGTTTTCCTCATTGAAGATGATGGATTCCTTGGACCTCTAAGTCCCTCTATTTGTGAATTCATATGTAAGGACTCTGCTATTTTTTTGTTATGCAAGATCTGCTTCAAACCTTATTTATAATGGAATGCACCCTTTGTATTTCATGCAATTGATGAATACAATCATGATTGAGACTAATCATCCTTATACTTTTGTCTTGTTTCCAATAATCCCATTCCCACATTCTGATCAGTTCTCACTTAGTTGGTTCTAGTGCACCATCATCCCTTTATTTTTCATGTTTTCCTTCCCTTTTCCTCATCAAGCTTTATTTCATGCAATAGGATAGCTGTAGTCTAGGTAGGTTAGCATTAGAGTAAAATCAAAACTGTCTTTGAAGGTTGTTTTACAAGGAATAGTGCCACATTGAGTAGATTTCCCATGTTGTGACTGTTGTGAGGGTGCATTGAGCAAATATAATAGACCATCAATGGTATGACAGTGACAAGATCTCAAGAAGGGAAATAGCTGCCTTGTAATTCAAAGATATCTACAAGAAAATGGAATCAATAAGGGAGAGAAATGGCTCACGAAGGCGAAAAAAGTCTTGCCAATAGAGTAGTTGTAGTGGAGTGATGCATGGATTATGAGATGAAGTCCAAAGATACTATAAAAAAATAGCATTGTGGTTGGGAGCCAAAAATCCATAGATGTTATGATTTGCTCTATAGTCAAGAAGCTTGGCGTAGAGGAGCCCCACAAATACAAATCTGAAAGTGGAGAAGAGTCCATGGATGAGCATGAAGAGGAACCTCCTAAAGAAAATTGGTAAAGCTAAGGTAAAATCTAAACATATCCCTTTCAAATTTGAAATGAAAGTTGAAATTAAATCCTTTGAAGGACAAGTAGATTCTGCAATATTAGATAAATGGTTGAAACAAATGGAGGTCTATTACAGTGTGCATAAAGTAACTGAGGCGCAGTGGATTTATTTTGCATGTCTCAAGATGGAAGGTCATGCTCTAGTTTTGTGGGAATCCTGACAGCTTATGAAAGGAAGAAGAAGCCTATTGTAGATAAATGAGATGGTTTTAAATATTTTTTGCAGAATAATTTCTTTCCATTTTGGCATAGAACTCATCAAAAGATTAAGTGGCAATATTACAAGCAAGGGCAGGGTCAAAGTGTGCAGGATTATATTACAAAGTTTCATTGATAAGCCATGCTCATGGGTTTTAACTTGGAAGATGAAAACAACTTGAACAAATCCTTGGGTGGCCTCCATACTCGGTTGAGGAGGCAGGTCATCCCAAGTAAGCCCCAAGATCTTCATGAAGCAAGCTTGCAGGGATTCTACATCGAGAAAGAAAAGAAGCAGGGAGAGTGTTAATCCTTAAAGCAATATCAGTCCACAAATCAAGTCAAGAAAGAGAAAAACCAGCCTTACAAGACCTTCAAAAAATTTAAATGGAAAGGTAATAGGAATGTCACAACGTTGCATAGTTTTAGGGATGCTAAGAACTGGTGTAATCACTGCGTTATAGATGGTCATATTGATGCTAAGTGTTGGAAGTTGCATCTAGAGTTACGTCTCTAGAATCGGGCCAAGGAGGACTCCAAGAAGTCCATGGAATCTTTGAGCAAATAAGAGGTAGAGATTGAGGACAATTTTGATGTAGATGAGAATCTTGGCTACACCGCCACCAACATGAATAGCAAGGAACAAGAAGAGATGAGGAAGCTATTCCAAATCACAATCTAGATCAAGAAGACAAAAGTAAACGCATTTGTTGATATTGGATCTCAATCTAATCTGATTTTAGATGAAGCAATAAAGAAGCTTGGTTTACAAGTATATGCTCATCCGCATCCATATCCTTTGGATTGGGTGAAGAAGGGCGTTGAAATTTAGGCTAGAAAATGATAGAGATTCAAATTTGGGATTAACCGACAATATTTTGATGAGCCAGAAGCATATGTGATTCCGCTTGATGCATTTTATGTGGTGTTTGAAATTCCTCGTATCTTAGGGATGTGATCTTCATGAGGAGGGCTAAGAGGTACCGATGGATCAAGGATGGAGTCAACTATATCATCAAGGCACATCAAAGCAAGCCTGAGCTTGCAATGGTAAGTGCCAACCGAGCAAATAATTAGTTTTGTTCGCTTCTTTTGAAATATAAGAAAGATGATGGGTTAGAAATATATGAGATTGATTGTGCTAACGAGGGATTGAAGGGATTAGATGAGTGTCTGCAATATTTATTGAGTATGTTCCAAACTCCTCAGAGTTTGCCTCCAAAAAGGGAAGTAGGACATGAGATTCAATTGCTGTCTGAATCTCTTCTATGTAACATTGGCTTGTATGGGCAATACCTCTTGGAGAGTAATGAGGTCAAGAAGCAACTTCAAGAATTGCTAGAACAATGCATCATATGCCCAAGCACTTCACCATGTCGATCACTCATTGTAATGGTGCAAAATAAAGATGGCTCTTGGAGGATGTGCATTGACCATCTTACCTTGAACAAGATCACCATAAAGAACTGATATTCACTTCCATGGATTGATGATTTGTTGGACCAACTTTAGCATGCTAAGTATTTCACAAATTTAGATCTCAGATCAAGCTATCATCAAGATCAGATGAGGGAGGAGGATGTTTGAAAGACGACCTTCAAGACAAAACAAGGTTTGTATGAATGGTTGGTACTTCCTTTTGGTTTATGTAATGTACCTACAATGTTCATGAGATCGATGAATGATGTATTATGGCCTTTCATATATACATATGTAGTAGTGTATCTAGGTGATATTCTGATTTAAAGTGCTACAAGGGAGGAACATCTAACACATATGAAACAAGTTGTGCAAGTGTTGAATGAAAAACAAATTTTATGAAATATGAAGAAATACGAGTTTGCAAAACAATCACTTGTCTATTTTGGCAATGTGGTTGGAGGAGAACCAAGAGTGGACCCAACAAAGGTTGAGGCCATCACGAGTTGGCCCATTCCAAGGAGTGCCACCAAAAAAAAATCAGCTTTGAAGGAGTGGTACAATGCGTGAGGAAGTTTATTCCAACTTTATTCGCAATAGCCACACCTCTACATTCAGTTGTAGCAATGGGCAAGCATTGCCAATGGGGTAAGGAGCTAGACAATGCTTTTGATTCATTTGAAATATGAAATCAACCATGCACCAATCCTTGCTCTTCCTAATTTGCAGCAACCATTGGAAGTTGAAATGGATGCAAGTGAGTATGCTATGGGAGCAGTTTTGTTGCAAGGAGGTAAGCTCGCTTGTTATCATTTAGATGGATTTTCTTCAATAGTAAGGGGAAGGATATCTTGTTTATGATTAAAAAATGTATCTACTAGTTCAAGAAATACAGAAATGGAAGCATTATTTATTGGGTAAGGAAACTATTGTACACGTGAACCACAAACCTCTTCAATATTTTCAAACACAAACTAAATTACCGCAAGCAAGACATTACAAATGGATGGGATTCCTTCAACAATTCCATTTGTTGCTCGAGTACAAAAAAGGAAGCACAAATGAAGTGGTAGATATGTTATCTAGGTTGCCATTAAAGCAAGTTTCAGCCTTGGCAACTATCTCACAAATCGAGCCCTTCACAAAATAGGCTATTGATGATGCATACACATGAGATGTAGACTTTGGGAAGACATTCCAGCTTTTACAAACCAAGAAGGTTGAAAATGAAGGGAAATATGGATGCTATCTCAAGAATGGGCTACTCTACAAGTGAGACAAGCTATGTGTGCCAATCTTGATGAGGGAAGCGCATACTTCCAAGGTTTCAGAACACTTTGATTTTGGTAAGACTGTGGTGCATTTGCAAAGGTATTTGTATTGGCCCAATATGCAAGAAGTTTCCAAATTCATCCGAGGATGTAAACTAGTTGTACAAGCAAGCCTAAGGTTAGGAAGGAAGGATTGTACATGCCACTACTTGTACCTACTAGACCATCAGAAAGCATTTCCATGGATTTTGTGGGTGGATTACCTAGGTCAAAGCATGGCCATGACCATCTATATGTTTATTATGATTGCATGCAATAAAACAGTGAAAGGGCATGGAGCAGCTGAACTTTTTTTTTCCTAATGTTTGGTTGGATTTTGGATTACCTAAGTCTATTGTTTTAGATAGAGACTCAAGATTCTCGGACATGTTCTGGATCACATTGTGGGGAAATATGGATACTAAGCTTCAATGAAGTATCACTTTCCATCTGCAAACTAATAGACAAATGGAGGTGGTCAATAGGACTTTGGTGCAGCTGATAAGAGGTTATAATAGTAAGTACCCAAGGATTTGGGATGAGTCTTTGACATACATTCAACACTCATACAACATGGTAGAACACATATCCATTAATAAGTCATCATTCAAAGCATATTTGCGTTATTTGCCAACTAATCCACTTGATGTTGCATTGGAAACGCAGGTAAGGATAGATAAGCAAGATTTAGAGATGACAAGAGCTGAAAAGTTCATTGAGAGGATTAGAAAAATCCATCTCAAGGTGAAAGATCAGTTAGAGAAGTCTTAAGCCAAGTACAAGACCAGTATGTCCAGCACCACAAGGAGCGTACACTCAAGGCAGGTGACAATGAAAGACTTAAAGGACAAGCTAAGAATCTTAAGCCACAATGGTATGATCCATTTTCCATCTTGGAACAGATTGGTGAGAATGCTTTTAAGGTTGAATTACCCTCTTTTATGAGAATGTACTCAGTTGCCAACTACAAGAATTTGCACCCATATGAGCCAACTGTGCTAGATGAGGGAAAAAAGGAATAATTTCTACCTTCCATAGAAGACTTGGTCATGGACACGCAAGGAGAGTTAGAGGAGGACGTAGTGTTATAGCAGAAAGTCAAAGAGACATGCAGGGGACCACAAGAATCTTGGCATGTTGGACTCAAGGGGAGGACACCAAACCAAGCTAGATGGTACTCTAAGGGAATGTTGGAAGAGTTGTTTCTACATCTCCTCACCCACTAAAAGCTTTTGTGGGACCAAAAGCCTCTCAATAAGGGATGTATGATCCATATGGATCCAATCAACAATCCATTCATTGGACAGCGAACAAAAGACCCGATTTTAAACATCAACAAAGCTTCAATGGGGGAGTTCTTGACTTGGTGGCTAAACCACGGCTTGTTGCAGGGGGTGTTTTCTAATGTACCAAGTGGGTACATTAGAAACAAGCAAACTATCTCTTCACATTCTCAGATGGTTGGGGAGCCTTTAGTGCACCAATGGACATCTCCGAGGATTATAAAAAGGATGACATAGACATAGCAAGGCATTGGCGAATAGAGTGAGTGTTCAATTTGTTTGTAGGAAGGATTGGAGAAAGAGAACAATGAGAAAACTTAATGAACAAGATAATTGTATGTATTACTTGTTCTATATCTCATTGTAGCCCATCTTTGGCCATTAGAAGAAAGTAAGTAGAGTATTTGCCTCTTCCGTTGGTTTTTCTCTACACCTAGTAGGGTTTTCCAGATCAAAAATTTGTCATTTGTCTCCATGTTTCCGAGTTCTGTTTATGTTTCATTGCATTCCTATTTTAGTTCTTAAGTATTGTTTATTCTTCCAACAATGAATAGTTACAATTCTAGGTCATTGTATGAATTGAATTGTCATTTTGAATTAAATTCGAGAATTCTAGTTTGTTACGCGAGTTTATAGATCACCAATTGGTGAATAAAACATGGCAATTTTATCATTGACACATGTCAATCATCTCACACCTAGGCATTCAACATGGTCTGGCTTCCTCAATACCATGAAATAATCATTATCTCAACCATATGGTGTTTTACAAGATGGACCATTATTGGTGCCTTGCATATACTACTTGTTGCTATACCATAAAGTTACACACATGTTGTTGATGGAGCAATAAATTGAAATTATCAAGATACTAGTTATACATTAACTATTAGTTAGTATATTTTAGTTATCAATGCCTTCTACCTCGAAAAACTTTATAAATTCTTGATTAATAAAAGATAGACACACGAGCATGTTAGCAATGTGTTCCATTCTCTTCTCTCTCATTCTTACCAACATTGGTACTGGATCAGGCATTTGGGGAAGCCTTGGGAAAAATTCTAGGGTACGAACGACAAAGAAGAGGAGGTAATCAAAATGCAGAGGCATAAAAGATTAGTAGAGAAGATTTGTGTGTGAAGCCATTGAATGTGCAAAGGCACTGGTAGAGGGAGGACAAGCCATAGGCCGAATAAGAACAAAAGTGTAGACAAACGACATGATTTGCAAACTAGAGCGAGTGTACAAACCACAAACCAAAAGGAGAACAAACGAAACAAAACTACAAAGAATCATGACGTTTGAGGGGACAAAGAAAGTTGCAATTTTCACAATATTTTAAGCAATTTTCGTAGCTAGTTCTATTGCGATTTAGCATCCACATGATTTTTTTGTGACCATTTTTGTGATCCGTGCTGACAATATTTATTATTTGACTGATATTCATTTTCCAGAGGTCAATATCCTTGTGTATCATGGCCAATATCTAGAATTTGGTTCTGCGAGAGGCAATAAAACTCATTTGGTCAGAATTATAACCTCCAGAGTCACAAGATACTCACGATTGTGGAGTATCAGGATTTCAATAAAATTATTCTCGAAATTGAATCAGGTACTTGCTAAAAATCCTATAGATTATGACAAACATCATAAGGAGGGTCTCTTGCTGTCAAAATTGTCTGTCTCAGATGATTTAATACCTAAGGTCTGGAATACCATTGTGGCAAGTGGTCTTTGGACTGTCTTCAAAACAAGTATCAAATTTAAGAAAAAAACAAGGTCTTGTACCTGAAGAATTTACTGTTTTTTGCAAAGATGAATGAGGATGGTTCCGTGTGAGAGCACCTCATTCAGATGAAAGATCTTTGAGACTAGCTCCCTGACAAACAAAAAGGTGGATGATTACGACCTAGTTGCTCTTGTTTTGAATAGTTTAACGTCCTCCTATGAATCATTCGAGGCAAGTGAGCCAAACCTTGACATTTGATCATCAGTTTGGACCTAATGTTTATCTTCATAGTTCTTGTTTGTTGCAAGAGGGAAGAATAACAGTTAGGGAATATGAAATGATTCACCTTCCAAACATACAAGATCTTGGATTCTGAGATGAAACATCCCAAATAACAATTGCACTAGAGAAAATGAGCTACATTGCTAATTTGGCATCTTGAAATGTGTCCAAGCATCAACATGTGACACATGGTATACTTCTATATCTGGGAATCAACTTACCAAAGTGCTTATCAAATGGCTCTTATGAAGGGCTGTTTGGTGAATAAAACATGAGATAATTATCATTGACACGCATCAATCCTCTCACCCTTAAGCATTCAACATATCATCCTAACAACCATCTGATGTTTTACAAGATGGACCATTATTTGTGTGCTGCATATACTTTTTGTTGCTAGACTGTAAAGTTACCCACTTGGTGCCACTAGAGAAATACCTTGAAATGGTCGTCTTTTGCATTTGCAACACCACACAATTTTCCTGCATAGAAATGTCACTGCAGCAATACCTTTAAATGGTATAATTTGGCATCTGCAATACCACAATTTTTGTCATAGAGGTTTCGCCAAAGTGATACCTTGGATTAGTATTCTTTAGCACCTATATTACCAAAATTTTTGACACAGAAGTGTTGCCATAATGGTGCTTCAAAATGGTCTTCTTTGGCAACTTCAATACCGCCCGAAACATATTCCAAACGATGTTGCCTAGGTGATAGATTAGACAATGGATTTGACTCCACTAGTGCATCCCCCTCGGAAAAATACAAATAAAAAACAGCATTGGATTTGTAGTTCATATGAAGAAGTTATGTTCTCAGAAAGATATCACTACCACAATATCACACTATGTACTTCAACAAGATGCCGCTTGGGGGATACCTCAACGAATTTGAAATTTGATGGTACCTATGGGTTCCTCATGAAAACAATAATGATTTTAAAAAAACAACACTTGATTTGGAGTCCATAGGTATCTTTTTTGCGATATCATACTGTGCTTCTATATTATCCCGTTTCTGGATATATGATAATCCAATGATTTTTTTGTTTCCCAACCATCACAAATACAGAATAACAAAGAATATGAATGGCAAAAGGTAAATTAATGATTTATTTATGCAGATAACAATTCCTCTAAAACCTTTGTATTTATTCTTCATAAAAAAAACCAAGATGATTATAATCAATGCACGGAATGAATTTAGGATTTCAAATAAACTCTTCTATATTTATTTTTCTGTCAAAGTAGAATGATTACAATCAATTTTCAGAATGATTATAATTTTTAAGAAATTAAAGAAAACCTGATTTCTGAAGCTTATCAATTGCTGTAGTTGTGCAACCTGGAGACTGATTTGAACGGCCTGATTTTCTGAATTTTATGACTGATTTCTGAGCTTTATCAACTGTTTTAGCTGTATGGATTTTACTGTAGCAGTCCGGATTACTGTAGCGCGGGTACTATAGTAGTACAGATTTACTGTGGTGTGGTTACTGTAGCAATAGAAAAATAGAAAATCTTAAATCTAAGCACAATATAATTGCTGGGAGGAACCACCATTGGGGGATCAAAGGATTTTCATCCTCAGGAAAAAGATGCACAAATTGTCCAAGCTCTGCAAATAAGGGTTTTGATTTTGATAACGAATAGAATAATCAATCTTTTTAGAAAATTATTCTATTATAGAGCTTTTCCATTTTAGGTCTGCTTTTCCCTTTGAAAATAAACATAATTTATTTAAAGTTTTTTAATAAATCATTAAAGTGATTTTTAATAAAAACACTTAATAATAATAGTTAAGTTACCCTTTTTGATATTTTGGAATAAAGTACCAAGGATAAAATTAATAAATTATTATTAAAACATTTCTCACTCAAACCCCCTTAGCCTACTGAAAATCTGAAATAGGCTACGGTTTTGCCCATTAAATTAATTCAGAAATGGGGACATGAAAGTCTGCTCTTCCTAGAATTGCTTGCCCTCAAGCAATTTCAAATTGGGGTGCTCAAGAATCTCTGCATTCTCCCATGTAGCATCTTCATGGGGAAGATTCTCCCAACATACCAAATACTCTGCAACAGTTTTGTTCCTCAATCTCCTTTCTCTGGGATCAATAACTGCTTCTGGAACCAAAACCAATTTGCCCTCATCATCAAGAGGAGGCAATTTTGTGGAAGGAATGATCTGCTGTTCAAGTGCCCTTTTGAGACACAAAACATGAAAAACATTATGTATCTTGTTGTGCTCTGGGAGCTCGAGTTTATAAGCCACTAAGCCACTTCGTGAACCCTTCAGGTGATCTTGTAAAGTCCACAGAAGCGAGGTTTTAGCTTCTCTGCTCCACTTCTCTTGATAGAAGATTGCTTGTAAAGCTGTAATCTCAACAATACTAAGTCTCCAACTTCAAAAGATCTGTCAATACGATGCTGATCAACATACATCTTCTACTGATTTTGAGCTATTTGGAGGTTCTCCTTAAGTGACTCCAAGATTTCTTGGCTTTGTTTGACCAAGTCTTTGGCTTCTGGGACTCTACTATCCACTAGAATCAAATCAATAAATGACAAAATGTCATAACTAGATAAAGCCATGAGTGGAGTCATTCCAATAGACATGTGGTATGAGGTATTGTAACAATACTCTCCCAAATGGATCCATTTGATATAAGCATATTGTCGCCCTGTTACATAATTCCTCAAATAACCTTCTACCCACTTGTTTACAATCTCTGTTTTGCCATCATTTTGTGGGTGGTAATTGGTGATGGGAGTTAACTTTGTTCTTGCCAAACAGAAAAGCTCTTGCCAAAAGATGCTGAGGAACTTGTCATTGGTCTCACTATGTTTTTGGGCAACCCATGAAGCCTAAATACTTCTCTAAAAAATAAATTAGCTACCTAAGGTGCCTTAATTTTGGTAGATATTGCAAAGAAATATGCAAATTTAATGAGTCTATCTACCACAACAAATATGCAATCCTTACTATGAACCTTTGGGAGGCCTATAATGAATTCCATTGAGATGCTCTCCCATTTCTGATTTGGGATTGGAAGGGGCTGCAGTAGACCAGCTGGAAATACTTGTTTTGTTTTATTTTGTTGAAAGGTAACACACTACCTAATTTGTTTAAGGACATTCCCTTTGAGTCCTTTCCATGAAAATCTTTTCCTGAGTTGTTTGCAGGTTTTGAAGTATCCTAAGTGCCCTGCCAAAGGTGTACCATGTGCTGCCCTCAAAACCTTATGCTTCATTTTTGACTAGTAGATAAGATAAATTCTATCCTTATAAAGGATTAGATCATTTGCTACTTTGTACCTATCATCATGTACCTTCCCTTCAAAATTTTTAATAGCAAATGCATTCTTTTCATACTCTGCTATGATGATCACTTTCCAATCAACAAAGATTTCAGACATAGAGTTTAATATTGGCATTCTAGATAAAACATTGGCAAAAATATTGTTCTTTCCCTTTACATACTCTAAATCGAAATCATTTTGAATTTTACTCACCTATTTCTGTTGTCTATCATTCAAGTTTGTTTGGCTGAGAAAGAACTTCAAGCTATTATGGTCTGTTTTCACTACAAACGTTCCACAAAGTAAGTACTGTCGGAATTTGGCCAAAGCATGCTTGATGCTCAACATTTCTTTATCATAAATGGAGAAGCCTTTTTCCATTTCCTTGAGTTTCTGACTCTCAAAAGCAATAGGGTGTCCATTTTGAATCAAAACAGCCCCAATTCACTTGCCTGAAGCATCACATTTCAAAACAAAGGGAAGTGAAAAATCTGGGACAGCCAACACTGGACATGTGCTCATGACCCCTTTGAGCTTATCGAAAGCTCTTTGTTCTGATTTTGACCAAGAGAAAGCCCCCTTTTTTGTCAAACCAGTCAATGGTATTGCAAGTTGAGAGAAACCTTTGACAAACCTCCTGTAATAACTGCAGAGGCCAAAGAATCTTCTTAACTAAGTCAAGGTTCTAGGAGGTAGCCAATCTTTGATAGCTTGTATTTTTTGTTGGTCCACTTGGACCCCCTCTGCACTAATAATGTGTCCCAAGTATAAAATTTCAGTCATTCCAAATTCACATTTGAATTCTTTTGCATAGAATGACTGCTGTTCTAAAATGCCAAGAACCACATCTAAGTGTCTAAGAAGATCTTCCCATGTTTTACTATATACCAAAATGTCATCAAAGAAAACCAGTACAACTTTTCTCAAGCATGCATTAAATACCTTATTCATGCCACATCGGAAGGTTGCTTGAGCATTTGTCAAGCCAAAGGGCATGACCATAAATTTGTAATGCCCATAGTGACATGTGAATGCTGTCTTATGAACATCCTCATCCCTCACTTTAATTTGATAATATCCTTATCTAAGATCAATCTTATAAAAATGCACTGTTCCATGTAGCTCATCTATCAACTCATCGATCCTGGGAATTGGATAACTTTTTTTGATAGTCTTCTTATTAAGTGCCCTGTAGTCAATGCACATTCTCATTGTGCCATCTTTCTTTTCCACTAGAACTATAGAAGATGCAAAACGACTAGAGCTTGGTCTGATATGCCCCATGTCTAAAAGCTCTCTAATTGCCTTCTATATCTCTTCCTTATGCACCCTAGGATGGCAATAAGGTGTGGTAAAAGCAAGTTTGGAACCCATTTCCGGCTCGACCATATGTTGAAATCCCGTATCTGGTGGTAGTCTTGGAGGCATATCGTTAAACACCATGCTATGTTTATCCAAAATAGACTATATGTCAATATGATAGGACTTCTGTTTAGTGGATGAAGATCTAGCTGTGATGAAACAATGGACTGCCCAAGCCACTTGGCTTCTATGAAATTATCTTTCTATCCTCTTAGCTGAAACAATCCTCGGAGCTCCACTAGAAATGCTACGAAGTACTATATCCTTTTTAGCTGATTTGAATTTTAATTCCATGGTTTGGTAATTTTGTGAAAATTCCCCAAGGGAATCTAGCCATTGTACTCCTAAGACCCTATCAATCTCACTGAAACCAACAACATAAAAGTCATCACAAATTTTGTGATTTCCCGTAGTGATGTCTAATTCCCAGATCTTTTGTTTAGAAGGAATTGTGTAGTTGTCTGCCACTACAACATTAAAACCTTTGAAGGTTTTTGTTACCAACCCTCTTCTAGCAACCAATCCGTCATCTATAAAATTGTGGGTTGCCCCACTATCCACTAACACGGTAATTTTCTGCCCATGCAAAATTCCACAAATCCTAAAAGGATGGTATTTGAGAGCACTTGAAAGTGTAGCAAGAGTGCCTCCTGTAGTTTCTTCCTCTTCTTTCGCTCCAGTTTCAGTTACTTCTTCCACAACCTCTACCTCGTGTTCCTCTGCATCTATCTCTTCATTAGAGACTACCTCTATATAATGCACTTGATCATGTTCTAGACCCTTGTGGCCTGGTTCCCATGGTTCCTTGCAAGAAAAACATATTTTCTTCCTGCGGAGTTCATTTCTAGTTTCATCGACTTGCCTTGTTCTGGGAGGTGTGTTTTGTGGTTGTGGAGGAGTTATGCCCCTCTAAAATGGTTTTCTTTGCTTTTCCATTGGTGGTGCTCTAGGAACAAATTGTTTTTAGGCATGAAAGCATCCAAAGTGAAAGATCTTTTAATGGCGTCTTGTAAGGATGGTGGGTCAAAGGATTTTATCCAACCTTTGAGAGGTTTTGATAATCCCTCCATAAATAGGAAAATGAGTCTCCTCTCTAAAATATCTTGAACCATCACAGAAATCCTTTGAAACTCTACCACATAACTATCAATAGTGTTGTATTGCTTCATTTGAGCCAATTCCTTGAAATGTGTTTCAACGTCCTTCCTGTCAAACTTGTTAATAAGTCTCTGGCTGAATTCTTCATAAGTTTCAATAACACTGTGCTCTTGGGTTACCATACCATGGTACCACCAGTCATGTGCTATGCCTTACAGATGAAGGGTAGAAAAATTAATTGCATCTTCTTCAGACATTGGATTCAACAAAAAATATGTATTCAATTTTTGTATCCATGCACGAGCTGTGCATTTATGTGAGCCATCAAATGAAGGAATAGTCAGCTTATTTAACCTGTTTTGCAACTCTCTATGTGGCTGATTCGCATTAGGTCTTTTGTCACTTTTCAATTCACCTTTCATATTTAAATTACAAAAATTCGTGACATCTCTGCATGAAAATCTAGACCAAGAGCCCTGTACTCTTGAAAGTATGCTGCAAAGTTATTCCCTTCCTGAGCTGGTTCTTCTTTTGCTGTTTGTTCTTCCCTTTGTAAGAATTTAGGTTGGAAATGTCTAGGTGCGGATCCAACTATGGTTCTGCTTCTGTTATTTCTGGTTAGACTTCTCTCACCTATAGGGTGTGGCTCTTGCCGAGGAATATTGATAGTCTGTGTCGTCTGTAACAACTATGCCATAAGATTGGTCATCTGTTGCTACCCTTAGCTCATATTGACAATTGCATTGGAAGTAATGTTAGCTTCTTTCTCATCAGTTTGAATCCTTTTTCCTCTTCTGTCACCCATTTCTATCTCTTCTATTTCTTCAATCTCTATTTCTGGGCCCTAATTCTACCCCCTTCTCTGATAAACTCTATAGTTCCTACCACTGGACTGCATTAATTCGTGTTTTCAAACCCACAAGCTGGCAAGACGACAACACTGATACCACTGTAGTATCCCATTTCTAGATATTTGATAATCCAATGAATATTTTTGTTTCCCAACTATCACAAATACAGAATAACAAAGAATATGAATGGCAAAAAGTAAATTTTTGAATTATTTATGCAAATAAAAATTACTCTAAAACCTTTGTATTTATTCTTTGTTAAAAAAAAGGATGATTATAATCAATGCTCAGAATGCATTTAGGATTTCAAAGAAACCCTTCTATATTTTTTTTTGTCGAAGTAGAATGATTACAATCAATTTTCAGAATGATTATAATTTCAAAGAAATTAAATAAACCCTGATTTCTGAATCTTATCAACTACTGTAGTTGTACAGCCTGGAGATTGATTTATATGACCTGATTTTCTGAATTTTATGAATGATTTCTGAAACTTTATCAACTGTTGTAGCTGTACAGATTTCACTATAGCAGTCTAGATTTACTATAGCGCAAGTACTGTAGCAATACAGATTTACTGTGGTGCGGGTACTGTGTCAATAGAACAAAAAAATCTTAAATCTGAGTACAGTATGATTCCTAGGAGGAATCACCATTAGGGGGATCAAAGGGTTTTCGTCCTTTAATCTTGTAGAACCCAAGGGTTTTCGTCCACTGGAAAAAGATGAACAAATCATCCAAGCTCTGCAAATAAGTGTTTTGATTTTGATAATGAATAGAATACTCAATCTTTTTGGAAAATTCTTCTATTATAGAGCTTTTCCATTTTAGGTTTCTTTTCACTTCGAAAATAAAACTAATTTAATTAAAGTCTTTTAATAAATCATTAAAGTGACTTTTAATTAAAACACTCAATAATGGTAGTTAAGTTACCCTTTTTGATATTCTGGAATAAAGTACCAAGGATAAACTTAATAAATTACTATTAAAACATTTCCCACTCAGACCCCCTTAGCCTACGAGAAATCTGAAATAGGCTATGGTTTTGCCCCATAAAATTAATTCGGAAATGGGGACATGACAGCTTCAACCACAATCCCCTAGGTGATATACCACCTAATCTGAAATCTAACGACATCTTTGGATTTCTCTTGAAAAATTATATGATTTAAAAAAAATGACATTCAATTCCGAGTTTGCATGAAAAAGTTAAGGCCTTTGCAAGTCTCAGGTCTTTGACCATAAAATTATATCATGGGCATCTCAAGATGATTTCAAATCTGGTCCTTCTCTCAAACTCCAACACAATGTCCATAAAAGAAAAAGGTGTCATCTCCACGACAAATCAAAATTATCTCAAACATGTAGGATCATGTTACTTTCATGGGTTGCTCCTCCATCATAAGTGTGCTTATGACATGAGGAGTTTATTGTTGAATTTTTGGATCTTGATTGTATTTCATGCTAGCACATATTTACAATGTGTTGGGTCACTTGTTCTTAATGAAATGTACAATCTACCTATACAAACTTCATTCTCATTCAATCGATCTATCAGGGCCTTAAAGAGCATTAGGTAAGTGCCTTTATGACATAGAGTAGTTTATTATTTTTAAACAACCCAACTTTTGTGCTACCAAAGAGGACTACACCAATTTAATCTTGCTTCCATGGAGGACCACAACAGACATTAAGATTGCCAAAGCAAAACTGTTGTGGCCATGCCATTAACGCTGTCCAAGACTGACAGAATCCCGAATGAATATCAAAGGGAATGATTTGATAGATTTCTTACAAATTCCAGAATCTTTAACAACACTTCCTATATATCATATGTCGTTCACCATATCCCTACTTCAGCGTCAGATTTTAGAACCACCTAACAATTGCTTGAATTTTAATGCGTAAGTGGTTTCTAAGCCCTATTGGTATAGTACTTATAGTCACCGACATAGTTACCAATTCCGGCCGGATCTACACAAAATATGACCTAATCCAGATTTTTTGGCTGGCCCAGCAAAATTCGGTCTGGGTTGGCCCTTTTTTAATTAATTTATTTTATTTTTTTAAAAAAGTTTTTTGACAAAAAAAAGACAACCAACAACCTTATGTATTATATAAATTTACATATATGAACATGCTATAGTATGTTATTAATTTTTTTCATTGTATATGTCAATTTTTGCATGTTTATAAAATTATGCTTATATATATATATATATATATATTTTTTTTTTGAAACGGATTTTTTTCTAACTTTTTCAAAAATACCTGAATTTTTGGAATTTTTTGCCCTTCCAAATGGATTTGGATTTCTAGACTTGGTAACTGTGGACCATTTTGGTTTTGCAGGCCAAAAATCGGTCACCGTTCTTTCCCTGCTGACCTGAGCTGTCAGTCTTGGATGCATCCACCTTATTGCAAATGCTCCATTTACCCTTGCAATAGCTTTGTTCTTATAAAGAGTTGAGAGATCTAAGACATGTACGTTTTTGGTTTGATATAAGGCTTATTTTGCTTTGGGCAATTAGTTTGCACAAGCTTTTTGGCAAAGGAATGGGCCAGTTCAAAGAATGCAAGTTTTTAACAAGGCTTTGAAGGTCAAATGCCCTTGCGGAGGGCAGTTAGGTTGCAAACAGGTTCGTTCAAGCAGGCTCCGAAGGGCGACTTTGGACCCAAAGTGCCCTTGCGGAGGGTAGAGAGCACCTTCAAAAAAATGACAAGGCAGAAGGCCGAAAGGTAAGCTTTACTTCAGAGAAAATCCAAAGAAAAAGACAAGTGATTCCTTTGGACTTTTGTTCGAAGGAAATCCAAGTAAAAACCAAAGGGTGAATTCCTTCGGACAAAGTGCCCGAAGGAATTCCTTCGGACATTTTGGCCGAAGAAATTCACGAGGAAACCAAAGCAAATTCCTTCGGACAAAAGCTCGAAGGAATTCCTTCGAACTTTTGTCCGAAGGAATTTATCAAAGGAAAAGATCGAAAGAAAGGGCCGAGACTTTGAAGGAACAATTTCCTTCGGGCAAAATGTCCGAAGGAATTGAGAAGACAAGGGAGCCCAAAGGACCCTGAAGGGCAAGTGCCCTTGTGGGGGACTCTCGACTGTCGAAGGGGGACCTTTGCCGTTTTTTTGAAGGAGCACCTTCCCTTCGGGAAGGTTCATTTTGTAAAGGCCGAAGGAATTACAGACGATGATGACAGGCTCGAAGACGTCAACTTCAGCATGATGAACTAGTCGTTGGCAGTTTAAACGTCTAGTGATGTCCTCGCGGACGTCAAATTCAGGACAATGAAATGGCCTTTTTTTTTTAAATGGCGACAAGCCCGTAGATGTCGATTTTAATAGGATGCATCGACTGTTGAAAAGAGACCAAAGAGACAATTCCTTTGGGCAAATGCCTGAAAGGACTCAATATCGCTTACGTGAAGGAATTCAAAGGGCACAAGGCCGCAAGGGAACTCAGCGACTCACTGAGAAAGGAGCTCGAAGAGCCAGGAAAAGACGGACGATAGCCCTGAGGGCCAAACAGCCAGGAAAATACAAAGGCCAAGTGTAGAAATGAATAGAACAGCCCATGTGGCACAAATAGCGTCGGCACAGGAAGTTATTGCAGCGGATGAAACAGTGTCCACCAAGTGGAGCGCGGACAATCAATAGAGTGGCCCGTTTTACCTCATTTTACATTAATGAGCAGACAGTCGCATAACTTCACGGAGAAGCGGCCTTGTCATTCAAACAAACAAAGCAACCCATGCTTTTACAAGAACATTTAAGACGGTTTAGGCCGCAAAGTCAATACCTGCGACAAGCGACATGGTTCTTTCAGGGCGTTTCTAGAAGGATGACCCAGCATGAGCAGATTCCTCTTTCTTAGGTGTTCAATGCAGCATGGGCCGCTTGTTTTGGAGGGTGCCAAAAGTCTTTCTTTTCATGATATATATTGTAACCTCTCAGTTGAAAAGGGCATCTCTGACTTGTGTAAGGTGAAGCCCTACCAAATTTTACCTTTGAATCAATAAGAATGCGTTTTACCTTTATCTGACTGGTTATACTTTTGAGTATGTCTGTGTATCAACTCTTTGCTCAGTCATTTTAGCTTGATGATTTCATAGATTAACACCAACATATCTAGTGTAGCCAAGACCATTTCTGCAGGTTAACAGGACGTGGTTCATTTGGAGAGCAGAGACAGAAGAGTAGTTATCTGACAGTGTGTTTTCTGCAGCACCTATGGTAAGTTTCTTTTCCTTGTGTCTTCATTAAGCCCCATATTAAAGCGCCCTACAGTCTGATCTTTTTGTCAGATAAAGTGTATGTTCGCCCCTTTTTGGTCTGAAGTGTTGATATAGCTGAGTAGATCAAAATCATTTTGGTGCATCACCGTTTAGATAGGTTCTGTTTTGGTTATATCCTTCTCCCTTTTCACCCCCCCATTATTAGCAGTAGTAGTAAAAGACCTCAGAGATGCATCAAAGGGAGCTAGCCCTTATCTAGAGATTCTTCCCTTGGTTTTGCCAAACCCACAACAAGAGGGGAGTCTCTATTGTGCCGCGTGGAAGAGAAGCCGAGCCTTCTTTCAAGGGTGCAATCCATAGTGTCAACAGTTTTTGGCACGCTCGGTGGGACAAATTTAATGCTCAGAAAAGTTTCAAGATTGGTGCTGGTCCTGTTACTGCAAGAATGAACCACTAATCCAGCATCTGCGGACTCCATTTTCAAAAAAAAAATGAGTCTCTGATCAGAGATCACCTTGACATCCCATGCCTAAGGACACCACAAGATCTTTTGCCAAGGATGTCCCTTTCGAATTCGTTGAGCTGCCCTTAAACTCAACAAGGTGACTGAGGTTTGCAAGGACTCATCCCTATACAACAAACTAGCTTTTCAGTTTTGCTATAAAATATACATACACAAGAAGTCCCCGGTTGAACCCTGTCATCGCCATGGCTTTACCTTTTGTAGCCTTTCACAGTCAAAGCCCTTTAAACCTTCTGCATTATGACCCAATTCTAGGGACAGCCCTTAAGAGTGTTCCTCTTTTGAATGGAGAGGGGCCCATTACCGCTATTGAACATATCTGGAATATTGCCAACCTCTGTAACATTCATAATGTCACTGAAGAAAACATAGCCATCAGGTTGCTGGCATTGTCTTTTAAGGGTAAGGTTTTGGACTGGTATGGGACTTTGCCTATGAATTCAGTCGGCACATGGAACAAATTAGGCACTCTCTTGACAAACAGGTTCGGGGAGAAGAGTGACCACCTCTCTCTTGTTGAGCAATTAACCACCATGAAAAGAGCTCCACATGAATTCATGCAGGATTTCAATACCAGATTTCAAAAGACCTAGGACAGAATTCCCATTTTGGTGAGGTCGACCCCAAGCTATGCTTTCCTCTATTACTCGGAAGCTTTGAACAGTGACATTGCTGTCATGATACAGTTCATGGGAGGACAAGTGTTACCAACTGCCTATGAAATAGCCATAGACGCTGAAAATTGCCTGGTGCAAGTGGAAAAGATAGCCCCTAGACCTCATATGCTGCTCTTTTCTGAATTGCCATCTCCAGTTCAGACTGCTGCACCCACCTTGGCTCCTCTGTCCGACGTAAAAAAGTCGACTGCTACCTCATCCAATGACCTCCATGAAGTTAAGAGCTTGTTACAAAATGTGACCAATGAATTAGTGGCTCTCAAAAGGCAACAAGCTCAAAACTACCGATCGAATTAGGGATATCAGCAATTCGAACAAATAAGTGGACCCCCTTTTCAAAATTATAATCAAGGACATGGTTAGTTTGCACAAACCAGACCATGTCAAGGGTATAATCTAGGCGCTCCATCGTCCAAAGCTCGTGTCCGCTCAAAATAATCTGATACATGAACAACCTAATTCCCACCCCTGGGATATGGTTAGGAACAGGTTGGTTAGACAAATGAGATTTCGAGTCAATATATGAACGCACAAGACAATCAAGCTGTGCAATTCCCAAGCTTTGAAGCGTCAGTACAACCTGGTATGGACAACAGGTAGGCTCAGTTTGATTCCACTCGTGAATCACTTGGAAGGTGAATTCTGTGTAGTATGAACAACCAAGGTGATTATGTTGCAGCCAACACTAGGTCCAAAAGGAGAGCTATGGAGGAAGCTTAGGGAGCTGCCCAAACGTCCACAACATCTTCATCACATGTGAACCAGAAATTTCCAAATTATAGGCCGCTGGTTGTGCCCTCACCTCCTCGCCCTGCGCCCCAGGCTACAAGCGGCCCCAAAGAAAATTTAAAAGGGAGCAACCGTCAGATCAATGCGATAGACTAGATGAAGAAGCTGCACATGAATATCTCACTGTGGGATTCTTTAGCAATGCCAGGGCAAAAGGACATACTCCAGAAGGAATCGCACAGGGTAAATGAACAAGCTGTCCCAACAAATGCTGATAATGTTTTAATTATGAATGGGCACCCTTCCATGGCAGGCCAAGCAAAGAAGGATGAAAAGATTCCTCTTTTCTATCTATCCTTAGTCATTGGGGATTCCCTGATTCGCAATTACATTATTGACAGTGGGGCAATCACCTCAGTAATGCCAAAATGTATAGCGGATAAGCTGATACTCAAATACAAAGAAATGATCAAGGGAGTTATGTAGTTAGATGGATCACTAGCTAAGACAGTAGGAGTGGTGAGAGGCTTGAACTTGACACTGCATTCCTGTTCAACGTTTTCAGTTCCCCATGACGTGGTAGTGGTGGATTTTCCTCCCTACTTTGCTCTCTACTTATGCAGGGATTTCACATCTAAAATAGGCAGATACCTAGTAGCACGCTGGTCTTACATGGTTTTTAGAACCAAATATGGAACTAAGGTTAAGATTGAGTTGGAGCCAATCCACAGAGATCATCTAGAACCGTACTCACTCAAGGCGGCGAATGTCAGCTACGACATCATTGATGAAGAAGAATTGCAAATGGACCAATCTCCACCCTCTTCCCTCGAAGGAGTTGCTGACCTGCTCTTAGACGAATGGGGAAGTGACAACTTTGAGCATGATCCATACAAGTTCATAGAAGAGGCAAGGCTTGGGATTTATTGCATGCATAAAGATGGTACTCTTGTGCCAAATTTGATGAAGGCAGACCAAGAGAGCTTGGGTTTATGGCAACTCTTCTTTGATGGCTCAAAAAACAAATTGGGAGCTGGTGGTGTAGTGTTAATTTCTCCCTCAAAAGAGAAATACTTCTCGACTTTCAAGTTCCAGTTTTCTTGCACTTGCAATGTTGCAGAATATGAGTCTCTCATCTATGGTTTGGAGTGGGCAAGGAAAAGAGGAATTAAAGAACTGTAGGTTTTTGGAGACAACGAGTTGATCATAAATCAGGTGAGAGGCCAAAATCTGACCAAGAATTCCTTGTTTAAGTCTTACAATCACAGGTTGTGGGACTTCGTGGACAGTTTCTTTGCTTTCAATGTTAATTCCATTCCAAGAGAACAGAATAAAGAAGCGGATAGACTAGCAGTAGTTGATGCCCAGTTCGACATCCCCAAGGAGATAGGTCGAGACAGCAGTCCACGCCATTTAAAAGTGGTAATTAGACCCTTTGTGCCTGATAACATCACCAATTGACAGGTGTTTGACAGTGATCAACATATAGCGCTCTTCTTGCAAGAGGAGGCTGAGTTTGCTTCCAAGAATCAAGCCAGGCTGCAACAGCAGTACGGTGGCCAGAATGTTCAGCTGAAGAACAACAAACTTCCCAAAGGCTTGGTCACTCTCGAAAGCATCTTCAACGAGGTTGACCACCTAAAAAATGATAAAGTAAGCATCACAACCAAGAAAGAAAACTACGAAAAAGTTGAAATATTCAAGAACAGGCTGCTTGCTCTTGGAAGGGTATGTACAGATGATGAAAGGCATGCTTTCATTTTGTTGTGCCAAGAATTTGCCGATGTTTTTGCGTGGGAATACGGTGACCTAAAGGGTTTTGACCCAAGTTTGGCCCAACACACCATTGAGTTGCAGGAACGCCCCAAACCCATCAAACAAAAACAAAGGCCTGTCAATCCGAAGATTGAGCCTCTCATGCAGAAGGAACTCACCAAGCTGATTGAGTCCAGGATCATATTTCCCATCAAACACTCTTCTTGACTGGCCAATCTAGTCCCTATTAGGAAAAAAACGGGGAGATCAGATTGTGTGGATTTCAGAGACCTCAATAGAGTTTCATTGAAAGATCACTATCCTCTCCCAAGTATGGAGCAGATCCTCCAAATGGTGACAGGCAATGAACATTTCTCCCTCCTGGATGGGTATTCAAGATACAATCAGATTTTAGTGCAAGATTGTGATCAGTACAAGACAACCTTTACTACCAAGTGGGGAACTTTTGCTTACCGGAAAATGCCATTCGGACTATCAAATGCTGGAGCTACCTTTCAGCGAGCCATGGACATGGCTTTCCAGGGGCTGAAAAATAATATTGTACTGGTCTATCTTGATGATGTGACAGTGTTTTCTAAGGAGGCAGAGCAACATCTGAAACACTTTAGACAAATCTTTGAGAGGTGTAGAGAGTTTGGTATCTTTCTCAACCCAAAGAAATACATGTTCTCTGTTCATGAAGGTAAACTCCTTGGCCATGTTGTTTCGAAAGGAGGTTTGACCATTGATCCAGAAAGAGTCTGCGCCATCCTAGTGCTATCCTTGCCTAAGTATAAGAAAGGTTTGCAAAGCTTCTTCGATAGAATAAATTTTATTAGGAGATTCATCCCAAATTTTGCCGAGATAGTCAAGCCATTGACCTCTATGCTGAAGAAAGATGAGAAGTTTGCGTGGACAGCGCAAAGAAATGATAGTTTTGAAGAGATCAAACAGGCTATCGTCCAGGCTCCTACCTTGACAAGTCCTGATTTCTCCAAGGATTTCAACATTTACACCTTCGGGAATGAAGAGGTAATCTCTGCCATGCTTACCCAAGCAAATGGCATCTTGCGTTCTTTAGTCAGGGTCTAGAAGATTTTGAAATCAGGTATACATATGTTGAAAAACAAGTCCTTGCGGTCATACGGAGCCTGAAGAAATTCAGACATGCTATCAAACAACAAGGTTCATCTCATGGTGCCACATCCCAACGTCAAAGATTTCTTGATCAGCTGTGATCTAAATGAAAAGAGAGCGGGATGGATCACCAAAGGAATGGAATATGACGTGGATATCAAACCACCAAACTGGTAAAGGGGAAAGGGTTGTATGAACACCTTTCTACAGACCTTAAACAACAGAAAGAGGACATTTTGCTAATCCATGATGAAGCTACAGCAGAAGAACCAACAATCATAAGGGACTGGGCATCTGACATGACACGTTTCCTTCTCACCGGTGAGTGCCCACAGGGCCTTGATAGGACTAAGAGGAGGTATTTTAGACTCCAATCTCTCCTTTATGTTCTTATTGATGGGGTGCTGTTTAGAAGGGATTTTTTAAGAGTACTCTTGAGGTGCATAGACTCAAGTCAGGTCGACAGGGTACTATTCGAGTTTTATGACGGGCCAGTTGGTGGTCACTTTGCTCTTAAGCCTACAACTGCAAGGATTATGAGCGCTGGTTACTTCTGGCCCACTTTATTCAGAGACACTCATGCCTGGATACGGAGGTGCCAAAAATGTTCTCTTTGATGGAAAGCAACGGCTGGCTGCAATGCCTCTACAGCGTATTCAAGTAGAGAAACCGTTCATGCAATGGGGCCTAGACTTCATAGGAATGATCAACTCTTCTTCCAGTGCTGGCCACAAATGGGTCTTGACTGCTACAGACTACTTCACGAGATGGGTAGACGCTGTTGCTTTGAAAGAAGCTAACGAAAGTGCAGTGCTAGACTTTTCTGAAGGCTTGGTGACAAGGTTTGGAGTCCCAGCTACTATCATCTCAGATAATGCATTGGATTTTTTGGAAACCAAAACAAATGAGTGGGCGTTGCGATACGACATCTACCTTAGCACTTCTTGCAACTACTACCCACAAGGAAATGGGTTGGTTGAGTCCACCAACAAGAATTTGATTAGAATTATCAAAAAGACAATGGAGAAAAATCAGAGAACTTGGCACACCAAGCTGAAAACAGCCCTGTGGGCAGATAGGGTCACTCCAAAGAGCGCAATTGGCAATTCACCATACACATGTATGGAGGGAAGCTAGACTCCCTATTTCGCTTGAATTGCCAGCCCTGAATCTTGCTCATCAAATGCAATTGGAAGAAGGTGATAGCATGGAAGTCAAGCTTTGTGAATTGATGGAGCTTCAGGAGACGAGACCAAGCCATGGTTTCCATGACCAGCGGTCAACAGCAAATGAAGAAGCACTTTGATAAGAAATTCTCGTCAAAAGGCTTCTCTGAAGGCGACATCGTCTTAAAATGGGATGAGGGCCGAGCTAAACTTGGAAAACACATGAAGTTCGATGCCTTATGGAGTGGTCCGTATGTCATCACTCAGTGCAAGTAGCACAATGCATTCCAACTCTTCAAGTTGGATGGTGAGAAACTGCATATCCCAGTTAATGGGATATATCTTAAGCATTGTCACTGAGTCTTCTCTCATCATGTACATATTTTTTTCTGTTGTTTCTTGTTTTCCCCTAGTGCTTTTGCGCATGTTCATAGTTTTTAGCCTTGTGTGTGTCTTGTTTATCGTTTGGGGGTAAAAGCTTCATGTTGATTCTTTAGTCTCTCAAGGTTATTGTCAACCTTTCGGGTTGTATTCTGACTCCGTGCCCAATGGACTTGTAAGCCACTGGTTTTCTTAAAGCATAACAGGCATGCTTCCCTTGAGAATCGCCAAATTTGTTGACCATTTTGGTCTTGTAGGCCAAAAATGGGTCTCCTTTCTTTCCCTGCTAGCCTGAGCTGTCAGTCTTGGATGCATCCACCTTACTACAAATGCTCCATTTCCCCTTGCAATAGCCTTGTTCTTATAAAAGAGTTGAGAGATCTAAGACCTATAGGTTTTCGGTTTGATATAAGGCTTATTTCGCTTTGGGCAGTTAGTTTGCACAAGCATTTTGGCAAAGGAATGAGCTAGTTCAAAGAATACAAGTCTTTTACAAGGCTCCGAAGGTCAAGTGCCCTTGCAGAGGTCAGATAGCACCTTCGAAAAAATGACAAGGTAGAAGGCCGAAAGGTAAGCATTCCTTCGGACTTTTGTCCGAAGGAAATCCAAGAAAAAACCAAAGGTGAACTCCTTCGGACAAAGTGCCCAAAGGAATTCCTTTGGACATTTTGTTCGAAGAAATTCACAAGGAAGAAACCAAAGCAAATTCTTTAGAACAAAAGCCGAAGGAATTCCTTCGGACTTTTGTTCGAAAGAATTTATCAAAGGAAAAGACTGAAAGAAAGGACCGAGACTTTGAAGGAACAATTTCCTTCGGACAAAATTGAAGACAAGTGAGCCCGAAGGGCAAGTGCCCTTGCGGGGGACTCTCGGCTGTCAAAGGGGGGCCTTTGCGTTTTTTCGAAGGAGCACCTTCCCATTCAGGAAGGTTCATTTTGTAAAGGCCGAAGGAATTACTGACGATGATGACAGGGCCGAAGACGTCAACTTCAGCGTGTTGAACTAGCCATTGGCAGTTTAAAGGTCTAGTGACGTCCCCACGAACGTCAAATTCAGGACAATGAAATGGCCGTTGTTTTTTAAATGGCGACAAGCCCACATACGTCGATTTTAATAGGATGCGTCGGCTGTTGAAAGAGACCAAAGAGACAATTCCTTTGGGCAAATCCTTGAAAGGACTCAATATTGCGAACCCGAAGGAATTCAAAGGGCACAAGGCCGCAAGGGAACTCAACGACTCGCAGAGAAAGGAGCCCGAAGAGCTAGGAAAAGATGGAAGATAGCTCCGAGGGCCAAAGAGCCAAGGAAATACAAAGGCCAAGCGCATAAATGAATAGAACAACTCAGGTGGTACAAAAAGCGTTGACACAGGAAGTTATTGCAGCGGATGAAAGTCTCCACCAAGTGGCCACCAAGGGGAGCACGAGCATTCAATAGAGTGGCCCGTTTTTCCTCATTTTACATTAATGAGCAGATAGTCGCATGAACTTCACGGAGAAGCGACCTTGTCATTCAAACAAACAAAGCAACCCATGCTTTTACAAGAACGTTTAAGACGGTTTAGGTTGCAAAGTCAATACCTGCAACAAGCGACAACATGGTTCTTTCAGGGCGTTTCTAGAAGGATGACACCAGCATGAGCAGATTCCTCTTTCCTAGGTGTTCAATGCAGCATGGGCCACTTGTTCTGGAGGGTGCCAAAAGTCTTTCTTTTCATGATATATATTGTAACCTCTTAGTTGAGAAGGGCATTTCTGACTTGTGTAAGGCGAAGCCCTACCAAATTTTACCTTTGAATCAATAAGAATGGGTTTTACCTCTATCTGACTGGTTATACTTTTGAGTATGTTTGTGTATCAACTCTGTGTTCAGTCATTTTAGCTTGATGCTTTCATAGATTGACACCAACATACCTAGTGTAGCCAAGACCATTTCTGCAGGTTAATAGGGAGTGCTTCATCTGGAGCGCAGAGATAGAAGAGTAGTTATCTGACAGTGTGTTTTTTGCAGCGCCTGTGGTAAGTTCCTTTTCCTTGTGTCTTCATTAAGCCTCCTGTTAAAGCGTCGTACAGTCTGGTCTTTTTGTCAGATAAAGTGTATGTTTGCCCCCTTTTGGTTTGAAGTGTTGATATAGCTGAGTAGATCAAAACATTTTGGTGCATCACCATTTAGATAGGTTTTGTTTTGGTTATATCCTTCTCCCTTTTCACCCCCCCATTATTAGCAGTAGTAGTGAAAGACCTCAGAGATGCATCAAAGGGAGCTAGCCTTTATCTAGAGATTCTTCCCTCGGTTTTGCCAAACCCACAGCAAGAGGGGAGTCTCCATTGTACCGTGTGGAAGAGAGAAGTTGAGCCTTCTTTCAAGGGTGCAATCCACAGCGTCAACATTAACTATGGTCACTGTTATGACGTGAGATTGCACCCTTGTGGAAGAGTTCTTCAGGGTCCTCCACTGCCAATCACAATATGAGAACAACCCCAGGTTGTGGGTATCCTATGGTGGAGTTGAACCTCTAGAGAAGACCGACTTCCTATTGATGGATCACCTAAACTAATGATTCTACTTGGAAAAGGGTTAAAAATGAGAAAATAGGGCTCCTAAGAAAGTTAACTAGGTGATGCATCAAATAAAAAATGGAAGACTCCCATAAGCTTGAACCCATATGAGATCAACGCAAGACAATGCTAGCTCACACAACCTCACCGACTAGTTGATTGTATAAGTGTTTCATAGACTAGGTTCAGGAATCAATGAATGCAATAAAGGAGGGATTCTAAGACCCACACCAAGCCTACAATAATGACAAAAAGAACATGAATCTAGACCTGCAAATAGCTTGAAAACACCTTAGAAGAGGCAAGGAAGGAGGACAATGGATGTGGAAGAATCTCGTTCACAAGGCCATTGTGCACAACTCACTAAACACTGATCCAAGGCAAGAGATAGGTAAAGAAAGTCTTTTATTGCATCAAGAGGTAGTTCTTACAAATTCTTGACAGGGTTTATCCTTATCAAAATGAACATATCTTGCTAAGATATCTCATAGAGTCCCTTGCTCTTCAAAATCAAAGAGTCCTTGTGGGAATCCAAAATCCGAGAGAGAGAGGAAGAAAATAAAATATATAGGAGAAAGGGGAGGAGGGAGAAGGAACACGCCATCAAAAAATCATTAATGAACTGCCACTAGTCTTAAATGAATGCTCAACCACACTTTGATCCGATCAAGACTAATCCATCATAGACAAATTAACTTTGATGTGTCCCAATAGCCCCGAATCTTTTCATTGGTTGAGAAAACATACTAAAAGACAAGAGTTTGCCGAAGATGATGAGTCATGATCTTGCTGTGAAGAAAATCTTCCAAACCTTGAAAATCTATGAAATGCTCCAACTGCTTTCTCCAATCCCCAAATCATTTTGCTTTGAACTTTTACGCTGCCCTCCACTTGGCTTTATCATAAGGACAAAGTCTTTATACCCATGGACCTGATAGAGCCATGATTAAGTCTGCTTTGAGAGGCTATAGGTACTTGTTTCTCGAAGATATGACCATGTGGACAGACAAGACACTCCTTTATTAATCAAAAAGCTGCCCCTATTTTAATATCGGAGCATAGGTCTATTTTAGATTGAAAACCAATCCATTTATTGGTTTTCCTATAGTTAATATCCATAAAAGAGCTTACAGACTGCATCACTTGGGCATTGAACTATATTAGGTCTAAACAGACCTATTCTTCCTCAGAACATTGTGGGAACCGAGAAGCCACTGCACACGAGGAACGCAATCATGAAATGATGTTGAAACCATAAGAAAATCGAGTCTGCATGCTTTGGATCTTCAAACAGAGGTCTTGACTGAGCTTTAATGGCACCCTTTGAAATATTTGCTCTTGTTCAACCTAGGTCGCATTTGTTCTCTATTTGAAGTCTCCTAGCTTCAACTTTTAATATTGGCCACTGATCTTAATCTAGGCTCCTTGATCGTGACACTTGTCAGAGCCTCATTTATCCTTGGGATCCTGCTGTCAGTTTTATTTGCTTCATGCGCTTACGCCATGTGGTGGCCTCGTGTGCAATCTAGCTCTTTGACTTCTTGACCTCATGCGCATTGTCAATCTCCTTGGGAGTCTGAATATGTGCCATTGATCCTCCTTTGCTTGATCGAATGCGCATTGTCGATCTAGTAAGTCATCATGATCGTGACACTTGTCATCGATGCATTCAATCTTAGGATACGCTGACCTTTTGACTGCAAGCTTGCCGTTGATCTTCAATGCACGATTTAATGTGCTCTGTTGGATCTTTCGGACCCATTGACATTGTTGATCACTTGCTCGCCGTTGGATCTTGACTCGAGCTTCCACGATTTGGACACTTGTTGGCCCCACGTTTATCTCAGTATCCTTTGGGGTTTTTTGAATTCAAACGATTATTCGCCATGACTTTTATTTGACGTCCCCGCACACGTCTCATTCTGTTAGTTCAACTTTGAGGACTTGTATCTTGAGATAGAAAACTCATCAAGATACCAATTTTGCAGAGAATGTTCAAGGCATTGAAAACATCATGTCCATGTGATCTTCGACCCTGATTGATTTCCGAAGTGCATTTATTAAATGTGCAACCAGACTGACCTGTTCATTTCTGCATGACATGTGATGATGGTCTGGCTCTTCTATGCTTGTGCAAGTCATTTTATCATTCACTCGATCAGGGAATTGCTTAGCTGATCTATCCAGGCAAAAGCTTGGTTTGTGGGCGAAAATTTGCCAATAGTCACTGAGAGTGTAATGATAGAAGATTTGACAGTGTTGATACTCGGTTGATAGAGATACCCAAATGCTTGCTAATTCTCAAAAGGTCTATGGGAATACTATATAACATTGTTTTATTGGAAAACACTAATTTTATTTTCCCAAGGGAGCTTCCAGACCTCATATTTTCTTTTTCTCGGAGGTCAAACTCCTCTTTTAAAGAACCTTGGGGTTCTTAGCTCGTGAGGGTTTGAACATGGCCTTTGTCTCGTCGGCACCCCATTTCAAGCATTCAGCCCAACCCAATGGAATGGAAATACAATACAACATTGACCCTAAGAAAATTATTGCTTTTGCTCTAAACAGTGTGGAATATAAGTGAGAAGCACAACATGGACAATATGGTGAAATATGGAGGTCACCCATGCATTACTATCATTAAGCCTAAATATCCAAACACTTTCCTATCTTTGAGCATGTTTCTTCTTCACTAATAAAAAAAATAAGAAGTTTCATTACAAATTCTGATCGACACAATGCCATAATAGAGACAAGGTAGAGAGTTGCTTGGAAAGGATTGAACACCAATTGGAGAATTCATAGCTCCAACTTGTTGGACTCTCTCTTACTAGATGCAATCAATTACTGCCCTTCAATTTTCAAGTAACTGGGTTTAACCTGTCAAGTTTTCTGTCATGCTTGCTACCGCTATTTCAAATCTCAGCGATTTCTCGCCATTTCTTGCCATTTCTCATGGTACAACGGCTAGCTGAGATATCGTTTTGTTTCTCGCGAGATGAGAAACCCAATTTTCTTGGCAATTTTTGCCGAGTAATATTGGCGATTACTTGGCAAAAATTGCCGAGAAATCCCTATTTCTCGACCAAAAAAATCGTCAATACATTAAAAGTTAAAAGTAAAATACACATTTTTTTATCGGGTTTTCTCATTTTGAGTTTAATATGTAGTTCGTCGTTCACCTTTTGCACAAATTGTTAAGTGAAAACATGCCTTCAAAGTTCAAGTTTTAAGTTTTACAGTTCCCTCGTTGCAGTTTGTAATTCGCCTTTAAACCATTTGCACAGCTGGCCGAGATTTGGAAGTTTGGGGCCCATTGAAAGTTTGTAATATTATTTGCTTAGTGCCTTAACATCATTTGAGGCGAGCCCCAAAATGTTCAATCTCAAAACAAAAATAGTGAATCGGTTGACACTTGACATTGATACTGTGCATAGGGCTATGGGCATACTCCTATTGTAGCTTGTATATACTTTATAGTATAACTATAAAGTATACAGTATACTTATAGTTATTGTCATTGACAATTTGATTGCTTTGAATGAGGGTAAATAGTAAAACACAGACTGCAGTTTATAGTATTTGGCAAAACGTAATATACAATTACACAGTATACACATTGCCAAAATATAATGTATATTTATTATTTGATATTTCATGACTCTATGAGCACTGCTGTTTGTAACTTTGTACTTTGTAGTATTGTTACTACTGTACTCTTTTTTGATCTCACATTGATAGAAAATATACTTATGGGTCTATGGCATTTTCTACATTCATTTCTTATGTCATCTAACAATGTTTTGTTTTTTAAAGTAGCGATAAAGCTGCTGAGAAATGCCAAGAAATTCTTGAGATCCGAGATCCGGTTCAAATTTTGCCCTCCCAAGAAATCTTCAAGAAAAAGATTTATAATGGCGTTCTCGATATCGTTTAGTCTTTAATAATGTTGCCAGTCATGTATTGATGAAAATAAAAATAAACAATTGTTTATAAAATCTTTTTTCCCTTCAAAATAGGAGAGAAATGCATGGAACTTGATATAATATATCTTTCAATAACTAAAATGCAAGTGAGGATATATAATGAATAGACATAATGGATCAAATTTTATATTTTAAATAGGGCACTGGTTTAGTCGTTAATAATGCTGCAAGTTGGGCATTAATTAAAATAAAAAATAGTTATGTTAAAAACTAAGTCAATTGTTTATAAAACATTTTTCCTGTTCAAAATAGGAGAGAAATGCATGGAAAACTTCATAAAATATATATTTTGACAACTAAAATGTAAGTGGAGGAGTATATAATAAATAGACATCATATCTCATTTTTATATTTTGGAGAGACTCATTTTTGTTTCTAATTGCTTGTTTATTTCAATAATTACATGAAGTAATAAGACTCCGTTTTAAGCACATTAGTATGACTTTTGATCATGCTTGATCTTCAAGTACGTTAATGAGTGAAAAAAAAAATTCTTTAATTAATTATCTTTCCTTATTAGTGTTATGATTGATGAAATGGCAGTATATCGATTTTTTTCCTGGTATATGTTGTTTTGATGACAAACTGGCTAATTCTCATCATATGTTGTCCAACTTTGCAGGAGCTTCCGATACAATCTATTATCAGGGGGATTCCCACAGGTTATCTTGAAACTAAAAAAATTGGTTATTTTGTGAGTTTTCGAGGCTTGATAACCATATTTGTGCTTTGGAAGGACACTTGATTGTCAATATACAACATTTAATTTTAGTACTGAACTAAAATGAAATATAGAAAGGGTAGAATAAATGCATTTTTTTTATAAGATGATAAACTGGGCAAAGTGAGTATATAATTCTATGGGATTGTGTTAATTTTTCTCAGAATTTTACATTTTCTTATTAATGCTTTAATCTATAAGGATAGGATTTGAATGTTTAAGCTACTTCGAACACAAATTTTATTAACAAGGTATTGCAATTCTTGCTGTTGTATTGAAAAAAGCATGGCATACCGTACAAACTGTCTGATGGTTCTCATATAAGTGTATTTCATGAGTCCTACTTGAAATTCTTTGCATATATGTTGTAGGTAATACAATAGCACCTGCCATTTAGTTACAATTATTTCTTTTGATAGATTTCTTTTTTTTGTATTTATTTTGTTCCGCAACTAGTAGAGAATGGATAAAGGTCGGTAGCTGATGTCAGTAGAATGAATAAAGTTTGGTAGCTGATGTCAGTAATGTTATAACTGGTCGATAGAGTATAGTGCGTGGACACCATTACTTGCCGAGTCTCCATTTGAACATTGACATATATCAGTGCTCGTAAAAGGCTAAAAACCAATAAGAATTTACAAGATTGCATGCTAATTAATATGTGTGAACTAAGATTTACGTGTTGCTAGACTTTTAAATGTTAAAAATCATGGAGGCAACATTTGCTGCTATGTATTCTGAAATTGGTATTATAAATGATCACCTCTGATTTAATTTTCTACTGATGAGGTGTTTCTTGTTGGTAGATTGATGTCAGGGCATCCAAATTGAAATAAGTATATAATCTTTTTTATTTCTGGAGATAAGATTATATTAGCTGGAAAGAGTAAGAAGAGGTAAAGATAAAATAAATTCTTGGGATAGAATGGTTGCAAAGATAAAAGGTAAATTTTTTCCTACTGATTGTCAACTTGAGTTTGTTCAAGAAACTGGAAAATTTTAGGCAGAAAAGAAATGAGTGAAAAGATTAAAGAGAGCAGTTCTGCAAGTTAGCCATTCACGTAGGTCATGTGGAAGATGAAGAAGAAAAGATTGCAAGTTATGTAAATGTTCTCCACCTTTCCATACAAGATGAGTTTGGTATTATAAAACTACATTATGTAGAAGAAGCCCATCATTGTGCTTTGAAGGCTGAAGAGAAATTGTATAGAAAACAACAAAATGGCCGAGAAAGACGTAGAAAACATGGAATTAAATCCTATGGAAGATGCCAAACATATGCAAAGGAGGCAGAAGAAGCTAGTTCCTCACAACAAAATCAAATGGTTACCATTTATATAGAGAAAAGGGATATGGAAATTGACAACGAGGAAGAGGATTCATGCCACTTGTTTCAAGTGGCTAGCATGGGCAATAGAACATATGAATGCCTTGAATAAAATAAGGAGACCAACAGAAGGGAGAAGAGAGTACATGTGACACAAGTAGAGGAGGAAGAAGTAGAAGATATTGCTCCTGTAGAATCTGAGCATGGAGAGAATTGGATGATGTGTACAGTTTTGTTAAAGCAAGAAAAGCAAGAGAATGAACCTTGGCAAAGAATAAGCATTTTCAAAACCAAGTGAAAACTTGGAGGTAAGTGGCTCTAATAATCTAGTTTCCATTGAGATGGTGCAAAAGTTGGGATTGAAACATGTTTCTCATCCTGGACCATATAAGTGTTAGATTATTTGAGTGGAGCTAAGTACTTATGTAAGATTGATTTGAAGAGTGGTTGCCATTAAATTAGGATAAGATAAGGAGATGAGTGGAGGACTTTGTTCAGGACCAAGGAAGGATTGTATGAATGCTTAGTAATGCCATTTGAGTTAACCAATGTCCCTGCTAAATTTATGAGATTGATGAAAGTAGTGCTGAAGCAATTTCTTGGACAATTTGTGGTGGTGTACCTGAATGACATTCTGATTTTCTGTTGAACAAAAGAAGAGTATTTGATGCACCAAAAGCAGGTCTTAGAAAAGCAGAAGCAAGAGAAGGTCTTCATAAATTTGAAGAAGTGTTCATTCAGAAAGGAAGAGATTATATATTTAGGCTTTGTGATTTTACAAGGAGCACTAAAGATGGATCTTGACAAAGTCAATGCAATATTGGAATGGCCTACACCAAGGCATGCAACCAAGGTAAGAAGTTTTCATAGTTTAGAAAGTTTCTATAGGAATTTTAGTGTAGTGTGGGCCCATTTGACTTCATGCATGAAGAAACGATTGTTCAATCGGACATCCCTAGCTGCAAATAGTTTTGAGCTTTTGAAGGTCACAAAGAAGCTTGTGTTAGCCTTGCCTTATTTTGATAAATTGTTCCATGTCGATTGTGATGCAAGTGGAACAACACTTGGTTGATGCACACACAGACTGGGGTTCCAATTAAGGACAACTGTTTCGTCAATGATGCTTAGTTAGGGAAAATGCATCTACATATGAGAACCAAATCAGAAATAAAATACATAACTCAGCACATGAATCTGTTCCCTTTATTCATCTTGAAGGAAATCAGGGAAAACAATGCAAGTCTTCAATAGCAGGTTTCAAAAACAAATTTCGGTAGCATAATGCTACATCGATTTCAAGAGGAGAAGAAAAATAACAATACCAATTTTCAATAATAATCTTTAGCAGAAGGAATCCAAAAACAAATGCCATTTTACCATTTAAGGCAGGAATGGTTTGATCCAATGTCTTCCTCAGGGGGTTCTTCACCTTCCATGGTGTTTCAGCTCCTTACATAGACCAAACGGGCTTGAAAGGCATTACAAAAGGTCAAAAACCCGTTTTGATAGCTACAACAATTGTAATCGGTATTTTAGAACAATCAATAATCTTATGAAAACACACTTTTAGGCATGCAGGCCTATGTGAGCTTTTGAGAGCGTATGAAACTTTTTGTTTAAAACATTGAAAGACCTAATTGGGAGTTGCTCAATAGTCTTTCCATGGTTGGCAACTTTGGATGCATTCATCCAAGTCGTGTCTTCAACTGCTCGATCTTGCCACTTGACGAAGTACTCGTCATACTTGCGGCCTCGCGTCTTCTTGCCAACTCGAATATCCAAGATGGATTCCATCTCCTCTTTAGCTACTCGTGGCTACTGCTCTCTCCAATCCTTAACTGAAAAATCCATGTTGTAACTTGTTTCTCCCCCAACGTACGGATACAAATCTGTCACATTGTAGATAGGTGAAATGCCTACTCCGTCTGGAAACTCAATCTCATATGCATTAGCTGAGAACTTCCTCAAAATCTTACAAGGCCCAATATTCATCCACTTGAATTTGTTATATTCACCTTTCGGAAACCTCTCCTTGCACAAATGTGCCAACACCAAGTCCCCAACTTCAAAATTCACTTCTCTCCGTCACATATCAGCGTGTTTTTTGTATTTTCCAACACTTCTGTCAAGTATTTTCTTGACTTCTTGATGCACAAATGACCTCCAACACCTTTTTGTAAGTTCACTTGACACTTTTCCCAAGGAAAAGCCCCAAAAGTAACTTTCTATCTTCTAATTTGATGTTGACTTGCTTTAGTTGGAAAGTCACTTTTATTTTTATTTTTTATAATAATAAAGTAATATTAAGTTGTCACTTCTTAATAAAAAAGTAAGTCGCTTGACAACTTAAAAATATTAACTTTATCATTTTAAATTTATTTAAAAAAGGGGTCATGATAGTGAGTTTAACTTTATTAATTTTGATTTAGTTAAAAAAGGGGTCATGATAGTGAGTTTAGCCTGCAAGTGAATGCTAGAAAGTCAATAAGCTGATAGGAGTGTGCTAAGTTTGATTTAGTGTGTTAAGTTTGAAAATAAAGTGTGCATAGTTCAATAAGGTCCGTGCAGGCCAAGATAAATGTATTTGAGTTATGTCTGATGTAATGAAGTTTCCATGAAACGAATGAAGAATGCAATCTTCCAAAGAATATGTTCATGTCGTGCTTTTGTCGTGTACTCTGATCTGCATGGTGGTTGATGGTTGTTCATTTGACCCTTGACCCTATGGCACCACTCATTCAACCATAAAGCCAAAGCATGCAGCAACACGTGAATTCAAAATACTCGAGATTCTTATAGAATTTTGCATATTTCTTAGACTCGGGCATCTTTAACATGAAAGTGTATTGAAGGCACCCTATTATAAGGGATAAGATTGCTTACATTTAGCATTAAGGTGCATCAATGGGTGATCCTAGAGAGTGGATTAAATTGTTGCTTGAGAGCAGCACCAACTTAGCCTAGGGGAGTAGTCTTCACAATTGAAAACAGACTAATATCCTGTGTTGTGTAAACAATTTTGAAATACTTCATTCCCACATAAGTTTGAATAAATTAAGAAAAGCAATACCTGATTGTTCCGAGTCAAACATTTATTGATATTTTTCTATTGCATTAATCTCTTAAGAAAGGATATTTGTATCTAATTTTATAAGCATTATCAGTAGAGTATATTATCATTTACTTTTATATGAATGCATATTTTTTGAAAATTGTGTATAAAGCATATTGGAAAGTTGCTCAAA
Source organism: Torreya grandis (assembly GCA_037957365.1). Lineage (NCBI taxonomy): Eukaryota > Viridiplantae > Streptophyta > Pinopsida > Cupressales > Taxaceae > Torreya > Torreya grandis. Next base: position 3,897,061 of record JARHVA010000453.1, on the reverse strand, counting down.
TGTTTATGAAAGGTTTAAAAATGATGCATCATGCTGAAATTATTTATTATTACTCATTGGATAGATTATAGTTTTTTATACTAAGACTCAAAATATTCATGTTTAAAAGAGAGATGCTAGCTCACCTTGCATGCTAAACAGTTCTTATTTTCCCCTTTTGTAGGAGGCTTGATAACAACCATTTGTCAGGGCCAATTCCTTCAGCCATTCAGCAACTATCTTCATTGGAATACTTGTAAGTAGCTATGGTATCTTGACTTTTCTACAAACTACTTGTTTTTATAAGTGTCAATTTAAAGCAAATCTTATTCCCCTTAGTCATTGTGATTGTCGTAAGCTTTGAAAATATTTGTATCTAAAGGCATATCTCAATGATCATATTTACTAGAGTATCCAGGCATATTAATTTTATGCATTTATTTTAATATGGATTGTCTCCCATTTTTAGTAATTTGTATCTCTATTTTTTCCCTCTTATGACACGATGATGAACACTTTATTATGTGAAACCTGAAGCTAGTTCTCAATTGCAGTTAGTTGTATTATTGGGATATGAGGGAAAATATATCCTTTGCATATGCTATCTCAATGGTAATGCCTAATAGTGTATGTGTATGTAATTAGACCTGTTACAAATCGTCCCAGTAGGATACCTAAACAAAACAACAAAAATATAAGACAACTCCTTAACTTGAACAATTCTTGCATATTAACCACACAACTCAGTAGTCATGCCCAATATGTATAGGTTGAGGAATATCATTACAAAACAATGTTTAAAAATGGGCATCTTTTAATCTTCATTACCATAAGGAATCACTAATTTGAGACTCAAAACCAATTTTGTCCTCTCCATGTATTCCAAAACATTAAAATTTTTTATATATCTAATCTCAATATCATTTCAATATAAATTTAGTTGTCCATGAGCATCCTTAGTTGAGCCCAACCAATCATTGGATACATAAGCAGCCTCATCTAAACCCTACAGTCAACATTTTGCCTTTGAGTTGAACTTGGTCGATTAGCGATAGGTTCACGAGAAACCTCATTTAAGCCCCACAATTAATGGAGGCATGCGGAAATTGAATTAACCCAAAAATCAAGATTTCCACCATATCTTCTCCACGAGTGTGACTTTTCCACCCATTTTTTTGTATGATTAGCATTGTACCATATCTTGTTTTATATTAATATATAGGCGCTTCTCAATCAAAAAAAAAAAAAGACTTGGAACACAAGTAAACATTTACAGAATCCGTTGAATACCATAGAGGGCACGGGTAACCTCACTTAAACCCTACAATCAATCATTGTGGGCATGATCAACCTTAACTGAACCACACAATCGTTCATTGGGGGCACGAATAACCTCAATTATCCTTGTCATGCGTTGCAGGGTGCATAAGAAAGCTCAAGGCTCAAATGGATCCCTATAACTCACAAGTAAATGTAGAACTTCATTTATGGTGGCAATAACTAATTACAATAATCTAAATCGTAATACCCATTTTAGTACAATGGCTATAATGTCATTATAAGGAATCAATTATTAGAGTCAAATATGGTCAACTAGTAATGTGCCTTAAGTTTTTAATTTTTTATTGATAGACCTCTAGTCAAATGAGGATGAGGAGGATACACAGGTGATTAACCATATGCATGCACTTAAGAAGAGGTTACAAATGAGTCTCAAGTGCCAATGCAAAGTCTGCAGATATTTTCTTGCCTTGATCTTAACAATGGGACCCATATGATATGCAAGGCCCATGTCTCAGGGGATGTGGGATACTGCTAAGACGGTATAAGACTTATATTGGATAGTGTGCCACAAGAAGGCATCTAGTATATAATGCATGGGTGATACGCATAAATAGTTTGTGTAGGAAGCCACCCATAGATAGTTTGTGTAGATCATAAGAGCTAGGGATGGCCATAGCTGCATACTCTAGAGATGGACCAGCTGTGGCTTCCAGCCATGACATACCCCCTGTATGCCCACCAGTGCAACACTTGTATACACACTAGTGCATCAGGGACTTGAGGAGTTGCTTGCTATTGAACACAAATTTAGTGTCAAATATCTTGCAACAAAGAAGGCATTTTTTGGAGTGGGTTGATAGGTAAAATACATAGTTGGTTGAGGAGAGATACAAGGCCATGAGAGCAGTGTTAGGGATTTTAGAACAACTCTAGAAGCAGTCACATCTCACACAAGAGGAGGCCCATGTGTCCAAGTTATAGGAGGAGCTTGCAAGTATGGAATCTTAGGTTTAGGAGTTGGTAGCCACCTATGAGACAAATGTATGTCGAATTAAAGATCTAATAATTGAAGAGACTGAGCCAAAATTCCCAGGGCAGCCTATATGATAAGTTGGAGTGAGAAGCACAAGGGTGAAACTTGATGGTGAACAAAGTAGTGTATGGAACACTCAGGTTGAAGGAACGGTTGAGTATAGTTATGTGTACAATAGTGTTGAGAGAGCAAAGGAACATTTGTGGAGGAGGATTGTTCTAGAAGAGACATGTTAGAATCATCCAATGCCCACAACCATGGGCACCCCACCAAGCCTAACTTCATAAAAACAAAAGCTGTCGAAGTTTATTGGTGATGGATTTAAAGATCTAGTGTGGCATTGTAGAACATGTATCACAATTTGGACTACCAATGGGAAGACATACGAGTGTCATCGGTTGCGGTCTTTCCCAACTACAATTTGAGAGATGGATATTGATTGGTACACAAACACACTAGCAATGACAAGTCAACATGGGACAAACTGTGGAAGACATTTGAGAAATAATTAAAGCTCTTGAGAGACTAAAATGAAATTGTTGCCGGAATCTACAATACTCAACAAGAGAAACATGAAAATTTATGAGCCTTTAATAGAAGACTCAAAGAATTGCTTGAAAAACTCGGGAAAGAACCAACTAGCAACTGAAAGAAGTGGTGGTTCATCGAGGGACTTGTACCCTCATTGCGGAGGAAGATGAAGATGGTTCCATCTTTAGCTTACGAAGATGAAAATGATAGATTGATGGATATGGAAACTGAAAAAAGGAAGTTTTCATGCTCAAGGAGCAAAGATGATTGCTTAGACGCCAATGATAGTGAATTGGGATTGGTGCAAGCTCTTTTGAAGTACATGCTCCAAATGATGAGGGAGTTGAAAGAAGACACCAAGAAAGAAGGTTTGTGTATCGATGGTAAAACAAAAGGTCAAAACAAGGCCAATTGTTTGAAGAAGATATTATATGAAATTCACAAATTTATGGGTCATGCAATCAAAGATTTCCCATATGACTACTTAAAGAATGAAAGTGCCCAAGTGTTCTTCACACAATGGGAGCCATCGACACCACTGACTAGATTGAATAAGCTTTAGAAGAATAAGGGCACATCCCTTGGTGGGTATCATAATCAAAGAAGTAATAATAGATTCCAAAATAATAAAGGTGGTGGTAGTTGGATCTAGTATGACTGCCAAGGTCAACCAATTGTGCAATTTAGGAAGTGTAATGAGTGGGGACATTTCACAAAATATTTCCCACCAATCAAAATAATGTTGGACTTCTCTATAGATGGTGTGGGCTTGGGGACCATAATGATGCCAACTATTTGAAGTTAATGTCAACATGATTGACGTAGCCGAGGATGAATCGGTAATGGAAATGACAAGAGCACTAGCAAAGAGAGTTATCTACCTCGATCCAAGAACAAAGAAGTAAAGACTTGTTCAAGCAAGGGCAAAAGTCAATATGGCCATGGTTAAAGAACGAAGATAGTTGCATGAACACAAAAGTACAATGATCGACAAAATTGAGTATGACAAGGAAATTGCAAGATAAGTCTTGCTAACCACTGCACCTATAAAGGTAGTTGATTTATTGCAAAGCATAGTTGAACTCAACAATGCTATGACTACTAACCTACCAAACCGTGGCCGAAAAATGGAACATATAATGACGTACCAAGTGTCAGATGGTGTAGCGTCGAACAATGGGAAAAGAAAGTAGTGGAAGAATGAATCCATAGTCGAGCTCCCATTGTCAATGAATCAATTGAATGACCCTATGCTTTGAACAATGAATCTAGATCAATGGCTAACAGTCATGCAAATGGGGATTCTGGGAATAAATTTACTGAACACACTATCTACTGAGAGGGGGGGTGAATCAGTAGATGAGCTAAAACCTGGTTCTTAAAACTTTTGAGCAAGATACAGAATGTATATGCAAAGTAAAGAACAAAAACATGGATCATACATACACATAAGAATGCTTAACACCAGATTTTTACGTGGAAACCCAAAGGGAAAAACCACGGCGAGAAAAGCTGCTTGAAGCTACTATTCTAATCTAGCCTCACAGAAAAGATGTCTCACAGACAAACCTCATTGGTTACATTCAAGAGCACCCAATCTAAGGAAGCATCAACTTCCTAACTGAGCACCAACTCAGTTTTTCTGATGGCACCAACCTATCAGAGAAATGAAGCTACAACTTCAGAATACAAAAGAGATTTAGAATGAATCTTATTCAATTTTCTGTTACAAGTTTTGTTTGTAATTGCACCTTCACGTTAAGTGCCTTCTCGTCTTATCTGCCTCTATCTCTTTGTGTCTGATATCTTCTATATTGACACACCTTATTCGCTTTGCCTTTTTACACTGTTTGCATATGTCCTTACTCGACAATTTTTGAGTTAACACTCTAATTATTATCTTAGCAACAACAAAAGACCCTTTCGAATGTTCTGTTCGTAGCATCTATAGACAAATGCATTTTAGGGTTTCTATCTGTAAAGTGTTCACACTTCAACTGCTCTTAACCGGTTCAAGCATTTGATCTGCATTCAATGTAACTTTTACTTCGTGTCTCAATTCATGCTTCAAACGACAATGTTCAAATGTCTTTACTATCTTTGGCATGTGCACTCCTATTGTTCTTAACTGCGTCGCTTACTATCTTCTATGTTGACACACCTTATTCGCTTTGCCTTTTTACGTTGTCTGCATATGCCCTTACTCGACAATTTTTGAGTTAACACTCTAATTATTATCTTAGCAACAACAAAAGACGCTTTCGAATGTTTTGTTCATAGCATATATAGACAAATGCATTTTAGGGTTTCTATCTGTAAAGTGTTGACACTTCAACTGCTCTTAACCGGTTTAAGCTTTTGATCTGCATTCAATGTAACTTTTACTTCGTGTCTCAATTCATGCTTCAAATGGCAACGTTCAAATGTGTTTACTATCTTTGGCATGTGCACTCCTACTGTTCTTAACAGCGTCGCTTCCTCGATCAATTAGATTGATTAATATCGAGCTCCGTGAAGAGATATCAAGTTCATCACCCGTTCCAGTTGTTCCTTTACAAACAGTTAGAAGACATTAAATGCAGGGTTTTTATTTCTTTCATCGTGCCAAGTTCATGTTCTTTTCTTTGTTGGATTTTTCCTTATGACCTCTTGACACTTGTCAAATGTGCGTGCACTCGGAGGGTAATCTGGCATTGCTTCGCATCATTGGATCTAATGCACAGATCAAACGTGAGCCATTGATCTTGTTGACCATTTTTGGTCCACCAGGCCAAAATCAGTGCCCTTCTTCCCTTGTTGTTTTGAGCCAGTTGAATTCGGGTTGCACAAGTCTTTCGGGAGAAGATGAACTAGTTCAAAGAATGCAAGGGCTTTTACAAAGCTTCTTCAGACTCTTATCCGAGGAAATTCACAAGGAAAGAGCGATAAATGATCCAAGACACCTTTCCTTAAGGTTGGAAAAGTGGTTCAACGTCGGGGTTCAACGACATGAGCTTTCCAAGAACTTTGAACTTGAACTTTGAACCATTTTCGGTTCAGTCGGCTTGGTTCAATTTGTTTGGATCAAGCAGTCGGTTCAACGGCTCGGTTCAATGTTTTGGTTCAACGGCTCGGTTCAATGAGTTGGTTCAACGTTTGGTTCAATCAGAAGGTTCAAGAAAGTCTCCCAAAGGACCAGTGCCCTTGCGGAGGGCAGTGGAGTGCAAAATGAACCATTCCAAGTGCCCTTGCGAAGGGCAGGGAACACTTGCAAAGGGATCAAGGAGAAAGCCGAAAAGTTAAGTTTTATTCGAAAATTTTTACAAGGCAAAGGACGAGAATTTCTTCGGACAAAATGTCCGAAGGAATTCCTTCGGACATTTTGTCCGAAGAAATCCTTAGGAAGAAAATCCCGCGAAATAAAAAAAGGGGACAAGGCAAAAGCAAGAAATGATTTCTTTCGGACTTTTGTCCGAAGGAATTCCTTCGGACAAAAAGTCCGAAGAAATTCGGGAAAAGCCGCGAGAGAAAAACCTGAAGAAATTCCGAAGTCAAAGGAAATAATCAAGATAATTCTTGCGGACATTTTGTCCATGGGAAAAATACTCGATTAAGACGAAACCCTGACCAGAGCATAAAAAAGCCGAAGGAAAGGAAAAGGCCGAAGAAATTCCAAGGGGTGATGGGCCCGAAGACGTCAAAATCGAGCATTGCGAACTAGCCGTTGGAGGTTCAAATGCCTAGTGACGGGTGCACAAACGTCAAATTTAAGGTGGTGAATAGCCGTTGATTTTGAGAAGCTTAAGGACAGGTCGCGAGTGAAACTCAACGACCTGCCAAGAAGATAGCCCCCGAGGGCCGAAGGAGACAGAGAAGACAAAACTAGGAAGAGACAAAGTGCAGAAATGAACAAAACAGTTCAGGTGGCAAAGGGAGGTGTCGACTCAAGGATTTACTCTTGCAGTTGGAACAGTGCCTGTCAAGTGGTCATCAAGAGGCGCGAACAGTGAACGGCGCGCCCTGTTTTCTCCACTTTGCATTTATAAGCAGACAAACCGCGTGAATATTTGAAAGGAGCAGTCTTGTTTGTAGAAAAAGAGGTGCGGCCCGTGCTTTCACATTAATGTTTGAACGCCAAAGTCAAGACCGGCGATTAGACAACATGGTTCTAGCAGGCCTCTTCTAGAAGGATGATATCAGCAACGACTTCCTCTTCCCAATGCTCTCAAATGCACTGGGCCACTTGTAAAAAAGGGGCGCCAAAGTCTTTTCCAGAAAGCGCCAAAGTTTTTTTCTCTTCTCTATATATATTGTAAACTTCTCATTTGAGGGGAGATCTCTTAGCCCGTAAGGCACAGCTTTGCCCAAAAATCTCTTGGGCCTGTAAGGCAGAACTTTGCCGGATTTTACCTTGAATCAAGACTTAGCAATTTTTACCTCCATTTGAACTTGCACTCACGCATATGTCTATGTTTTCTTTTTGTGTTAAGTCATTTTCTTTTATGCTTTCACAAAACGATTCCAGCATGTCTAGTGCATTGTGAAGTTTCTTCTTCTGCAGGTCTGCCAGAAGTGTCCCTAGTAGAGGATAGGCATATGTGAATAGGCTGCCAAAGTGTGTCTCAAAACACCTCTGGTAGTTCTTCCTGTATCTCTACGGACCCCTGACTCACTGATACAAAAGAGTTTTCCACATCAGATGAAGTGTATGACAGCTTGTTCTTGGTGAAAAGTGTATGTTCGGGCTGAGTGGATCGACTTTTTTGGTGTATCACCTTTTAGTTTAGGTTTAGGTTCTGTTTTCAGTATCCTTCTCCCTTTTCATCCCCCCTTTTTCATTTATTTGTTAGTAGTAGGGAATCCAGGACTTAAAAGATACATCGAAGGGAGCTAGCCCTTATCTAGAGACTCTCCCCCCAGTTTTGCCAGGCCCACAGGCAAGAGGGGAGTTTCCATTGTGACGGGTGGAAGGTAGGAGCTCAGCCTCCTGTCAAGGGTGCAATCCACTACGTCAACAGATCTTTTAAAGCAACATGAATTTTAATTCTTGCTTTGCCATTAACCATCGAGCTTCTTTTCTTCCCTTTTCGCATCTCATTGCTTTTTATATCATGGGTTCACTTTCGTTCCTTTCGATTGTCCTCGATATGCTCGATCTTTACCCTTTGTATTGTGCGTTAAACTTTGACATGTTGGCGCGATCTTATTTTCTTTGGCATTCTTGTAACGCTCCTTGCAACGTCGATACTTGAAGACTTGCTCGTCTTTTAACCTTGCTTTAATTCCTTCAGAAGGTTCCTTTATACAAATTGTTGCGGGCCTTTGTGTCTTCGGGACAATTTTTAGGGACTTTTGTCTGGGTCCCCATTTCATCTTGAAGTGCCCTCCAATTTCTCCGAAATAATTTGTCATTGGCTTCTATTCGGAAGTGTCTTTCGGAAATCTTCCAATGGTCCTCATACCCTTCAGATTCTCTGCAATCTACCCTTCAGCTTTTCTGCAAGTGTCCACATATTCTTTGCAACGTTCAAAAGATACCCTTCGGACTTTTTGAAAAGGTCCACTTGTCCTTCGAAACGTTCAAAAGATACCCTTCGGACTTTCTGAATGTACCCTTTGGACTTTTGTTAAGGGATAATTTTTCGAAAAGGACTTGACAATTTTTTCGAAAAAATTGTCCTTGCCATTTTTTTCGAAAGAATTCCTCCGAAAGAATTCTTCAAGATTATTTCGGGTTTTCCATCCTTCTTGACTTATCACGATTGCCTCTTCTAGACCCTTTCGAGTTTTTGACATTACTTGAATTATCAACTTGAGAGAAGTAGTCCCTCTTCAAAATTCCGATTACTTCGTGTAGACCCTTTTGGGTTTTTACCTTTACTTTGCTTAACAACATAAAGAAGTAACGTGCTTGCAAATCTCCGATTACCTCTTTGCTGGACCCTTTCGGGTTTTCCACAATGCTTAGCTTATAAACATAGAAGTAAAGCTATCCTGGAAACCTGATAACCTCCACTTAGACGAACTCGGGATCTTAACATTACTTTACTTATAAATCATACAAAAGTAAAGTCGTTCTAGAATCCCAACCAAGTAAAGTCACTTCAGAACCCCGAATAACTCCTCTAGACCACTTCGGGTTTTTGACTTTGCTTTACTTAAAAACATGAAAGAAGTAAAGTCATTCCATAAACCCAACCAACTTTATTAGATCAGTTCGGAGTTTCGAGACTGCTTTACTTATTTTATAAGTAAGAGCACTTCACAAACCCAATTTACTCCACAAGCCTGCTCAACTCAACCTTTGGCATCAATGCATGATCAGATTCAATCTCAATGACATCAATGACATCGACCTTTGACATCAATGACAATTCCATGCTGCCTTAGATGGGACTGACAATTCTTCAATCCTCAAACTGCTTTCTAGATCATGATATTCAAACTGTCAATTGTCTCCTTGCTCAAATTGCCAACAATCTCTCCCTTTGTCATTGATGGCAAAACACCCTCAAGAGCAAAAACATTCTCAAAATTCCCTTCTCATTTTGCTTGCTTGATCTTATTCTGATTTCTCCCCTTTTGACATTAATGACAAAGAGTGTTTGCTAAACCAATAAGACAAATTGCTGCTTTACTGGCTTTTGAGTTGTTCTGATCCTTGGACCTGTCTGGATAGAGCATTATGAAAAAAGACTCCCCCTTCGATAATGCACACCGACTTGAACTGTTCCTATGACTCTCTTGGCTTTCATATGCTTCAACTGATTCTAGATATAGTATTGGTCTGAAAGATAAATCAACAATAGATATGTCTCTTACATAGATGAGCATAGAAATCTAGATCCAACATACCTTAGTCTACTCCTTAACATCAAATGGCAAATGATGTGTAAAGTACACAACAGATTGCCTTCACTCTTAATTCAGGAGTTAATAATATAACTGCAATGCTCCCCCTTGGCTTATAACATATAATAAGAGTTTAGTGATGGGGTGGAAGCTACAACTCCCAACTTCTCTCAGATACACAAATTGCTCCTTGGGAAGAGGCTTGGTGAAGATATCTGCAATCTGATCCTTGGTTGGCACATATTCCATTGTGACCTCCTGACTTGCTCCCTTTTCTCTCAAAAACTGATATTTTATGGAGATATGCTTGGTTCTGGAATGCATCACTGGATTCTTGGATAGATTTATGGCACTTGAACTATCACAAAAAAATAGAGATAGGTGCTTGATATTCTACCTTTATGTCCTTAAGAGTTTGCTTCATCCACAAGACTTGAGTGCAACAAGTAGCTGCTGCGACATACTCCGCTTCAGCTGTAGAGAGTGTAATCGATTTTTGTTTTTTGCTCAGTCAAGACAGACGTCTATTACCCAGAAAGAATGCACCGCCATTTGTGCTTTTTCTATCATCCACACTTCCTGTCCAATCATCAGTATATGCAACCAAAGTAAGATCTTCGCTAGCTGGGTACCACAACCCATAGTCAATTGTGCTCTTGATGTACCTGAAAATTCTTTTTACAGCATTAACATGTTATTCTTTGGGAGCTGCTTGAAATCGTGCAACCATGCACACTACTTGCATGATGTCTAGTCTTGATGTTGTTAGATACAACAGGGTGCCTATTATTGATCTATACAACGTATTATTTACATCAGGAGACTCAACTTCCTTGCTTAGCTTGCAACCAGTCATCATGGGAGTACCAACTAGTTTGCTGTTCTCCATTCCAAATTTCTTGAGCATCTTCTTCGCGTACTTAGCTTGAGATATGAATATCCCTTTATTAGTTTGTGTAATTTTCAAACCAAGGAAGGAGAGTTCTCCCAGCATTGACATTTCAAATTCATTTTGCATTTGCGTGGCAAATTCTTTGCACATGTTACTATCACCACCTCCAAAGAAAATATCATCCACATAGACAACAACAATCCACATATGCTCACTTTTTGATTTAAAATACAGATTGCTGTCTGCGCACATTTTTTTGAAACTTTGTCATTTCAAGTATTGATCCAATCGTGAATACCATGCTCTAGGTGCTTATTTCTGACCGTACAAAGCTTTTTTTAGTTTGCACACATAATTTTCTTCCTCTGCTAACTAAAATCCTTCTGGTTGTTAAATGTACACTTCTTCTAAGTTTCCTTTCAAGAATGTTGACTTCACATCCATTTGATATACTTTGAATTTCTTGTGAACAGAGACTGCCAAGAACATTCTTATAGCTACCAGTCTTGCTACATGAGCAAAGGTCTCTTCGAAATCTATGCCTTCTACTTGTGCATATCCTTTGCACATTAGTCTAGCTTGGTTTCTTATGAGTGCTCCATCTTCATTGAGTTTGTTTCTATAAACCCACTTAGTTCCTATTACATTCTTGTTCGAGGGTCTAGGAACTAATTCTCAAGTTTTATTCTTTTCAATTTAACTGAGTTCTTCTTCCATGGCTGTTAGCCAGTTTTCATCTTTGCTGGCTTTATTGAAGGTCGTAGGCTCAATTTCTGAAAGTAGAGCAAAGTTTACTTGCTTCTTGTTTATTACAGCTCTTCTCCTAGTCTGAACACCCTTATCTTTGTTGCCAATTATCTACTCCTTGGGATGTTCTTTTTGAATAAACTTTGCAGGTGCCTTTTTACTCTTTTCTTCCTCTTCACTATCTTCTACTTCATTTTTTGCTCCTGATTCTTCAATTTTAATGTCCTCATTAGGCTCAACTTGTTTGAATCCTTCTACCTTGACATTGATACTTTCAACTATTTTATGCACCCGTCTGTTGTAACACACATAGGATTTGCTGTGAGTGGAGTATCCAAAAAAAATTCCTTCACATCTTGACTCGAAACTTCCAAGTTTGGGCACTTTTATCTTATGTAGCACTTGCTTCCAAACACTTTGAAATATTTTACAGAAGCAGGTTTTCCAAACCACATTTCATATGGGGTTTTATCACTCTTTACCCAAAGTTGAACTCTATTTAGGATATATATTGCTATTTGAACTGCCTCTTTCCAATATCCATCAGAGAGTTTTGCCTCTTTTAGCATTGTTCTAGCCATATCCTTCACAGTCCTGTTGTTTCTTTCTACAACCCCATTTTGTTGTGGAGTTCGTGCAATAGAGTACTATCTCTTAATCCCATGCTTCTCACAATATTTTATAAACTTGTTGGACGTGAATTCTCCACCTTTGTTTGATCTTAGACATTTATTTTTTCTTCCCATTTTATTTTCAACCATGGCCTTGAAGATCTTAAATCTCTCAAAGGCTTATGATTTATCTTTTAAGAAGGTTATCCATGTCATCCTTGAGAAGTCATCTACAAACAACATAAAGTAGTACACACCTTTAGATCCTTTTGTCCTAGTAGGACCACATAAATCTGTATGAACTACTTGTAGGGGTTTTGAAGTCGCATATTCTTTCGTTTCAAATGTGACCCTTGTCTGCTTTCCTAGTTGGCACGCTCTGCATGTGATGTCCGTCGGTTTGATTAGTTTGGGCATATGTCTAACACACTTGTTAGAACTTACTTTGATTAGATTGTCGAAGTTGATGTGACCCATTCTTTTATGCCATAACCAGCTCTTATCAATTTTTCCCATGAGGCAACTTGCATCCTTTTTTTCAATCAAGCTGTATATGTTGCTTTCAGTTCTTCCATAATTGCTCGGCTTGCTTTGAAGGGAGCCATATGGTAGTTCGTCAATCCATCCAAGGCCCAACGTGTCGTATTTTTGTGGCTCTGGATCTGACCATTCTCCTTCATTCTTGAAGACGTCAGTACTGCCGTCAATGGACAATTCATCTTGAGATTGGTCAGTGTTTTCAACCTGATTGGCAAGTTCATCCTCAGACTCTGGAAGAGGCATAGGTTGGTTTAGAATTGCTGACGCTGTAGATTGCACCCTTGACAAAACGCTAAGCCTCTATTTTTCACGTGGCACAATGGAGACTCCTCTCTTACCTGTGGGTCTGACAAAACTGAGGGGAGAATCTCTAAATAAGGGCTAGCTCCTTTTGATGCATCTTTGAGTTATTTCAGTACTATTGCTAATATATATATATATATATATATATATATACATATATATATAAAGGGGGGTTGAAAAGAGAGAAGGATTACTGAAAACAGAACCTAGATTAATACGGTGATGCACCGAAAAGTTTGATCTACTCAGCTTTGACATACACTTTACACCAAGAACAAGTTGATATACACTTCATTTGATACGAAAAACTCTTCTGCATCAGTGAGCTAGGGGTCCTCTGGAGATACAGGGAGGAAGAACTACCAGAGGTGTTCTAAGACACACTATGGCAGCGTGTTCACATGCGCCTACTGCTGTGGACACTTCTGGCTGACTTGCAAGAGAAGAACTCACAATACACTAGACATGCTGGAATCATTCTGTGAAAACATAAAAGAAAATGACTTAACACAAGACAAAACCATAGACATGCAAAAGTGTAAACTCAAAATGGAGGTAAAAATGCTATGTATTGATTCAAGGTAAAATCCTGCAGGGCTTCGCCATACAAGCGGAGAGATCTCTTCTCAAATGAGAAATTACAAATATATAGCTCTTTGGAAAAGACTTTGGCGCTTTCTGAAAAATAAATGACCCATGCTGCGTTGAGAGCATTAGGAAGAGGAAGCCGCTTGAAAGAGAATGCTGTGTCGGCTCTAGTTTTGACTTTAGGCGTTTAAAATATATTAAACGTCATGTGTAAAAATGTGGGCCGCGCCATTTGTCTGCAAACAAGACCCTTTCAAGACATCCACGCGGTTGTCTGACCATTAGTGCAAAATGAGAAAAAACAGGTCGCGTCGTTCACTGTTTGTGCTCTTTGATGACCATTTCACAGGGACTGTTTCAACCGCTGTAATAACTCTCCTGTTGACGCCTTCCTTTTGCCACTTGGGTTGTTTTGTCCATATCTCGTTATTTTGTCCCTTCCTGACTTTGTCTTTTCTTGGATTTGTCTCTTCCTGGAATTTGAGCTCTTGGGGCTATCTTATCGTTTTTTGTTGGCTCCTTGGGTTCTTTTCTCAACGGGCTCTTCCTTTTGGCCCTAAGGCCTTTGAATTCCCTCGGGTTTGCGCTCAAGCATTTAAAAATCAACGGCTATTTCATTGCCGTAAAGTTGACGTTCGCGCGCCCGTTGCTATTTGAAAGCCAACGGCTATTCCCTTGTCCTGAATTTGACGTTTGCGGGGACGTCTCTAGACGTTTGAACCTCAATGGCTAGTTCGCTATGCTGATTTTGACGTCTTAGGGCCCGTCACCCCTCTTGGCGATTTCTTCAGCTTTCTTTCCTTCGGCCTTTTCCTTTTGTTTGGGCTTTTGTGTTTTAACCCTCCCGAAGGGAAGGTGTCCCTTTGGGCTTTGAGAAAGGTCCCTTTCATGGTCGTTGAGAGCCCCCCCCGCAAGGGGACTTGCCCTTCGGGGTCCTTCGGACTGCCTCGGCTTTTCAAATCCTTCGGACATTTTGTCCGAAGGAAACCTTTCCTTTGTCCTTTTGCCGCTTGTTTCTTTCGGCGGGCTTTCCTTTTCGGGCGAATTCCTTTAGACTTTTTGTCTAAAAGAATTTACTTTGTTCACTTTGCCGCTGGATTTTTTTTTGAAAGAATTCCTTGTTTGTTCTTTACCTTGTGAATTTCTTCGGGCATTTTGCCGAAGAAATTAAACCTTTGTCTTATTTTTTGCCTTAGCATTTCCGAAAGAAAACTCACCCTTTTGATTCCTCCGCAAGGGTTCCCTGCCCTCCGCAAGGGCACTTTTGGGTTCGAAACTGCCCTCCGTAGCCTGCTAGAATGGTCCAGTTTGTGCCTGAGTGCCCTTCACAAGGGCACTTGTCTTTCGGGCTTTGGAAAACCCCTTTGAACCTTTTGATTGAACCAATTTGCTTGAACCAACTGATTGAACCAACTGTTCGGACCAACTGCTTGAACCAACTGATCGAATCAATTGACTGAACCCACTGATTGAACCGACCGATTGAACTGACTGGTTCAACATTGTTAAGTTCAAAGTTCAAAGTTCAAAGTTCAAAGCTCTTGGAAAGATCATGTCGTTGAACCCGGACGTCGAACCACCTTTTCCAACCTTAAGGAAAAGTGTTTTGAACATTTTCGGTCTCTTTCCTTGTGAATTTCTTTGCACAAAATGTCCAAAGAAGCTTTGTAAAAGCCTTGCATTTTTTGAACTGGTTCATCTTTTGTCGGAAGAATTGTGCAAACGAAATTTGAACTGGCTCATAACAACAAGGGGAAGGAGACTGATTTTGGCCTGTAGGACCAAAATGGTCAACAAGAACCTTTACCTGATCCATGAAGTCAAGGTACAGCTGCTGCCATACTTCATCTTGATCCTCTTTGCTCTTAGCTGCATCCTGAATACACTCCTTAAGTATGAAGGCATCAGTACTGCCTTTAGGCTCTAATTCCTCGATGTCAAAGCCATGCCACCTTTGGTCCAAATTTGATTTCTCCCTTTTTTGAACTAGGTCTTGAATCACCACAACCGACACCTTTTCCTTCTCTTGAACTGACTGAACCGATTTTCAAGATGGAAATGTGCAGGAAACAACCACCTTTTCCTCCTTTTGAACAAGTATAGGAGAGGGTGGTTTCAAAAGAAGGCATGACATAGTCAGGGTCAAAGGTGTAGGAGAAGATCGATGGTGGGATGGTTTCACACTCTTGAGTGGGAATGGGCGTAGGGGGTTGATTTGAAACCTTTGGAAATTGAGATTGAGGCTCTTGGAAGGGAGAGGACACGTAGGACTGATTGCATTGAGTTTGTTGATCTTCATAAGACAACACACTTTCCGAATTTTGGACCATGCTTCTCAACCACATCTTGTTCTCCCCCTCACAATTGCCAATTGTTCATCCTCATAAACTGCCGATTGCTCATCCTCACAAACTGCCCACCTGTTCTTGACCAACTGAAGAGAACTCCTTGCCTCTTGTAGAACATGGATAGGGATGACTAGAGAAACCTTCAAACCCCTACCAATCTCCCTTATCAACTTGCTATAATCTGATAATGCTTGCTAGAATCCTGACAAGGATGTAACAGGATACACATAGTCTTGACAAGGGGAAATAACGGACTGATTTGAATGCATATGAGGCTGATCTTGGTCATACGTAGGGGTGGGAGGAGGGTAAAGACCACGATGGAGATGATAGGTTGTTTGAGGGCCACTTGGGGGGAACACAAACATTATTAGCTGGATAAGTGTGATGCTGAGGTAGATAATAAGCATGTTGATCAAAAGATAGTTTGATTATACATACCAGATATGTTGATTAGGCACTTAGACTGCTCAAACCAGCTGATAAATACTCGGAGTCGCCATTGATGTTTGCAGAATGCCTCCAAAGACTGATAAGTAGAAAGACAACATTAAAAATCCTTCCACTGCTTTGGACCGTAGTCCCATCGGGCATGCCAAAACTGTTTTAGCTTGGAATTGCACCCTTGTGAGAGAGTTCTTCAAGCTCTTTCACTTTCAGCTACAAGCATGGGGACAACCTCAAGCTGTGCGTATCCTGTAGTGAGATTGAACCTCTAGGCTTTTTAATGAAGCTAGTTCCTCAGGTGCTTCACTTTAGCTCTTTATTCCCACACTAAAATCTACTATTGACCAAGGAAAAGGGAGAGAAAGATAACATAAAAAGAAAAACTGAGTGAAAGGAGGTCATGCACCAAAATTATGGGTTGATCTACCTTGCTCGACTCTTAGAACACTAAGGAAAGAAGCAAAAATAGATTCAAGCCCCCAAATATCTGTCATACATCAGTGTTTCATGAGGAGGTTCACCAAATGATTTAAGTTGAGGGAAATGAAGGGGTAGGTCTAGAGTAAGACACTAACCAGTCATAGTATCCACATACGGGCTTCAATCGAGAGATGTAGAACACTAAACATGCTCTGCATAACAAGATGAGCTAGTAATTAGGTGAGACCATAATTTGACAAGGGAGAAAACTCTACCACATGCGCAAATCTGATATGTATACATTATATCAGAGCAATGGAGTCTAAAACATAGTCTTTTATTCATATTAAGAGGCTACAAGCTTCGTCTTGGCAGAATTTGGTCATCCCCAAGGGAGGGAGTAGAGAGAATACAAAGAGTGATCCCCCCTTTTTTTGCCTCGAGAGCCTCGATTTTTATGGCTGAGAGAAATCCCATAATTGCGTGAGAGCAAGGAGAAGAGAAGTTGTTGATGACTGCTGATTGTATTCGAGCTCCCTTTGCATTAAAAGCATGCAACTGCCTTGATTGCGAGATGTACCGTCCGGAATCGCCACCCATCTCCTCAAGCTCCTTATGCATTCAATTCTCTTGTTTGGAACTGAGCGAGCCATACTGGTGGTCGCTGCATATCCCTACCAAGTCTGAGTGTTTTGATCTTTGCATTAAAGCTTGGCTTGTTCTTTATTGCAATTTGGACTATCCCAATCCGTCCTTGCATGTTCGTTTCTCCACCTGGACAAGTCTAATCCTTGTTTGACCACTTTGCAGGTTCTGGAAGTGAGTTGTATGTACTTGTGCCACTTGTCTTTGACTGATTGGCCCTTTGGATTTACGTTTGGAGAGGACTTGTCTTTTTGAGAACCTGAGAAGCACTTCTAAGACGAAATCGGGCTTTTGATGTTTCATTACTTATTTTGGGTTTCTGATTGCTCACAACTTTTGAAGTAATTAAGTGGTGTTTCTTGGGGAACCCGAAATACACTGCTTAGACCAAATCGGGCTTTCCAAGCCCCACTACTTCAGATTTATCATTAGTTGCAACTTATAAAGTGAAATAAGTAGTGCACCCCCAAAAACCCGAAATACATTGCCCAGACCAAATCATGCTTTCCAAGCCTTCTTGCTTGCTTCGGGGTTTTGACTGTTGATTACTTATAAGGTTTTTTAAGTAGTGCACCTCTGGAAACTGGAAGACTGAATACTTTGCCATTTTTCTTCTTGAGTCATGTCCATTTTCTTCAAACTGGCAAAATTTTGGTATGTGGGCCAAAAATGGCCAACAGGGTCTTGCACAAATTAGGATGATATTGAACGTGTTTCTACTGAATTGGGTTGGCCATGACACTGGATGGGTAGATGGGTAGGAGAAAGTGTTCATAGGAGTCAAATGTGTATGCAAAGTCCATGTATGTCAAAGTGCCTAATACCAAATTTAGACGTCTACCAATTCCCCCCTTTTAGTCTAGTATTGAGAATGATAGATTAAATGGATAAAATAAGAAGTTAGGTGTCTTTTGTGGACTACACTTACTGTTGACAAGTATGCCCCAAATGCTCTCCCTTGTTTTATGCAAAACCTACAATGAAACATGTAGAGACCAATGTCCATTCATGATAAAAAAATCTGAAATAATCTAGATCATTGAATTATTTTAAATTGAAAAGTCAAAGAACGAATACACTTGAGGGTAGGTGAACCAGGCTACCACTTATTGAACTCGTTTGGAGAATGGCATGGGGTGATTATGCCCCAAGGAGATGCAATCATTGAAACTATGAGTTGAGGAGTGTGAATGCCTCAACTACGATTAGAAAAGGAGAAGTGTTAGAAGTCGAGTGCCACATAATTCTTAATTACACTACTCTGAATATCATAATTCTTTTTTTGGAACCCGAAATTAGGTTCATATGCAAAGACGGGAACCCCAAAACAAGGTCGTATGTCAAAATGGAACCCTGAAACAGGGTTGTATGTCAACATGTAACTCTAAATCAATCAACTATAGATGGATTTTAGATCCAAAGTGCTTATGTAGTACCATCATTACCTATTGATACATAACATAGAAATAGAAAAGTGTTTGCATTAACAACATTCATGCCCCAAGTTTGATTCATTCGTAACTCAAAGTAATATAGAATGTCATAATCTAGCTATCATAGTGCCATTGAATGTTCCCCAATTTGATAAATCCGCTCAATTTGACTCATATAATCTATCTCATGTCATAAAATGTTTCAACAGTTCCTTAGAATGGCCCACATAGACCTCAATCTGTCTAATTTGTTCCATCTGATTCACATTATCTGACCTAAAGTATGGACTATGTATCTATAATGGATTGAATCTCTAAGATAAACTCATTATATGCTCCCTTTTGATATGAGGGAGAAACCCTATGAATCACTCATCTCAAAAAAGAGTTATGCACACCATGTGTTATATAAAAAAAAGTAATTATGTAAAATATGTATTCAAACATGATAAGATATGTTATCATATAAAGATTTTATCATTTAAGCATGTATGAAACATATAATTCAAGACAATGGGCATACAAGTGTCATGGAAAGTAGATATATCAATTAGGCATGCAATAATAAGCATCGTAATAGATGCATGATAGAAATCGCGGCATCGCATAATAAAAAAGTGTAATAGAAATCACGACACCCAATGTAGTAATAGTTTTATATGTAATCATACACACGTTCACAATATAATGATCATGAATCACACAAACACTCAAAACTCAACTCGAATTTGACCTGACACAGAAACAACATAGCTATTGCTTGGACTAGATGATCTTTTGACACAATTGATACTCAATGTGACAAAACACAGTTAGTGCACTCATAAAACACACAATGTAGCATGCATCAATGATCACACATTGTGATAATCATCAACATTAAGCAATCATGGAGCAAGCAATGTTAGTTTGCATAATCAATCAATGTTATCATCTAGAATAGCAAAGCACAATCTCCATATTAAATAACACTATAGAAAGTATAAGCAAGAGCAAGTCATATATAGCAATCTACTGTGATCAGTGGACCAATATAGAAAGTTATAACTTAATAAGTGTGCAAAGATTGCCCTAATGTAGACATGCCCCCAAAGTAGAAATGTAGCCCATGGGTGTAAATAATGTCATGCATTTGTATGTCTATGTATCATATGTAACTTGTATGTCCTGCATCCTGCTTATGTATATCATTAAAAACATGTGCATAGAAATGAATATGTAATTCACCATGTATATGATAAATAGCATCATTCAATTGTGTATACTATAAAATCATGTCATAAGTAGGTCTTGGTTTTATATTTTTTGAATATTCGATTTTTTTTTGAATTTTTGAATATTTTGAATATTTACATTCCTAAGATTGGATGTAAAGGATGGATAAATTCAAACCTAGGATCCGGTAATAGATTGCTTATCAAATTCCCACAAGTCATCATCATTTGAGTCGTCATACTTAGGTATGTCTATCTTCTTTCCCTTTGCCTTTTCAAAGTGTCTATGCATAAGCATTGCATTTCTCTCAACACTATGTGAGGGATGGGAGTGTCGTCTTATTACATGATGCCACTTCAGTTGTTCTTAAATCTTTGATCTTATGATGATCATTCTTTCCATCATGACAAGTTTTGATTGTATGATTAAACTAGAATGTAGTACATTTATTGGAGCATCAACTATAGCTTGTGTTGTTCTAACCATTGTTGTCTACGTGTAGCACACAATTGTTCCCTAGTGTGCATCTCAAACATCAATATGTCCAGAACCTTTGGCCCATAAGTAATCGGTAATATAATATGGCCAAATGATTTTTTGCAATGTATCTTGTGTTGTAATTCATCTATCATGTGGGCCAAGTCTTGTAGAAATGGAATATTGCATGTTTGAATCATCTCAATACTCTCCTGGGCCTACAGGGGTAAAGTTTGGATGAGATAATCATCTATGTTCGTAGGAAATTTATTTTCATCATTATCACTATCATCCTCCATAAATATTCTATTGGGATTTTTGTATTGACCAACAAAGGAAGATCAAGTATCATTTCCTTTTGTGCTTCAGACATATGTGGTGATTCTTTTACCGTCTCTTGATTGGTGTTGACTCATTTTTATTAGCTTTGCTTGACCCTCCAAATTCATATGTATGTGTTTGTTCTACTAGTATGAACTTTAATGGAGGTATTTTAGAAGAGTGAAGAGCATCGGATTGTTGTATAAATCTGTCATTAGGTTCAGCTATTTTGCAATGCTTGAAAGACTTATTATCCATAGGACATGCATTCAAACATATTTCATGTACAAATTTTAAACATAGATGGAGGGTGGATGTGTTTTACTTATTTTGTGTTTCATGTGATCTTAATAAGATAAAAATATGAATACTCATATTCTATAAAATAGGGAAATACTCATACAAATATGAATTTAAAAGGTTAGATTGATATTGCATGCACTTTATTTGTAATGGACAAAGCAATGGAGGAGAGATGCACGTAGCTGGTTTGTAATTTTTGTTTCTCATTGTATGTCACAGTCCCTAAAATGACTATGTATCTGCTAGATGTAATCGCTTATATAAAGAAACAAGCTCTGAAACCCTACATAGACATTGCCAGCGAATTTTACACCCTTGTGGCGACTGGTACTATCTAGTCTTTGCCGGTGTTGCCCCAGTTTATTGTGCAGGTTTGTGCCACATCAAATTGTTGCACCTAAACATGTAGATATCTCCTGTGTGTGTTCCCCCTTTGTTTCTATGTGCTGATCCTTGTTTTGCTTCTCCTTCCTTTGAAATCCTAATCGTATTTTCAACACAAGATGACCCTTGAAAATGGGGTTTGAAACTTGGGTTGGATAGCCCCAACCACTCCTCATTGAGTGATTGATTGTTGGGTGCGTTCTAATATAGTTCTCCCACCTAGGTGTGTGTATGCAAGATCGTGATGAATCTAGAATGCAATACAATGTTGGCTTTCGACATTTGGTGCTATGCAACTTTTACTTGCGCTTGTATTCAGACTTGGCTCTAGATCTGCTCCAATGAACAATATTTAGATATGTATGTCTTTGTGGTAGCGTCTCAAGAGAATGGTAATGGATTTCTCAAATTTG
The DNA here is from genome assembly GCA_037957365.1 of Torreya grandis. Taxonomy (NCBI): domain Eukaryota; kingdom Viridiplantae; phylum Streptophyta; class Pinopsida; order Cupressales; family Taxaceae; genus Torreya; species Torreya grandis. Next base: position 3,875,316 of record JARHVA010000453.1, on the reverse strand, counting down.
TTAGGACTTGCCAACATGAGTCCCAGGTGAGTACAACCTTAGGATTGTTTTGTACTTATAGACGACGACTCTGATATTTTCTGTTATGACCAATCCATGAAATGTGTTTGAGCCAACCTAATGGAGACGTCCCAATTTGAAAAATAGCCATTGAATATTCTTGGACGCTACTAGTAGAGGCAAACACCTACGACAAACCGTAATTGTTCGACTAATGTCGGTGCTGTTCTCGAAGTGAAAATAAGTGATCTGAGATATGGCAAAAATTTGTGTAGGATTTTGGAGTGTTGTACAAATTCGGGTGATCCTGATTATGTGTATCGGTAAATTGGGATAGTCAACACAATAGGTGGGTAGATGGATAAGGAAAAGTGTGAACATGAGTGAAACTTGTACACAAAGTCCAAGTTAAGCACGAAATATACTGAGAGGGGGGTGAATCAGTATAGTATATATCTTTTACTTAATCTGATTTTTTTTCTTTAACCACTCAATCATACATTCAAGATATGCAATAAAACTAAAATAATAATCTGCACTACACAAGAGAGAGAGACACTAGATTTTTACGTGGAAACCCAAAGTAAGAAAAAATCACGGAGAACAATCTCAAGTATTTGAATGAGCACCAACTCAAAATTCAAAGTTTGCAAGCATTAACTTGCAGGAGCACCAACCCCTTTGCCGAGCATTAACACAACTATTTGTGAGCACCAACCACAAGAGCACCAACCCCTTACAAAGATTCGTGAGCACCAATCCACAGGAGCACCAACCCCTATTGTGTATAAAACACAACTCTCTCAATGTTGCTTACTCAACAATTGATAAAACTCTACAATATCTCCTGCTTTTCTTTCTTTGAAAACAAATACAAACCATGCACTCTCTTGCTTATAACAAATAGCTTCTCAAGCCTTTATTTATAGCTTTCCAAATGACCTTTGGCATTCACCCTTTATGACCCTTCAATCCTCATGAAAAATAGCGCTAAAATTGCATGACTCTTCGTATCTTTGCATTTGAAAAGTCCTATGGTGACCCTTCATAAGCAAAAGCATCATTTCCTCTTTTGTCTTTATCTTGGTGACTTTTTGTATTTTTCAAAGTGTTATTTTATGAAAAAATGTGTCATACCTCTTTTGTCTTCACATGGTGACTCTTGGAATTCCTCAAGATGACTCTTCATGAGAAAATGCATCCCATTCCTCTTTCGTTTTTACCTCGTGACTCTTTGACTTCTCCATGGGCCCTCTTTTGACTTATATGCAACCAAAAATATATTCATTAATATTAAATAAATATTAACACACATTAGCCAAGATATGAATATTAAAAACATCATTAAATGCAATGGAGCCTTTATCATCAATAATGTTAGATCTTTGACATCAATGACAATATTTTCAACAATCTCCCCCTTTGTCATTGATAGCAACCTCAAATTCACACTGTCACAACTTGGAACTTGCACATATTGCCATTTGAAAAACATACAGTAACTCCCCTTTATTGTAACAACCTGTATTTGTTCTCTGTACTTATTTCTGCACCTATATCTGTACTTGTTATTCTCCTCCTTTGACATCAATGACAAAGGATCTACCTGAAGCTAACACTTAGCACTCTCAACTTCTCTCGCTGATACTCAAATATGTCTTTTGGTAGTGCCTTTGTGAAATATCTGAAATCTGCTCTGTAGTACTGATATACTCCATCTGACCCTGTTGATCTACAACCTGCTCTCTCAAGAAGTGATATCTAATGGAAATATATTTTTTTCTTGAATGTATCACTAGATTCTTCAAAATATTTATAGCATTTGTGTCATCACAAAAAATAGAAATAGGTTCATCATACTTTACCTTGATATCTTTTAAAGTTTGCTTCATCCAAATTACTTGAGTACAACACAATACTGCTGCAATATATTATGCTTCAACTGTAAAAAGTGATACTGAATTCTGCTTTTTGCTTAGCCATGATACTAAGCTATCAACAAGGAAGAAAGCTCCTCCACTTGTGAAATCTCTACCTGTGGGATACCATAATCCATAATCCAATGCCCCCTTGATATATCTGAATATTCTCTTCACCGACTGAACATGACTATCTTTTGGAGATCACTGATATCTTGCAACCATACCTACTGCATGCATGATGTCTGGTCTCGATGCTGTCAAATATAAAAAACTACCAATCATAGATTTATACAAAGATTGATCTGTAACAGGGAAATTTTCATATTTGCTCACCTTATTCCCTGTACACATTGGTGTGCCAACTGGTGCACAATCCTCAAAACCAAATTTTTTCAACATTTCTTTGGCATATTTACTTTGAGATATGAATTTTTTTTATTTGACTGAAATATTTGCAATCTTAAGAAAAATGACAAGTCTTCAAGCAGAGACATCTCAAATTCTTTTTGCATATTATCAAATTTTTTTTTTGTCATTTTTTCAATATTTCCTCTAAAAATGATATCATCAGCGTATACCACAACAATCAATTGATGTTCACTTTCTGTTTTGATGTAGAGATTACTATTAACGAATCCTCTTTTGAAACCTTGATCCTACAGGGACATATCAAGTCTTGCATACCAAAGCTCTGGGAGCTTGTTCAATCCATACAATGCTTTCTTTAATCTGCATACATGGCTACTAATATTTGAGAGAATAAATCCCTCAGGGTGCTCAATGCAGACTTTTTCGTCTAGATTCTCGTTCAGGAAGACAAATTTGACATCCATCTGAAACACTTTAAAATTTTTAAACACTGTATATGCAAAAAACATTATAATAGCCTCTAACCTTGCCACTTGAACAAAAGTTTCTTCAAAATCTATTCTTTCAATTTGAGCATATCCTTACATACTAATCTTGCTTTATTTCTGGTCACTTCTCTATTTTCATTCAACTTATTTTTATAAACTATTTTGTTCCTATCAGATTGTGATCTTTTGGTTTAGGCACTAATTTTCAAGTATCATTCTTTTTTATCTGATTTAATTCTTCATCTATAGCCTTAACCTAATGCTTATCATGTCTAGCTTCTGAAAAAGTTCTACGCTGAATTTTGGATAACAAAGAGAAATTAACTTGCTCAGATTCACTTACCATCATTTTTATAGTGCGAATTTTTTCATGTCCCTGATGATGTCACTTTCATTATGATTTCTCTGAACATATTTGGATGGAGTTTTGGTGCCCTTTTTCTCCTCATCTTCATTTGATTCTTCAAAACTTTCCTCTTCAATGATTTCAGGAATCTCTACTGGATCACTGATTTTTTGTGTTCTATCTTCTATTTTGACACTTGCACTTTCAACAATTTTTTTGGTTCTTTTGTTATAACATTTATAAGCTTTATTTTTGCAAGAATATCCAAGAAATATACCTTCATCTGCTCTGGATTCAAACTTACCAAGTTTTTCATTGTTTTTTTTAATGAAGCATCTGATGTCGAAAACTCTGAAATAATCAACTTTGCTGGTTTGTCTTTCTATAACTGATAAGGAGTCTTGTCATTATTAACTCTCAATAAAGCTCTATTCTGAATATGCACTGCTGTAGCAACTACCTCTCTCCAATATTTATCTGTTATCTTGGATTCATTTAGTATTGTCCTCGCCATCCCCTGAACTGTTCTATTTTTTGGTTCAATTACTCTATTTTGTTGTGGAGTTTTGATTGCTGAATAATGTCTATTTATTCCTAGGTTTTCACAAAAATCGATAAATTAATCTGACATGAATTCTCCTCTTTTATCTGATCTTAGACACTTAATCTTCAAATTGGGTTCATTCTCAACTAATGTTTTGAATGCTTTGAAATGTCTGAAAGCTTCTGATTTTTCTTTAAAAACATTACCCAAGTCATACATGAAAAATCATCAATAAGTAACATGAAATATTTTTCACCTTGAGTACTTTGAGTTCTCATAGGTCCACATAGATCAGTGTGAACAAGCTCTAGCATCTGAGTAGTCAAGTATTCTTTTGTTTAAACCGTCTTCTAGCCTGCTTTTCATGCTGACAAGGTTCACAAAGCGTGTCGGATGGCTTTGTAATTTTTGGAAGATCTTTGACTGCTTGTTTCTTGCTGATGTTGACAAGATTGTCAAAATTTATGTGCCCTATTCTCTTGTGCCATAGCCAACTTTTTTCAATCTGGGTCAAACATATTTGACCTTTGATGTCTGATAGCATATACAAATTATTGCTTGTTCTCTGAGCATCTGCAACCAACATATCTAATTTTTTTTTTAATTTCACAACTTTCTACATAAAATTTTAGTGTGTGCCCCTGATCACACATTTGACTTACATTCAAAAGATTATGCTTAAGACCTACATACAAAATATTTTCAGTTTTAGTTCTATCATTATCCAAATTTAGTATCTTTTCCAACAATTCTGATAGCAGTATTGTCTCCGACTTTCACTGTGCCACCATTGATCTTCTTCAAGGTTATGAACTTGCTTTTGTCCCCTGTCATATGCCTTGAACATCCACTATCAATGAACCATGGCTTTTCTTCATTTCTTGCATGCAAAGCAGTTTGTACCAACATAGATTTTTCAAGTTGTGTTTTTTGTCATGAACCTGTTTGAACTTTTTTTTTGATGGAGCCTTGAAACTCTGGGCTTTCTTGACTGACTCGAACACACTTCTACAGTATCAAGTTATGTGTTCGAAGTTGTTGCACTTGTAATATATTATGGCCTCTTCATTAAAACCTAATAGAGGAGCAAACAAGTTGTGGCTTCTGCGTGACTACATGACTTTTTTTCTCTTTATTTCTAAAACTGTTAGCTCTTTTTCGAAATTCTAATTTCTTATGACCATATCCAATACAATAAAAACAATAACCATAAAAATAGGCTCTGTTTGTGTATCTCTGACCTGATTGCCTTTTGTAGCTCTATTCTTTCTAGTCTTTTTTGTTTGATAAATATCCTCTGTATTCTTAACTTCTCTTTTTATTTCTTTTTTTGTAAGATCTTCAACATAGCTCTTTCTTTTTTTCTTGTCTATGAAAGTAGTGATCTCTTTCTTTTTTTCAAATTCAATTCCTGTTTTATTTGACATTGATATTTGATTTTTTAATATCTTATTCAACATATTAGTGTTATTCTCAAATTTTGAATCATTGGCTGCTCTATTATTGATTGCTTTATTTGTTTTTTCAAGATCTGCTTTTAAAGAAGCAATTTCAATAACATACCTTTCACATTTTTTACTTACTATTTTTAACTGTGTTAGATTTTTTTATTTTTTTCGGCTTTTTCAAAGTGTGCTTGTAGATCTTCAGTTATTTCGTTTGACTCCTTTTCATTCTTCTCAATTTGGAGCTTTAATCTTCGATTATTTTTTTCAAGAGTTTTTAACTCTTCTAAGGCACAAATGAGTTTTCCTTCCAGATTCACTTCAGCTTCATCTTGTTTTTCTTCTTGATTATCTGTACTTTTGCTTGCAGAAGCATCTTCATGTTTGGCCATGAATATAATCTCTTCTTCTGAGTCACTGACTCCACTATATTCAGCGGAGCTAGAATCTTTAGAATACAAACTCTTCTTCTCGAATCCCTTCTTGAATTTGCCTTTGAAATTTTTTTTATTGTAGACTTTCCTTCTTCATTGTCATCATTACCCTAATTTGGGCATTTAGTTGTAAAATGTTCAATTTTTCTAAAATTAAAAAATTTAAAAAGTAATTTTCTTTGATATTTACCTGTGCTTTTTTTGGCTTGTGAATGAATAGAGCTCCATTGTCATCTTCATCATCGTTAAAATTATCACTTGATTCTTGAATTTTTGCCTTCTCTTTCTTTGATATCTTAAAAACTATTTCTTTCTTTGAAGGTTTATCTTGTTCAGTTCGCATCTCATATGCCGTAAGAAGACCATGAAGCTCATCCATCTTTAGCTTGGCTAAATTTTTCATCTCTTCAATTGCTGAAATTTTTGCATCATATCTCAATGGTAGAGATCTCAAAACCTTTTGAACCACTGTCGATTCTTCTAAATTTTCTCCAAGACCTTGAATCTGATTGATTATTTGATCAACCCGTAAGAGATAACTTGCTATGTTTTCTTCTTCTTCCAATCTTCAAACTCTCAAACTGTCTTCAGAAAGTCTGAAGCTTAGCTTGTTGAACTTTTCCATCACCTTTGTAAATATTCTCAAGTTTTATCCAAGTTTCATGAGCAGATTTACATTGCATAATTTTAACAAATTCTGATTCACAGCAACCACATAAAATAACATTTAAAGCTTTAGCATTATTTTTACTTGTCTTTGTTTTTTTCAGAGTAGTTACAAGTGTCTATGGCTCTTCATATTCCTCTAGCACTGCTTGCCATATGTCGAATCCAAGGGCCATCAAATAAGTCTTCATCTTTATGCTTCAAAAAACATAATTCGTCCCATCAAACAAAGGTGCCTTATTTGTAGAAAATCTTTCATATGATCCAGCCATCACGCTTTTTCGATTTTCCTTCAAGCTGTAAAACCTTTTCAAAAGGAACCTGCTCTGATACCAATTGTTAAGCACGAAATATACTGAGAGTGGGGTGAATCAGTATATTATATATCTTTTACTTAATCTGATTTTTTCTTTAACCACTCAATCATACATTCAAGATATGCAATAAAACTGAAATAATAATTTGTACCACACAAGAGAGAGAGAGAGACTAGATTTTTACGTAAAAATTCAAAGTGGGAAAAAATCACGGAGAACAATTTCAAGTATATGAATGAACACCAATTCAAAATACAAAGTTTGCAAGCACCAACTTGCAGGAGCACCAACCCTTTTGTCGAGCACCAACACAACTATTTGTGAGTACCAACCGATAGGAGCACCAACCCCTTACAAAGATTCGTGAGCACCAACCCCACAGAGGCACCAACCCCTCTTGTGTATAAAACACAACTATCTCTCAATGTTGCTTACTCAACAAGTGATAAAACTCTACAATATCTCTTGTTTTTCTCTCTTAAAAAACAAATACAAACCATGCACTTTCTTGCTTATAACAAATGGCTTCTCAAGCTTTTATTTATAGCTTTTCAAATGACTTTTGGCATTTACCTTTTGACCCTTCAATCCTCATGGAAAATGGTGCCAAACTTGCATGACCCTTCGTATCCTTGCATTTGAAAAGTCATATGGTGACCCTTCATAAGCAAAAACGTCTTTTCCTCTTTTGGCTTTATTTTGGTGACTTTTCATATTCCTCAAAGTGTCTCTTCATGAAAAAATGCGCCATACCTCTTTTGTCTTCACATGGTGACTCTTGGAATTCCTCAAGATGACTTTTCATGAGAAAATGCGTCTCATTTCTCTTTCGTCTTTTACCACATGACTTTTTGACTTCTCCATGGGCCCTTGTTTGACTTATATGCAACCAAAAATATATTCATTAATAATAAATAAATATTAACACACATTAGCCAAGATATGAATATTAAAAACACCATTAAATGTAATGGGGCCTTTATCACCAATAATGCTAGACTTTTGACATCAATGACAATATTTTCAACACAAGTATATTGTAATGTCCCTAAATGAGATGAATTAACCAAAAATGGGTTTTCCCCAAAATCCACAATTTTTGAATTTTGAATTTAGAAAAATCAGCAAACCCTAGCTGCTATAATTGCACCTCCAAACTGAAAATTCATTTCAATTCACTTTGAAATAAATAAGAAATACATTCCTTGTGAATTTAACCACCAATGGCTCTTATTGCAATGACAAAAGAGCTTGAAATGAATGTTTCAATCCTCCAAAACCTTGCGTCACATTCGCTGAATTGAAGTCTTCTTTTCCACTCTAATCTCTGCCCAAAGTTAGTCCAATCCAATCGCCAATATTTAGAAAATTACTGCAATAATTTGTAATGTCCCCAATTTTGCGAGCATCAGAGTTCGGTGGATTTAGCCTATTATGCGACCCTCGTAGGCTGATACGCTGGATAGAGGGTCACATTGGAGCTTGGCTCAGCTTCAGTTGGCAGAGTTTGATCAGTTGGCCTTTGTTTGGGCTCGATCGGAGACTTCTTGCAGAAATTATTTTTAACAGTTTCTGGCAGATAGAGTGGGACCTCTGCTATTCTTAGCAGTATGGGTTGGCAGCGTTCGGAATCACTTCAGTGTTTGTCAGCTTCAGACGGATCAGTCATCGGATGAGTAACGAGAGAAATATTAATATTTAATTGTATTAATTAAATATTAATTATTCGAAGACTATTATATTAAGTTATAATATTAAATTATAATTTAAGTGATTTAAGCTGAGGGGGCGCCCATCATCAGGAAGGGGCCAAATTTGTGATTATATTTTATTAAAAAATTTGGCCTAAACTATGGAAATGAAAATAATAATAAAAAATGCGAATTTTTAATGAAAACCCTATTATGGAGGAAATCGCACTTCTAAGGTTATTTAAGCATTTGCCTTGGGAATCGAGCCATTATGAGTTTATTTGTGAATTGAAATCGATCAACTTTGATCTGAGCAAGAAGCTTCAAGGTTTCGAGTTCGAATTCCTTGGGGAACGAGCCATCTCCATTGGAAACAATTCAGAGGGTGTGAAATAACACCTGATTTATTGCAACAGAGGTTTCTTCATCCAGAGGAAATCATTGATCTTCAAAGGTTATTGGTTTGCAGAGTTTTCAGCATAGTTAATTCTTTCAGAAGACATTCATTCACCTAGGCGCCTATATTTGGAGATCTGAAGAGTTACAGGGTAGGCCGTACAACATTTTTTGCTGGATCTGACACAGCGGTACCTGTACCTGGCCATACTTTTTTGCAGCACGCTGTACCTTCACTTTTTAGACAGTACTTTCTTGTCTTGGTAAAGACGCCTCCCTTCTGGGCTTTGTTCTTCATCCACCTGGGGCGCAGTTGTACTGGGATCAAGCTGAGATCACCAAACACAAGAAAGAAGGTCAAACATGTGCAGTCGTACCATCTTCAGCAAGATCATTAATTGCTGCATAAAAAAATCAAGTTTTCAAAATACCATTGCTTTTTACCTTGCATGTAACTGGTTTTAGTTGTAATCGTCTCAGGAAGATTTTATATAAAATAAGCTTGAAGTTTTGCAGTATATTACATAGTTTACTGAGTTAGATAATTTTTATAGAATTTATTTTCTATTTTATGCAAAATCGCATTATTCCTATTTCATGCATAAAAAACCCCAAAACGTCAAAAAAATAAAAAAAAAACTTCAGAAAAAACAAATACACAGTCAGATTTGCGGAACAGAGGAAATTAGAGTTTCTACATAATTAAATAAGAACAAAACCCTTGCAAATCTGCCTTCAACAAATATTATTTCCTACGAATAACTAAAAACTTTAAAATTTCATAACTTCCTCAATATTTAGAATTATGATGCAAATAATAGCTCAAATTGATCACGAAATTAATGACTATTAAATAAAAATAATTTCGAAATTTTCTTTCCATGGGAAGGTCACCAAAATCGGCTCTAAAATTTTGGAAACCCTAGTTTTCAGAATTTACCACTTCAAATAGCAAACCTTCAATCCCAAACGAGTCGCCACACTTGAGAAAATCAATCCAAATAATAATCAGATTTATTATGACCAAGTTGGACCTGAAATAGTCCACCAAACCTCAAAAAATTCCTAAAACAAATCGCCCTACTTTAGGGCAATTAACAAAACCTCATTTAACAAAGGTGGAGTGAAAAGACACCTTTTGTAGAATAATCATCAAATTTGTGAACACCTATTGGACATGCATCTTAGTAGCTTCTTCAAGCATGAAGAAATAATCATCAAATTCAACATGTCTTCAATTGTGATCTTCACCTTATTATATTCGTACCTTCGGAGGGGTGAACCACCTTGGGGAGGTAAAATACCTCATAAGTCTCTCTTGCTAACTTTTTAGGATATCTTTTACTTTCTTTGTTTTAGTTCATAAGCCGACATTTTTGAATTAATTAAATAACTTGTCTCAATAATTTAGTAATTAAAATTATTTTTTGGCAAATTAAATAATTATTTTATATTAGGTCCTTGCTTTAATAATTAATTAAATTACTCTAATAATTGAAGTGATAAAAATCACTTTTCAAGCAATTTATTAATTATAAACCCATCAAAATAATCATTAAAATTATCTTAATTTTTTAAATAGTTAAAACCACTTTACCAGTAATTGGAATAATTATTCACGATAGTTCTATTTTAATAATTAATTAAATTGCTTTATATTTTTGAATGATTATAATCACTATTCGGGTAATTTTATTTATTATTAAAATTATATGAAAAGAGTACATTATAGTCCTCCCTTCCCAAATTTGCTTGCCCTCAAGCAATTGCAAGCTCATATGTCTAATTACCATGTCCAAGTGGTAAAATATATTGTAGTGCTCAAAAAGCCTTGCCCCTGTACCTGTTAAGTGGAATAATTTTGCCAAAAAACATAGGATGTTATTCCCCAAATGGATAATGAATGCCATTCCACCTTGCTAACACGTCCCACAATGCAACCAAAATTTGCCCTTGCTTTCTAAGATGTGGTAGTTCTCTATGAAGCCATGAACTTGCTGTACCTATACTTTGGGGGCTGCCCCCAAGTGCTAGATGTGTCCTCATAGTGTTCCAAAGGCTCTGCATGTTCCTAGTCAAACACCCCTTTCAATACGAAGTGGTGGATGAAGAAGCTCCTTTCCCTTATGCCCTCCAAAGAAGTGTTATGTGGCCAAGAATTGAAATAAAAAATATAATAGAATTTGATTACTTTGCTGCCCCGAGGGTAATGACCTCCCAAATGCCATGCTATAACTCTCCAATCATGCAAAAAGAAATCAGCTAGGTACCATCTTGTAAACTTACCATGATGTGAGGCCTCAAGGTAGTACAACTCAACATATATGGGCTTCCTTGTGCACACTAGTGCCCTTTCAAAGGTTGCTCCTTGTCAACATTCCCATGTATGCATGTAACACTCCATAAGCTCATCAGGAGTCCCCAAATGCTTATCAATGAGAGTTGTATCCTCTTTGTGCATATGCTATTTCTATTATCCGCGAATGGAACCCAAACATGCATGTTTCCAAAACCTTGCAAAAGATGGAATGTACACTAAAAATTAGTTCCTTCATGATACTGTTGTAAGTACATGTGTAATTTTGATTCTTCATGATGACAAGATTCAAAATTAATACTTGCATTCGCTCTTCCTATGATCTGTGGGATGCCATCAGAAATTCTTGCCTTGCCATACGTGTACCCAGTATGCTGCTCAAAGGAACTCAATGTGTCATGCAACTCAAAATAGCAGCTAACATACCCCTTATTATGCTTCAAACTTATCCACAAGGTCCCCTTATGAGTTGAAACCTTCCCCCCATAGATTGTGCATGCAAATATGTTGGCTATCATAGTAAAACACAGCCATGCCTCTACTTAGAAATTTCAATTTGCTCATTACCAAGCTGATCCTTAATGGGCTCTTTAACTCCATGCTCCCCAACAAATCATCATGGACTTGTGCCCTGTGTGAAGAAGATTAAAACTACAAAACTGAACCAAATTAATATGCTTAACAAGGCTACCCATAATTAAATTCATCTTATGGAAAAACATTAGAGGAGATGTGCTCCCATAGTGTGTATTCCATGGTGTGCTAGGACTTTATACTATATCAATCCTTCCTCATTTTGAAAATGTAGTCCTCCCATTTGTAGAAAGAAAACAAACTTAACCAAATTGGAAAACATACCTTGCAAGTGTATATCATAATCATCTAAGCCCATTGGTAGGGATCCCCTTGTATAAGATGTATATCCTTTTCTTCGCTGCCCTCTGCTAGCTTCCTCACACACGTATACATCACCAAACAAACCCCACCAATAATGGATTTTATACCTTTTTATATATTGTTGTACTTGCCATGTTAATTCAGAATTTTGGGAGCAATTGATTTCAAAATTTGTCCATGCATGAACTCTCCTTCTTGTCAACCAAAACATATTTTGAGAGGTCAATATTATGCTTGTATGTAGGGGTTGGATTGACTAGATGTCTCAGAATTTTCCAAACCATAAAATTCAGACTTCAATCTATCTCTTCCAACATATGTGTGATAAAAACCAGAACTAGGTAAACTTACCAATTGTGTTGTAACGCCCCCTCTTTTGCAAGCACATGGCTGTCTATGATGTCTCATAACAACGTTATCATTGTTCTTTTCACCCTTCTTCCTCATACTCGTAAAATACCCTCCTATCATGTTGATTGATGAAGATGAATGAGCCTTCATGTCATTCAAACCATGCAAAATATCCTCATTATCTCCAACCTTAAACTCGAGTTCCAATGTTAATTTGTACATACCTATATTTCTCCATTCCCCAAACAATTCTGATTCTTTCTTTATTCCCATGGAATTACTCATAAATAATTTAAAATCATAATTGAGAACCTTTGTAAAACTCAAGAAATTACCAGGATCCCATATCTCTTGGTGCCAATAATTGTGAACTTGAATCAAGGAATCCTCATGCCTCAATTTGCAAACCATATCATTCATTTTATCACCTTTAAGTGACTACATTGTTATGTATACAATCATTAGAGGATAAATAGACATCTCCTATCAATAAAAGATCCTTACCTTGCACTTCTTTTAGTTCATGCTCCTTGATTTCCTCTTGTTTTTTATCATCCTCTTGCACCCCTATGGGCTGGCCATCAAATTCTGATTTTTTTGCTTCAATGGCTCCCTCATATGAGTTCCCATAAAGGGCTGTCCCTTCATTTTTTTCCTCCAACTCTCTATGTAGTTCGATCTTTTCCTCCTTGATGACTCCTTGCCTTTCCCTTTGATGCAAGTGTCTATGAGGCTACATGCTTGGTACTATTGGTTTTGATCCATCCTTCATCTCACAATAATCACAAAATGACAAGAGTGCTTGTGTTTCAAAGTTTAGGGCTGCGTACTCTTGTTGACATGTATTAAGTGAATCACACATTGGTGTCTCAATCTCAACTATTGGTTTTCTCTGCAAAAATGTAGCCTTGAAGAATTTATGAGGGGGGTTGATAGATCCCTCTCATTGCCATTTGAATTTCCTTTTCCATTGAGGTGATGGCTCTTGCTTGGATCTAGTGTAGTCTTCAACATGTCTGCAATTTGCATACTCAAGATATGCTAAAGATCACTTTGACTCTTTTTGATCAAATCTTGCAAAAACTTTACTTGCTCTGAAGTAAACCCTTGATCACCCATGGCTTTTTTCTTTTTTTGATAGCACAAGATCTCTTTACCTGCTTGCATCCAACAACCACACTCACAGAAAGACAAGATTGGTGCTCTGATACCACTGTAATGTTCCCAAATGGGACGAATTGACCAAAAAGGGTTTTCTCCCAAAATCCACAATTTATGAATTTTGAATTTAGAAAATTCAGCAAACCCTAGCTGTTGTAATTGTACCTCCAAACTGAAAATTAACTCCAATTCACCTTGAAATAAATAGCAAATACATACCTTGTGAATTTATCCACCAATGACTCCTACCACAATGAAGAAAGAGTCTAAAATGAATGTTTCAATCCTCCAAACTCTAGCGCCACACTAATTGAATTGAGGTATTTGTTCCCACTCTAAACTCTGCTCCAGCTTAGTCCAATCCAATCGCCAATATTCAGAAAATTACCTCAATAATTAAATAAAAAAGAAACCCTTGCAAATCTGCTTTCAACAAATATTATTTCCTACGAACAACTAAAAACTTAAAAAATTCATAACTTCCTCAATATTTAGAATTATGATGCAAATAATATCTCAAATTGATCATAAAATTAATGACTTAAATAAAAATAATTTCGAAATTTTTCTTCTATGGGAAGGTCACCAAAACTCGCTCTAAAATTCATAAAACCCTAGTTTTTAGAATTTACCACTTCAAATAGCAAACCCTCAATCCCAAATGAGTCGCCACACTTGGGAAAATAAATGCAAATAATAATCAGATTTATTATGACTAAGTTAGACTTGAAATAGTTCAAACCCTCTCAAAAAATGCCCAAAGCAAATCGTCCCACTCTAAGTCAAGTAACAAAACCTCATTTAGCAAAGGCGGCATGAAAAGACACTTTTTGTAGAATAATCAACACCAAATTTGCGAACACCTATTGAACATGCATCCCAGTAACTTCTTCAAGCATGAAGAAATAATTATCAAATTCAACATGTCTTCAATTGTGATCTTCACCTTATATTTGTACCTTCCAAAGGGGGGCAAACCACCTTGAGGAGATAAAATACCTCATAAGTCTCTCTTGCCAACTTTTTAGGATATCTTTTCCTTTCTTTGCTTTAGCTCCTAAGCCGACATTCTTTTTAATTTCACTTTAGACTTTCTTGAATTAATTAAATAATTTGCCTCAATAATTTAGTAATTAAAATTAACTTTTGACAAATTAAATAATTATTTTATATTAGGTCCTTGCTTTAATAATTAATTACATTGCTCTAATAATTGAAGTGATAAAAATCACTTTTCAAGCAATTTATTAATTATAAAACCTCTTAGAATAATCATTAAAATTACCTTAATTTTTCAAATAGTTAAAACCACTTCTTTGGTAATTCGAATAATTATCCACGATAGTTCTATTTTAATAATTAATTAAATTGCCTTATGTTTTTGAATGATTAAAATCACTATTAGAGCAATTTTATTAATTATTAAATTTATATAAAAATGGGACATTACATATGTCAAAGTATGTCGAAGTTGATGTTGTCAATTGTTTTATACCAAATTTAGATGTTTAATGCTAGATTAAAAAGATAAAAGAATAAATATGGTATTTGTGATTGACTGCATTTGATGTTGACATATATGCCTCAAATCTCCCATTTGCTTCATGCAAAATCTGCAAGGAAACATGTATAGATAAATATTCACTCATGTTAAAAATCTTAAATAATCTAGAACATTGATTTTTTTTGATATTGGAAAGTCAAGGAATGAATACCCCTGAGAGTACATGAACGAAGATGCCATTTGTTGAACTTGTTTGGAGAATGCCATGAGGTGATTATGCCTCAAGGAGACAAACCATTGAAACCATGTGTTGAGGATTGTAAATGCCTCAACCACCATTGGAGGAGTAGTGCTAGAAGTTGAGTGCCAAAGTGACTTCAACTGCACTGCTATGAATATCATCATAATTATTTTGTGGAACCTCGAAATAGGTTTATATGCAATGATGGAGCCTTGAAATAGGTTCATATGTGAAGATGAAACCCTGAAACAGGTTTGTATGTAGATTGAAATTCTGAATCAATTGTTGTAGACAGATTTTAGATCCAAAGTGTTATGTAGTCTCATCGTTCCCCATTAATACACGATAAAAATAGAAAAGTGTTTGCATGAACATTCATGCCCCAAATTTGATTTATCTGTACCTCAAAGTGATTTATAATTCCATCATCTATCATAATATCATAAAATGTCACTCAATCTGATCAATATCATCCATATAATCTATCTCAGACTATCAATCATGTAAAATGCCCCACATATGCCTCACATATGCCTTAATCTGCCCAATTGTCCCATCTAAATCACATAATCTGATCCAAAAATGTGAACTGTGTCTGTCATACCCTGAATCCTTTAGACAAGCCCACAATAAACCCCCCTTTTGATAAGGGATGAAGCCTACAAATCATATATCTAAAAAAAAAGGAGTTGCGCATCATGTGTTATATATAAAAATGTAGTCATGTAAATTATGTATACAAACATGATAAGATATGTCATCATGTAAAGATTTGATCATTCAAGCACATAAGAAACATGTAATCCAAGACAATGGGTATACAACTATCATGTCAAGTCGATATAGCAATTAGGCATTCAAAGATAATCATGGTAGATGCTTGATAGAAATTATGGCACCACACAGAAATCACGACACCAAGCTCATGGACAGTCATATATGTATCGACACACACATGTATGCATACAATATCATGATCATGAAGCACATGAGCACTCAAAACCTGACACTGCTCTGACTTGACATGGACACGACATGGACTCGAGGATCCTCTGACACAATTGACGCACAATGTGACAAAACATCCTCAATTCACTCATAGAACATGCACTATAACACATATCAATGATCACACAATTTAATATCATCAACATCAAACACGCACAAAGCAAGCAATGTTATTCTGCATGATCAATCTATATCATATAGTATAGCAAAGCACAATATCCATAGGAAATAGCACTCTAGAAAATATAAGCAAGAAAACGTCGTGTAATAGTCTATTATGATCAATATACTAGTAGAGAAAGATAAGTTTGCAAATATGCCTCCAATGTAGGCATGCCCCCAATGTAGAAAGGTAGTCCATGGGTGTAAATAATATCAAGTATCTGTATGTCCATTTATCATATATAACATGTATGTCCTGCATCCTAATCGTGTATATTGTGAAAAAAATGTGCATAGAAAATGAATATGTAATTCACCATGTATATGATAAATAACATCAATCAATTATGTATACTAGCAAAACATGTCATGCACAGGTCCTGGTTTTGTATTTTTTAAATTTTTTGAGTTTTATTGTATTTTTGAATTTTATTTTATTTTTGAATTTTAACACGTACCTACTAACTTATGATCCCATCAATGGGATGTTCACATGTAGGTCTTGGATTGATTGATGCGAATGCCACATGTCATGGATGAGGAGTAACATATTTATCATCATTATAATTAGAGAAATGATCATGCACTGTAACATATCTAGCATCGTCGTCATAGTCAACATGATCATGCATATATTGTGTAGATGCAATAGACATAATAACTTGTGAACTTCATCGTATGATAGGATAATGTGTTGGTATTCGTTGTGGAACACGTGCACAAGCATTCCTTAAAACTATCTTAAGACGTGACAAACTAGGTAGTGCCTGTTGAACTTGAATTGATCGTTGTTGTAATTGACATTAGAAAATTGGTCTTTGAAGAAGATGAATCACCTATCGCTGATTTCCTTTGCAGGATGAACCTATATAGGTTGTAGTAGTTTGCATACATGGAGAGTACTCGTAGTGAAAAATCTTGGGCGAATACTCGCCATTTAAACTCACAAGAGGTTTTTTTAATACTCACGAGTATTGGCACAATAATAGGTGAGTAATTGCAAATACTCGAGAGTACTCGCGAATACTCGACGAGTACTGTGCCAATACTTGCATGAGCCTTCATATGCACAGTCTCGAATGTCAAAAACACATCTGGAATTTAACAAATGCATCCAGAAGGTAAAAAATGAGTGCAGAATTTCAAAATCACATCCAAAACACTCCTAAAATGTGGAAAAAACATTGAAATGTCCTTTTTAAGTTGTCAAGTATTGGCGAACATTTGTCGAGTAAGTTTTTTAGGAGCTGGATGAGTACTCGCCGAGTACGGGTAGGTAAACTATGGGTTGCACAATAGGTTGTTGTGGTGGTGGAGTAAATGTCTCCAGTTGAATGGGGTATTCATTTGGAATACCTAGAAGTGTAACCACTCGGTTGCTATTGATATACTTCAAGCATTGATGGACCAAAGATGGTATCTCACGTATCTTATGTATCCATAGACGTCTTAATGATAGTTCGCATACTCGGACTTGACAAACCAAAAAAAAATTGACTCGACAAATACTTGACAACTTAAAAAAATATTTGAATTTCACAAAAAATTATAAATTTTATACAAATTACAATTATAAAATGTATTAAATGATTTTGTAAAACGTTGGGAAAGTGTTTTCTATTAGATTTGAATACAAATAGAGTACAAAATCACATAATCATGTGAATACAACAAACTAATACTTATAAATTTATGATGAGTATCATTGAAAATCATCATTATAAATTCTATATAAATGCAAGTTACAAATTACAAGAATCAACAATTTTCCCCTTGTTATAGTGAAAAATATGGGAGATTGAGAGAGTCTCGTCCTTGCACTCAATTGTGCCTCCTCGTTCTGTCTTGAATGTTTCACTTGGAGCCCCACATTGGTACTAAATGTTAGAGACTCCTCTGCCTCATGTTTGAAAACATCTACAAGGATGTCATTCAATCCAATCTCTAATGATTCTGTTGTACCACTACCTACACCCTCCATAGGTTGCTTGTTGAAATCAACAATTTTGTCCTTTGTAACAAGGGGGTCTTCTTGTCTTATGCAGTCCAGTCATTGTTGGGATCAATTTCATCCAAATCAATAGGTTTTTGTGATGTGTTTACTTTTCCTATGTGAAGCCGAAGGTTGTATTGAACAAAAACAAAGTCATTTCGGTGTCGTTGAGTCAACTTATTACACTTATTCGTATAAATGGTGTCAAATAAACTTCAATTGCGCTTACGTCTAGAAGTGCTACAAGGTCGAGATGAAATTTAGAGAGGGCTAGCTTTTGAAGATTTGGGGCATTTCCACCCCAATCTTCAAAAGTATGTAAATAATTAATAATTGTAACTTGTAAGGTCTAAGTAAAAATTTCAATTTTTATTACTTGTTGTTTGAGTGGATCTCCCTTAGATAATTAGTGCCGAAGAAAAGAGTCTCCCCTAGCTTGCTTGTAATTCTGTAACTCTGAAATAATGAGGTCTCTCAACTCAACCTCAGGTGCCATCTTCTCGATGCATGTTGAGAGGCCCTCTATAACCTCCCCATTAACATCTGTGAAGCCATTGAAGTAGAAAAACTTCGGATTAAGGTGGTGCCCCACTGTATGAATGGGTTGATAGAGTCGATTGTTCCACCTCCAATCAATTATCTCCCAAATGAGATCATATCTACCTTATCCCCCTATAAAAGTTTTTGGCGGCCCCTTTGGCCCTATCTTAGCCTCATAAATGTATCCCATTGGGTTTTTCTCCCTATTTACCAAGCGCAAAACCCTCACCAAAGGACTTGACACCTACAAAGTTACAAACAAATTAAAGTTAACAAACTTACAATTAAAGTAAATATTTTAAAAAATTGAAAATAAAGGAATCGACTTGAAATTTAAATTGGAATTTGATGTTACATTGATGATCAACATAGTTCTCTTCGTAAAGGCATCATCAAAAACTATCTTTGTTGTCCTCTTTTCATCAGCTTTCTTTGAGTATGTTGAGTACAACCATACTTGAATCACAAACATCTGCTTCAATGGGGTTAACAAATTACAAATACTTTGCAATGTTAAGAAGTTAGTTGCAAACCTTGTGACACCTCGCACAAGCTCTTTACAAATATTGAAAATTTTAAAAGCAACATTTTGTAAAAACTTAACCATAAATTTGTAACACTAAACCCTATACATATAAAAAAAACTAGCAATTTTATTCATAAATTATGAAAAACTAACATAAATCATGAATAAGAATTATGGAATTGGATGGAAAGCATGTAAATTTGTAAAACATATTTAGAAATCTAATATTAACAATTTAAAAAGAATCTATATGCTTCACCAAAAAAAAAAAACAAACTAAGAAATTGAAATTCCTCAAATCTGCACTACAAATTCACTATAAACTCCCTCCAAATTGCTCAAAGGATGCTCAAATGTAGTGGGATGAGAGTGTGGGGGCTTGTGTGCTTAGAAAGGAGAAAATTGTGTGTTTTTCAACATTTTTTCTATGTTTTCTGTGTTTTTAGCTCGTTGACTACACGTGCAACTGTGCAACGAGTCCATGCACAGTACTTGCTAGTATTGTGGAAAAACTCTCACAGACTCATCTCAAAAAACTTGCGAGTATAAGTGGAGTGAAACATGTTTGTCGAGTATGCTCACTATGGTCCTAATAGCATGTTGAATGCTCCAATATTGGGAACATCTAAGGACCAAGTAGCAATAGCTATGGGCCCTACCATAAGTGATAATGCAATGCCACGAAGAGGGGTTTTTTAAATTTCCATTGAATCCTTTTACTGTAATAGTCGTGCCAATCAAATCTCTGTGTGTATCCAATACTAGTAAGCAATGTCATGGTGCATATGTTTTCATTCGACCCATTATCCACTGTAAAATTGTGTATAGGAAGTGAGTAAATGAAAGTGTGCATAAACAAAGGCACATTTGTAGAATCATCATCAATAATCTCGTGGTCATCTAATGTGATTGAAGGTCTTTGTATTTGTGTTTCTTTATGTGTATTGATAAGAACATTATTGAATTATCAAACGATTTTGAGTGATCCTTCTTCCTCTTCTTCTTGGCTCTTGTCTCCTTTTTTAAGTCACAAAAATTTCGGAGGGTCATGTTAGCTTGAACTTTCAGGTTTAGATTATAATATTCTTCACAATAGGCCTCATAATCAATTCTGAGTTGTTACTGTCATTCTTTTTCTTTTCTCTTTTTTGTCTAGCTGTATTTTTAGTGGTGCCACTAGGTTTGACATGTTATTTTGATACTCTTCCTAATGTTTGTCCATTCTATCTCTTACCCTGCAGGCTAGCAAAATCATGCCTTTGATACCACTGTAATATCCCTTTTTGGATATTTTGTAAATTTTGAAATTTATTGCGAAACATTTCCAATACTAAACATCAATCAAATGCTAAAACAATTCACATGCAATATTGATATTGAAAACCCACTTGAAACTTCACTGAAACCATTATTGTATTGGGATGAAAGCATATAAAATATTGGTAATGAAGAAACAAGATAATAAATTGCACATGCAATATGGAAATTCCAAATCTGATAAAAATCCAACTGTAATATTTTATTCAATGTGATGTCTACACTTTAACACTGAAAAATACATATAAATAGAGTAGTAAATTCACAACAACAAACCCTTGTCAAACTCCCAATAAAATCACCATGCACAACAACGATAACCCCAGTAGAACAATGATTCACCAAAGACAAGGTACACCACTCTAGAGAAACAGAGCCTAGGGATGCAAGGAGGAATGGTGCTGAGTTGGAGGGTTTTATGATGGCCCTAAATATTGTCTAGAAGCCCACATAACAATTTGGAAATTATTTCAAATCCTCACAAGTGATGGAAAATGATGAAAATGCTCAATCACACTAAAATTGAAATTTAATCCTGATTTGCAAGCACAATTATG
This sequence comes from Torreya grandis, assembly GCA_037957365.1. Lineage (NCBI taxonomy): Eukaryota > Viridiplantae > Streptophyta > Pinopsida > Cupressales > Taxaceae > Torreya > Torreya grandis. The sequence continues at coordinate 3,854,124 of JARHVA010000453.1, read as the reverse complement.
ATTCCTATATGGAATCAACTCAATGGGTTAGAGGGTTTTCATCCTCTACACTTTATATCAGAGGGTTTTCATCTTTAGATGAAAAGATTGAACATAATGGCTCAAGCTTTGGATTAGGGTTTGATTGTAAAAGACGAATAATGAATAATGACTCTTTTAAACCCAGCTCCTTTTATGACTTTTCCTTTTCTAATTTACTCAAAGTATTTCAAAATACTTTCAATAAAACATTACTTTTCATCCTCTTAATAATAATTACTTTTTGATCCTCTTAATAAAAATACATTATTATCACTGATGAGATGTGGGTAGTTGGTAAAGTGATTTGGTTGTTTCAAGCACCACTCAAGTTCAAATCTCAGTTTGGTATTAGAGGTTGGTTGTCGCAGATCATTGGTATTCGTTGGCATGTTATGGCCGTTGATGGTATTCTCAGATCGATAATGGCTGTTCGTTGGTATTATCGGGTCAGTTATGGCCATTGGTAACTTTGATACTCATGACAAAAGTTCACTTGGGGATTTGGGCCCCCGATTGTGTCACAGACCGGTTGGAGCTCTGGTCAAAAAGCGAATAGGGTAAGGATCCCCCCAAAACAAGTATTTATTAAAAAAAATATTAAAATTTATTGTCCTTTTTATGTTATAAAATAAAAGTGACTTATAGCAACTTAAATTATTATTATTAATTTATTTCCCTAACCTTATCCTTTAGCTTGTGGGAAATAAGGAATAGGCCATGGATCTTCCGATCAATTAATTCCGAAAATGGGTCATGATAGTCCGTCCTTTTTATAATTGCTTCCCATTAAGCAATTCCAGATTCAACACTCCAACTTGGTTGCATATATCTTCAATGCTAAGATCCCAAATTATCCTTGGGAGTTTGCTAGTTCCTTCTGATATTGGACCCTCAATGCCTGCATTAGGTGCTTTTGTTTGCAATTCTTAGTTGCCTCAGAGAATCTGAAACTGTATTGTAAATCAGAATTCATGAAGTCAAATTGATTGCCAAATTCATGTTGTAAATCAGAATTACATTTTCCTTGAGAATCACATGACCTCCTTTGTTTATAATGTTCGTTTGTAGTGAAAGTTCTTAATGAAGCTTCAAATTCACCTGCAAATTGTTTGCTGCCCATACATAATACATAGAACAATGATTCATTTTCCTACTGAAATCTGACTTCTGCAATTTCTCTGTCATGCATCTTGTGGTGGCTAACATGTTTGGAGCCTGAATACAAACTTATGAGGTGTTGAGTTCCTTCACCCAACTTCAATACTGGGAGCAAATGTCTAAACACCACAATACACGTATTTCGAAAAATTTCAATATCAACATGATGTTTACCTTGCTCACAAAGTAATATTGTATGAATGACTCTCAATACCAAGTATTTGGTTGCTTGGGCAATTTGTGCTTCATGAGAAATTATCTTAAGTATGACTACCTTTATTTTTTTAGGCATCACAAACCATCCTTCAAATGTAAGGTTGTAATGTCCCCATTTTCGCGAGCATCAGTTTCTGAGGGATTAGCCTATTCCCTGACCTTCGTAGGTTAATGGAGTTGTTCAGAGGGTCTTGTTTGGCAGATATCAGGGTGGGTTCTTCTCCAGAGCTTTGGGTGGTTGAGGATTGGCCTTCGTTTGGTGATTCAGGACTCAGTTTCACCTACTTGCTATTTATAGTAAGTCAACAAGGCATGAGAGTCCAGTGTTTCTATTTATACTAAGGCACCTGGACATGTGGTGAGTTCAGCGTTGATCCCAGTTTTCAGTTGGTTAGGCGAAATAAGAAGTAATGTGCAAGTATATTATTTAATTATTATTAAAGATGACTTTAATAATAATTAATCATTAAAAAGTATATTATAAAGTTATATTATAACTTTATGTCTAAAGAAGATTAAATGACTGATTAAAAAGGGCGCCCACTTGAAGGAGTTATTTATAAAGTCCAAGTGCACATTGATATTATTTTAATTGAGTGAAAAGAAGCTTTTAGAGGGTCGACTTTTATTTATTGAGAAACTATAAAAGGGATCAACCAAGGCCATTGTAAATCATTCAGGGTTTGATATTTGTCTTTTGTTTTCTCTTTGGCATTTGGAGAAGGGAGCCCAAGGGTTTTTGCATTTCTAGGGCGTATCGGCATTGGAGAGTGTAGCTTCTTCATTGTATGAGCATTTTGAGGTTGTGAAACTATCAGCGGAAGATGCTTAATTGTTGGCTTCATCCAGAGATCAAGTTTGTGCAGATTTGAGAAGTCTTTTTCAAGGGTTTTGTTGGACAATTTTTGGCCCACATGTAAAAGCTCTGGCAAGGTTGGATCAAAGGGGCAAAGAGAGGAATCTAAGCAAGTTGAGAAGGATCTGAGCAGTGTTCTAATGTAACAACACGCCGAAGGACTGTCTATGGAAAGTTCTTTTATTCGGCTGGGGTCATTCCTTGATTCTTTCCTCCAAGTTCTTTCTTACAGGTCTCTTGTTCATTCCTTCAGGGATTTTGCCCGAGAGACATAAGGAAGTGGAGCAAAAAGTTCCTTCAGAAAAATGTTCCGAAGGAAAAGGGAAAGCCCATAGGAAGGAGGCCCGAAGGGAAAATCCAAAGACTTGGCTGAGGAAAAGCCCAAAGGCTTAGAGACAAGAAAAGCTCGAAGTCGTCAAATGTAAGAAATCCGAAACTTCAAGTGGCCGAGGTCCGAAGTAAAGAAGATGAACAAGTCCGAAGTTGAGAAGCTTGGAAAACTCGAATTACTCTGTATAGAGTAAATCGGGTTTCTCCAAGTGCTCTACTTGAGGGACTTCATAAGTAAAGAAGATGCGAAAGCCCGAAGTAGGCTTGGAAAGCCCGAATTACTTTGTATAGAGTAAATCGGGTTTCTCCAAGTTCTCTACTTAAGAAAGCTTCATGAGTAAAGGAGCGGTTGAGGTCCGAAGTAAGATAGATTGGAAAGCCCGAGTTATTCTATATAGAGTAAATCGGGATTCTTCATGTGCTCGACTTAAACTTGGTCCAGTAGTACGAGAGACATGGAAGCAATGAATGACAAGTTGCCACGTGGTGTAAGCTGGAGCAAAAAGAGCCAATCAGCACATGACAGGTGGCACAAAGGCGACCAATCAGAGCGGGAGAGTCCAAGCCGCTGGGAGATGGAGATTTAATGAAGATTTCCGTCCTTCAACATGGCCATCGACAAACAGCCGTTCGGTTTAAATGCAGCATGGCTCGGGCAGGTTAAAACACATGTAGACCTGCATCTCTTTTAGCAAGACACGTGAAAAGGGAAAAATGCCATGCCATCTTGATGGCAAAGATCAATTCAACTATGCCAGAAAGCGACGTCTCAGCTGCTCGTAACACGACTTTCAAATACGCCAAAGGGAGACTTGGATGCATGGGAGTGGCTCGAGGAGAGTTTTTTGCGGCGATTTTGGGCGACGTGTCTCATGGCTGAGCAAGGACGACGGCAATAGTCAGCAGTCATCGGCAACTCATAACTTCTTTCTTCTTCTCTCTCTCCATGCAGACCTCTCTCTCTTTGCTTCTCTATATATATCATGAGACTTGCCATTTGTAAAGGTTCCCAGTTTTTAGACATTTCTCATCTTGTTGGGAGACAGATACTCATTGAGGCATTTGCAAAAGTGTGCTCCCTTGGTTAGGCTCGACCCTGCCAAGATATTGTAAGCACTACTTCTTGAATGTGATGAGATTCGATTTCTTTCCTTGTTTCCTGTCTTCCATTAGTGTTTTAGCATACTTGTGTTGGGTGGATTCGTGAATGGTTTATTCCTAAACCATCAACCTTTTGCTTGCCTCTTTGAAGTGTCTTCAAGCTTTGTAGTTTTGGATTAGTGTTTTGCCTGAACCTCTTCCTGCGTGTTTACTTGATATGGAAATTGTGCAAGATGTAGTTGCCTTATGGCTGATCTAGTGTGAGTTCAAGTGTAGATGAGTGTCCACTTCATTTGGTGCATCCCCTGTTAGCCTTCTTAGGAGCCCTTTTACCTCTTTCTAACCCTTTTCCCGTGAAAGTTTTATTTCAGTAGTAGTTTAGGTGATCCACTAGAGAGGAACTAGCCTCTTTAAAAATCCTAGAGGCTCAATCTCACCATAGGATACCCAAATCCTGAGGTTGTTCCCATGCCTATAGCTAGAAGTGAGGGTGCCTGAAGAACTCTCTCACAAGGGGTGCAATTCCAAGCTATAACAGGTTTCAGGAAATAATCATTTGCAGATCAGAAGTTGATATTCGAGTATGATCAATCTTATTGTAAATTTCAAGCAATAAATAATAAAGTTGATCATTTGATATTTTAGTTTCCAGCATTGCTCTCTTTGCATTTGCTTCGCAATTTTATGCATTTCTTGGTAAATATTATGAAAACTTCAAAACACAAAAATCAGATTACCAATTGCAAAGAATTTTAGCTTGGGGGAGAACTAGGGTTCTTATAGTGGTATCAGAGCGGTTTCTTGCCATCCTGTGCTGGTTTTCAAAAAGAATATTATCATGACAAAAACTGAAGCGTGAGACTTCAGGACTCTAGATCATATTGCCGTCAATTGATAGCTTCTATCTGTAGCATCATAGTGAGCCGTCTATCATTAATTATCCACCTAATACGTGGGAAACAGTTTTTCTAACAGTCATGTTGCCTTGTCTCACCGAATACTCAAATTGCTGAACATTTTGTTTAATCGCCACCAATGACAAGAGCCGACCATTTGAATATTGGATGAGCAGTTGGATAAAAGACAAGATTGGCATCGAAGATAATTCTTTTGGGAGCTGCTTTCACATAAAAACAAATTCGCTAGAGACAAAATTCAGAAAGGAGACAAATCGACGATTTAATATTTAGCGCCAAACATTATTGGGAGTTGCGTTGGAATTCTTGGCTGTGGACGAAGGAGAGACAAAGATGATCGCAGCTTAATAAACTCAGATAAAGACAAATAGCTGAAGACAAATCATATCGCCCATATTGAAGGATGTCATTGCAGATAAGACAAATTCAGAAAGAAAAGGACAAAACTGTGTTAAAAGACAAAATTATAGAAGAAATCGTGGAACTCCATTATTGACAAGCAGAAAAATTAAATCGCTTTTATAAAAAGAGGAGTCGGGTCCTCCCTGTGTGCCTACTCCCTTAACATTTGCCGTTGCCTGTATTTGGCATCCTTCTTGTACTCTGGTCTGAGTCTATCATTCATGCCCTTTGGCCAAAGCATTGTACTCAGTTGCTTATCAAATATTATTCGGAGTTTGGGAATTTGCATATCATAAGTATGATGGACTGTATTGTAATCTGAGTTGCCATTATAAAGTCCTCTCTTTGGAAGGTGACTTGTTGCATTTATTATAAACAGTCAAGCTTCAAAATAAAAAAGTTCTGAGTTGCATATCCGCTGTTTGATATAATGCCTTTCTACTGTAGCAGCATAAATGCATGAATGATCTGTCATATTATACACTTGGAAGTCAGGCCATAAATTACATTGCACTCTCTTAAATTTCAGTTGATAGTAGTTTTCAAATAGAGTCTTTGTATCATCACTATTTGCATCAAAATACAAAAGAATTCACATACAACAGCAGGGAAGGTTACTCGCAAACTGTTTGACAAAATGCAATCTATCAAACTGAGATATACACCGAAGATATCGTCCAACTCTTGGGAGATAGTTCAGTGTTCAGTGAATCAAAATCAAGCATCATTCGAGTGGGAAATCAGCGACATATAGCAGGGGTAGAAAAGGTTACATCAATGGCTGCCTATAGCTGGTGTAGAATTAAGGATGGAAGATTGTTGCCCACTTTCCTTCCTGCCTCATCATCAAAGAAATGCGAGCAGCCAAGGGTTGAGAGCATTTTGAATAATATCCAGCGGAAACTTATGATTTCACAACATGGATTAGCTTGTAGCTTGCAACGGTATGAAGATTCCATTTCAAGACGAACCTCATCACAAAGCAAAAATGAGGGACTTGGTGTATCTACAAGTGAAGTAACCAAAAGTCTCTATGAACTGTTTGGTTTAAAATGTGATAATGATTTTCAACCTACAGGTGAACTTGGGGTTAAAACTGAAGTGGTTGTTGATAAGGAAAATTTTCAACTTGATAATAATATGATGGAGCCCCAAAATGTTACAACACTCAAGAAGTTGTTATCAGTCATGATAACAATTCTGATTTTGATGACAACAGTCCTTTGCTTGAGCGTAATGAGGATTTAGAAGTCATGGTAAGTGCATAAAATGTTATGGGAGAACCTTTGAATGTTGGCATGCATGCTATAGGTGTCAAACATGAAGATAGCATGGAAAATTTGACCCATAACCATTTTGATTTTCATAACAGCAGTAAGAAATCTTTGCATCAGCATGAGATGATAGTGATTTCCCAAGGGAATGAAGTCTCTACAGAGTTGTCACATGTTGGTACTCAAGATTTGGTACAAATGATGCAATTTATGATGAAGATTCATGCCACAGTGAGTCTGATTTTTCATATCAGACCGTAGAAAACAAATCAGAAAATTTATCTAATGGCAATGAATCCCAGGGTCGTGAGTTGGATGGATATGCAGATGCTTTGGAAGAAGTGTGCAAAGAAATTATCAAAACAACTTCTACAATGCCTGTTAAGCCATCCTTTGAGGTACATAGTAGAAGTACCATTGATGATATTGTGAGTGAAGTTGCTATCACACAATGTTGCTTATCAGTTAGTGAGCGATGATGATTCAACTACATATCATAGTGCAGATTCTAAATCGAAAAATTTGTATGGGAGTGATAAGTTCCAAAGTCCTCATCATTTGATTGGGCAATTAAAGGTAAATGACATGATTATTGCTACTGCCATAAAGCATTTTGATGTTGCTTGTCAGATGTTGGCCCTTCAGCATTGGAGTACTCCCATGACAGATGAGCGCAGAGATAGTGGTCTTTCCCTTGCAGAGTTTCATGCACTTCGAGAAGCAATTGAAATAATGAAACAAAACTACCTACAACTACTTGCAGACAAAGATTATCTTCTAGAGTGGGATTGCATCTATCATAAGGCATTGAAGGGAAAGGAAGAGGAGGTTGATGAGCTCACTCATGAGCTTGAGGTGACTATGGACTCGTTGAAGAGCGCTCAGTTGGCCCTTCAAGAGTCATAGTGACGGATAGAGGAGCTTACCGTGGAGTTGAGTTTGGCACAGTGTTCACCATCTTTCGATATAGTTTAGGTTTCCATGGCAGCAGTTGGTGAGGAGCATGTATCCACTGATTATGGTTTTAAGCAGGTTGAGGATGTGGTTACATCCATCATGGTTACAGGGGCAGTTGATACAGATGGGATGAGTGCATTCGTTGAGAGTCGCAGGGAACCACATGTTGCCCTAGTTCTCCTGAGGTTAGTCCCATGACAGGGGATGCAGGGCAGATTATTGATAGCTCTTGTGACATAGAAGTTGATTCACCAGAGAGGTGTGACAACTCATGACACTACTCCATCGTCTTCATAGGAGATATGCAGAGTATCATCTAGTTGGGGGATTGGTTCTTATGTTGTTTTGTTTCCCTCTCCTGGAAGCAAATCAGTTATTCCATCCCATGCAACTGATTATGATCAGCAGTTTGTTGAGCCAGTTCAGGAGTACGAGTCAATTTATTGTTCTAAGGATGAGATGGATGATTCAGATCAATCTGGAGAGATTGTGCAGTTTTTGAATAATCCATTATTCAAGTTTGATGGTGGATCAGTCTATGATAATCCACTCTTCGAGTTGGGCGCTGATCACACTCCTGATACTAGTTCGATTGTGGGTAATGATTGCAGTGTTTGGGATCTTTTCAGTGCATCAGGATTCCAAAAAGGGCTCACAAAGGAGTTTTACAGTGTGTACACGGTGAGGAGTGCTTACAGTTTTGTCTTTGATCCACCTGTACATGATTTGATGCACAATATTTGTGCGCAGGGTGACTCTCTTTGTGCAGTCGAGGGAAGCAAATCATTTCTATGCACAGGGTTATCATCTTCAAAAGATGAGACTCGAGGCTACAGGTACTCGACTCAGTTGTTTACAAGGGATTACTTGTAGGATCAGAGGATGGATTACCATCATGCTAGTGTGCATCTGACAGAGTTTGCCACTTTGAGGTTTCAATGGGAGACAGGGCTTCCTGGGGATTGTTGTGGCAGTGGGCATGATGGCTGGGTTAGTTACCACATCCATGAGAGTTTAGAGAAGGTTATGGAGTGATGTTGTGTAGCAGATGCTTCCAGAATTTTCTATTGCCTTATGATGGATGGATGTGAGGACTGTTTATATTGGGATGCAAGTGGTGACAGAGCCAACACTGTAGTTTGGATGGGTTCCATTGGTTTGCTTCACCATTTCTAGCTTGGTGAAGTTGAGATTAGGGTTGAGCAGCGGAAGTCTGAGAGTGTTATTCCTGGCAGACTTCTTTTCTAGATTTGAGATCCAGGTATTTTATGTTGGACACTCTCCAGTATGTTGAGGGATCCTTTGTCTACATTAGGGTTCACTGGGGAGTATTGTTGCATGTACATGGTGCGGTTCATTTGCTGTTTTACTTTAGGTTCTTATGTACATGAGTTGGGTTCGAAGTTTTAATGCGCATGGATTGGATAGTTGGTCTATTGTGGTTACTGGTGCTACAGGAGTTAGTTGGGGATGTGTGGGACATTTCACAGTTCTTTTGGGCCTTTTGAGGAGAGGAGTTCTTTGCAGTGGAGATTGCTTGGGGACAAGCAATTTTAAGGAGGGCGGACTGTAATGTCCCCATTTTTGCGAGCATCAGTTTCTGAGGAGTTAGCCTATTTCCTGACCTTCGTATGCTAATGGAGTTGTTCATAGGGTCTTGTTTGGCATATATCAAGGTGGGTTCTTCTCCAGAGCTTTGGGTGGTTCAGGATTGGCCTTCGTTTAGTGATTCAGGGCTTAGTTTCACACACTTTTTATTTATAGTAAGTCAGCAGGGCATGAGAGTCCAATGTTTCTATTTATAGTAAGCACCTAGACATATGGTAAGTTTAGCGTTGATACCGGTTTTTTGTTGGCAGGGCGAAATAAGGAGTAATGTGCAAGTATATTATTTAATTATTAAAAAAATGATTTTAATAATAATTAATCATTAAAAAGTATATTATAACTTTATGCCTAAAGGGGATTAAATGACTAATTAAAAAGGGCGCCCACTTGAAGGAGTTATTTATAAAGTCTAAATGCACATTGATATTATTTTAATTGGGTGAAAAAAAGCTTCTAGAGGGTTGACTTTTTCCTATTGAAAAATTATAAAAGGGATCAACCAAGACCATTGTAAATCATCCAGGGTTTGATATTTGTCTTATGTTTTCTCTTTGGCATTTGGAGAAGGGAGCCCAAGGGTTTCTGCATTTCCAAGGCGTATCGGCATTGGAGACCATAGCTTCTTCATTGTATCAGGGTTTTGAGGTTGTGAAACTATCAGCTGAAGATGCTTAATTGTTGGCTTATCTAGAGATCAAATTTGTGCAGATTTGAGAAGTCTTTTTCAAGGGTTTCAGGGAATAATCATTTGCAAATCAGAAGTTGATATTTGGGTATGATCAATCTTATTGTAAATTTCAAGCAATAAATAATAAATTTGATCATTTGATATTTTAGTGTCCAGCATTGCTCTCTTTGCATTTGCTTTGCAATTTTATGCATTTCTTGGTAAATATTATGAAAACTTCAAAACACAAAAATCAGATTACCAATTGCAAAGAATTTTAGCTTGGGGGAGAACTAGGGTTCTTACAAAGGTTCAGCTCCATGGATTGAGGATCTAGTGATGATTGATTCATTAACTGCAACCACTGAACTTCCACAATGCGATTAGCATTCATAACATATTCAGCAAATATGATTTTGAACTTATCACAATTTTTACCTTGCTTATGTCTAGAAATATCTCCTAGATGCCATATTATGATGTGTAGGCAGCTTTGGGCAAAAAGATGTATGTCCATGCTCGTATCAAAATGTTTCCCATGATGGCCACATGCATGTGCAATATTATATGTTAATCTATTTAGTGAATTATCTTCTTGACCTTTCACCGCAAATGGCGGATCATGAGGATGCAAACACAAGAAGTTACCATTACCTTCTTCCCCCTTGAGGTTGTTAAGTAGTCTTTTCTTTAATGTGATATTATTTCCACACAAATACAACTCATTGCATATGGAGGATATCATGCAAGTGTTGAAGGGTAAACTAGCAATTGAATTAAAACAATATAAGAGAAAACCGCCGCTGCCCGATCTAGCATACCATGGATCTTGTATAGAAGACCACCATTTGCCAATTTATCGCCAGTCACCATGTCATTTTCATTTTCTAATGCAATCATAGTTTGGATATCAGATTTGAAGCCAACTAAAATGATATGATTTTGTTTACTTGGATTCTGAATTGTCTCATTGCTCCTTGCCTTGAGAGCACTATCGGATGTGAGGTGACATGCCTTGGTTCCTTGCATTTGACCCATGTGGTCTAAATAGTTTTCTTATGCTCCTCTAAGGTCAATTCGGATTTTTTTCTTATCCATTTATACGGGATAATGAAATTATCAGCAATAATGACATTGAAATTATAAACTCTACTCTATATAGATTTAAAAATACCACATAGATTCCACACCATTATGCACAAACAATTTTGAGCCAAAGGATTTATCTTCACTCTTTTACTCTTCTTAGAATGATGGCAAAATTGAAATAGATTTGTGTTATCGTTCCCATATCTTGGGCTGAAATTGTAAGAGTGCTTACCCTCTTTAGCTGGGGTAGGAGTTTTTGCGAGATTTATTTCAGCATTAGAGTTGACTGAAACATTTTCTGTAATTGTATGCCTATTAACATGATTATTCTGAAATTTATTATTATATGGTAGTGGCTCACTCTTCGGAAGAATCTTTTCAATTATGGATATTTTACATTCAATGTGTAATGTTTGCTTCTTGACTTCATGAATACAAACTTTTTGTTTATTAGAAGTCATACCTTTTTTTATCGAGGACTCTTCACCTTCAACTTGCATGGTGGATTGTTTCTATTCTTGCTCACTGGTTTGTTCACTTTCTTTTCCCTTTGGTCCCGACTTTTCTTCTTTATTCAGTAATGCATTCTTGGGTTCATGCTCCTTGATCTCCTTAGCAATATTTTGAGGTTTTGGTTTCGACTGCTCTTCTTCCTTTAATTTTCTACTTCTACCTTCATTGAACATCTTCAATAATTCTTCAATGGTAAAGTCGAACTTTTCATCATATGTGGGAAGCTTGCTTAGATGATTTTGAGTGATCCTTCTTCCTCTTCTTCTTGGCTCATGCCTCCTTTTTAAGTCTCAAAAATTTTGGAGGGTGATATCAGCTTCAACTTTTAGGGCTAGATTATAATATTCATCACAGTAGGCTTCATAATCAATTCTGAGTTGTTACCATTCTTCTTTTTCTAACTCTTTTCTGCCCAGCTATATATTTATTGATGCCACTAGATCTGACATGCTATTCTGATACTCTTCCAAATACTTGTCCATTCTATCTCTTACCTTGCAAGCTTGCAGGATCATGGCTTTGATACCACTGTAATATCCCTTTCTAGATGTTTTATAAACTCTAAAATTTACCGTGAATCTTTTCTAATACTAAACATCAATCAAATACTAAAACAACCTACATGCAATATTGATATTGAAAACCCACTTGAAACTTCATTGAAATCCTTATTGTATTGAGATGAAAACATACAAAATACTGGTAATGAAGAAACAAGTTAATAAATTGCACATGCAATATGGAAACTCCAAATCGGATAACAACCCAGCTGTAATATTTTATTCAATGTGTTGTCTACACTTTTAACACTGAAAAATCCCTATGATAGGGCAGTAAATTCACACCAACAAACCCTTGTCAAACTCCCAATAAAATCACCATGCACAACATCAATTACCTTGGTACCATAACGATTCACCAAGGACAAGGTACAACAGTCTAAGGAAACAAATCAGAGGGCTACAAGGAGGAATGACGCTGAGCTAGAGGGTGGTATGATGGTCGTGAATGCTGTCTAGAACCCCACATAGTAGTTTGGAAATTATTTCAAACCCTCACAAGGGCTCGAAAATGATGGCAATCCTCAATTACACTGAAATTGAAATTTAATCATGATTTGCAAGCACAATGATTCCTGATTGGAATCATTTCAATGGATTAGAGGGTTTTCGGCCTCCACACCTATATATCAGAGGGCTTTATCCTCAAATGAAAAGATTGAACACCATGGCTCAAACTTTAGATTAGGGTTTGATTGTCAAAGATGAATAATGAATAATGACTCTTTTAAGCCCAGCTTCTCCTTTTATAACTTTGTTATTTGTCTCAGTATGGTCATTGGCCTACCGGTAATACAAGTAGGCCAAGTGGTGAAATATAGAAAACTTCTTACATAGCTTATGAATCTTAGGGTTTTTGAAATGGGACCCATTTTCAGTAATGATGACCTATGGGACCCCAAATTGGCAAAAGAATTAGTTTGGGATAAATTTTGTGATGACTGAACCTATGATATGTGTTAACGACATAGATTATACCCATTTAGTAAAATATTCTATGCTTTCCTTTTTCCAATTTACTCTAAAAGTCTTTAAAAATACTTTTAATAAAACATTACTTTTCATCCACTTAATGATAATTACTCTTTGACCCTGTTAATAATAATAGTACATAAGTGTTTGTTTTATGTTATACAATAAAAATGACTTAGGACAACTTAATATTATTATTAATTTATTTCCCTAACTTTATCCCTCAACCTATGATAAATAAGGAATAGGCCATGGGTCTTTCGATCAGTTAATTCTTAAAAGGGGACATGACACTGTCTCAAGAGAGTGTTAATGGGTTTCTCAAGTTTGTTAAGGCTTGTTAGGATGAGTGCTAGGTGAGTATAACTTTAGCATTGATTTGTATTTATAGATATCTCTTTGATATTTCTTGCTATGAATGGCTCATGAAACATGTATGGCCTGACCTAATGGAGACATTCAAATTTGAGAAATATCAGTTGAGTATACTTGGGCATTATCGGTATAGGCAAACATTGCGGCAAAGCATAACCATCCAACGGTTGCCGGTACTATCTTGGGAGTGAAAAATAGCGCTCTGAGATTTGACGATAGTTTGTTTAGGATCCAGAGTGTTCTTGCACAGATTAGGGTGATCTTGAATATGTGTATCGATAAATTGGGTTAGGCAAGACAATAGGTGGGTAGACAGATAGGGGAAAGTGTGGACAATAGTCAAATATGTACACAAAGTCCAAGTGTGCCAAAGTTGATGTTGCCAAGTGTTGTTTACCAAATTTGGGTGTTTGGAAGATGGCACAGCTTTCATAGTATGAATCCAAGGTCTACATAAGAGTGGTTATAATGCAAATGATTTGGCATTACTTGAAATATAGTAGTTAACGTTTTAGGCTCCACTGTTACATCCATAGTAATTGTTCCTAACACTTGGCGAGTTACATTATCAAACTCTCTTATATTCTCTTCTGATTTATGAATAGAGTCTATATTGATACCAAGTGTTTGAAGAAATGTGATATCGCAAATTTTCAATTCTGATCCATTGTCTATAAGCACAGACTTAACCCCCTTTTTTAAGATTTGTACTTGAGTCAAAATTGGGAGGTTCTAATCTATAGTAAGTTGAGTAGGCAAGTATTTTCTCAAAATAAATTATTCCTTCATTGTCCTTTAATGTATTAACAATGGATGCAAAATAAGTTGGTTTGTTGTTGTTTGGTAAAGATGCTTCACATAACATTGTGTAGAGAATGTCCTTACAGATAGTGGATCCCTTGAGCAATTCTAATATAAATATTTTAGCTAAAATATTTTTAAGTTAATCAATGACATCATATTCTCTAGTTGTATTGGCTGGTATCTTAGAAGTTGGAGGAAGATTAGGAGGAACATTTTGACTACCTCGACTTTGTCTTATAGGATGATGCACCCTACCTATTCACATTGTGATAGCATGGACCTTCGTATCCAATAGAAGCCAAGGACATAATAGGGGAGATGTGGTGGCTCACTACCTTGAGGTCTAGTGGGAGAAGAAATGAAAGAAGTCATACATGCCCTCTTCCATTGAGTAGTAACTAAAAGCATCTCAAATTCTATATTCATGCAAGATGTGTGACTAAAGAGAGCTAAGAATTCATCATTATTAATATCATCTTTAGTTTTATAGCAAATAAAGTTAACCCATTTCCTTGCATGAATTGTAAACATATTATATATTTTAGGAAAGAAATATGCAATTATGAGAATCATAACTTGAATTGCAAAATATAAACAATTAGCAGGTTTTAGTTATGCAGATAAGGGGAAAATCAGATCTAAAATTTAAACCCAAATAGAGGATAGATTTGAAACCCTAATAAAATCTGAAACCCTAAGGTAGAAGAGATCTAGAGTTTTTACGTGCTCAAGTCAATGATCGGGTTCACCAAAATGTTTTCATTTATTTTGCGATTAATGTGATCTAAGTTAGATAAAACTATGAATATTCAAATATTGTAAAATAGGGCAATAATCATACAAATTTGAATGTAAAAGTGTGGATTGATATTGCACTTTATTTAATTTTGAGAAAGCAATGGAGGAGAAATTCACTTATCTTAATTCTGATTTCTATAACTCTCTATGTTCACCATTGTCCTTGAAATGACTCTATATTTGCTTTATAACCACTTAGATCAGGAAACAGGAGCCCAAACATTATGTAGATGTTGTTGGTGAAACTTAGATTCTTACAACAACCATTAATGTCCAGTGTGTACTGGTACTATACTAGTTGACTATGTAGGTTTTTGATGCCTTAGACTGCTGCACATGCACTTGATACTTCTTGTGTGTGCAATCGCCTTCAATCTTGTGCATTGATCTCTCTTTTCTTTCTCTTTGATTTGAAACCCTAATTGCACCTTGAACACAAGATGATCTTTGAAAAAATGGTCTATTAGGTTGGATTGGACAACACTAACCACTCCTCGCTGAGTGATTGAGCATTGCTTATGTTCCAATTCCTTGAAGATGGCTCAAAATGCACATAGTTTTCCCACCTAGGTGTGTGTGCACCATTGTGATCAATTTAGAATTCAATGTAATGTTTGGCTTTTGACAATCGGCACCATGTAGTTTGATTTGTGTTTGTATTCAAACTTGGCTCTAGTTTCATGCTTCCCACCTACTTGCGTTTCCTTTGAACTCTGCGTGCTCGTGTTTCCTTTCACGTTGGTTCTACCTACTTGCATTTCCTTTCCTGCTTTCACATTTTGTCTACCCTACCTGTGTCGTTTCTTTCTTGCTTGCATTTCCTTTCCCGCTCTCCTTGCTTGTGTTGTCTACGTGCTCACATTTTCTTTCCTGCTCTTCTTGCTTGCATGTTGTCTGTGTGCTCAAGTTTTGTCTGCCTTAACCCTACCCTGCCTTAAACTGGGATTTTCGTTGTTGTACGTTAGGATTTCCATATTTTTCTAACCACCTCCTCATGTTTCCTGCTCCTCACCTGCTCGCGTTTCCTTTCCTGCTCTCCCTACTTGCGTTTTGTATGCGTGCTCATGTTTTGTTTGCCTTAAGCCTACCCTCGTTGTTTCTTTTCCTCTCCAGTATTTTTGTACAATCTTTGCGGGATTTCCATTGTTGTGCATGGGATTTCCATCATAGTGTGTGGGATTTATGTCGCCATTCGGGAGATTGCTGTCATAGTGTATGAGATTTCTGTCGACGTTTGTGGGATTTCTGTTGCTGTTAGTGGGTCTTCCTGGGTTTTGAATTTTGTGAGCAGCAGTTTGTGAGGTCTATAAGAGTGGGTTTGATTTGATTGGGTTTGGTATTTCACAGACTTTCAACACGGATTCAAGCAGTTTTGACAATGCTTTGGTTATTTTGCGCTATCAACTATTCGACATAATGCACTTGGCATTTTTGGGTTCACTGCGAAGTGTTTGATAAAATTACTGAGCATATTTTAGTTGCATTTCAAATTATATAGACCTCAAAGGCACATGACAAGGACACGATTGCAAAAACCTCAATAGTTCAATAAGAGCATGATGGCAGAAGGCAGTGCAAAATAGTTTGCGTGATTGCAGTGTGTCGTTAGGGCATGAACGCCACAAAACAACCCAGAGT
This sequence comes from Torreya grandis, assembly GCA_037957365.1. Taxonomy (NCBI): domain Eukaryota; kingdom Viridiplantae; phylum Streptophyta; class Pinopsida; order Cupressales; family Taxaceae; genus Torreya; species Torreya grandis. Next base: position 3,837,868 of record JARHVA010000453.1, on the reverse strand, counting down.
TCATAGCAAATCAGACAGCAGACTTTTTTAGTAGACATAATGGAACTCCATCTAACAAAGGAGTTTAAAACTCCTCGTTATCACAAGGTGTCAACCCCAAAACTTACATATGTTAGCATTTGCAGCTAGATATCTGGAATTAATTCGCTAGGTTCTAAACCGTGAAACCTTTTGTCACTTTTCTAGATACAGTTGCAATAGAAAGATGGTATTATTTTTGATTTGCAAGAAAGAATAACTAAGCTCGAACAAACTCAAGCCAACCCCGTTGATTCCCCATGCCTTTAGCAACTTAATGAAGTGGTTTGAGAAATTCAAAACAAGCAATTAGAGATAATAACTCAACACAAGCACCTCAAAAATGAAACCACAGCCCAACAACAATCTATTAAAAAATAGGTTAAAGAACATAATTCGTGGGTACAAGTGGTTAAGGGGAAGAACACACCTCCAATTGTGGCAATCGCTGTCCAAGCAAAGTTCAGAGAAGAAAAGGCACATCAAAGCAAGGCACTCAACCTTGGTGTTCGTGGTCTCCCTAAACCAGCTGATCCCTTACAGGAAGGTCATGCGTTCTTGTGTGAATCTCTAGACTTGAAAGACATCTCCCTTAACAAACCCTGGATTTTGTGGTACAACACCCTTTTTATCCAATTTTGAACTACAAAAGAGTGTTTGTGAGCTCTTAAAGTGAAAAACTCCTCCCTCCCGTAGGAAATCTATGTTGGTGCAGATCTCATGTGACTCCAGTTGAAGGAGCTTTGGAAAGCTTGTATTCAGGTTGTTCAGAGAAGAAAAGGCACATCAAAGCAAGGCACTCAACCTTGGGGTTCGTGGTCTCCCTAAACCAGTTGATCCCTTACAGGAAGCTCATGCGTTCTTGTGTGAATCTCTAGACTTGAAAGACATCTCCCTTAACAAACCCTGGATTTTGTGGTACAACACCCTTTTTATCCAATTTTGAACTACAAAAGAGTGTTTGTGAGCTCTTAAAGTGAAAAACTCCTCCCTCCCGTAGGAAATCTATGTTGGTGCAGATCTCATGTGACTCCAGTTGAAGGAGCTTTGGAAAGCTTGTATTCAGGTTGTAGCTGCCTAGAAGGAGAACAAGTGGATTGTTATCAAAGACAGTCGGGCTGTCATTCATGATTCTCCCCCTGTTTTGTGGTCATGCCCTAGACCATCAGCATGACAATGACCTTTGGTGTCGGTGGGTGGTGATGGCATCTCCATTGCTTCTTGGAACTGCAATGACACTTTATCTTCTCCAAGTACCTTCCAGGATGTTATTGCTTCCCAGGATCTCATCTTCCTCACTGAGACCCATGAGAACCCCAAATGGGCCTTCCCTCCAGTCACGGGATACTCGTGGATTTCAATTTCTTGTCATGAGACTCATAGATCAGGTGGTGTCCACGGCTCAGGTGGTATGGCTCGCCTCATTTGCGATAGCCTCAAGTCTAGAGTTTCACTTGTGGCTTCTAATGTCCACCTTAGGTATTTGTGGATACAGATTTAAAGGGGTCCACTGCTTTTCGAGATGTCTTCATAGTTGTATGCCACTTCCCACCGCCACTTATCCATTTGCCATTTACGTTAATGGAGACCCATACCTTGACCTATATTCAAAGATCTCTCAGTACTCTACTATTTGTGATATTATTCTTTTGGGCGATTTTAATGCTCGTACAGGGAACCTCCAGACACCTATTCATGGCCTTACTCAAGATGAGTTATGTCTTCATGAATTGGATCTTGAGGAATTCGTTCTACAAAGAGATTCTACTGATAGTAATTCTACGGTTATGGCCTATGGGAGACACCTTCTCTGGTTGGGTGAATCTCAGAGCCTACACATTCTCAATGGGCTTCCTCACTTCCTTGACTCTGGTAGATTCACTTGTTTTCCTCATGGCAGTGGTGCGAGCGTCGTGGACTATGTTCTTACTAGTAGATCACTCATCCCCCACATTTGTGGCTTTCTTGTTTCTCCCCAACGTCCCCTTGCTAATCATGTCGTCTTGATGTTCACCTTCCATACTAGCTCTCACCCTCCCCACCAACACTCTTCCCCTTCCACCACAACCCCAGTAGTAGACATACCACTATCCGCTTTAATGGTGATTGCACCATTGACTATGCTGCCTGTCTCCTTTTTTTATGTTTAGGTTCGACGTGCTCCTTGTTCCCACCATTGATTCCATGTATGAGTTCTTACGTCAAGCCCTCTAGGCTGCTGCCTTTGACTCTTGTCCCCACACTATTCATTGCTCTAGATCCCCTACGTGCCACAAAACCTGCCCCATGAACTGGTGGTATGATAATGCGTGTAAATCCCTTCATCAGAGAATTCGATTTTCTCTCACCCATGACCCTCCCTCCATACCCACCTTTCGTAAGAAGTACTATTATCTTCTCCGATGTAAGAAACAAGAGTTTCTTGCATCTAGTCGACTTACACTCAATGCTGATCTCCACCACTCACCTGAAACTTTTTGGCGTACTCCTCTCGAGAAAAACCACAGCTCCTGACCTTGCCTCTGAAACATGGGTCTCCTATGCTAGTTCCCTTTATGATGTTATTTTCCATCTTGCTGCCATTGCCCCCACCCACCACCATCCTCTGTTTTCTCCACTTTTCCATCAAGAGAGCTATTTTCAAATTGTGCACCAACAAAGTAGCTGATTTGAAGGTCTCAAAGCTAAGTTCATTAAATATGGTGTGGATTCCCTTGCCTTCCCCTTTGCCATCCCCTTGCCACACTCTTTAATAAGGTGGTCTATTTAGGTTTCCCTTAGTCATGGTCCCATCACATTATTCACCCTATTCATAAGTCCAAAGATCTCATTATCCCGGGCAACTACATGACCATTATGAGAGGGCATACATTTGTCGAACTTTATGCCACAGTGTTAGACATGTAGTTGTCAGAGTACCTAGAAAGGAATAATCTCAGAGCTAGGACAAACTAGCATCAAAAAGGTCTATCAGACTATTGACCACATTTTCACACTTGAGCTATTATTGAAGAAGCTTGTCATAGGTCTTCCAAAGTCTTTTGTTGATTTGTTGACTTCAAGAAAGCCTTTGACACAGTTCCAAGACACTTACTTTTCAAGAAGTTGAGAAATATTGGTATTCTGGATTCTTTGATTACTATTGCTTGGAGGCTTTATGAGACAACTCTTGGGCAGTTTTATACTTCACACGGTTTTTATGGCTTTGTGAAGAGTACCTGCTGTAGGCTAGAATTTCACCCTTGTGGGAGAGTTTTTCAGGGTCTCTCATTCTCAGCTACAGTATTGGAACAACCTTAGGCTGTGGGTATCATGTAGTGAGGTTGAATCTTCGGAGAAGGCCGGCTTCCTCTGGGTAGATCACCTAAACTAATGTTTCTGCTTGGAAAAGAGGTAGAGAGGGGGTGTAGGGTAACTAAGAAGGTTAAATGGGTGATACACCAAATTGATTGACACTCACATAAGCATGAAATAAACACTAATTCAGCATAAGATAATTTTTGCTCACACCTCACAAACTACTTAATTTGCATAAGTATTTCATAAACTAGGCTCACCAAACAATACATGAAGCAAAGAGGAATTTCAAAATCCACACCAAGCAGCCATTAATGGTAGAAAGAGCTCAAGTTCAGACCTGCAACTAACTTGAAAACCCCTAAAAATAGGCAAGAAAGAAGGACAATGGACATGGAAGGACACTTCTTCACAAGGCCATCATGCACAAGCTTGCTAAGCACAATTTAGAGGCAAGATATAGGTTAAAATTGATCTTTATTGCTCCAAAAGATCTTTTTCACAATTTTTGATAGGGTTTCTCCTTGTCAAATGAATATATCTTTTTAGGCTCAAAAGACTATATATAGTAGAAAGGAATGAGAGAAGAGGGGTCTTGCGTTAGAAAACGGAGAGAGGGGTCATAAATGGTTGCAACCACCACTATGTCCTTGCAACCGCCTTGACCATGAGATGAGCTGTCCAAGATCACGACAAATCTCCTCGAGCCCCTCGTGCATTCAAGTCTCCTTTGATTGGCGCTGAGAGAGCCATGTCGCGGGTAGTTGCATGTTCCCGCCAAGTGTAAATGATTTGATCTTTTGCATTTAAAACTTGGCGTGCTTCTTCACTTTGCATGTTCGTTGCTCCACCTGGACGCATCTATCCTTAGTTTGACCATTTTACTTGTTTTGACTGCGCACTGTAGACCACGTCATCGGAGTTGAAAGGAGAAATCCTCGTCCTTTTCTGCTGATTGGCTGTCGAAATCCCACTAAGATCCCTTTGAAAACTTGGCCTTTTCTCGTCCGTTGATCTCCTTGCTAGATCTTGACAAGTGTTAAGCTTGCGACAATCTTGATGAACTTTTTTAAAAACTTGACCAAAGGCAATGGCTACTTGCAGAGGCTCAAACTTGATGTTTGCGGGCCCGTCATTAATTCCTTCGGACTTTTGTTTTCGGCCATTTCTTTGGACTATTTGCTCGTGGACAAATCTCCTGAAAGAATTAACCCTTTTCTTTGGCCTTGAACATTTTTTTTCAAAAATGGACCTTCGGAAGAATTTATAAAGTGCCTTGTTTTTCACTTGAAATGCCTTGCATTAAAACTAGCCCATCAACTGGAGTTGATTTAATTTATAAAGTGCCCTGTTTTTCATTTGAATTTATAAAGTGTCTTAGTATATGGAAAGGAGACCAAGTTGCCCATTTCTCTTGAACTGCCTGCATTAGAACTAGCCCGTTAGCTGGAGTTGATGGAAGATGAGCCCATGCATGTGAGACTTGCAGAACTCATGGAGCTTGAAGAAATGAGGGACCTTGCAATGAAAACACTAGAATCACATCAAGCTCAAGTCAAGAAAGGCTTTGACAAGAGAGCCATAGCAAGGGACTTCAAGGAAGGGTATCTAGTCCTCAAGTGGGATTCAAACAAGGCCAAGCCAGGCAACCATACCAAATTTGATAGCTTGTGGAGTGGCCCTTATTTGATCCACGAATGCAAACAACATAATGCTTTTCACTTGGCCCAACTAGATGGAGAGGTACTACCCATCCCAATCAACGGGATTCATCTGAAGCCTTGCTATTAGAAGAGTTTGCATCCATTGTATATATTGTACTTTTTGTATAGTTTTTCATATTTTCTCCTAAGTGCCTTGTGCACATCTTTTCAGTTGTGTGTTTCCCTTCCCTAAGTGCCTTGGGCATAGTGTTTGTTTTGTTCTTGTTGTCTTTGTTGCTTCAAGAGGAAGTTCCAGAAAGGGTCAGCCTTGTATCTAGTCTCAGATCAGCTCAATTGCAGAGGCTAATGACTCCATGCCCAATGGACTAGACAAGACAACATGGTCTAGGTTCTCTTGCATCGACAGGCATGCAACCCCTGTGAGCCGCCAAAGATGTTGGCCACTTTTGGCCCACATATAAAGCTCTTGCATGGTTTGATGAAGCAGTGGATCAAAGGCTTAAAAATCGATCCAACATTTGCAAATAGAGAGGATCCAAGCAAGGTTTTCTAAGGATGCAACAACAGTGTTCAAGAATAAGCCAGCAAGCCAAAAGCTAAGTGCAAAGCCTTTTATTCAGCGACGCCTTTACTTGTTCATTTTTTCGGACTTTGCGGAGACTAAGTGATTCCTTTCTTTCGGAAACTTTTTGGCTGAGTGTTGAATTCTTTCGGGCAAGTTGTTCGAGACAAGGTTTTCGAAGGGATATTTCTTTCGGACAAAATGTCCGAAGCAAAAGACAAAGACCTTTTCTTTCGGGAAAATTCTCCCGGACAATTTTCCCGAAGGGTAAATTTTTAATGGTCCTCTTCAAAGTTCGAAGGGTTCTTTCCAAGATTCCAAAAGGTACTTTCATTTTGGAAAAGATATTTTCAAGGTTTTCGAAAGACCATTTCAAGAAAGCCGAAAGGATCTTTGCAAAATTCTGAAAGGTTCATTACAAAAACTCCGAAGGGCACTTTTCAGGAAAAGGGGTCATTTTCAAAAAGGCCGAAGGATACTTTTTTCGGAAGGGGCATTTTTGAGAGTTCTAAAGGGTGCTTTCCCTTCGGAAAGGACACTTGGTAAAAATCCCGAAGACTTTCTCTTTTGGAAAAAGGCTCCGAAAGTAAAAGTCCCGAACAAAACCTAAAGAAATTTAACCCGAAGAAATAAGTTTAGGAAAAGTGTCCGAGCAAAAAATTCCTAAAGAAATAGGCCAAGGCAAAAAGTTCGAGTAAATAATTTCCAGAAAGGGCCCGAAAGGATTAATGACGTTCCCGCAAATGTCAAATTCAATCATAGAAAATAGCCGTTGAGGTTCAAATATCTCGGTGATTGTTGTGTGGACGTCAAATACGTTCATGAAGATGTCAAATACAGGCGCATAGATGTCAAAGTGGAGCCTCATGAAATAGATGTTTAAACAGGATCGACGATTTGCGTTCAATCATATAGAAGATCCAACGGCGAGCGGCCACTGACAGGTTAATGGGCTCAGACAAATCAATTGCACTCGTTCAATCGTGGATTTATATCAACGATGAGCGGGGGATAGAATAGGTCTTTCAGACCTAGTATAGATCAAAGGTCAGCAACTCGTCGACAAAAAAAGCCCAGGAATTGAACAGTGTCGTCTATTATAACTATAGGAAAACCAATAATTTAGACTGGTTTTCAACCTATAGTTAATTCAGGGTTAGGTCCCAAAGCATAGAGCAGGGATATGATTAATGAAAAGAGTGGCCCAAGCCATGCTTTCGACAAACCACTGCTCAAAGCACACATGGCATGGCTCTATCAGTTTTAAGATATGAGGACCTTGTCCTCATAATGAAGCCAAGTGGAAGGTATGGTGAGATTCATGGAGCAAATTTGAGAGATTGGAGAAATAGTTGGAGCATTCAATAATGATCAAAAGTTTCGAAGATATTTTCTCCTTGAAAGGATCGTGACTCACCATATAAAACAAACTCTTGTCCTCTAGTGCACTTTTCTCAGCCAATGAGAAGAACTTGAGAACTAACTGGAGCTATTGAAGGATAAATGTTGATGATGGACTTGTTTTGATTGGACAAAGGGGTGGTGGGGCATCCCTTGAAAAGTGGAGCTCATTCAATGATCATGGACAACGTGCCCCTCTCCTTTCTCTCTATTTCTCTTCCCTCTTCTATATATCCCTTTCTTTTCATTTTGTAAAGGGGTTCTTCGATTTGAAATTTTCAGAGACTAGTTCTCTCTGATTTGGAAATTTTAGAGGAATTGGGATACTCTTTGAGATATTACAAAATATGCTCAGCTTGATTAGGCTCGACCCTACCAAGCATTTGTAAGAACTAACTCTTGATGCAATAATGGATTTTCTTTGCCTACCTCTTGCCTTGGATTTGTGTCTATTGAGTTGCGCACTAGGGCATTGTGTGAAGGAGAATCTTCCTCGTCCATGGTCCTCCTTTCTGACTTTGTTTAGGAAGTTTTTCAACATTATTTGCAGGTTTAGTTGAGTGCTTTTTCCACCATTGATGTGAACTTTCAGTGAGTCTTAGAACCCCTCTTTGTTTGCATTCATTGCTTCCTAAACCTCCTCCATGAAATATTAATGCAACCAACTTGATCTTGAGGTTGTGTAAGTCAGTATTGTCCTCTGTAGAAATAGTGTGGGTTCAAGCTTATGGAAGTTTCCCATTTTATTTTGGTGCATTGCCTGGTTAGCTTTCTTAGGAGCCCTTATCCCATTTCTAACCTGTTTCTCCGTGGAGCATTAGTTTAGCTTTAGTTTTAGGTGATCTATCAAGAGGAAGCCGACCTCCAGAGGTTCAACCTCACTACATAATACCTACAACTTGATGTTGTTCCACTATTGTAGCTGGGAGTGAGAGACCTTGAAAAACTCTCCCACAAGGGTGCAATTCTAGCCTACAATAGTACCAATAGGGTCAAGCAAGGATGCCCTCTTTCACCGACACTTTTCAGCATCTGCATTGATGATTTAGAGGAGTTCCTTCGGCAACATACCCATATAGATGATGGTTGATTTTTGCATGAGGTGCTTATAACTATCTTTCTTGTTGTCAACGATGTTGTCATCCTCTCACACTCTGTCGAGGGCTTACAATGACAACTTGATGCCCTTGCTCATTTTTATGAGCTTTGACAGCTTGTGGTCAACCTTAATAAAACTAAGGTTATGATCTTCAATATCTCTAAGGGCTATCTCCCTAGATTCCATTTTTTCTAAAAAGGGAAATTTCTAGAGATCACATTGGTCTACACTTATTTGGGGGTCCAATTCTCTGATCCACGCTTCAGCATGAAGTCTGCTTCTCATCTGCACCTTTGCAAGGGGTATGCCTCTCTTTTTGTTTTAGAACATCAATGTTTTTAGATCCACTTCCAAGACATTCCTTCCAAGTTACGCCTTTTTGATGCAATCATCAAAATCCTATAGTTTTATATGGTTCAAAGGTGTGGGACCTAGTTTGGAGGCCATTAATTGGGCTCGTATTGAGAGGGTCCAAACTCTCATGTTACAACACATGATACGTTGCAAGTGGGCGATTCCACGGTACATCATCCAAGCTAAATATGTCGCCTAACTACTATGCTTTGAGACTATTTTTAGGTTTACTTTCTACATCCACAGACTCAGGTCCCTAGGGGAGTCTACTTCTCGTCATGAGAGATATCCATACTTATCATTTTGCTCCTCAAAGAGGATTGGTTCACCTATTCCCACTAGACGTCGGCATTGTTGGTACTTTGAGACTAGGTTGTTGCCTTCTATTGGCATCTCTATGGATCAACTACCCCCTCTCATGTATTCCCTGGATTCTCCCCTGGGCTCCTTCCCACAAAGGACATCATCAATAGGGCTGCCAAAGAGGACAACTATAGACAATATATATAGACTGCCTATATCTCCCCTTTGATTTGCTCAGCCCCAAGTTGCTCTCTATGTCGAGCATTTCTTATAAGTAGTGGATGGTATTACTTGTTACCCTCACTATCTCCAGTGCCATTGGTCCCATGGCTTGAGGTTTCCCCTTGGCCAGATGAGAGTGTGCTCTCCCCAGTTACAGGTTAAAATAGATCACCACATTCTCCATTCGGATTGGATCTTCCATCTTTAATCCCTTCAGGTGGAGATCGAGGAACACTTAATTTTCAAATGCCCCATTTACTATGAGATCTGGGGATGATATTACTAACTCTAAAAGGACTCAGCCAACTCTCTATCTACTTTCTTTAGATATCTAGACCAACGGTGCTTGGCTCTTTATCTTCACTAGGTCGGCAGCGTCCGACTCAAATCCCTACAGGTGGAGCCCAAAGGCTATAAACGCCCCATGTTGATCACCTCTTTCTTCCAGACCATCGAGACAATAGGTAGCACTAAGCGTCTCTTGGACACTGATGCCTCACACATAAGAGCCAATAGACCAGTCAGGTAATGCTTCTCTTAGCATTACATTACTAGTTGAGTACTCAGATCTCCCATCCTGTTCTCCCTTGACATCGTGGATCTACTTCTTGTTAGCGTGGTTCCGCCCCTTCCCGACGACATGGACCTACTACTCATCGACTGCCCTCCAGACCGCAAGGACAAAACTACATTATCAGTTTATTTTGTACTATGGGAAGTACCTCGGCCTTGGATGCTAGGGGAGGTTCTAGAGGAAGTGCTTTGCTCCCCCCTAGGATCTCCCAACTGAGCCCCTTTGACATTGGGTACTCCCCGACGAGTACTCTCAGATCTTCTCACAGTGAATGATGATGGGTCAAGGAACCCCTCCACTTTAGGCACAGATAAAGATTTTCGATGAGGTCTTCTAGTCTTCATCAACACATGCTTTTGGAGGCTCTTGGTCGCCCCTCATTGCTATTTATATGGGTTCCATTGCTACCTTTGTTAGTGGCACAATGCTTTACTTCGTCGTATGTACTTTAGTTTCGTGGATTCTCTTTCCTTGAACTTTCTATTGTTAATAGTTGTATGATGTATCCTCGAGTCCCATTGACCTACTTTTGGTCATCCATGGACATTAATATAATTTCTTTCTTTCTTTCTAGGGTTTCCCTTTTGAGGGATATTTAAATATGTATGCCTTTGTGATAATGTCTCAAGAGAGTGTTGATTGATTTCTTAAGTGTGCTAGGACTTGCCAAGATAAGTGTAACCTTATGATTGATTTGTATTTATAGTCGATTATTTGATATTTCTTACTACGACTGACCTGGGAAATGTGTCTAGGCTGACTTAATGGAGACCTCCCAATTTGGAAAATAGTCATTAGGTATTCCTGGACACTATCGATAGAGGGAGACACCTGCAACAAATCACGATTGTTCGACTATTGTGGATATTATCCTACGAATGAAAATCAGTGATATGAAATATGGAGACAAACTCTTTTGAGTTTGGAAGGTTCTTGCATAGTCTAGGATGATCCAAAATATGTGTATCTAGTGAATTGGATTGTCAAGACAATAGTTGGGTAGATGGACAGGGGAAAGTGTGCACAAGAGTCAAATGTGTACCCAAAGTCCAAGTATGTTAAAGTGTGTCAAATTTGATGTTGCTAAAGTGTCTATTACCAAATTTAAGTGTATACAACCACCTATGAGCAAATGTCCAAGATGAGGCCCTTGTTACTATGTTGTACGCTTCTGAGATGTACGCCTCTTCACTGCAATATGCTTCTTTATGCACTACACTATCATATACTGCTTTTGTCACTACACTTCAATACACTTATGTCACTACATTGTCATACGCTCCTTATAACACTACATTGTTGTATGCTTCTTCTGCCCCTACACTACCGTATGCCCTTTTTGATTTTAGTATTTTGCTACATGACACTTTGAATACATCTTCATCACTATTGTATGCCCCATTGGCCATTTCCCAATGTTTATTCCCTCATTTGTAAGATGTTGTGACATGCGATTTACCATCCTTGTCATATGCTACATCTAATTTTTCTTTGTTGGGTTCCCAGTTGAACAAGAATTTGTTTGAAAACTTTTCTTTTTTATTTCTAGCAGTACAAAGTAGTCCTAGAGAAGAACATGCACTAGAAGAGTTTTTTGAGATCAATTTGGCATCTAAAAATAGATTGGGTGGATGGAAGCCCTTTTCGCATCGTTTTGGAGTAATTTCATAAATTCAAGGGCTAAAACCTTTGTCCCATAAATCGCAGCATAGGGTTTCAATTTTTTTTTATAGTTAAAAATTATAGGATTGCAACAACCATCATGGCTGAAATAAATAAGCACCCTCCAACTACAGGTTTCATATCCTCTTCAGTTCGACCAAAAATATGGAATGTGACTTTGGATGAGGCATTTGAAAAATTTGGTACTACATGTGAAGGTTGCATAGTTCTACAAGACCTCCTAGGATGATTCAGACTTCCCTACCAATATTCGGAAAATAAACATGATGATCACGAGTTGAAGGTGGCATTATGGAGGGCCGACTTGAATTGAATTCTCTTGATGACATATTTTAGTGCATGAGACTTTGAGATACATTTTGTGTGAATGGTCTCTAGTTATGATCGGGGCAACACATGTTACTTCGTGTAATATATGGATAAGGAGGTCAAGATTACCTATACAGCCAACGGTTTTATATTGGTATCTATATTACCTTCCCAAGGATAGTTTGTTATTACACTGATAGGAAGCCCATGTGCCCAAAAAGATTGTTGTTCTAACATTATGAAGCCATGACTTAACTGTTGCAAAGTTCGCTCACATGTGGGCCAAGGGACATTGGGGCATTAAAAAGGAATACCTGGCTTCAAAGGAATGGCATTGCTTATTGTATGTGATTCGTTGTCATTTGGTGGGTGCAACGCGGTCTTCCGACATTATAGTTTGGATGATTGATCATATGACTGGATTATAGAAGGGCGAAATATACAATCAAGGAGAGCTATTGTCAGAAACGATTCACGAGATCCTTTCTCTAAAGACTAAAGGGTTTTATATGATGCAATAGGCCATTGTGTTGTTCTTGGATGTAGTGTATTTTCACCATAGTTACCAAATCCGACCAGATCTGCTCAAAATCTGGCCGAATCTGGATTTTTTGGCCGGCCCAGATAAGTTTATCTAGGTCGGCCTTGTTTTTATTCAATTATTATTATTATTATTGTTTTAATTTTTTAGGTTTTCTGTGCAAAAAAAAGCCTAGAAATTGTAGATATTATATAATATTAACGTTTAATATTAATTTATTATTGTTTTTCACTGTATTTGTCACTTTTGAATATTTATAAAACTATGCTTGCGTATAAATGTATATATTCCGAATCGGATTTCTCCGAACTTTTTCAAGAATTCCGAACATGGTAATTATGATTTTCACTCTACCTTGGAGGGTGATTTGACTTTCGACAACTCTTATGACCTCCATTGGCCATCATTGTTTCGATGGAAGCATTTGGGCATTTGTTTAGTTGAGGCTAAAGAGTATATTTCAGAATGCTGACCATCTGCCAAAAGGAGGAAAGAGGTAGTAGAGTTGGCAACTTTGGAGGAGGAGCATGACAGTGAGAAGGATGAAGGAGATTGTATTGACACTGATGATGAGAGGGATATTGATGATGAGGATGATGGCTGTTGCACACCATGGCTATCAAAGCCACCTTTTACTTCTTTTTGCCTCTCTCCGAGTCTATTATAGTTACTCCCTTTCCTATAGGAGATGAAGTGCAGAAAATAGAGGACTTACTGATGTAATTGGGTGCACTGTTTAATCCATCCTTGGAAGTCCTTCTAATCAGACCGTTACAGCCACAATAGCAAGCATTATGGGAGATGTAGGAAGAGCATGTTCATTTGAGGGATGAAACCATATTATATTCATTAGATGCCGACCCTTCTCAGGCCAGTCCAAGCAATTCTTAGGCCATAGACAGTGAGTTCATTGCCTTGCTTCTTCCTCACTTGGAAATTTCCAACCCATAGAGACTTTATCTCGATTCATGGGGGACACGACCCATATAACTATAGATGTATCTAGTTCTACTAAAGTCTATCATCAGATCATGTACTTTTCTCATTGTAAATTGTAATATTGTTGATATATCTCAATTGAAGATTTTAATATCTCTATCATTTAAGATTTTGGTCCTTTACTCGGATTAAAATTCAAAATTTAATTATTAATGATATTGATCAATCACAATGTTTAACTTTTAATTCAAGATTTTGAATTTCAGCGTATTTTTGTCTCTTTGCATTATTTTTTCAGTTTATTTGAATATTTTAAATATTATTTTAATTAGCCATCCCTCGGGCTGTCCCCCTGCCATCCCCAAAATTTTGGATTTTTTTGCTGTCCTGGAAACACTGTCCCATTGTCTTGCCATCCCCGAGTCTTAGGTATCTATGATGGTAGCAAGGTTCTTCTCTCCCACAATTTTGGGATTGCAACTTCCATGTTCTCTTTTTGAGTAGATTTGTTTGTTTTCACTTATGTGAATGAATGGTGCATTATATGTGATAAAAACACAACTTTCAAGGATTTCATTTAAATAACCAATATCTTCCACCTGCATGTATTTCTTTCAAGTTATAGTGGACTTTGTATTACTGGAATTTAAATAGTAGGCTTTGCACCATATGCATGTGGACAACATTGATAGACTTTGAGCTTTTGGTGATTGAATTTGTTTCCTGCACATAATATTAAACACCTGTTGCATTTACAAATGGAGATAACCTGTATTTGTTTTCTTCATCTTTGTGGGTTTCCCGGGTGGCCTTCTACATTTATTCCATTGAAGGTTCCCCATCATTTTTCTTTTTCTTTTCCTTTTTTGTTCCTTTTGTGCCTTTTGGCTAAAAGTACAAAAAAACTCAAAAACCTCCATCATACAAGGGAACTGCCCCTCTCAAATGCAGAGGGATATCACCCATATCATGGTGATATTCCCACATCTATTGCACCTTATGCCTTTGGCCTTTGGGTGAGTCTTTGACATCATGGAAGGGGTTACGATGTCAAGTATGGGTATGCATATGGGAAACACTGATTTTCATGGGAACTTGGGTTTGGTTTGTCTTGGCAATGCCCATACATAAAATATTAAAAACATAAATAATAAAAAATATAAAGAAAAATAACCATAATATCAATGTTATGTGCATATTAAGCATTAAAATTTTAAAAAAACCAATAACAACAAATACAGATTGAAGACAGGTTGATTTTGCACAAAAACTTTTGGTGGGAGTTATGATCTTCCAAATTCTTGCATGCCCAGATGAGTGGTGGTCCACTTAGAAGATATGGCAATTGTTCTCATAAATGGTGCCTTGAATGAGCAGTACATCCATGGCTGGTCTATGCAGCCTCTAATTTGCTTGACACAGAAGACATATTTCTAGACAGTCAGCCGATTTGAGATAGGCTGCTGCTGAAAGCCGATTTAATGCCAAAGCCTCTTCAAAAAGCATGATTCCTTCTCCTTATTGCCCCTGCTTCCTTCTCAAATTTATATGCTTTTGATGAATGGTGGAACTGAAATTGATTACCTCCTATGCCAGTTTGCATATAGTAGCTGCTGGATTTGGTATTCTGTGAAAGCTAGTTTTGGCAGTCTAGTTTTCTGTGACAGTCAATTCCCTCATTTGTTGTCTTCCTGTTTGGGCCTCGGCCTGTCAAATACCCTCTGCCTTCTTTGACTATTATGGTTTTTGAAAACTTTTTGAGGGGTAGTATGGGGCTCGAAGAAGTATAAGGAGGAGCCAGTTCACTAATATGACGCACATACAACTGCTTTTTGATTAATTCTGAAGAAGGCTCAATTGCTCACACACTTACACAAGCAGGCAGTTTGATGAATACATTAGCATGGAGGATCAAGAATTCATTGGATTAGCGTTGATGAGATCAGATGTGGGGAATGAATTGTCTTTCAAGAGGAAGGATTGTGTTTTGGTTTAAGCTGTTGATGTATGATGACAGATGACAGTTTGGTCTTTGCTGCTTTTGACTCAAGAATTGTCTCCTCCCGCTTCAACTCGTATGGAAGGTTATTGGGCTTGTAATTAAGATCTATGTTCTCCCTCCACCCTTCTTCGTGTGAATCTCATTTTTGTTTTGATTTTTTGTTCTTGGGCACCTATTGTTGCCTGTCGTATATATGGGTGGGGGACTCAAATCCAACCCCCATTTATATATCAAAACAAAACAATAAAATTAAATAACGAAACACTACATAATTTATAATTTAAAATATCATAGATTTATGAATGTGCTTTATGTTATCTGTTCAAAATGAATCAATGGTCAATCAGTCACAGTCAAACTCAAGAACTACATGAAAATATCATCAAACTGCTTTCCTTTGAAAGCATCAAAATCATCTCTTGGTTCGTAAGAACCAGATGTAGTAGCAAAGTGTCAGTCCCACTAGCTCCCCTTTGAGGCTTCTTTGTAGTAGTCTTTTCCCCCTCATCATCAACTGAGGTAAGGTTAGCTACAAAACATCAAATTTGGCTGCTAACTTTCTATATCAAAGCATACTTGACCCTTGCTTTTGGTCGGGTTAGGTGGGTGTGTGTGTGTGTGCGTGGGCATGTGTGCATTTAAAATTCTAGTAGAGTTTGCAAAAAAATGGTTTGAGAATGACCTGGAGTTGCTGGGGTGTGTGTGTGTGTGTGTATGTGTGTTTAAAATTCTAGTAGAGTTTGCACAAAATTGGTTTGAGAATGACCTAGAGTCACTGATGTGTGTGTGTCTGTATTTTTAAAATTCTAGTAGAGTTTGCACAAAATTGGTTTGAGAATGGCCTAGAGTCACCGGTCTTTCCTAGAAATGTCTGGTTACGCTGACAACATTTTGGGCAGGACTTAGAGATTCCAAACGATCCAGTATGTTTTCATGGCAATTAAGGCCTAAGAGAAGGATCAGATTCATATCAGTTTGGGTACGGGGGCGCTGAGATTTGGTGGGTGTATGTATTGTTGGAAATATTGTCATTGATGTCAAAGGTCTAAACATTGGTGATAAAGGCCCCATAGCATTTATTGTCTAAAGGTGTTTTTAATGTTCATATTTTGGCTAAAATGTGTTGATATTTATTTAATATTAACGAATATATTTTTGGTTGCATAAAAGTCAAAAGAGGGCCCATGGAGAAGTCAAAGAATCATGGCATAAAGACAAAAGAGGAATGGGACACATTTTCCTATGAAGAGTCATCTTGAGGAATTCCAAGAGTCACCAAGTAAAGACAAAAGAGGGTATGACGCATTTTTCCATGAAGAGTCACCTTAAGGGATTCGAAAGATCAACAAGATAATGACAAAAGAGGAAAGGACACATTTGCTTATGAAGGGTCACCATGTGACTTTTCAAATACAAGGATTCGAAGGGTCATGCAAGTTTGGCATCATTTTCAAAGGGTGAATGCCAAAGGTCATTTGGAAATCTATAAATAAAGGCTTGGGAAGCCATTTGTAATATGCAAGAGAGTGCATGGTTTGTAATTATTTTATTTAAGAAAAGAGAAGAGAATGGAAAGAGATATTGTAGAGTTCTATCATTTGTTGAGAAAACAACATTGAGAGATAGTTGTGTTTTATACACAAAAGGGGTTGGTGCTCACAAATCTTTGAAAGGGGTTGGTGCTTCGAGAAGTTGGTGCTTGCGAAATTTGTAATTTGAGTTGGTGCTCATTCATATACTTGAGATTGTTCTCCGTGGTTTTTTCCACATTGTGTTTCCATGTAAAAATTTGGGGTCTCTCTCTCTCTCTCTTGTGTGGTGCATGTTATTGTTTCAGTTTTATTGAATATCTTGAATGTATGGTTAAGTGGAGTTTGATGAGGTAAAATATTTATAAGATATATGATATACTGATTCACCCCTCCTCTCAGTATATCCCGTGCTTAACATGTATGTATTTTTAAAATTCTAGTAGAGTTTGCACAAAATTGGTTTGACAATGGCCTAGAGTCACCGGTCTTTCCCAGAAATGTTCAGGTACGCTGACCACATTTTTGGGCATGACAGAGATTCCAAAGGATACAATGTGTGTATATTTTTAAAATTCTAGTAGAGTTTGCACAAAATTGGTTTGACAATGACCTAGAGTCACCAGTTAGAGATTCCAAAGGATCCCATGTGTGTGTGTGTATTTAAAATTCAAGTAGAGTTTGAACACAATTGGTTTGAGAATGGCCTAGAGTCACTGGTCTTTCCCAGAAATGTTTGGTTATGTTGACAACATTTTTGGGCAGGACTTAGAGATTCTAAAGGATACTGTGTGTATTTACGTGTCCACGTGTGTGCGTGCACGTTCGTGTAGAGTTTGCATGGAATTGGTTTCAGAATGGCCTAGAGTCATCGGTCTTTCCTAGAAATGTCTAGGTAAAATTCTAGTAGAGTTTGCACAAAATTGGCATAGTTCCATGGGGACACATCCCCCCCCCAAAAAAAAACCCCACGTTTCGGGGATGGGGATGTCCCAGGGACATCAAGGGGACGTCCCCCAACCGTCCTGCCACCTCCACCAAGTTTCGTCGCTGACCTGAGGACATCCCCTAGATTTCCAGACGCCCCCTGGACATCCAAAAGTCTCGGGGACGTCCAGGCGTCCCCCATGCAAGACGAAGTCATAAAATGTTTTTTTTTTTTTAATTTAAAAAAAAATTGGATTTTTATACTTTCTACCCTAACATTAATTGCTAGTGGGACCCACCGCCACCCCCCAAGGCCTCCCAAAAGCCTTTCATTTGTTATCCCAAGTTTTTAGTTCTGCAGTTGAGAGGAACTAGTCTACTTATAGCTAGATTCACTCCATGAAGAGGAACAGGCTTACCTCTAAGAGGGCAGAGAAGCTTGTGGCTGTACATAGTGCCTTGCATTTCATTGACCGCAACACACTTGCGTACAAGGAGAGCTGGAATGTAGAGCCAGTGGAGCCAGCACAAATTGATGATGATGCTACACAGACAGGGCTGGTTAGTATTAGCTTGGAGGAGCTTGAACGTGTGGAGTCCAACAGTTCTAGTGATGGGGAGTTCCACATTGGGGATGATTAGCTATTGACTCATTGAATCATTTGTATTTCCTATTTACTTTTAGTATTTCACTATTGTATTTTGTTTTTGAACATTGTTGATACTTGATTGTAATCATGAATCATCATTATGAAATTATGAAAATTCAATGTTCAATCATCAATGTTTATTGTTTAATGTTCAATGTTAAATTGCTAATGCTCATTGTTCAATAGATCAAACTTGAAACTTAAATGATTAAATCACAATGTTAAATTGTTGATGTTCAATGCAATATACAGATACTTAATCCTTATACATCTTTTTATAATTAATTTTTCAAGTACTATATGTATTTCAGCGCCACTCCCCCACCGCCGTCCCCAAACTTAGGCTCCCCATCCCAGAAACGCGTCCCTGCGTCCCCTCATCCCCTTGTCCCTGAAACGTCATGGAACTATGAAAATTGGTTTCAGAATGGCCTAGATAAGATAAGATAAATATATTAATGTCCAACTAATGACCACAAAGGTAGGTCAAAGGGATTGCAGATTACAGAAATGTGTTAGGAAAAAGCAGTGAACCAAAAAGGTCTACAAAAACAAGAAAAACAATGCTGAAAGAAATAATATAAAAACATGGCAAAGAGTGACCACGCTCATAGCCAAACCACCAAAGGGCCCAACCATGCTTAGGTCCAAAGAAGAGAGCAAAAGAAATGAGCAGTCCCCAAGAATCTGTAAACATTGGGAGCACGAGGATGAGCCCTAAGAAAGAAGAACCAGGAGGGAACCCCTCAAGGATATGATTCAACTCTCCTAACATCCAAGGCTGACAAGAAGAAGCTCTGAATAGAATTCTGACCCAAAGGGGAGGTATGATGCTTGGTCTATCCTCCAATCCTCCACCTAGAAGGAAAAGTCCTCTATGAATATATGGTGGATCTAGTCTATCTCTTAATGCCGGGTCTGAGTGAATATGTTGATGAAAATCCGGGGAACTGTGAATAGTGTCTTTGGGCCTCACTGATTTGGAATGTGAGGTTGTACTGATGTCAATTTGTCGCTTAGTGCCTCTCCTTGAAGGTAACATCGTGAAAAAGGAAGTAATCTGCTAAGTGGAGACTGGGCTAGTGGATCTCTGAATAAGATGATCACCAAGCTTAAGAGCTTCCTATATATATAAATCCAAACATCTCCGGTCCTTATATCTGAAGAAGTCAGAAAGATTTTGTATCCCCCTAAATAGGCAGTCAAATCTCCCTCTGATCTTATAGTAAATGGGACAAGGGAAGATGAAGTGCTCCTCGGATTCCGTCTCTTGGATGTTGCATAACTAACAAATCCTGTCTGCTCGATCTATCTGGTGATCTATCTCAATCCTAAGCTGGTGGGACCCCACTCGAAATTGTCCTAATGGGATGCGAAGAGAGTGCATCCAGTGGCGGTATGTATACTATGGACGAATGATAAGCCCATCACTTAGCTCCAAGAAGTGCTCTGCATAAAATGCCATCTTAGAGCGTAGCCCCCCAAGAGGGTTTACCCAAGTAGTATGGATAAACTGTCTGTAAATATCATCCTTAATAATCCGGTTCAACTCTTGTCTAGTGGGTAGAAGATGAGCTGGTGTGTCCAAGGAGTACATAAATGGAGGAAGTTGGTCCATCCAGATTCCCACAGACTCCAGTAGATTAGAAACTCCTGTATACCAACAACGTCCATGGGTCGAAGGCACTGAGAGAGCAAAATTCTTTGAAGAATAGTATGCTAAGTATGGATATCTGTCATGCTCACTCGTAGAATCCGCAAACCTCCGTATGCGCTGTATGAAAGAGATCAGATCAGATATAGTCTCTAGTCGGAAGGGTTGAGCTCCAAACTCTGCAAGGATAATGTGTTGGGGAAATGTCTGCTTACATTTGATCATGCGACAAAGGAGAAATGTTTGGACCCGCTCAACAACCCAATCACTCTCAAGTAAAGGGGCCCCCCAAACTACAGATATATAGAGAACTGTGGCTCTGATAAGTGTATCCATTAGTGACATCTTGGATGAGATATCTTGAAAGTGATGTCAAAAATACTGTCGTTCAAGGAGAGCTAAAGAACTATACCCTTTGTTTATTCTAGGTTGGAGTGCCTGCCTCAAGCTAAGACGTGGACCAAAAAACTGCACTCCCAGATAAGTATAGGAAGTGGTAATCTCAACCTCCTTTCCTCTGAAAAAGCAATGAAAGTGGAAGGTCTTCAAGCCATTAAACACCATGACCTTGGTTTTCCCCAAATTAACTGTCATCTGCCGGAGATCACAAAAGAGAGCCAAAGCATCCAACTGCCGCTGTAAGCCTCAGGGGAAGAGGCTAGGAGAACCACATCGTTCGCAAATAGGTGGATAGAAATCAGAACTTGGTGAAGAAGACATCCATCACTACCCTGAATATGTTCATGAAGAAAGATTTGTAGCTTATCAATGTTATCCCAAATAAGGTTGGGGACAAAGGGCATCCCTGCTTGACCCCAATGGTACTCCTAATAAAGTCTGAAATCCCATGAACCGTGCGGAGATGACCAAGGACATTCTCGTATAATCTCATAATCGCTGTCAAGAGGGGCTCATAATGGCTGGAAAAGTGCCTCTCTCGAAATAGAATCAAATGCTTTCCTAAAGTCTACAAAAAAACAATAGAATTTGGATGAGTGATGACTTGCCTCCTCAATAATGGCCCGGAGTGTGAAAATATGATCAATGGTCTGATGAACTGGTCTAAACCCTGCCCGTCGTCTAGCTCTGAGGTGTGTCTATTCTAGCTATCTCAAAAGCTGCATGTGTAGTACGGTAGCATACAATTTCGAGAATGTGTCCAACCATGATCGTCCTGTAATTATTAGGATCTAAATAGGGACTTGATTTGTGTATTGGGTGAATAATGTGATGTGACCAGGAGGGTAGGAAACCCGAACAAACCACGTGGTTGAAAAGATCAACCAAATAGCTTCCAAAGGCTCTAAAACCATGTTTGAAGAATTCGGCTTGGAAACCTTCTTTATCGGCTGCCTTAGTACTATTCATCACCTTCACCGCCTCTCTAACATTCTTGTATATGAAAAAGTGAGAAGAAGATGGTGGAGAAGCAACATGGTTTTGCATTTGGCCAAGAATATCATAAAGGGTCGAGGTATGGGAAATTGGATGTGGGATTAAGCTCAATGGTGGGGAGTGTCGTGGGAGGATGGTACGCCAAAAGAGTTTAGGGGAGTGAATGTAGGAAACCTGTAGAATCCATCTCCTTTGAGAAATAAAAAGACCGTTTCTTACATCAGAGAAGGTAACAATCGGAAGATTTTAAGGCTGGGGAAGAGGGGTGAGAATGGAGGAAGGTGTACCGAAGCTGACAGTGGAGAGTCTTGCAATCATCATCATACCACTTATTCATGGGGCAAGATCTTTTAGATTTATGGGAAGTAGACTTGGTGTAGTTAGGAAAAGATTTGAGGGTAGCTTCGCAAATAATGGAGGAAAGACATGTTTATTTGGAATTAACACAGTGAAGTGAGAAGAACCAGGGTTCTGGAGGTAGACGCTGACGGATGTGAGAAAGAAAAATGTTAGAGTCCCCATCCTCAAATTGGAAAATGGTACGTGGTATACTGAAAGAGGGGCTTGTAATAGGAGGGGAGAAAGTAGCCTGGATGGAGAAAGAGAGAAGAGCATGGTCCGCAAGAGTAATGGAGAAAATGGAAAAATGATGGATGAATGGCAAAAGTTTCTGATTGGATAAGATATAATCCACCACACTTTTGCCTCCCCCATGAGGTGTACATGTGAAAGAGTGTGAATTGGAAAGCAAGGCAGCCCATTAAGAATCAATAAATCATGAGATTCCCTCAATTTTAAGAGGTGTCTTCCGTAACCCGTGTATGGACCTGAAGCATCATCTGACATCCTGTGCAACCCCACTGACTCTGAATCAATTTCTTGAGTGCATAGTGTATCAACGAAACGATCGTGGAGAGGTATCTGAAAGTCTCTAGTACAACCATTAAAGTCTCCAAAAAGGATAACTTCAACAACTAAAAATTGAGTAATCTTGGTATACAAATCTATGAAAGGGTCCCCCTCAGGGCCACTATGAATGGCATATGATGAAGACGTTGGAGGAAAGTAACAAACTACAATGTAAATATCTGTAGAAAATGAGACAGTTCCATTAATCTGGACCCACATGAATCTAGCAAATTCATTAGACACCTCCATCGAAACCCTACTCTGAAGTGAGCCTCTAAATAAACAAGCCACCCCACCAGAACCTCTAACCCCACCAAAACTCGCAGTCTCCTGATGACAAGCTAAAAACCAACGGTATCTTGTAATGTTTGGGAGAGGCTGTACGGGGCTCTCATGAGTCTCTATAATAAAAAGAATACCTGACGATCCAAGAGCGTCAAACATTAGCCCTGGAGATGACCGAAAAGAGCCATTACCATTCCAACAACTGAAAGAGATGTCTGAGCCTTGTTGCCTCTCCTCTCGAGCCCATCATTTAGAAACCCCAGGTCAGGATTCCCATCCTGGAGGAAAGGAGTCCCTAACCATTGCCTTGAGATTCCTAATATCTGCTCATTTTCTTGCTTTACATGCTGCCATAACCACCTCTATAGATCATTTAAGCTCAGCAACCTGTGATTTGGTGAGATCTTTGTCAAGAAAGATCTTACTGGGGAGAGAGAACAAGGATTACCTAGCCTTAAGGGCCCTAAGCCGGTCAGCGATGAATCTGAAACTGAGGAAAAGTGTGGAATTGAACCCCAACCATGCTCTTTCCAGTGTCACATCTGATATACCTAGTTTGTCCCTAAGGAACTCAGTCGCGACCACCATGGGATCCAATGAGGAAAGAGGTAAGGGAAGCCTTCTCACCTTGAGGTTCAATTCTCTAATGCGTCTAATATGCTCCTCCGTGAGTTTTGCTTGACAATTTCCTCTACTAGTTGCTATAGGAGGAGGATTCTTATCTTTGCCCTTGACCACTTGTGCTCGAGATTGGATGTGTCTTTGTTTCTTGTTTAAGAGAAACATGTTGAGATCTGATCTCTTCCTGCTTGTTTTTGATATCAAGTAGCTCTACTTGTAAACTTTCATCAGGGGGCTGCTCTTTGTTGGCAATCCTTTCCTTCAAGAAACTATTTTTAGACTCAACTGCTGCAACCCTTATCGTGAGATCACTGATTTTAGATCGAAGTGATTTATTAGCATTTTCAACCAGCTGAATTCTATCCATCAACTCTTGGATCTGAGTATGATTGCGGTCAACCAATTTTCGCTGATATGTTTGTGCTAAAGGGGGAATCAGTTCATCATTTTTCCCCATTGCATTAAGATATTTTTAACCTGTCTTGTGAGTGTGCAGTGACGATGTCACTATCTTGATGCAGTCAAAAATCTGAACGCAATGTGGGGTCTATGAACATAGGCAGAAATATGAGAGCACAAAATCGTGATAGTCTACAGTATTTTCCTTTTGCGTGCCCTAGTGCGTCCTGTATGATCATATTTGCACCTAGAGCTTCGAGTCACAATGATGTTCTAGTTTATACAGTCGCGTTTTGCCTATTTTCTTTGTGTCTAGTCCTCTCTTTCAAAAAGATGCTATTATTACTACAATTTTTCCACGCATTGGGGCCCAATTCGTGGATGTTGTGAAAAAACGCGACTGTGTCCACTCTCTCAACTATGTGACACGAATTTCCATCATGATTTGTAGTCGCATTTTTTAGGAACGACCTTGCCCATGCCCCAACGCTCTGTACTGAGTGTGTCAATCCTGCTTGAGGAGTGTTTGTTGCTGTGCTACTCGCATCGAGCTCTACCCTCCCATCGTGCCCTCTCCTCTGCTCGCATCGTTTTGCCCTCGCGTGTCACCGGTCTTTCCCAAAAATGTCTTAGTATGCTGACAACATTTTTGGGGAGGACCTAGAGATTCCAAAGGATCCAGTATGTTTCCATGGCAATCATGGCTTGGGAGAAGGATCAGATTCATATCAATTTGGGTACAAGGGGTGCTGAGACTTGGTGGGGGGTGTTCCATAGGGTGAGTCACCTGTTAGGTCTTAGAGATTCCAAAGGGTCGTCTGTGTGTGTGTGTGTTTAAAATTCTTGTAGAGTTTGCACAAAATTGGTTTGAGAATGGCCTAGAGTCACCAGTCTTTCCCAAAATTGTTCGGGTATGCTGACAGCATTTTTGGGCAAGACTTAGAGATTCCAAAGGATCCTTTGTGTGTGTGGGGGGGGGAAGGGCGGTTGCATGCGCACGCGTGTGTGTTTAAAATTCTAGTAAAATTTGCACAAACTTGGTTTGAGAATGGCCTAGAGTCACCGGTCTTTCCCAGAAATGTCCGAGTATGCTGACAACTTTTTTGGGCAGGACTTAGAGGTTCCAAAGGATCGTCTTTGTGTGTGTGGGGGTGCGCACTCATGCGTGTTCAAAATTCTAGTAGAATTTGCACAAAATTGGTTTGAGAATGGCCTAGAGTCACCGGTCTTTGCCAGAAATGTCCGGGTATGCTGACAACATTTTTGGGCATGACTTAGAGATTCCAAAGGATATAGTGTGTTTCCATGGCAATTATGCCCTGGGAGAAGGATCATATTCATATCAGTTTGGGTACAGGAGGTGCTGAGACTTGGTGGGAGGGTGTTCCATAGGGTGTTACCCACATTTGGCGTTCAGGAGCCACAGATGTGCAGTCAGCTCATCAGGCAAGGCCCATATATACTTCAACACAAAATCTAGTCCTTAAGAATATATAAGGGGTAAAAGCAAAGGGTTAAGAGCTACTATTTATACTTTTTTTTTAATAGTCCAGATATTGAACTGAAGAGTTTAACTGAGGAAGTATTGCAGAGTTTAAATATGTTAGTATTTTTTGAAGTGGTATCATCAAGATGTTTCAGCCAAAAGCTGCTCTTGGTGATGACCTTTGAATCGTTATGCTGACACCATCTATGGAATGAATCATCACTTCCTATTGCAGTTTATATTGTCTATATCTGTGTAATTCATATCTATTCAGTATGAATGCGAAGTCTGATTTTATTTCTCTTTGTTGTACCCAAATAATCAATATGTATAATAGAAGTATGTGATGTATAATATAGTGCAATGTCACCAGATGATTACAATGGTGGCGAGTGACCACATTACATATACACAAAATAATGGGATAAACTCAATTTGGATACTGATGCTTTGAACCGTAAAATTATAAACTACAAATCCAAATTTTTTGAGAGCACATGCTGGTCACTAAAAGTGTCCACAAGTAAATATTACAAAACTAACCAGTTTTTGGTGCGTTTATTTTTAAAAAAATGCCAAATGGACTTTCTAGTGACTACCTAAAAGTTAGGTATTTAAGGGATTTGATAATGGAATTGAATTCGCAGCTAGACTAGTGTTGATGTTGTGGATTGCACCCTTTAAAAGAAGGCTCAACTTCTTTCTTCCACGCGGCACAATGGAGACATTCCTCTTGTTGTTACAAAAGAGAAAAAGATGTGACAAAAGCAAAATCTAACTAAAATGGTGATGCACCAAATGATTCGATCTACTCATCTTTTATCAACACTTTACATCAAAATAAGTGAACAAACACTTCATTTGAAGAAAAGACCAGACTGCACGAGTGTTTTAACAAGTGGGCTTAATGGAGATACAATGAAGAAGAACCTATCATAGGTGCTCTAGAAGCACACTGTCAGATGGTTGCTCCTTTGCCTCTATGCTCCAACCTGGGCACTTCTTGTTAACTTGCAGAAGATGGTCTTGGATATACTAGATATGCTGGCGTCGACCTATGAGAGCATTAAGATAAAATGACTAAACATAATGACGATACACAAGCATATTCAGAAGTATAACAAATCAAATGGAGGTAAAACACACTTCTTTTGATTAAAATGTAAAATTGTCAAGGCTTCACCATACACAAGTGAGAGATCCTTTTTTTCCAGCTGAGAAGTTACAATATATAGAATTTAGAGAAAGACCCTTAGTCTTTTCAAGGAACCGGTGGCCCATACTGCATTAAACACCTTGGTAAGAGGAATCCGCTCATGCTGTTGTCATCTTTCCATAAATACGCCTGGAAGAACCACACTATATGTCACAGACATTGACTTTGCTGCTCAAACTACGTTTAATGTTCCTACTAAAGCATGGGTCGCTTTATTCTTTGAATGACAAGGCTGCGTCCCTTGAAAACTCGTGTGCAACTTTTTGCTTATTAATGCTAAACAAAGTAAAATGGGCTGCTCTATTGAATGTTTGCGCTCCCTTTGATGGTTGTTTGGTGGAGACTATTCCATTTGCAAGCAATTACTTCTCCTGTCGATGCCTCTTTTGCCACTTGGGCTGATCTGGTTCGTCCCTGCACTTGGCTGGATGTGTCTTTTGGAACGTTCCAAGCGTTGTCTTATGTGGGCGTAGCCGCATTCTAGATTTACTGTTCCGCTCTCTCTTTTCTTGCTACTTCTTGTTTTTTCTTGGCAATTTGAGCTGTCGGGCTATTCTTTACCTCCTCTTGACTCCTTTTTTGGCGGGTCGCTCAGCGTTTGAATTCTTTCAGGCAAAATGTCCGAAGGAATTCCTTTGGACATTTTGTCCAAAGGAAATGTCCTTTAGCTTTTCTCCGATGGTTAACCCATCTTCTTGAATTTGACGCTCGCGAGCTCGTCATCATTTGAAAATCAATGTCTCTTTACTACCTTGAATTTGACGTTCGTGGGCCTGTCACCAGATGTTTGAACCTGTTGACCATTTTGGTCCTACAGGGCAAAATCGGTCTCCTTCCCCTGCTGTTTTGAGCCAGTTTAAATTTGGTTTGCACAAGTCTTTCGGCAAAAGGATGAACCAATGCAATGGTTCGACGTCGGGTTTCAACGGTATGATCTTTCCAAGAACTTTGAACTTGAACTTTGAACCATTGTTGGTTCAATTGGTTGGTTAAATCGGCTGGTTCAAAGTAGTTGGTTCAAGCAATTGGTTCAAATTGGAAGGTTCAAAGGGGGTCTTCCAAAGGCTGAAGGACAAGTGCCCTTGTGGAGGGTAGTCAGGCACAAACTGGTCCATTCTAGCATGCTGCAAAGGGCAATTTCGGACCCAAAAGTGCTCTTGCGAGGGGCAGGGAACCTTTGCAAAGGAATCAAAAGACAAGGCAAAAAGGGTGGGTTTTCCTTCGGAAAAGGCAAAGACAAAAGGTTGAATTCCTTCGGGCAAAATGCTCGAAGGAATTCCTTTGGACATTTTGTCTGAAGAAATTCACAAGGTAGGGCCAAACAAGGAATTCTTTCGGAAGAAAATTCCACAGCAAAATGAACAAGGCGACTTCTTTCGGACAAAAAGTCCGAAGGAATTCCTTTGGACTTTTGCCCAAAAGAATTCGCCCGAAATAAAGGGCCAAACATTGTAGGGAACTTTTCCTTCGGACAAAATGTTCGAAGGAATTCCTTCGAACATTTTGTCCGAAGGATTTGAGGACCAAGGCCGCCCGAAGTACCCTGAAGGGCAGGTGTCCTTGCGGGGGGCTCTCGGAGACTGTGAAAGGGACCTTTCTCAAAGCCCGAAGGGACACCTTCCCTTCGAGAAGGTTAAAAGACAAAGGCCTGGACAAAAGGAAAAAGGCCGAAGGAAGGAAAGTCGAAGGAATTGACCAAGGGGTGATGGGCCCGAAGACGTCAAAATCCGGCATAGCGAACTAGCCGTTCAGGTTCAAACGCCTGGTGACGTCTCCGCAAACGTCAAATTCAGGTTAAGGGAATGGCCATTGGCTTTCAAATGGCGATGGGCGCGTGAACGTCAACTTTATGGCAATGAAATAGCCGTTGATCTTTAAATGCTTGAGCGCGAACCCGAAGGAATTAAAAGGCCTTAGGGCCAAAAGGAAGAACCCGCTGAGAAAAGAGCCTAAGGAACCAGCGAAGGATTGATAGAAGATAGCCTTAGGGGGCTTAGATTGCGAGAAAGAGCCAAGAGATGACAAAAGACAAAACCAGGAAAAGATAACACTAGAAAAAGACAAGAATCAAGAGTGAACTCAGTGACCTGCCAAGAAAGGAGCCCAAAGAGTCAAGCGCAGAAACAGACAAAACAGTCCAAGTGGCAAAAGGTGTCGGCACAAGGAGTTATTCCAGCAGTTGAAACAGTCTCTGCCAAGTGGTCATCAAGAAGCACAAACAGTGAACAACGCGACCTGTTTTTCCTCATTTTGCATTAATGGTCAGACAACCATGTGAATGTCTTGAAGAAGGGGTCTTGTTTGCAGACAAACGGTGCAGCCCATGTTTTCACACATGACGTTTAATATATTTTAAATGCCTAAAGTCAAAATTGGAGCCGACATAGCATTCTCTTTCAAGTGGCTTCCTCTTCCCAATGCTCTCAACGCAGCATGGGTCATTTATTTCCCAGAAAGCGCCAAAGTCTTTTCCAAAAGGCTATATATTTGTAACTTCTCATTTGAAAAAGGGATATCTTATTTTTGTATGGCACAGCCCTGCCAATTTTCACCTTGAATCAATAAAAAAGTGTTTTACCTCTATCTGGTTGGATATATCTCTGAGTGTTCCTGAGTATTAACCTTGTGTCCAGTCATTGTTCCATGATGCTTTCACAGGCTTGATACCAGCACACCAGGTATAGACAAAGCGCCATTCCTGCAAGTAGCAAAAAGAGTTGTATCTGGAGCGCAGAGATAGGAGAGGGTTATCAGACAGTGTGTTTTCCTACTGTGCCTATGGTAAGTTCATTTTCTATGTGTCTTCATTAAGCCTTTCTGTTAAGTTCTCTGCAATCTGGTCCTTTTATCAGATAAAGTGTATGTATGTGCTCTTATGGTTTGAACTGTGAGCAAATGAGTAGATCAAACCTTTTTGGTGCATCACCGTTTTAGCTTAGGTTCTGCTTCAGTAATCCTTCTCTCTTTTCAACCTCCCACCCCCATTATATATATATATATATATATATATATATAATAGCAAATGTTATTGGAATAACTCAGAGATGCATCAAAGGGAGCTAGCCCTTATCTAGAGATTCTCCTCTCAGTTTTGCTAGACCCACAAGCAAGAGAGGAGTCTCCATTGTGCCGTGTGGAAGAGAGAAGCCCAGCCTTCTCTCAAGGGTGCAATCCACAGCGTCAACAAAACCTTCAACAACGAGTTCACCATGTTGAAGTTGACATTCTCGGGCCCGTCATTATCTTTTAGCAATTTCCTCGGCTTTTGCAAATGAACTTTTCTGAAGGGAAAGTGACCCTTGGGAAAAAGGAAAAGTTCCTTTTTGATGGCCAAGAGTCCTCCACAAAGGCACTTACCCTTTGGTTTTCTTTGCCTTCCGAATTTCTTAAGACATTTTGTCCAAAGGAATTTATGTCTTCAGGGTCTCGGCTTTCCTTTGGTAATTTTCTTCGAACAAAATGTCTAAAGAAATTCGCCCCTTGGTTTCTTCATGGATTTTCTTTGGACAAAATGTTCGAAGAAATTCATTGTTTGACTTGTCACTTTCTCCGAAGGAAACTTCCCTTTCGGGCTTTCTGCTTTGATCTCTTGCAAATGCACCCTCTGCCCTCTGCAAAGGCACTTTGGGTCCAGAGTTGTCCTTTGGAGCTTGCTTGAACGGTCCCATTTGTTACTTTCCTGCCCTCCGCAAGGACAATTGACCTTCGGAGTTTTGTAAAAGACTTGGACTTCTTTGAAACTGACCCATCTTTTTGCTGATAAAAGGCTTGTCTGAAGTAATTTGCTTGAAATGAAATGAGCCCCAGATCAACTCGAAATACCTGCAAGACTCAAATCACTTGGTTCTTTATAGAAACGGGCCTGTTACAAAGTGAAAACCCAAAATTGCAGTAAGGTGAATTCATCAGAGACTAGCTAACAGGTCTAGCAAGGGAAGAAAGAGGAGAGCCCGATTTTTGGTGTGCAGGACCAAAATTGGTCAACATATTTGGTGATTCACAGGGGAAGCATGCCTACTATGCTTAATAAAACCGGTGGCCTACAGGTCCATTGGGCATGGAGCCAGGATACAGTGTGGAAGGTTGGCAATAACCTTGAGAAACTTAAGAATCAACATGAAGATTTTACCCCAAAAGGTAAAGAAAACACACACAAGGCTAAAAAACTACAAACATGCACAAAAGCACTTAGGGAAAACGAAGGAAAAAACAGAGAAAATATGTACATAACAAGAGAAGGCTTAGTGACAATGTTTAAGATATATCCCATTAACTGGGATATGTAGTTCTCCACCATCCAACCTGGAGAGTTAGAATGCGTTATGTTTCTTGCATTGAGTGATGACATATAGACCACTCTACAAGGCATCGAACTTCATGTGCTTTATAGGTTTAGCTCGGTCTTCATCCCATTTCAAGACAATGTCGCCTTTTGAGAAGTCTTTTGACGAGGATTTTTTGTCAAAATGCTTCTTTGTTTGTTGTTGACGGCTGGTCATGGAAACCATGGCTTGGTCTCTTGTCCCCTGAAGCTCCATTAATTCACAAAATCTGACTTCCATGATGTCGCTTTCCTCCAATTGCAGCTGGTGGGCAAGATCCAAGGCTGGTAATTCAAGTGAAATAGGAAGTCGAGCTTCCCTTCCATACACAAGTGTGTATGGTGAATTACCAACTGCTCTTTTTGGAGTGACCTTGTCTGCCCACAGGGCTGTTTTAAGCTTGGCATGCCAAGTCCTTTGATTCTCTTCCATTGTCCTAATGATCCTGATCAGATTCTTATTGGTGGACTCAGCCAGCGCATTTCCTTGTGGGTAGGATTTGGAAGAAGTAGTAAGATAGATGCCGTAACCTAACGCCCACTTGCTTGTTTTGGTTCCCAAGAGAGCCAAGCGTTATCCGAAATGATGGTAGCTGGGACTCCAAATCTTTTTACCAGGCCTTCATAAAAGTCTAGGACTGCACTCTTGTTGGCTTCCTTCAAAGCAAAAGCTTCTACCCATTTCGTGAAATAATCTGTAGCAATCAAGACCCACTTGTGGCCAGCACTAGGAGGGTTGATCATCCTTATGAAGTCCAGACCCTATTTCATGAATGGCTGTTCCAGTTGAATAGGTTGCAGAGGCATTGCAGCCAGCGTTTGTTTTCAATC
This sequence comes from Torreya grandis, assembly GCA_037957365.1. Classification (NCBI taxonomy): domain Eukaryota; kingdom Viridiplantae; phylum Streptophyta; class Pinopsida; order Cupressales; family Taxaceae; genus Torreya; species Torreya grandis. The sequence continues at coordinate 3,806,677 of JARHVA010000453.1, read as the reverse complement.
AAAGAGAGCACATTTCTATTACTTCTATACCTAGGCATGAGTGTCTCTGAACAAAGTGGGCCAAAAGTAACCAGCCCTCATAATCCTTGCAGTTGTGGGCTTAGGAGCAAAGTGACCACCAGCTGGTCTATCATGAAATTCAGATAGTACCTTGTTGACCTGATTTGAGTCTATGCATCTCAAGAGTACCCCTAAAAAATCTTTTCTAAACAACACTCCATCACCCAGGGCATAAGGAAGAGATTGGAGCCTAAAATACCTCTTCTTAGTCCTATCAAGGCCCTGTGGGCACTCACCAGTTAGAAGGAAATGAACCATGTCTTGTGCCTAGTTCTTTATGACTGCAGGTTCTTTTGCTACAGCTTCATCATGGAGTAGCAAAATGCCCTCCTTCTGCTGTCTAAGGTCTGTAGCGAGGTATTCACATAGCCCTCTTTCCCTTACCAGCTTGGTGGTTTGGTTCTCCACATCGTATTTCATTACCTTAGTGATCCACCCTGCCCTCTTTTCATTTAAGTCATGGTTTAGCAAGAAATCTTTGACACTAAGATGTGGTACCATGATATGAATCTTGCTGTTTGACAACATATGTCTGAATTTCTTTAGGCTTTGTATAACTGCAAGTGTTTGCTTCTCAACATATGTACCTAACTTCAAAACCTTCAAAACCTTGGCTAAAAAATGCAAGAGGTTGTTCAAGGTTTTCATCATTTTCTTGAGTGACCATAACAGAGATTACCTCTTCATTTTCAAAGGTGTAAAGGTTGCAATCCTTGGAGAATTCAGGACTGATCAAGGTGGGAGCTTGGGCGATAGCTTGCTTAATCTCTTCAAAACTATCCTTCCTTTGTGTTGTCCATGTAAACATCTCATCCTTCTTCAACATAGAAGTTAGTGGCTTGACTATTTATGCAAAATTAGGGATAAATCTCCTAATAAAATTTATTCTGCCAAAGAAGCTTTGCAGACCCTTCTTGTGTTTAGGTAAGAACAGTGCTAAGATGGCGTGTACTCTTTCTGGATCAATGGTCAAGCCTTGTTTTGAAAGGACATGACCCAGGAGTTTGTCTTCATGGACGGCGAACACATTTCTTTGGGTTGAGAGAGATGCCAAACTCTCTACACCTCTCAAAGATTTGCCTCAGATGTTTCAGACGTTGTCCTACATCCTTGGAGAAGATTGTCACATCGTCAAGATAGACCAATACAATATTATTTATTAGACCTTGGAAAGCCATATTCATGGCTCGCTGGAAGGTAGCTCCAGCATTTGACAGTCCGAATGGCATCTTCCTGTAGGCAAAAATTTCCCACTTGGTGGTGAAGGTTGTCTTGTACTGATCGCAATCTTGCACCAGAATTTGATTGTACCCAGAATATCCATTCATGAGGGAGAAATGTTCATTTCCTATCACCATCTGGCGGATCTGCTCCATACTTGGGAGGGGATAGTGATCTCTTAACGAGACTCTATTGAGGTCTCTAAAATCAACACATAGTCTGATCTCCCCATTCTTCTTCCTAACAGGGACCAGATTGGCCAGCTAAGAAGAGTGTTTGATAGGAAAAATGATCGTGGACTCAATCAGCTTGGTGAGTTCCTTCCGCATGAGAGGCTCAATGTTTGGATTGATGGGCCTTTGTTTTTGTTTGATGGGTTTGGCACCTTCTTCTAGCTCATTGGTGTGTTGGGCCAAGTTTGGATCAAAACCCTTCAGGTCGCTATACTCCCAAGCAAAGCCATCAGCAAACTCTTGGCATAACAAAATGAAAGAATGCCTTTCATCATTTGTACATGCCTTCCCAAGTGCAAGCAGCCTATCTTTGAATATTTCGACTCTTTCATAATTTTCCTTCTTGGTTGTGATGTTTGCTTTGTCATTTTTGAGTTGGTCATCCTCATTGAAGATGCATTCGAGAGTGACTAAACCTTTAAAAAGTTTGTTGTTCTTCAACTGAACAATCTGGCCGTCGTACTGTTGTTGCAGCTTGGATTGATTCCTAGAAGCGAACTCAGCCTCCATGAACAATCTAGCCGTCATAAAGTGACCCTTCAGAAAAAGGAAAAGGTCCTTTTTGATGGCCAAGAGTCCTTCGCAAAGGCACTTACCCTTTAGGTTTCTTTGGACAAAATGTCCGAAGGAATTTGTGTCTTCAGTGTCTCGGCTTTCCTTTGGTAATTTTCTTCAGACAAAATGTCCGAAGAAATTCGCCCCTTGGTTTCTTCATGGATTTTCTTTGGACAAAATTTCTGAAGAAATTCATTGTTTGACTTGTCACTTTCTCCGAAGGAAACTTCCCTTTTGGGCTTTCTGCCTTGATCTCTTGCGAATGCACCTTCTGCCCTCCGCAAGGGCACTTGACCTTCAGAGTTTTGTAAAAGACTTGTACTTCTTTGAAACTGGCCCATCCTTTTGCTGATAAAAGGCTTGTCCGAAGGAATTTGCTTGAAACGAAATGAGCCCCAGATCAACTCGAAATCCCTGCAAGATTCAAATCACTTAGTTCTTCATAGAAACGGGCCTATTACAAAGGGAAAACCCAAAATTGCAGTAATGTGAAATCATCAGAGACTGGCTAATAGGTCTAGCAAGGGAAGAAAGAGGGGAGCCCAATTTTTGGCCTGCAGGACTAAAATTGGTCAACAACTAGCTTGTGGTAAGATTCTCCATAGCTCATGATTCTTGAACCTTTCAGTATTGCTTCTAGATGTCTTATTTAATTTAAAATTCTCCATTTTTTGCAGCCATGAGACATTTTCAGCCCTGTGTAAACATGAGAGGGTGTTGGAGTAGGACCAATAGCAGCAGGTTCCAGAAATGTTTTTGGGGAAACACTCAATGTGCTCCGTTCAATTCAATGCTTTTGGCAGGATTTATCTAGCATATTGTTTGCAACTATGTCGTTGTACCTATGTAAGGGCTTCATGGTCTTCAAAATTTCAATAGACTGATACTTTCGACACTAAAAATATTTCAGCCTTTATAACTACATATATTTTACTGTGTTTGATGTAGGTTTTCTAGCTTATCACTAGAACTCAGTTTAATTTTTGTTGTGATATTAGAGGCTTGCTTTCCTGTCCAAATCGTTATCTATCCTTTTCTTGTTAGGAAGCTTCTTGAAACATGCATTGCATTCCTTATTCTTAATTCCTCGACTTAAAGGTGACGTTTGAGGGCTTTGTATTTTGTCAAAGTCATCTGGGATTCTCACCCAGCCTTATCCCTTTTATTGACATACTATTTGGGCAAGGCAGACCACATATGAAATGGAACTTAGTAGGTAGCATGAAAATTCACCAAATCCACTTATTAATCACTTCCCAATTAAACCTTATTTGGCTTATTGATCGTGTAAATTATAATAATATTTGTTTTGTCTGTGGAAAACTAGAGGAAGTTCACTTTCAATTTGAAGAGAAGGAAGTCAGGTCTGTATCACCTTGAAATACTGTAAGTTTCTTTTAATGCAAACCTTTTCGATGGTTTTCCATTAAAATGTTGTCCATTTACTGTGTAAACGGAATTGTTTTTCTGTGAGCCACTTTAAACATTAAATCCCATGTAATAGGACTTGTTTCAAAATCTACACAACATCTCCAGAAAAAAATTCAGAAAGTCCGGTTCAAAAAAGTATATATACACACGGGTGCGTGTGAGTGAATTTTAATTGATGGGCCGAGGAGAGCAAATTGGCTGTTAAATGGGTTTGCAAAAAACTGAAAGGTTAGTTTAAAAAAGAAGATAATACAACAAAAAAATGTAGCTTTTTGGTAGTTATGAAAAATCCGGATCCAATAGGAATTGGGCCAATCTGGCAGGATTTGATAACTATGATTCTTAACATTAGAATATAAAGATCAATTTCTACAGTCTTCTTGTTGCTCTAGTACAACATGTGTCCACCTTTAAATTTGGTAACAATCTGAATGGTCTTTTGATTTGTAAACATTAGGATTAATATTTTAAATGTTATAACTTATTTAGTTCATTATAGTTCCAGCTCTCTTAATTTGATATTTTTGATGGCTACTTTTAGATGAGAACTGTGTGCTAAATCTGTATTTTTATTTGATTATTTTTTATTCCATATGTGACTTTGTACTTTGTTATTCCTGTGCACTTAAAAGTTATCTTGAATGGTAAATCACCTACACAATAATATGAAAATTTGATTATGAGGGTCACCTGTTTTGTTTACAATTTATAAGAGAGAACCAATATGGGACATGTAGTTTGTCTTCAAGGTTAAAAACCATGTCGAGATATGTTTTAGCATTCCAAAATGTAAGGCGCTATAGGTTTAAACTATTTGTCTTTATATGCACTTAGCAGCTTCAATATTTCAGGTATCTGGGCAATTGCTCCTTCACTGGGCGCATTCCCACTGAGATTGGAAAGCTTATTAATCTCAAAGTCTTGTAAGCATTGTGCATTTTTCATATGCTTTCCTTATTTTGTTAAAGCATGAATTGATAATGCAGAACAAATTGAAGATGTGGCATACATTGAAATAATAAAAGTAGCTTTTTTATTTGCCTAGAAGCACGAAATTATTGCTTAAAATATCTTAACAACAAAATTTCTTTGGTGACATCAGGTCAATATGGGGCAGCTTCATTAACACAACACTTCCAGTCGAGCTGAGTAATTTGACTAATCTTGAAATTATGTAAGTTTTTTTTAACGTTTGATTTGAATTATCTCTTTATTCATGCCACCATGAATCAAGTCCTCTGTAGCAGCATTGTTTTGCAAGAAACTTTTATTGTGTTAATAAATAAAGATAAAATCATGAGAGTAGATAAGCTTAGTGAAAAGAGTCTGAAGTTAGTAATGCCTTGAATTTTCTAGGATTGACTCTAGAAATATCAGGAATCTTGATGTTCTACTCATTAAGATGCTGTCTCTTTAGATGCATTATATCCATTTTTTCATCAAGCTGTATCGTCCAAATTTGTATCCTTGTATTTTCTTTCTTTAAGAGTTTTATGTCTAAAATCATGCTTACTATATTATATTCTAGGAGAATCAAGTCTCCAAGAATAATAAAGTTTGAATTTTCAGAGTAAACAAGTAAATTTTTTTGTAGAAATTAATATAAAGTAACAAAAGAGAATACTTTATTTAATTAGAAAGCATATATAGTAATTTACATTCCTGCTTTTATTTGCTCATTGTCTGGTTATAATGAGCACTTTGTTGGTAACTCCTAACATTGAAGGTTAGTCCACTAACGTTTAATAAAAAACCTAGCCTATGACTGTCATGTTATTTTCTTAAGACCCATCTTAACATGAAAGTGCATCTAACTGTTACAATCCTCACCCACCTCCTCCACAAAATAGAAAACAATGTACATAACAAACTCTTAGACCAATCTCTAGGTCCACAATTGAAGTCTTCAGTCTTCCACTTTCTCTCTGCCCTTATAGATCCAGAACTCGTACTTGATATCGAATCTCCATCAAACTGTACTCTTCGGGCGAAAATCACTCCTATCTTCTGTAAACATTTGGTCCCATTCAACTAACTGAGCTAGCCATCCTACCAATGCTCCATCAGACTGCCATCTGTCCAGTGGGGGTAAAAGTCTGCTCACCTAGACTTCCATCTGCGTGAGCCAAGCTATTCATGCAGGTAATGGATTTCTGTTGAAAAAGTAATTTCCCCTTCATTGTTGTCACTCTCATTCCTTGATCTTGGAGTGACATCTTTACATGTGTAATTTTTTTTTTGTCCTTTTCCATTTTCTATTTTATATTTCTCAATCTTCTTCTCCTTCCCCCTAGAGCAGGTCTGCTATTCTAAACCTGCAGTTCCACTCGATATGACCTGGTTTCTTAAAATAATAAGATGTTGGCATTTATCTTTGCCTTTGATTCATTTTTCTTTCCTACAAGAAGGGTTTGTTCACCCACTTTTGTTTCATCACTACCCAATTGGTTGTCTTCTATGCAGAGCACTATTGATTATGATTTCGAAGATTTTAGCTGGTGATTGATTCAATGTACAAACAACATTATTGTATGCAATGAAATTACTTAGATATTCACACAGAATGATTTTATATTGCACAAAATAAGCAAATATGAGAGATCACACAATGATAATTGATAGGAGAACAAAATACTGGATAATATAGCAAAGCCACTTCGAGGGGGCAACCTCCACAACTATGCACTAATAACATAATACTTAACATAATGCATAAAGACTAACCACTACCTCCTATATATGGTCTACTTAGCCAAGGTTATTCCATAGGCCAACCTAACTAAGAACATAGAAAAATGTAACAAGTAAATAAAAAAGGTATGTAAGCCACAAGTCGGCCACACATATCCCTAGACACACCATTGGTTAAAGGCATAACAAGCCTCTCCCCTTCAAAACAATATTCTTCTCAACGTTGTGACAACTTTGGATGTTGCTGCACAAATGCTTCATCCTCCCAAGTGCCATCTTCACATGGCAAATTCTTCTTTTTGATCAGGTACTTTGTAATTGCTCTGGAACGTAGTTGCTTGGTGTGCTTTCGAAGGATCGCCTCAGGGTTAAGAACAACTCTACCTTCCTCATCCAATTTTGGTAATTCTGTTTGAATGGCAAGTCTGTGTCCAATGACTTTCTTCAGGTATGATACATGAAATACTGGATGTATGCGAGTGGATGAAGGAAATTCTAACTTATAGGCCACATTGCCAATTTTCTGCAAGATCTGATAAGACCCATAATACTTAGGAGATAGTTTGTTATAATTTTTTGTTGCTTCAATGACATCTGTTTGTATGGCTGTAAGTGAACAAAAACCCAATCACCAATGTCAAATTGCCTCTCACTTATGTGCTGATTTGCTTGTTGCTTCATGCGATTCTGGGCCATAGCTAAATTTTAACGCAAACTTGCAAGGACCTCCTGTTGATGGTGAATATGTTCTTTAATTGCACGAACCTTAGGATGGACTTTCAAGGTTGAAGCGATGGATGGAGGGTGGTATCAATATAGTGCCATAAAAGGAAACATTTTGGAAAAACTATTAATAGAAGTATTATACCACCATTCAACAAGTAGTAGTCACTGATCCTATTTATTCTGTTTATCAAAAACAAAACAACGGAGATATCCTTCCAAACATTTGTTGACTACCTCAGTTTGTCCATTAGATTGAGGATGATAGGATGGACTATGAGCTAATTGGGTGCCCAAACATGTAAGTAACTCAGTCCAAAAATTACTAGTAAAAATGGGATCTCTATCACTGACAATGATCTTAGGGGTCCCATGTAGTTTCTGAATTGTATTGAGAAAAGCAGCAGCTAATGTATTAGCAACAAAATGTTGGGATAATGAACAAAAATGAGTATACTTATTGAGACGATCTACAACAACTATGATAACATTTTGACCCTCAGATCTTGGTAACTCTGTAATGAAATCCATAGATACCTCTTCCCAATGCTGGCTAGGGATGGATAAAGATTGTAAAAGACATGGAATTTTGATGGTTTCGTCTTTGTTTTGTTGACAGATCATATATTTAGCCACATATTTCTAGACATCCCCCTTGAGACCTTCCCAAAAAAAATTATGCTTGATTTTGTGATAGGTTTTCAAAAATCTTGAATGACCCCCAATTGGAGTTGCATGAAGTTCTTGAAGGATTTTTTGTTTAAAAAGAGAATCCTTACATAGGTACAATCTATCTTTATACCATAATGCATTGCCTTTCCATGTGAATTTTTCAAAGCCACCTAAACCTTGCTTAAGATTTTGAATCAAATCATGGGTGGTACAATCATGTTCCCATTCTAATTGTGCTTCCTCTAGCCAATCTGTCTGCAAAATGGTTATGGCACATAGCAATGCCTCAACTGATTCATCTTTTCTGGATACTGCATCTGCCACCACATTGTCCTTGCTTTTTTTGTAGACTATTTCGAAATCATAGCCTAACATCTTAGTTTCCCATTTTTGTTGTTCTTCAAATGACAATCTTTGTTCTAAAAAATATTTGAGACTATCATGATCAGTGTTTCCCTGAAAGTGAAGACCCATCAAATAAGGCCTCCATTGTTTGATTGCATGCAAAATGGCCATCATTTCCTTTTCATAGATGGGCTTGTGTTGATTTTTACCATTTAGTTGACGACTTTCAAATGCAAGTGGTCCGTCTTCTTGCATGAGTACAACACCCATACCATACCCAAATGCATCACATTGAACCACAAAAGTTTTAGAAAAATCAGGAGTGGCCAATACTGGAGTAGTGCACATAGCCAATTTCAATTGTTCAAATGCCCAGATAGCTACATTAGTCCACTGAAAGGAGTCTTTATTTAACAAAGAGGTGAGCGGCGCTGCAATCCTAACATAATTTTTGACAAACCTGCAATAGTAACCAGTAAACCCCAAAAATCCTCTGAGTTGCTTGAGTGTCTTAGGAATTGGCTAGTCCACCATTGCTTGGATTTTTTTAGGATCCACTTTCACTCCTTCATAAGACACCAGATGACTCAAATATTCAACCTCATCAGCCCCAAAAGTGCATTTGGAAGGTTTGGTATACAATTGATTTTGCTTCAAAATAGAGAGTACCTGTTTTACATGTTGCAAATGGTCTTCCCAATTTTTACTATAAATGAGAATATCATTAAAGAATACCAGAACAAAATTTCTTAAAAATGACTTAAAAACAATATTCATCAAACTCTGAAAAGTAGATGGTGCATTTGTTAGACCAAAAGGCATAACCAAAAACTCATAATGGCCTTCATGAGTCCTGAAAGCAGTTTTGGGTATGTCTTCATCACGGATCCGGATTTGATGATACCCAGAACACAGATCTAACTTGATAAAATAAAGAGCACCATTCAATTCATCTAGCAAATCATCAATGATAGGAATTGAAAACTTATCTTTGATAGTGTACTTGTTGAGTTCTCTGTAGTCAAGGCACATCTTCCAGGTGTCATCTTTCTTTCGCACCATGATAACTGATGGAGAGCATTTTTTTTGGCTATGGCGAATGATTCTTGCATCCAACATCTCTTGTATCATCTTTTCAATTTCACTTTTTTGGGCATAGGGATACCTAGATGGTCTGATGTTGGGTGGTGTACTACCAAGAATAAATGTGACAGCATGATCATGCATGCGGCTAGGTGGAAGTCCTTTTGGCATGTCTCCAAAAACAACAGAATGAACAATTATTTGTTGCAGATCAAGAGGTGGAGATGGCTGAGTTGGCTGTACTTCCTTAAAAAACAAGCAAGCTACAAATCCCTCAACACCCTTACGGAGAATCTTTGTCATTTGATAAGAGCTAGCAAGTTGTGGACATTTACCCTTAATCCCCTTAGCTCAAATGTTCGTACTTCAGAATGAAAACGCATGAATAATTCTTGAAAATTCATCTCAATAGTGCCTAAAGTGGTGAGCCACTGGACTCCCAGAACAATATCAGCTCCACCCATGGGAATAACAAATATAGAAGAATCCAATAAGTAGTCTCCCATGATTAACTTAATACTATGACATTTTTTTGAACAACTGATAGTACCACCATCTGCAATCATAACTTAAAATTTTGGAGATGGATCAATAAAACAATTCAAACGAGAAGCCAACTTACTATGGATGAAGTTGTGTTTGCTCCCAGAATCAATCAATAAAGTGACCTTCTGTTTGTTAAGGAAACCCATCACCTTAAGAGTTTGGGGAGTACTAATACTTGAAAGGGCATGATAAGAAATAGTAGGATGAGTCTTCAGATTCTTCTTTGGAACTTCTGCATCCTCATCATTTACTTTTGCATCATCTTCATCGTCATTGGCACCTTCAATGTAAAACAACTTCTTTTCAGCACAACAATGGTCTTTGCCATTTGCTGTCACAACCATAACACAACCCTTTGGCTTGCTTCTCTTCAATTTGTTGTTGTGTTAATCTGGTGGGCTGTGGAAATGATGGTGCAAAAAAGTTGCAATCACGACCAGTAGTGAAAGTTTTTCTTTTGACCATCTTTTTTTTTTCTATTATGCGTGCCTTAGGGATAGCTTCTGCTACAGATGTTGAGTTAAACATTTGAACCTCGAATTGGATGCTATCTTTGAGGCCACTCAAAAATAAATCAGTGAAATTTTTCTCAGTGATATTTTCCACCCATAAAGAGAGATTCTGAAACTGATGAATATAATCCTTCACAGTTCTTGTTTGCCGCAGCATGGCTAATTAGTTGAAATAGTTCTCAGAGACATTATTTTGATAAAGCACTGACAACTCTTCAGTGAAAATAGTCCAGGTAACAGGAGCACCATTCTTTTTCTTTTGAGCACATAACCAGTGATAACAAATGAATTGCTCAGGTTCCAGATACAGGGATGCCACTATCACCCTCTGAGAACTAGGGGTTTGATGTAGTTCAAATAAATTCTTAATTGGGTAATCCAAGTGAGAAGATCTTTACCATTGAACTTACACATATCCACTTTTGGCAACATCGGTTTCATACCAGCATGGGAGTTGTTGAGAGGAGGATTTGAATGCTGAAGTGAAGGGTTGTTGGGTTGAAACTGAGATGTAAGGGCAGCCAATTGCGTAGTGATATGCTGCAATTCATTGTGAACCCCATTAATCTCTCTGCGCATCCCTGAAACATCGGCTTGGACTGCAACAAAGTCATCATGCCTCACCAAGTTCTTTATGTCCGCTTGAAGCTGAGAATTCGTCGAATCTGAAGTTCCAGAATCCATGTCGTCGACACGAGTTTGAGGAGTTTCTTGCCCCCCTTTTCTTCCTCGAGTAACCGGACCTGCCATATACCAACCCTAGGAGGGTTTTGACCCCAAAAAAAGTGTACCAAAAAATGGTACCATTGCGATCGCCTTGTCAAGACGAATCCAATGATTGCCTTTGCACAGTAGGGTAAAAATTTCGATACCAACAAAGTGTACCGACAGAATATATCGTTGCGATCATCTTGCCGAGATGAATCCAACGACGACAATTGTGCAAGAGATTTTTTTTTCTAGACTTTTTTTTCAAAAAAACGTTTCGAGCAATACTGCGCTGACAAAAAAAATTAATTCTTCCCAGATTGCAAGTTATGTTTTTTTGCTCTCACTGCTCTTAGAAGCCACGCCTCAATAGATTCGAAAAAAAAACTCTACAGGAAACTTACCCAAATCGAAGCTTTGATACCACTTGTAATGAAATTACTTAGATATTCACACAGAATGATTTTATATTGCGTAGAATAAACAAATATGAGAGATCACACAATGATAATTGATAGCAGAATAGACTACTGAATAATATAACAAAGCCACTTCGAGGGAGCAACCTGCACAACTATGCACTAATAGCAAAATACTTAACATAATGCATAAAGACTAACCATTACCTCCTATATATAGTTTACTTAGCCAAGGTTATTCCATAGGCCGACCTAACTAAGAACATAGATAAATGTAATAAGTAAATAAAACATGTATGTAAGCCACAAGTCGGCCACACATATCCCTAGACACACCAATGGTTAAGGGCGTAACATTGTATTTGGGAGGTAAACTATTCAACAAAATTGTCTTGGTATTCTCTTTTTCAACCTGAACTCCTCTATCAAGTTTCTTCTTAAGGAGATTTAACTTGTTTATGTGCCATGCTTTGTGACATTATTGTTTATTTTTTAACTCTCAATTTTCTTGGGGTTTAGTGTCTCCGGTCATTTCATCAATAAACTGAAAGACCTATTTCACCTTTCTAGAATTTGAGCAAGGGAGGGAATTTCCCTGGTCCTCTTCAGAAAAATTCATGATCACCAACAGAGAAATAAATTCCACCCACAAGTAACTGATCAGTAGAACCCCTTGAGGAGGGAGAAAGAGTACACAAACTTCCCTGAAGCTTTCAAAAATCCCACTTCCACATAGAGGAAACTAAATTGTAATGTCCTCTTCCAGTTAGACATTTATATATCAGCATGGTTAGCCTATCAGTGGCCCTCGTAGGCTAATAGGGCATGGATAGAGGGTCCTCTCGGTAGTTACCCAGGTGTTGGTTGGCTCATTGGATGATTGGATAATTATTTCTTTGGATATCTTGGATGTTGGATAACACATTGTGTTATAATTTTATATTTGCACTTTATGAATTATATTTTTATATTATAATAAAGTGTAAATATATTATAATATTATATTGTTTATTTGGAAGCTTCTAGAAGGGGTCAACCCCTTGGGGAAAAGAATAAATAGATGTTGTTGGCTTGCTTCTCATCCATCTAGTTGTTGACATATCTATTTAATGAGCATCTTGTGGAGCCAAGGGTTTCTGCAGAGTATTCGCATTTGTCTTTGGGAACGAAAACTCCCATTGATAGCATCACTGAGGAAGTGAAATACCTTCTGAAGGGTTGCAATTGTTGGAAGTGGCAATTCAGTCATTTCACTTGGGCAAAATTAGTGGCCAAGACCAATTTTGCATGGTATGATTTGGAGGAGTATTGGAGATAACTCATGCTTGAATCTACATCATTGGAGGATCAATTCACATCATCATCAGTTGATAATAAGTTATGATATATGCCTTTTCAGTCGCTGCTACCAGCTTGTGAGAGGTTCGATTTTGCTTGTGGGAGCTTGCCATTGCAACGATTTCACTTCTTGACCTAGGTGCACTTCTTGAGGGAGTCTATTGATGATATTTCTTACTTAAGAGGAGTGAACGAAGCTGCATATTTTTTATTTTTTTATATCAGATCAGAACAGGGGCGATTTGGAGATAAATTCGATTTGGGCTTGGGGAGCTTCCAATTCATTGGGTTTTGCTTGCTGCTTCATCTACATGGTTGGGCGCCACTTCTACCAGGTTCTCCTTGCATTATTTGGTGTCTAGCATTAGCATTTTGTTATTGTAACATCGCTGCCATTGGTAGCCATTTTCATATCAGACTTAAACTATTTATATGTTGCACATTGTAAGCCAAGGGTTTTGGCATATTTCATAGCATCTTTGTAGTAGAGTAGTTAATAAAGAAGCATTCAATTGGAGTCATCTACATGGTATATTGTATTCATTTGTATTATCAAATAACTAGCTCTCTAGGTTGCATGCCAAGTGTTTGACAAAATGTCAATTCGCTGTAGATGCATTCCCTTATGTAGTTTCTCATCTATATGCATTTGAAAATACAAAAAAAAGATGTTGCATTGCATTTGGTTCCTTGTTTAGACATCATAGAGGTTATTACAAGCTATCAAATCACTTCAGCATTCATCTCAAGCATCATCCATAAACTGAAAAAGCTCAAATCAGCAAACAAGTACATTGCACATCAACTGTTTGATGAAATTACAAGGGCATTAAATTGAAGAAATTCAGGTCAGAATGGATTAGGCTCATTACATAAATTAGATAAGGAAAAATCCCATGGGAAAATCCAAAAAAATTCACTAGAATCAGACACCACTTCAAGACCTCCTAATTTGACCTGCAATGACCACTCCAACACTCCACCAACAAAGTTCTTCCCAAGGGGGCCCAGCTAAGGGGAAATGCTACTCACAAGTTTGTGTCAATCACTTAAACTGGCTCTAATTTCTCAGCAAGAACCACGTATCTACTCTTTGTCTGCTCATCCACAATAGAATCTTACAAAAACAAACAACTGGTAGAAGAATTCAGATTTGCTCCAATTAATAGCCATATAGTTCCAGTTTGGGAAATAATTACCCTGATGTGTCCTGATTCCCTTTTCACCTCCCAAATCCAACTCTGAGAAACTGTATTGCGAAGTGTCACTTCAACTGAATAAGTAAGAAGTTCCAAGGCTATCAATATCTTTGTTTCCAAGGGAGTCCTCTACCTTATTTCTTTCCTGAAGGATAGGTTTGAAGGACATGAAAATAGTTTAGCCACTGTGATTCCACCTTTGATACTGATACTCATTCTGCACCGAGAACAATTCCTTTATTGAATGGTATCGATCACCAATATCAGATCTCCTTCTATCTTTAAGGATATCCATTTATGGTACAAGGCTAATCGGAGGCCTTAGGAGAGGGTTTCCACTTTTTCCAAGTTATTGGAGGTTTTGAGGTCCTCAAATAAATTCTTCATGACCATTCTCAGTTTTATAAACTCCAACTGTTCCTGCTGAGACAGGGTTTTGTTGGATGCACCATCAAAACTAAACTTTGAGTGTACTCCTTTTTCACTGGGGGAGGTTCCTCCACTAACAACTTTATTTGGGTTAGTGACAAGTGTTTATAAGACTAAATTAAGATATGATTTGATATCGTTGCAGACTGATACTTGAAATGCATGCACGATAAAGGAGAAAAGATTTTAGTTAGCTTGTGTGCAGGCTTAGGAAATAAATTATAGGTAATGGCAAAGTATGTCATTATCATGTTGTGGAGAACCACACCTGTTAGGAATATTATATGGCTGTATCAAACCTCCCATGAAATCTCTTCAAATGTTAGCAACATATGGTCCTAACCTATTCCCTCATACTCGATGACAGTTTGTGTGTGACTCATTCCCTTTAACATGTAACTTTAAGCATTTATATTGTAAAGGGACAAAGAATAATGAGGTTTTACGTACAATGAGCCTAGACACGACTGATCAGACAGGACTATAACTAATATGAATTTAAAGGTGTGTTTGATAACAAAACCCAATAGTGCTTGAAGAGCCCAAAAACTTGCCTAGCATGACATAGTTTGTGTGCTTTGAAGGGCTTGTAGGGTCAAAGTGCCACTTCAATACTTGACATTGGCAAGTACTAATACTATATAAACTGAGAGTTTATCAGGAAATGTGAACCGGCAAAGCTGATTTTAGTATAAAAAATATTAAAAATAGATATAAAAAATAACTATAATATCAATGTTATGTGCATAATCAGCATGCAAATATATGTATTTTTTTATTGCTAAAGATAACTGGGGTTGAGGGACCCAGAGCTGCAAGCAATAAAGATGAAAATATATGAATCTCCAAATAGAAAAGGACCTCAATACATCCCAAAAGACTTGGAGCCTTACTTTATTTCCAAACCACTTTATATGAATCTCTGAATTGAAAAGGACCTCAATGCTTCCCAAAAGTCTTGGAGCCTTATTCAATTTCCAAACCAGATTAACCTTCTCCTTTCAATTGTAGATCACCATCCATGATTGAGTTTGGACTGATTCAAGAAAGATTCAGACTGGAGCCATTTATCTTCATACAAGCTTCATTCTAAGTGTTGTTATGTGTGTGCCGGAGTGCATCATACTTCAAGCAGAACTGTGACTCTGTGTGCTTCGTTGTGGAGTGAATTCCTTTAACTTTGATCTTGTGCATTTTTTTATCATAGAAAAAGGATGAAGCAAAGTGCTTTATCTGTGAACAAGTTCTATTCCAATCTACCACTGTCGTTTCTTCATGCATCACACTTAATATCACATTGTTCATCTAAAGCCTAATCAAGAACACATATGGAAAGTACGCTTCAGCAGAAACTACTATTTATGTAAGGACACAGCTGTGTATGTCAAGCAACTCTATCCATTATTCATATCAAAATGGGGCGTGGGACAGCTAAAAAATGCATGTTATGCCCCCAGAAACAGCCTACAGTATAAATAGTGCTAAGGCTTCTTCATGATTTCTGTGAGTGCATCTGCTGCCTCTATCTGAGATTTATTTCTGAATTCATTGGTGAGTGTATGCAGATCAGATATCACAGAAGAGCTGGAAATAACAGGACTGTAAAGTCTGAGTATTAATTAGAGAAGTATCCTACAGTTATAATCACATAAACCATTATTATTGTCTTAACTTTTCATCCTTTTGATGTACAGAATGTGTACAGTGGCCGTTTATCTCAAAACACAGTAGCTGTTTATGCTATCGAAGTTTAAGATCAAAGTATTTTACAGCTATCATTTAATTAGAAACCAGTTTACATAATTCAGACTAGTTTTGCAAGCTGCATTTAGACATATTCCTCACTGTCCGAGACCGCCATTCAGTTCTTCTGCTCCTTCTATACTACTTCCTTGTACAGGCTTGAAGGTGCAGCTGGAAGCCCAATTCCTAGACATCCTGCAATCCGTCCAGTCTAGCCACTCAGATATTTTATTTCTTTTTTCAAAACAGACGGTTATTATTGTCCAGATATACTTCCACTCACTCTTTGCCTTCTCAATTATTTTTCATTGGATGTTTTTGCAGTCCTATGATATAAGTCTATCGAATTCATCCAACTGTTTATCCTTCCACAGTCTTTCCATTGATCGTTACCTCTCAATAGACCAACTTTATTGGTGATCAGATGTGCCACTTTATGTCCTTCCCTTCAAATGTGATAGAAGTCCACCTGCTCAAACTGATTTATAATCCACGGTGTCTCTTCAGACTTGAATGATTGAATTGATTTTCCAATCCTTCATTTTCCATTTCTTGATTCCTTGGATAATGGTTGAGGACTTCCCTTCTATAAACAATCTCTTCCAATTACATTGCACTTGAATTTTGAGGCCTTTTAGTAATTCATTTTCAGGATGAACAGTTCAATTTGGATAATTGAATTCAATCCTTCTCACTTATGGTATTGAGATCTGCTATATCTTTGTTAGATCCCAATTACTTTACATTATAAAGAAAGGTGTCAAAGATAGAATACGAGCTTGTTTAACAGCCCTAGCTATTAGGTGTTGTTTCAAAGTTAATCAATTCACTTGACGAGATAGCATTTTTCCTTGCTCATGAAAAAATTGGCTGCCCTCCATGATCTTGGGATATACCACCCCCTCCAGCTCCCACTGGGTTTCCTTTTGCCGCTCCATCTAAGCTCAATATCACTAAATCTTTTGGAGGTGAGGACCAAAAAATATATCCTTATAAAACCTTTAATGCCTTAACAAAAATTAACAAAACACTACATAATTCAAAATATTATAGGTTTATAAGTTATGATTAATGATTTAGGTTAACTTAGATATGTGTTTTTTTTAACTTTTAGCAGATCCACACTGGGGTTTTGTCCCAGAAATGACCTGGACATGCCGGTTCATTCATGGAAATGTCCAGGAAATGCCTCCCAACATTTCTGAAGAACCCTGGACATTTCCAGGGAGAACCGAGACCAGGATCAGTACCATGATTGTTTGTGGTTCAGGAATGGATGGGGATTATAGGGAATAAGATAACATAGACTGAGCTCAATCCCATGTTCAAAATAATGTTCATCTATGTACTGCCTGACGGTAAAATTGAAGGAACAGTAGGTTTACAGAATTCAAATGCCAATGATCATTTAATAGGTTGCATCGATGCATTTATTTCACACTCATGATCTCTGCATTGAACCACTGTGAAGGGCGTATTTAGTTTCTCTTTACATTCAGTTGTATTGGCTTTCCATCTGATCAAATCTGTTCAAGGGATGGAATTACTGGGAATTTCGTGACCTTGATGATAATCATCAAATGGTTGCAATAGTTCCTTACCGGCACTGTTATGTTTAATATATAAACATAGGAAACAAAACTAAATCTGTGTTTGCTAAAGTAAATCTTTTTTTTGAACTTGAACTTTACAACGATAGAAACTCTGTTTCTTAACATTTAGAAATTATTCCCTTTGATGGAAATGCCTGAAACTGCGTCCCAACATTCCTTACAGAGGGATGCCAAAATTGTTACTGAAATCGAAATTCTATTTATTTTTGTTTAAATAATGATCTGATTTTTTTCATCTATTGAATATTATATTCATATTTGTAATTACATATGATTTCAGGTCAGTTTCTGTTCTTGTAAAAGAAATCCACTGATATATTCTTAGATACTTTCACTCAAGATCAATAACTACAGAGTAGCTTCAGATTTCTCTAAATTAGTTAATGAATGAAGCGTTGCACAAGCATGTCTGGAAAGAAGTTAAAAAATAATAATTTATCTGATTGGTGATACAGGAATCTCCATGATACGCACATGTATGGGAGGCAAAAAAAAAAATAATTTATCTGATTTATCTGATTGGTGATACAGGAATCTCCATGATACGCACATGTATGGTAGCTTGCCTCCAGAGTTTGGCAGTCTCCACAAGATGAAAAATCTGTACGCCTTTCATTTTGTGTTTAATTTTTCCAAACCCTTAATAATTCTTTACAAACAATAACTGTTTAACATTCGTATAATGCATACACAAATTAGTTGATGAATGAGTATATGTCTAATATTATAGGCATAGCTATTAAAATCCAAAGGATTCTTACTTTGCATAGAATACTAGCAAATGATAGTAAGCAATTCCAGGCTAACAAGCTTTCGTTAAACAGGTCACTTCAGGCCAATTTATTTACTGGAACTGTTCCTGATTCGTGGATTTCCATGGTTAATATTCAACAGCTGTATGCTCCAGAAAAATTGGAATGAGGATTTCTTTTAACAATTTTAAACCTGATTTGCTTGATGCCAGTCACCTAAAGTTCAAATTATATTTCTATGCTTTATTTGCATTTCATTAGATATCTTTCATCTTAGAACGGATCATATTATGATTGCAGAAATCTTTTTGATAATCAATTAAGTGGACGCTTTCCTACCTGGCTTTCAAGATTCAGTACAAGAGTGTGAGCATTGTGGCAACCTTCAACTCAATGTTTGATTTGTGGGGCAATCATGAAGATATTAATTAGGTTCCCAAAGATGTAACATAGTGTTCAGTTTTGATTTATATATTTATTTGCTTGGCCTAAAATTCTCTATGCTGAAATTAAGTTTATTCAATGCTATGTTCAGAATTTTGGGTTGTAATTACTTTTTTGGGCCAAGGCCTACAGGCTTTCCTGAAAATGCGTAAGTTGCGATGCTCTCTGATTTCATCTATACAAGTAATTATTATGTGCAAGCTACGACTCTGGATAAAATACTGTTTTCTGGAATTTATATTGTAAATTCCAGCTATAGATATTGATGTCAAAATTGTCATTCTTAATTGTTAAGAGATTACTTTATTTAAATAGGCAGTGATAACTGACTCTTTTAGGACAACTGCAAAGGTGTTTTTACTGAGAGAATCTTAAATGTTTAGTTTTACAGGAAATTGTTTGGATTCTGACCTGGATAGTCATGTGAATTGCTTGGGTTCATCCAGTTGTGTTTCCTTTTATTCTCAACCGGAAAATGGTATGCATGCTTCTGTGCTCTTATGCGAATAATGTGAAAGTAAATATATACAACCCCTACGATCTACTCGAACTCATAAGTAATCAGGTGGCATATATTTAACGTTGTGATGGTCAACCTCCTCAATAAATTTAAACTAGGTCCCGCACAAGGTTGACAATGTTTAGGATAAATTTAGGTTATATTGTGTTACATCATGTTTCTATGTTTTTCATGGGTCTCAAAGGATCATACACTGTGTTCATGCCAATGAAGCTCGATCTGGATACCATCTTCAACATCACAAGCGAAACCACATGTGGGTTGCTTTAGGGGCTTCTCTATCTGGTATTTTGGTGCTTGTGATTATTATTATCACATTTTATGCATTGAAGAGAAAAAACAAAGAGACAGTAAGCTCAGAAGTGCTTCTTGTTGGCACCCAGTCAAGCACAGGTGCACCCTTGTCTAAATTATGTATATTTAGTAGTAAATCATGGAATGAACTTCTAATTTGTTTAATATTTTTTAGTATTAATCTATTTATCCATGAAAAGCACCCTAAACTCATACTAAACGTTGTTATCATTTTACTTTCTCTATGAGATAATAGATACCTTGGGAAGTGATAATACTGAACCATGGGAAGTCCCAAATGGAATACTAAGATTTAGTCTGGGTGAGATTCTGAAAGCCACAGAAGGCTTTAGTAAGACCCATGAAGTCGGCCACGGAGGCTTTGGTAAGGTTTACAAAGGCTATCTTGAAAATGGAAGTATAGTGGCCATCAAAAGGGCATCTCCTTCAAGCATTCAAGGGCACAAGCAGTTTCAGAATGAAATAGTTGTTCTTAGTAGGGTACATCATCGCTGTCTTGTAAAGCTTGAAGGCTTCTGTCATGAAGCTGGGGAGCAGGTCTGTCTTCATTTCTCTGAAGTATTATGTTCTCTTGCCTACATCTGAGGATGAAACCATCATCATCAGAAATAGCCATTGTGATTCTTTCAATATAGTTATTAAATGTAACTTACCAGGCTGATACAGTTAGCTCACTTTTGAGTTCTATTACAATGCAATTTTCTGTTATTGATCATTTATTTACATCTGTATCTGGCAGATTCTGGTGTACGAGTTCATGAAAAATGGCAATTTGAATGATTTGATATCAGGTACAGACACATGATTCCTTGTGCTCCATTTCTCTCTTATTTACTTTTAGGATCTATTAAAGATGTGTAGCATGCCTGCAATGCTTTAATGCATCAAATATATCAATTTCCTATGGAGTATGAGAAAAATACGTTGCATCAGCTGCTAGAAAACTCATGTTCACAGTATTACCATCCATATACTGTTTCATCAGATCAATGTCAGCTAACCGTCAGGTAGGAGATGCCAGGTTAGGAATGGACTGTGAAAATAGACAATGATATTGGTGCAAAACAAAATTGGATTCATTCCATTGTAAAGTAAAGAAGTTGTACAATTAAATAACCACAAATGTGGCTGTTCAGTTCATCTTCAACTACAAGACAAAAGCTTACACCTAGGATTAATAAAATATTATGTACAATAATATTACATCCCCCCCTTAATCCATAGGGGTTATAGTAACACCAAACATGCCTCTGAATTTTTTTAAATTTTTTCGTCTAAGTGCTTTTGTCAGATTATCTACTGGTTGCTCTACGTTTGGACAATGCATCAATTTTACACTGCCATCTTTTACATAATGCCAAATAAAATGGAATTTGGTGTTGATGTGCTTGGTTTGGTTGTGAAATATTGGATTTCTTGCCATTTGGATTGCATGAGTGTTATCAACCATCATTGTTGTAGATAAAACTTGTTTTTATTGGATTCATTCCATTGTAAAATAAAGAAGTTGTACAATTAAATAACCACAAATGTCACTGTTCAGTTCATATTCAACTACAAAACAAAGGCCTACACCTAGGATTAATAAAATATTATGTACAATAATATTACATCCCCACTTAATCCATAGGGGTTATAGTGACACCAAACATGCCTCTTAATTTTTCAAATTTCTTTCTTCTAAGCGCTTTTGTCAGAGTATCTACTGGTTGCTCTACGGTTGGACAATGTATCAATTTTACACTGCCATCTTTCACATTATGCTAAATCGAATAAAATTTGGTGTTGAAGTGCTTGGTTCGGTTGTGAAATACTGGATTTCTTGCCATTTGGATTGCATGAGTGTTATCAACCACGAGTGTTGTAGATAAAACCTATTTTTCCAGCAAATCTACAAGAATCCTTTTAAGCCATATGATTTCCCTGGTTGCCTCTAAAGTGGCTATATATTTTGCTTCCACTAAATAAATTGGTGACACTAACTACTTCTTTGATGTCCAAGTGATGATTGTTACTCCTAAATTCATCAAGAAACACAAAGTAGATTTTCCATTGTCAAAATCACTTGCATAGTCTGATTATGGAGATCCAAGTAGGTTGAAGCCTGTTGCTCTAGAGTATTTTAGCCCAATATTATGTGTTCTATTTAGATATCGAAGAACTCTCTTTGTTGCTATTGAGTGACTTTCTCTAGGTTGCATGAATTTACAAAGAACACCAACAACAAAATAAATGTTTGGTCTAGTTGTGGTTACATAGATCGAATTTCAAATGAGATGTCTATGGTAAGTTGCACCTACAAATTCTGTAGTATCAATTGAGGTCAACTTCAAATTTTGTTCCATGAGTGTACTGAGTGGTTTACAATCTATCATTCCAAATTTGCACAAAATTTCACCAATGTACTTCTATTGTGTGATGAAAATGTACTTGGGTTTTTGAATCACTTCAATACCCAAATAGTATTGAAGGTAACCTAAATTTGTCATTTCAAAACCTTTCATCAATTTTGCTTTGCCCTTTGCAGTGTACCTTTCATTATTTCTTGTGAGGATCAAATTATCCACGTATACAACTAGATACACAACTATTTTAACAAAAGAGTTGCATCTCCAAATTAAAAACGCTTGAAGTTCATGTTCAAGAGGTGCTTAGTGAGCTTTTCTTACCACGTTCTTGGGGCTTGTTTCAATCCATACAACGATTTTACCAACTTTTTGTCAACTGCAAAACCTTCTAGTTGAGTCATATAAATTGTTTCTTTGAGATAACCATTTAGAAAAGTAGTTTTCCTATCCATTTGATGAACTTTCCATCCATTTTGTGTTGCTAAAGCCAACAAAGTGCAAATGATAGTCACGCTTTGTGTTCTTGACCTTAATTGCAAAACATTTTGGCTAAGTTATGTAATTTGAGATCACCATTTAGAAAAGCAGTTTTCACGTCCATCTAATGAACTTTCCATCCATTTTGTGCTGCTAAAGCCAACAATAATGCGAATAGAAGTATATTTCGTTGTTGGTGCAAAGGTCTCATTTTAGTCTATCCCTTCTTTTTGAGCAAATCCGTTTTCCACAAGCCATGCTTTGTGTTTTTCAAGTGAGCCATCTTCTTTATATTTGTTTCAAAAGAACCACTTGCAACTAGCGAGTGTACAAATGGTTGAAGGATCAATTAATTTCCAAGTCCCATTCTTGACCAAGGCTTCATATTCAATTTTCATTGCCTTTCTCTATGCATTAACCTTTTAAACTTGTTTGAAAGAAGATGGTGTTGACAATTGTGACCCCACAGGTCAAATTGCCATCCTTATCATTCGAAACTTTGCATACCATGCCATTTTGTCTTCAGAGCTCAGTAATTGGTCCTGAAAAGTCCTTGAAAAATCCATGGTTAACAGGGCTTAGGGTTGTTTAGGTAATTTAGGGACTTTTCTTTCACTCGTCTTGTTCTTTGCAAGAAGTTATTAATGTTCCTTAGAGCAAATCCCAAGAGGACAAGCAGAAGACTTTGGGTTTTCAAAAGCAGATTTATACTTCGGGCTTTCATGGAAGGAAGACTTTGGAAATAATTTCCCCAAAAGGTTCTTTTCTTGAGAAATGGTCCTATGTGAAAGTTCCAAAGAGTTCTTTTGGAAGCAAAGGTGCCCCTTCAAAATTTCCGAAAGGTATTTGCAACTTTCCCGAAGGAATTGGTCTTTCCAAAAATCCCGAAGGTATTCTTCTTAGCAAAAAATAGTGTTTTTCAACTTTTCTGAAGGGTATAGGCAAAAAGTCCGAAGGTTCTTTCTTTTTGGGAGGGTGCACTTGCAAAAAAGCCGAAGGGTCACTTAACTTTTCTGAAGGGTCATTTCTTTCGAGAAAGTGACAATCAAAAAGTCCGAGAGCTCTTTTCCTTCGGGAAAGTCCATTGCAATTTTTTCGACGACTATTACACAAAGTGCCAAAGGGGCTCTTTTCCTTTCGGAAAAGTCAATTTCAAAAGTTCCGAAGGTCTCTTACCTTCGGGAAAGGTGCTTGACAATTTTTCCAAAGCCCTTTGCAAGTTTTTCGAAGCCCTTTTCAACAATTCCGAAGGGTCATTTCTTTCACCCAAAAGACCATTTACAAAAATCCGAAGGGACTTTTCCAAAAGTCTGAAGGTTTATTACAACTTTTCCAAAAGGCAAAAAGGGCTTGTCAATTTTTTTGAAAGGACTTTTCAAAAAGTCCAAAGGGCACATTCCAATAATCCAAGGTACCATTTTCAAAAGCCCGAAGGTATGAATTCCCGCGGACAATTTGTCCGCGAGAAAGTGATTAACAAAAGTCCGAGGATATGAATTTGTTCGAAGGAATTGTCCATTACAAAAACTCGAAGATATAATTTCCTTCGGACAATTTGTCTGAAGGAATTGTTCAAGGTGAAAGGGAGAAATTCTTTTGGGCAATTTGCTCGAAAAAAAGAAAGAACAGTCGAAAGGAAAAGGCTTTGGACAAATTGTCCATGAGAAATGAACCAAGCAAATTGTCCGAAGAAATAATATCGGGAGAATTGCCCGAAAGAAAGAAAATTTGAAGGAAATGAATGGAAGGAAAGGTTCCGAAAGAAATAAACAGGGACAATTCCTTCGGACAATTTGTCGGAAGGAAATGAAAGAGAAAGAACATTGAAGAAAAGTGTGAAGACAGATTTCCTTCGGACAAATTGCCCGAAGGAAAGGTTCATAAGAAAAGCCTGAGGAAAATAAGTTCAAGAAGTGTCCGCTAGAAAATTTTGAAAGGAGGACATTACAAAGAGCCCCAAAAAAAGCCCACAGTAATTGACCAAAACAAAGAAGGGTAAAGGAAATATAAAGTTACCCAGTGCAAATCTAAAGGACCAATTAGTCGGGGACAAGTGGCATAATCACATTCATCTAGTGGGATTTCAATAGCCAATCAGCAGAAGACAACGAGGACTTCTCCTTTCGACTCCTATGATGTAGTTCACAGCGCACATGTAGAACATGCAGAGTGACCCAAGCTCGATTAGACGCGTCCAGCATAGCGCAAACATGCGAAAAAAAAACAAAGACATGCATTTGCCTTCAAGTACGGCTCTCTCAGTTCCAAAAGGGAGACTTGAATGCATGAAGGGCTTGAAGAGTTTAACGTTGGATGGCTAATCAAGGAGAGCTTAACATAGAATTTCATGCATCCAATCTTGTTTATCTTGTTAATCAAAGCCTTTTCAAACACTTCCAACTCAACTTCAAGTGGAGTTTCTCTTTGAAGATTTGGCGTAGCTTTCTGTGCATAGAGCAGATTAGTCCAAGATGGGTCCACCATCTAGACTTCTACGGCAACCTTGAAAATTCATGCAGGTTTGACGAATTTTGAAGATTTTAATAATGATTATTGCATGGGCTCTCCATCATTTTCAATGCCAAAGAGATTTTCATGCAAGATAGAAGACAAAAAGATATTATTTGAAAGCTTAGTTATCTTTTGATAGCTGAAGTTGGACTTGTGAGATGTAGGAGTTGATCTCCTCTCTAATTTCAGCACCACTCTCTTGGCTTTCTATGTTTTTTCTATATAAGGTGACTTTTTCAGCGATTTAAAGGATCCCTCTTTTGGCAAGATCAAACTCTGCCAAAATTTGAGTTTTGTAACCTTTTCAAATAAATAGAAAGATTGTTTTCAGATTCCAAGATGCTGGTATAGTGTATTTATGTCAGTAATTTGTATATGTGATAGAATTTTCTTCCTTGTCATGTCTTGATTTTTACTTGGTTACTAATTGATTAGATTATGCAAGTCATGTTCTTTGTTTGATGTCTTTTGACTGAAGTTACAACAGATGTAAGTCGCTGGTTAGTGCCTTGAATTAGGTCTATTCCATCATTTCCCTCAAGCTTTGATCACCAAATAAAACCTTTTCATGAGATACTAATTCATAGGAGTCAATTGAAGTTAAAAGTTCAGTCTTTTTCTTGTCTAATCAGTGTTTTTAGGAGCTCAAATTGAGTGGATGAACCAAAATACAGGTGTATCAACATCATTAGATAGGGATTTTTTCCTTAAAGTTTTCTTTTTTCCCTTTTCTTGGTAGTTTGTAGCATAGAGATTCTAATTGATACACCAAATGGAGCTAGCTTTTAAAATTTAGAGACTCGATCCGTTGATTAGGCCACCCACAACATAGGATTGTTTCTATGTTTTAGCAGACTGTGAAGGCCTAAAACTACCTTCACAAGGGTGCGAGTCTGATTGACAACTGTTGGTTCTAAATCAAAAGCATTATTGATTTCTTCTTCTAGAGGGTCTTCCAAAGTAAACTTTTCTAACTTATCTTGAATCTCTTCTAGGAACTTATTTGTTTGTTGTGTGGTTGTGTGTACTTCAAATAATTGTTTTTTCCAACTTCATCAGGTCTGACATCTTTCAATGTTTGTGTGGCCCATTTTAGGATCTTTTACTGTGTTTTCTACAAAATAACTAGTGTCTTGTTTTATTGACTTGAAGCTCCTTCATTGTCTAGCATATGTTCATCCTCTGATGAAGTTTCATTTTCTTCCACTAAGGGATTTTAGTTTGCAATTACAGGATACCATACAGATTCAACTTATTCCCAATTACATGTTTGTCCCGCACTGTTTGGAATTTCCCTATCATTCTCCTTGAAAACATCCAATTTTACAAATTTCTCTAATCATATCAATTGTCTATTAATGTTCATTGTGTCCTTTGTGGTTTCATAGAAAACATCTCTTGTAATGAGAAACTTCTTGTTTTTTTCATCAAATAATATGTAGGCCTTTGAGGATTTTGAATATCCCTAAAGGATGCATTTTTTACTCCTATGGTCCAATTTATTAATTTTTCCTTGGGAATCAATGCGTAGCATCTGGATCTGAAACCCAAAAGATGTCACAATTAAGGAAGATGACCACACCAAACTTCATATGGAGTTTTCATTTGAAGAGTCGGTGGTGGTGACCTATTGTAGAGATAGATTGTTGTTTGAGCTGCTTCTATGTAGAAATGTGGATTTAATTCCTTGAAATACAACATTGCCTGAACCATGTTCATCATAATAGAATTAGATTGAAGCCACAAGCCGTAAATACATTATTAAAAGTAGCCATATAAATAGTTAATACACTCCTATAATCAAAGAAACTAACATAGCGGACTAATAATAAGAATAACCATAAGCTTAATAAAGCTTAGTGGTAAACCTACAGCTAAAAAATAATAGTTAAACAAACTATAAGCCAAATATAAATCTACATGTTATATGCTTTACATTAGCAATTTATTCTAATACCCTCCCTTAATGACTAAACGACATGTCTTGGTCATTATTACAATAAAAGGATTAAGTCCATATATGAACTTATAACCAAAATGTAGTTCTGCTCCCACTGCAACAATGTATACAATTGTCCCTACTGTTGCCAATCCATCTTATTGGAGTACATGGGTAATGAGCTGCTGCAACCGCCAAGTAGAGTAGGAAATGGTGCTGAATAATGGGTTAATAGATTCGATGGTTCCTTGAATTGTTGTCATATCTTGGATATGACACGCTTTGCCTGTTTGTTAGAGTGATCAGTGTCAACAAAAAAATTTAGAATATACATTAAGACTAAACAACATCGTTGCCTCGAGCTATTGAAAACCCAACCCCTATTACTTCCTTTGTTGAATAATTTTGGGATATTTACTATTCACAATACACGTGATTTTTTTGTATGCCTCTTCCTCTATCACCAACCTTCATGGAAACTTCCATTTTGGTTTGTCTTTGGTTTTTGAACTTGTGATTGATTTCAATACCTGTGAAACAATAATAAGAGAAACATTTATCTGCTCTTCACCTTGCACATTCTATTTTCTTGACCTTGTAGATTGCCCTTCCAACAAGTAAGACAATTCATTGTTCCATACATATTTCATTGTGGTATGGTACCACTTAGGCCTTTTGTGTTGGTTTTCTTGATTTGATTGTGAAGAGTGAGAAACACTCTTTGCACCACCAAAACTTGACTCTTCTAATTTTTCCGTCTTTGAACCCTGTTCAAATTTAGTACTAAAACATGCTCTAGAAACATTATCAGTATGTAGCAATATGTTACTATTAGTAGATTTACCATTATCAGAAAAGAATGGTACTTTCTCATTTATATCAACATCTTTACTAACCACAATTTTTTATGTAGAGTCATATATCAATTTGTATGCATCTCTCTGTTCACAATAACCAACAAACATGTATACTTTGTCCAATATAGTAGTGGATCCAAAAACACGAAAATTACTTACATCAATTGTTTTTTTAGACCATGTTTTTTTGGTGTTACATTTTGCAAGGCTTGTGTGCGACTTCTATTGAGTGTACATCATTAGATCCACAGCGTCTGCTCAGTACATTTTGACTATCCACCATACACCATGGCATCTCCATAACTGTCATGTTCTAGCTTGTCATGATTTCATTCTCTTGTGTAGAATATTGTCTATGTATACCTTCTTTCTTACAAAATTCCATGAATCTTTCAGAGACAAACTCATCGCCATCAACCGATTTAAAAACTTATACATGGTTCTCTCCATGTTTCTCTACCATAGCTTTCCAAGCAAAAAAGTTAGAAAAACATTTTGACTTTCTATGCAGAAAACAAATCCACATTTTCCTAGAAAAGTCATTATAATCAACGAGTAATACAAAGCTCCAAATATTGAAGGTGTCCCCATTGGACCATGCAAATCCACATTTACCAAATTCAATGCATACTTAGCTCTTTGTTCCTTACCAATGTCAAATGAATGTGAAAATTGCTTATCTATTTGACATCCTGAATATACATTCTAACTCTTTATAGAAAACATTCTATTCACCATGTTAGTCTGACTTAATGTATGCAAATGCTTACAATCAAGGTGATCATACCTCTTATGCCATAGTTCATTAGTGCTTTCAACCGTTGCTAGTGCATGCTCTTTTGCTACTTTGGGCTCAATCAACTTATATAGTCCCATGTTACCACTACTTACAACAATGACATTCTTTGCATGAAGATTACTAACCATGCATATATTTCCTTTAAACTCCACACAAATATTAAGATTCAAAGTTATTTCACTTATAGAAATAATATTTTTGTTTATGTCAGGAATGAACCGAACATTCTGAAAATTATTTACATCAAGTGTTTTTCCAGATCATGCTTCTTCTGGGGTTACATTCTACAAGGCTTGTGTGGGACTTCTGTTGAGAGTGTACACAATTGTATTCATAGCTTCTGCCTAGTACTGATGTGGTACATTCTGGATATCCACCATACACCATGCCATCTCCATGAATGTCATGTTCTACCTTGTTATGTCAGAACAGACAATGTGGCAAAGTTTAAGCTGCTTTTGCCTTACAGTTTTCCAGGTACGGAATTAGCCATGAGTTTTCAAGTCATTTTAAGTAATTTTAAGGCAAGAAAAATACATTTTTTAAAATTTAAAATGAATAATGTTTCAAACATTATAAAACTATAGAAATTTTTGGTTGCCCTAAATATATATGAAATGCGCAAACTTTATCTTAAAAAGGTTGTAAGCTTGAATCAACCAATAAAAAATCAACTGTACCAATCATCCATGGCATGCTCCAACAAAGATCAGCAGTACAAATGGAACCTTTCTTCTTTGCTTGGTTTCAATTCAGCTTATCACAGAGCAATTCAGTGCAACTTTCACACAACATAGAAGTTAAATGGAGAAATAAAACATACAACAATGAGAGCTTTGTCACAAAGATTGTGCCTCAAGCTAGCACGCTATCCTCCTAATGCATTCACGCCTCTCTCTTGCCAGTAGCTTATACTGTTCATAGCAGTCCTCAACAAAACACAAAACAAAATCAAGTGAAATCAGCCAATAACAGAGCTGCACCCTTCTCCAACAGCTGCGTCTAGCTATAGAGCTGTGTTCTTTCCAATGGTGCCTTGCCTTTACAATTCTTTGTCTTCTCTTGTGGATGGCGCTCTTTGCAGCAGTAGTAAACAAAAATAAAGAGACCTCAGGAAATATTAAATGCAAATACAATCAGAAGCAACGCCCAGATCAATTTGCATATTATTTTGATTGCTCCAACAAGAAGAAAATAACAAAAAATATTATTTGTTAGTGGGCTGCACTTCTCTACTCAGCCACGTGGTTCTTGCTACAGGGAGCTTCCCACTCTTTCTTTATTTACCACACCTCACACAGAATGCTATTATACCCATCAATATAAATATTGCTTTCTTTGTCTTACTAAACTATATTTTGTTTCCTCTCACCTTCTAGGCTAACCAGGAAAACACAAGCTACCTTTAGACAATCACACATCTCTTCTCTCCCAGGGTTTTCCAACAGTAAGCTCTGAAACCATATTAGAATTAGATTGAAACCACAAGCCGTAAATACATTATTAAAAGTAGCCATATAAATAGCTGATACAACTCCTATAATCTAGGAAACTAACATAACAAACTAACAATAAAAATAACCATAAGCTTAATAAAGCTTAGTGGTAAACTAACGGATAACAAATAATAGTTAAACTATAAGCCAAATGCTTTACAATAGCAATTTATTCTAATACATCACGGTTTTGTTCATGCCCTCAACTACTCCAATTTTTTGAAGAGTGTAAGGGACTGTGAGATGATGCTTGATCCCATTTTGCTTGAAATAGGGTTCAAATGCTTTTGATGTGAATTCACCACTATTGTCAGTGCTCACTGTCCCAATATGGGCTTGTTCTTTATTTTCAACCATTGTTCAAAACTTTTGAAAAGTTTCGAACGCTTTTGATTTTTGCTTTATAAAATAGATCCTGGTCATTCTGCTATAGTGATCAATGAACAACATAAAGTACTTATGACCACCAATAGAAAGAATTGATAGAGAACACAAATCAAAGTGAATTAATTGCAATTTCCTTTCAGCTTTCTAGTCTAATTTTTGAAATGGTTCTCTTTCATGTTTAGCCAAGATGCAAGCTTCACATTTTTCAATATTTTTGGGTAGAGTTGGCAAACATACAATACCATTCTTGTGCATTGTTATAACGTTGTCATAGTGGGTATGCCCAAATATTGCATGCCACAAAAGACTTGTTGACATGCCTCCTTCAATGGGATGGGCAAATTTTGGTGAAACAACTTTCCTTCCTCAAATTCTGTCAAGACAACTACGTTATCACAATTTCTTTTGATAAATACCTCTCCATCATCTAGCAAAATGGAGTGGCCTTGTCAAATGAGCATTGAGGACAAGAAGTTTTGTTTTAGTTAAGGTTTACGGCATTGTCAAGAGTGAAATTTGGAAGTCCTAGTGACGAGTCAAATTGTTCCTTTCCTTTAGGTTACATAGTTGTTTTGTATGCAAAATATACTAGACCACATCTTTATTCATGAAACTCCTCATAAAATTCCCTTCGAAAAGTCATGTGTTGTGTGGCACCAATATCTAGGACCCAAGTATTATCTGAAGATGAATTTGTTGAGGCATTATTGGCTTCATCTAAAACAGAAAGGACAAATTCACTTGTGAATTGAGATGAGTCTAGTTCTGAGGTTTTATTCTTTTTGTTTTTAATAGACCTCAATCTTGTCACATGATGTTTTGCATTCATGAGCCTCATGACTCTCTTTTCTACCATCGTTTGCAAAACAAGTTTTATCTGTCATGTTGCTTTTCAAGATGTTGACCATATTTTTTTCTAGTTTTTCCTTCTCATCCCTTATTTTTCTCTGACTTTATCATTTCCATCATTCTTGGAAGAGGAAGCCTAGTTGGAAGAATTACCTTTTTGATGAGCATAGAAAATACTTGCACCTATAGTTTCAGTTTTTCTTCCAAAGGCTTTTTCTCTTTCAGTGATCTTTTCAATCAGTTGATCAAAAGTGTGTCTTCAATTGTTTTCTTGCTTGCAAAGAATCCAAATAGGTTGAATATTTGAGAAAAATAGCTTTTATGAAACCAATCACATATACATCATTTTTTGCACCAACAACTTCAACATCATGCATGATTGTGCGGATTTCTGAAGCCAGACTCATTAATCACCATTTTTCAATTCAATACTGAACGCTTTGAATCACAATTGTATGTATTTCAATTCTGATTGGGAATCATACAAATCATTTAGCTTGTTTAGTGTTTCCATTGGTGTGTTACACCCTTGTATCTGAGGATTTTTTTTTGCATTAATTGAGGCTCTTATCAAGGCCAATGCCTTTGAATTTTCATACTTCTTAGGTGAGCAATGGGAGGCACAAAAATTTATCTGAAAATTTCCCTAGGGTTCACAATCTTTCAAGTGAAATAAACCAAGTTCCGACACAATCTTTGGCAAGGAACCTGTCAAACTTGCAAGCACCTTCAGAAAAAGGTGAGGGGAACTTAGAGCAAAGCCATTTCCATGAACATTGGTTGGGTACATCCCTTAGAAACATCATTGGAAATCCATGGAATCCACAAGGAAGACGGCCTACACACCTACAAAATACAGATCATACAGTCATAGGTCTATCGTGGTTTAGGAAACAATCATAGGTTAAGTGTATTTGTATTGAATTTGCAAGAAAAATGAAACTAAAAAACCAAAATTGCAACACCAACCCAAAAAATCAATCCAAATATATTTTCCAAACAATACAATACCTACAAAGGGCATGCAGTAAGTATTCACACTTCAACTCAAATAGATTATTTTATTTTCCATTCCTACATTCTTTTTAAGCGAAGTGTTTGATGTAAGTCTTACGTAATCACTTTGTTGAGAATATTTCTATGATTCATTAAACAATATAGGAATACATATAGTTCAACATCAAAGGGTAGATAGAAGGAGCATTTACAATGGTGTATGAGATCTTTAATAAAAGCAACAATGAATAGTTTCCATCTTTTTACTTGTACACTAAATTCCCTTTCATTTCCCCCTTGACGCAATCCATCTAGTAGTCTAGCCAATGTGCATTCCATATCTACATTTATTCGTAAGTTTAGTATAAACAAGATAGAGCGAAAAGGCACAACTCATTCACAAGGATGGAAGTCAACATGACACAAGGGCCTTAACAAGCCATAACCAAGTTTACACAAAGGCCACAAAGAGTTCATGACTCCAACAAGTCCAAGTTGCTCCATTGCCCCAAGATTCTCCTACAATACAATAAGCTTCAAGGACTCCAAAGGGTGAAAACTAAAGTGTGGAGTGCTCACCACCCAACCAAATATGACATCATCACGTATGAGATGCTAGCCAACCCCCAAACCCAAATGCACACATATCCAACCATTAACACAACAATTTTGGGGGATGGAAAATCAATAAGGTTTAGGGGTATCCACAAGACACAAGATTCACTTAACACTTTGCACATACACAAGCCACCATCTACATGACTCTCACAACACAAAAAAAGAGTTTTAAGGGCTCAAAGTGCTCTCCGTAATACCCAAAGCAAGAAAAAAGGGGACTTAGTGGCCCAAAGAGCTCTCCATAAAATCAAAATTAAGGAGTAAAAGGGTCGCCGACCATATTGATAATTTCTTCAAGAAAGATTTGTCTTCTTCACTTGTGAACACACATATATATACACCTATTTCTCCAACTTTTCTCCTCAATATCACCATTCCAACCACAACCATACATCCACCACCATTTCCATACCAAAATCATTACCAAACTCCATATAATAAAGTGGGTGGAGTGGCTACAGGGCTTGCCTGTACAAGCCCCAATCTCACCAAAATAAGCATGTGCCTCAAACACAAAGAAAGGGGGTGACCACCTTCCTCAACTCCTAAACATGAGCCCACTTGGGCATCGTCAAATAACAATGATCTACACAACTACATAGTCAAAACAACAAGAACGCATTCAAGGATTCCCTCCCAAGACCAGAAAATCAAACACAAGTTAAAACACAACGGCTCACAAGCTTTCTCATGGATTCCAAGGTAGAGACACAATTTTTTAACAAGATACACACATCAACAAGAGCAATTTACATACATGGAATATTCAATCAAACACATACATACAAAAACAATAAAGAGGGTTTCAATAGGATGATGGCCTACCTCAAGCCCTTGCAATCTCCTCACTTGATCCAAACTCTCTCCCAAGGACACTCAATCCAAGAACCAACCCCAAATCAGCTAGAACTTTTTGCATATATAGAAAAATCTAATATTTTCCTAATTATTTTCCACTTGACAATGATACCCTCACCCTTTCTAAGATCTATCATTGTCTGTTACAAATATAATAAATGCTCTTAACAAATTTCTCTTATCAAGACTCTTACAAATCTCTTATCAGGACCCTCACCTTTCATTTTCCAAGCACTTCAAACTCTCTTTTAAATCTCTGATTTTGGAGACTCTATGTATCCAAAGAAGTTTTAAAACTTTGGGAAAGCTAACCTGCCTTAACCTCTATCACCCTATAATCTAGAAAACACCTAGAAAGGTTTCCTCTTGGTCATAATCACACTCTAAAAGTGGCCTCCAAGTACAAATCCGAGTTTCAACTTTTGAAAAGATTTGTGGGTCACTCAACCAACCCCACATACACTTTGAACCCTTCCAAGAGCTTATGACAGCTCAACCTCAAAGGAAAGTGATGGGTTAGGCATATGAAAGGTTGTGTCTAAATGACACAAGGCCACCACATCACACTACACTTGGTACACACTCAACATACACTTGTCACATTTTACTAAATCAATGAACATAAACTAAAATCATAATTTAAAGCCACAATATTACACAAATTGCAATTACATGTCTTTAGCACATTCACAAAACATAAACATTTACAAGATTAAGACTAAGGAGGCTTGTGGGTAACACAAACAAAGAATTGGTTGTCCCCCAAGATTTTATGCGTGCATTTGTATCGATTTCTTTGGCTATATGTAACATGCACACTTGACGTGAACCTTCAAATACATCCAATAAAAATATATCTACCTAGTACTAAACAATTGTAAGCAATGTGTTAGCAAGATAATCAATCATATATGACCTGAAATCAATAATTCAAACGTTAGAATTAATGAACTACGAAAATCTATCACGTACAACATCATATCCTAACAAGCTATTTCATATGAACCATGTATCATAAGAATGAACTGCATAATCATGAACCTCCATACATCATATCAGTATAAACATGTATATCAAAATAACCTAGATATTCTAAAGTCCCAAAATATCTCTACTCTATGTCAAAATTAACAACATGATAACCAAACATAATGTCGCTATCCAAATACAATCCTAGGCACAATGTACCGCAAAATAGATATAACACAGTCTAATCAGGTATATGAGATAAAACCAAAGGAGGAAAATATGGGAACAAAATTGGGCATCACATCCCCCTCCCTTTCTTCAGAATGGTCATGTTCATGCTCTACAATCGGTTTCTTTGCAACTACTTTTCATCTTCCACAACCTCATTCTTAATAATCATTAGTGTTTTCTCGCCATTGGCATGCTTATGACCTCTAGTCGATTTGTTGTCATAGTGCCAACATGGTCCATTTTCTATGCCTCCTATTGAGGAGAGATATTTGTAATTTTTCTTGGTGTTAAAGAGTTGGCCACATTTCTACCAACAACATTGGTGACATTTATATTTCTCCATACCATAGTGTGCCTTGGTGTGAATCTTCTAGTAGTAGAGTTTCGTTGCTCAATGTACAATGCTTGTTACATAACTTTCCCAACTATACAAAGCTCCAACAAATGAGCATCGTACTTAATCTGATCATTAAGTCCATTGATGTAGAATTGTGACCTCTGATAAGGTGTCACATCTAGAATCTGAATTGCCAATTTCATATGCTCAACATAATATTTGACTATAGATCATGCTTGTTTCAGATTTATCAATTGGGTGAAATAACTTCTCTTCCATGGTTGCTCATAGTGGGTTGCTAAATCATTAGTAAATTATTTCCAACTAAGAACTTGCCCTTGCTTGTCACTTATCATCCCTCAGTGCCACTGATAAGGCTCAGATTCTAAATGTAGTAAGGCTACGTCAAACATTACATTTTCGAGTATATTATGAAGCTAAATACTACTCCATGAGACTTATCCTTGAAGTTATATCCATACTATCAAACTTGCAGATGTATTTTTTGGGTAGGCTCAATGTTGGTCCTTTGAAATGCTCCCTTGTCCCTTGGTTTGGTGTGTTTTGGTTGTGCCCCTTAGGGTGATTACACTATGTATGAAT
This sequence comes from Torreya grandis, assembly GCA_037957365.1. Classification (NCBI taxonomy): domain Eukaryota; kingdom Viridiplantae; phylum Streptophyta; class Pinopsida; order Cupressales; family Taxaceae; genus Torreya; species Torreya grandis. The sequence continues at coordinate 3,770,850 of JARHVA010000453.1, read as the reverse complement.
GGTTGGAATTGGCCCAAATCCCTTAGGATGATTATTTTGGGGCTTCAATTCGGAAAATTGTTCATGTTTAAACTTACCTAAACCCTCATTTAAACCTATTACAAATGGAGAAAACAAATTATCCATGATATAAGTCATCACTTTTTCACATCCTGGCAGAATGTTTCTTTTGACTTTAGGTGATGGACTATAAAGAGAATCATTGGGATTAGTAGTTGTGGAAAATTCATCTGATCCAAAAGGTGGGGAGGATGACATTGCTATTGACATGGTTGTTTTCCTGGCTCTAGATTTGTGATTAGGTAGGGGAGGAAAGTGCCTGGTGCGCATGGTAACCATAAGCAATTTGTGCTTTATTGACAAACATGAGCCTTATTGTAATGTCCCTTTTAGGATAGATTTATGCAAATTTGGAATTTGTGATAAACCCTTAAAATGAAAATACGAACTCTCATTTTTTTTTATCAAACCTTAACCACAATAAATTTCAGAATTCTACAAACACTTATTTTAGATCAATATTTAATTGCCACAAACCTTTGCAAAAATTAAGAGAAGTACAACCATACAAAATATTTCAAAATTTGAATTTCTGAACTAAATATATAGCTGGAAAATATTATAAAAATACCAGTTGGAGTGTACTATCAAACACCAAAATCAACCTCAAATTGCCCCTAAAATTGCAATCTCAAACCCTCAAAGGGGATCGCTGCCCTAGGAGAGAGCTCCCAACCGAGTCTCAACCCTTACAGAGGTTGATTACAATTGCGCACTAGCTCAACAAGCTGTCCAACTGCTGCGCTCCACTTGGAAAGATGCCTTAGACCTTAAATCTGTCAATTCCCACTCAAATATGACCTCTGAATGAAGTCACCCGATAGACATTGAAGGGTTTCGTCCTCAATATCCGAATACCAAAGAGGGTTTTCATCCTTTAGGGCTGAAACCATAAACAAGCTGCTCAAACTTTAAATATTAGTTGATCCAAATGACATAAGTCAAAAAATGAACCTCCTTTCCTTTAATACCCTTTCCGACTCAAACTCCAAACTTACTTTATTTTAATAATAAAACATAAGTTACCGACAATAAATATTTCTGGCTAACTTAGTCATATTATTACTCCTATTTTTAAGTATTTAATAATACTTTTTATTTTAATAATAATAATATTATTAAGTTTCTCAAAAGATTAGAAATGACCGGGCGCAACTTAAATAATATTATTAATTGTTTTAATATAGAAAAAAGGACATTACAATCCACCCTTCCCAAAATTACTTGCTTTCAAACAATTGTACCTATCAAATGAGATAGCTCTTGCCACAAAACATAGTGTGATATATCCCCAATGGATGCTGAATGCAATTCGTCCTCAAGATGATCCTCCAAAATTTGTTGATACCTGAAGGCACCCACAAACGCGCATAAGACTGAAAGCTGCCATATGTTCTCCCCATTGTGCAGCGGTTGTCCCACTTGGCTCCTCCCACATAATGAAGGATCTAGAATACCACACCTTTGAGTTCCAATGGATCCTTCCATGATTTGGTGAGCTCCTTCCAATATATGGTGAAAATCAGAGTATGAATACGATGGGGGCAAGTTACAACAGCTACAAATCACTTGGAATGAAATATCCCAAACCAAGAGATATTGTTCCAAACTTGCAAAATTCCTGACTTTTAACTTGTAGGCATTTTATCAAACAGTTTGTATGCAATCAATTATTAAAGATTTCAGCTTGTAATCATTTGGAGGTATTTATCTAAGATTAAGATACTTTGATCCTACTGACATTACAAAATCACTTTAACTTGCATAAATTGATTGGGCATTACATCAAACAGTTGGCATGCATTCAATATTAAACTCAAAAAATTATTATTCTTTTGAACTGCTATCATTAGTTCACATGTACTGCTAATTGGACTGATTAGTGTTGTGCCATCCCTTATAAATGACATTCAACTTATATAAATAAAATTAGATGAACCTCATCAATGGTAATGTCCAGTTTCTCTCTCTGTTGACTAATAAGGACAGAGGACAGAAGTGGGGGTCTGGTCCTTGATACTAGTGAGTTGATCATCATTGACTTAGATTGTTGGCTGTGCTGTTTGACAAGTATTTGCTATTGTCTAACAAAAACTTGATTGTCATTTGAATTTAGTTGATTGCTGACCACGCATGGTACAAACTTGATTGTTTCGCAAAGCTATGTTGATTGTTAACCCCTGCTTTAACTGTTGTACCTTGACCAAGAGTCAATGATGCTGTAGCAATTTTGCTTGCTACTTTCTTTAGTTGTCTAACCTCTATTTTTTGTAAGGAAAATTTCGGCATTACATTGAAGAAAATTTCAAGGTTTAGAATTTTTTGTTGTCTTGTACAACATTTTTTTCCTAATAATGAGTCCTTTCCAAAGCGTCTATGTCAATGGCCAATTTGTTTAAGCAGCTTTATTGGATATTATTATGTTCCAAGTCTGGATCTCAATCAAAATGATAATGAGACTTAAGGCAATCTCTGTCTGAAGCTCATCTTCATTTCTTCAAGAAGAGAATACCAACAATCCTCTTGTCGACATGCAGACAATGGGAATTCATCTCCTACATGATACAGGAGTATGCAGGCAAACTTGGTTTGACAAAATGGGAAGAGATAGGTGAACTGCTAGTGCACAGACATTGGATCATTTCAGTTCAGGGATAGATGTGTGAGTTTGAAAGAATAGATCAGACAGCTGTGCATGCATGTAGTTCATCTTCCCTCTGCTGTGAGAATGATTGGGCAGATTTGGCATGACTATGAGCAAGTAAGATTTTCATTGTCATGATTCAAGTTCACTTCTCTGTCTTATGACAAACAGAGATGGGAGAACTATGGATCTACAAACATACCTTGGCCCTTCCTCTATAGGGATTTTCAGGTATTACAACACAATGGGGCACATGATGTATGTTGGGAAAACGGTAAGGTACATCAAAATAATATATAATGGGTTTATCCCACATGTATTGGAAAAAACATATATAAGGGCTTATTTATCTTTTATATCACTATATAAAAGATCAGTAAGCCCTTATATTCTTGGGAATTTTTTTGATATGTGCCTCTTTCTTTTGACTGCCATTATGCTGAACTTAGACCTGGGATACTATAAATATTTTGTTGTCGTCTAGTTCAGTGGCTGCTTTTTGAGTTGGTGGGAGCACACATGGATTGTTGAGGATGTGATAAATTCTGTGTGCATGATTTCAAATTCCAGACTAGTTTAATTTTAATTAATAAATTCCCCTTGTGGGGTGACCTGTGGCTTAGATGCCACAACCAAGGGGTATGTCTTATGTCAACAATACCCAGAATTTGCACCCATTTTTGTATGTTGGTGTATGCCACACCTAGTGAGTTGGATGTGGTATTTAATCCTTTATTGTGTCTCTTGGGGATTTGAACCTAGGGTTTCACTTTTGAAGCCCTATTATTTTAGGGTTACGAGTTGAGCTCATCCCATTTGACAAATCCAGGCTAGTTTTACTATCAGTTGTGTCAAGTATATATGTGAGTGGTTGTGGGGAAGATCACAAAAGCTCTTTTGGAGGGTCAACAGGAGCTTATGGGTGAGAAGTAGAGACATGGGATGCAAAGTAGGTGGCAAGGGAGAGGTTTTTAGGGATAGAGATTGAGATTATGATTTGTGGTTTTGGTGCAAGTGATTATGAGTGTTAATGGTGAATAGTGCTACGGAAGGAGAAGAAAGAACAATAGATGAGAAATTTAGAGGAAGGTGACAATGATGTACCTACTAATAGTAAATTGTCTGTAGGGCTTCATGTGCAATCAAGCAAAGTGGGACGGTGTTATGTGATGTGGTACCTGTTTATGCAGAAATTGCACCCTTTGGGAAGCTTATCTATGTAAGATATGGGGAGTATCACTAAAAACCTGAAATTGATACAGTTAAAGTGGAGGGCCATGGTATTTAATGCCACAATGTTTTACCAAGACTTCAGTTTGTTTGATATTAGATAAGTCAGCCAAGAAATTGGTCAATCAGTCTTTGAAGTCTGTGTTGCTCATGATCATACCCCAAAAATCTAGAAAGGTGTGGCTTCAACCCGAATTTATTCCATTGTAGTGCCATAACAATTGAAGTAGTTGAATAAAGTACTAGAAGAATACTCTGGATTGTATTAATCAATATCTGGTGGCACATGCACTCTTTGGGGGGCCTATCTATATGAAATATGGGAGTATTAATCAACCTGAAATTGATATAGTTTAAGTGGAGAACCAATGGTATTTAATACCACAATGTTTGTCCAAGACTTTTTTTTTTTTTTTTGGGATATTAGATAAATTGGCCAAGGAACTGGTGAGTCAGTCTTGCAAGTTTGTTTTGCTCTTGAACATGCCCCAAACCTCTAGGAAGGTGCGGTCTAGACCCAAATTTCTTCCATTGCAGTGCTAGAGAAATTGAAGTAGTTGAATCAAGTACTAGATGAATACTCTAGTTTGTTCAAAGAACCTTCGAAAGTTCCTTTACCTACTGATAGTAAATTTACTCTAGGGATTCATATGCAATCAAGACAATGTGGGATAAGGTTTTATGTGATGCGCCACCTATTTATGCAACAGATGCACTCTTTGGTACGCCTCACTATATGAGATATGGGAAGATTCAGGAGAAACAACATACTGTTAAAAAAGTCTATGAATAGCAGCAAAACATACTGCAAATGCAAGTATTGTTATTAAGAGTTTAAGCCATTAAACATATATAAGAGCTAGAAAGGAGAGTTGAAAATGATGCCCTACAATGCACAGTGGAAATCAGCCAAGTTGAGTTATGAGGTTGACAATGGTAGACTTCATCAGGATTGATAAAGAGGATGTGGAAGTATGGTGTGCTCTAACCTTTCACAATGTAGCAGTTAACAATAGACAAGCACACCCCAATCAAAAAAGTCTCAAGGTAAGAGCAATATTGCCACTCTTACCTTTCCTACTGGAACTGCCAACCAATCTTCTCCATATCCCAAGTATGCTTTAAGAGCTACCAGTATGGCTTCCTATCTTTTATATACAATGCACACGGCCTCTTGTTCTTCTCCCTCCATGACCAGAAATGAGCATAATTGTAGTTGGCACGCTTAAATGCCCAATTACTAAGACAACTGCTGATAGGAATTTTGTCAAACAGTTTGCATCCAACTCCTTATTCCTCCGTTCACTAATTTAACCCCTTATGACTTCGGAAATGGGACGTTTATATTGTTTGCTTGCATGGAATTGAAAATCACACAACATGAACAAAAAGAAAGTACAATGATATGTAGATTGGAAATTGTATTACTGCTGATAAGACGTTATTTTCAGAATTTAATAAAATCAAATACATGGCAGATAATCAACTCACTAATTGCTCCAATATTATTGACATAATGCTCCAGCAAATGTTATTTAAACCTGTTGCTACAGCGACATGAATAGTGCTGCATGAACGGTAACCACGTGAATATTGCCTCATGAACAGTACCCATGTGAACAGTGTTGCTACAGTATTTTTGTCTTCAAACAGTCCAATATTTTCAGAAAATCATTCCCCCAAAGTAGCATAAGCGTCGAATGAGTGATGAAGAAGATATGAGCAAAACATCAAATCTGCTTGTAGCTAGAAACGTGCCCAATCTGCCTGATAATGAAGCTGATGATAATGGATTCCAAAGGCCCAACCCCAAGGGAATGACATCTAGAATGTCACAAGAAAGGATAGACGTCCTCTAATGCCAAGAACGGATCTGCAACTCACACATCAATTTTCTTCTCATATTCCACCTGCTGAACAATGGCCACCGACTCTCCTTTTATTTCCACTTCATAGGGTTGACCCACTTTTCACAAGCAATGTAGGATAAAGTGTTTTAAAATAAAATAATATAAAATAACATCTTATGCCTCCCTTGAGCGTCCCCTCTCAAACACACAACCCAACATAAATAATATTAAAGTAACACTTTATCACTTTAACATTTAATTTAAATGCTACTTTAATAAACTTCAGGGATTAAAATAATATATCAATCGGACTCGAAATGAAGCAAGTGATAGCTTGTCGGAAAGCTCTCGACGCGAAGCTTCAAGTCCAATCATTAGAAATATGCCAATTCTGATGCCCAATCAACTTACTATAAATAGTAATTCCATCCAAAGACCCCACAAACAAACTCCAATTGGCCTCAAACTAGGAATGACTAGGCCAAATCACTCCAATATCCCCCTCTGAACTTCTTGCTAGCCCTCGGGATCATGCAAAACTACGCTAGCAGCAACATCGATGACAATTGCTAAAGAGGGGACATTATAGTCTCCCTCCCTTGAAATTGCTTGTCCTCAAGCAATCTCAGTTCCGTCTGCTGTAACACCTGTTCACCTTCCCATGTAGCATCCTCATTTGGCAGGGCTTTTCGTTTTACCAAGTATTCCTTAACTACCCTGTGCCTAAGAGTCCTCTCCTTGGTATCCAGAATAGCTTCAGGGACCAACACAATCTTCCCCTCCTCATCCAGCTGTAGCAAATCTGCAGAAGGCACAATTCTTTGACCAACGGCTTTCTTAAGCCTCGACACATGAAACACATTATGCACTTGACTGCTCTCCGAAAGCTCAATCTCATAGGCGACCTCGCCCACTCTGCGAATCACTCTGTAGGGACCATAAAACCTAGGCTTCAGCGTCTCGGCTCCGCTCTTCTTGAGCGATGACTGTCTGTATGGATGTAGCCTCAAGTAAACCATATCCCCTACCTTAAAACTGCGGTCTACCCTGTGCTGATCAGCATACAACTTCTATTGATTCTGAGCCTGTTGTATGTTCTCCCTGAACACTCTCAGGATATCTTGACTATCCTGCAATAAGTCTTTGGCTTTGGGCACTCTGTTGTCCTCCAAAACTAAATCGATGAAGCTAGGTGCTTCATAACCATACAGTGACATATGATAAGTGGTGTTCTAATAGTACTCTCCCATATGCAGCCATCTGACCCAAGCTCTTTGTTGTGCACTCACATAGTTCCTCAAATACTCCACCCATTTATTCACAATCTCCATCTGCCCATCTATCTGTGGATGGTAACTAGTGCTGGGTGTAAGATCTATACCACACAACCTAAACAATTCCTGCCAAAAAACACTCATAAATTTACTATCTCAGTCACTGACTATAAATCTAGGCAGCACATGTAACCTGAACATCTCTCTGAAGAAAAGATCTGCCACTTGTGCTGCTGTGTAAGTGGATGGAATAGCAAAGAAGTGAGTGAACTTCGTCAAGCGGTCTACCACCACATAGATGCAATCTCTCCCCTGCACTCGTGGTAACCCGGTGATGAAATCCATCGAAATACTTTTCTATTTCCTGTCAGGAATAGGCAAAGGTTGAAGCAACCCTTCGGGAAATGTGTGCTTTCCCTTATTCTGCTGACACACCACGCACTCTCTCACATATCTCTGCACGTCATCCTTGAGTCCCCTCTAGGTGAATCTCTCACGGATCTACCTATAAGTTTTGAAGACCCGAGGATGTCCAGCTGTAGGCACATTATGAAATGCCCTCAAGATCTCCTCTCTAAACTGTGATGTAGGAATCAAATAAATCCTGTCCTAAAATCTGATCAACCCATCCAACACCGCATACCTATCATCTTGAATGGTCCCCGCAACTATCCCAGAAGCCCAATCATCTCCTACATACTCCGCTGCAAGCCAATCTCTCCAATCTCCTAAAATTTCTGCCAGAGCACATAAGTGAGGTCTTCGAGATAAAGCGTTAGCCACCACATTTTTCTTACCTTTGACAAACTCTATGTCAAAGTCATAAGCTTTCAACTTGGTAACCCATTTCTGTTGTCGGTCATTAAGATCACGCTGGCCCATGAAGTATTTAATACTATTGTGATCAGTCTTGATCACAAAACGCCCACCTACCAAATAAGATTGAAATTTGGCCAACACATGCATTATGGCCAACATTTCCCTGTCGTAGATAGAATAGCTCCTCTCAACTCCTCGGAGCTTCCTACTTTCGAAAGCAATGGGGTGTCTCCCTTGCATCAATACTGCCCCTATCCCATCCCCTGAAGCATCACACTGAAGCTCAAATGGTTTCTTAAAATCAAGTAGAGCTAGAATCGGACAAGATGACATCCCATGTTTGAAGTGGTCAAAACATCTCTGTGCTGCCTCTGTCCATGTGAAGGCCCCCTTCTTGGTGAGATTCGTCAAAGGTGCAACAATCTGTGAGAATCTCCTAACAAACCTCCTGTAAAAACCACATAAACCAAAGAACCCCTTGAGCTGTGTGAGGTTTGTGGGAGTAGGCCAATCTACAATATCTCTAATCTTTTCGGGATCAACTCGAACACCATCTGCACGAATGATATGCCCAAGGTAAAGGAGCTTGGTCATGCCAAACTCGCATTTAGATTCCTTGGCATACAGCGACTCTCTCTCCAGAATAGATAACACCTCCAGATGTTGTAAGTGTTCCTCCCAAGTCTTACTGAAGACCAAGATGTCATCAAAGAAGATCAAGACGAATCTCCTCAACTGCCTCCTAAATACTTGGTTCATACAACTCTGAAATGTAGCGGGTGCATTGGTTAGCCCAAATGGCATAACCATAAACTCAAAGTGGCCATAGTGACATCGGAAGGTTGTCTTCTCGATGTCCTCTACTCCCATCCGAATCTGATGGTATCCAATCGCAAATCAATTTTGGTGAAGCATACCCCATGAAGTGGTCAAAACATCTCTGTGTTGCCTCTGTCCATGTGAAGGCCCCCTTCTTGGTGAGATTTGTCAAAGGTGCAACAATCTGTGAGAATCCCCTAACAAACCTCCTGTAAAAACCACATGAACCAAAGAACCCCTTGAGTTGTGTGAGGTTTGTGGGAGTAGGCCAATCCACAATAGCTCTAATCTTTTCGGGATCAACCCGAACACCATCTGCACTAATGATATGCCCAAGGTAAAGGAGCTCGGTCATGCCAAACTCGCATTTAGATTCCTTGGCATACAACGACTCTCCCCAGAATAGATAACACCTCCTCCAAATGTTGTAAGTGCTCCTCCCAGGTCTTACTGAAGACCAAGATGTCATCAAAGAAGATCAAGACAAATTTCCTCAACTGCCTCCTTAATACCTGGTTCATACAACTCTGAAATGTAGCAGGTGCATTGGTTAGCCCAAATAGCATAACCATAAACTCAAAGTGGCCATATTGGCATCAGAAGGCTATCTTCTCGATGTCCTCTGCGCTCATCCGAATCTAATGGTATCTAGATCGTAAACTAATTTTGGTGAAGAAGCATGCCCCATGCAGCTCATCAATCCTACGAATGGGATACCTATTTTTAATTGTTTTTTTATTCAGTGCCCTGTAATCGATGCACATGCGCATCATCCCATCCTTTACCAAAACTACTGCTGAAGCAAAAGGGCTTTTGCTAGGCCTAATGTGCCCCGTCTCCAACAACTCCTTAATTGCCTTCTCTATCTCATCCTTGTGTTTCTTAGGATGATGGTAGGGAGTAATCATAACTGGTTTGGCTCCCTCCTCGAGCTCAATAACATGCTCTATCCCATTGTTAGGAGGAACCCCATGTGGAATCTCGCCAAATACTTTAGTGTGCCTGTCAAGTATCTCCTGAATAGCTGGTGGATGACTCTTCCCCTGTGGCTCCTATGAAGCTGGCATAGTGAAACATTCTGCCGCCCACTCTACCTCATCATGCTGAAAAAGTCTCTGCATTCTCCTTAAGGAGATTACTTTGCAGCCCCCATCTGAAAGTCCTCTCAGTACAACAGTTCAGCCCTCATGCTGGAATCTCATCTCCAATTTTGATAGGTTGAGTGTGAACTCAACTAGCGAGGCCATCCATGGCATGCTGAGGATGACATCATAATCTCCCATGTCTACTACATAGAACTCATCCTCGAATTCATAGCCATTTCCAAACCTGATGTGAAGATTAGATATCTTCCGTGTGCATAATAATTTGTCACCGTTAGCCACCATGACTCTAAACCCAACATGCTCCTCAATCTGTAAACCTCTCTTGGCTACCAATTGTGCATCTATGAAATTATGTGTAGCCCCAGTGTCAGTGAGTGAGACACTTTCTGCCCCTGGATAGTACCCCTGACCTTAAATGTGATTGCCTTTTGAGCCCCCGTTAAATGTGCCAACGACCTCTCATCCTCAGGAATGCTGCTCTGTAGTGCTACCCTCATCTGAATCGGAGTGCTGATCCTCCCTCTCTAACTGTGACTCCTTTGCTGAGAAATACTCCATTTGATTTACCTTAGCCTTGATAGGGCACTTATGAGATAAGTCCCAAGGCTCTCTGCAATGAAAACATAGCTTCTTCCTCCTCAACTCATTCAGGGTGTCACTATCCAACTTATTATCCCTTTTTGGCTAAGCATCCTTGTGAAAAGGTTTTTTGTCCTTCTCCTTATCCTTCTTCGTATGTGAATACCTATGCTGAAATCTGCTCCTAAAAGAAGAAGGTGCTAAGTCACGAGCCTTCTTAGTGGCCTCCTGTAATGTAGTTGGGTCATGCCCCTTGACCCAACCCCTCAAGGGATTTGAGAGTCCGTCCATAAACAACACTACCAATCTCCTCTCTGAAATATCTGTGACCAACACAACTAACCTCTGAAATTCACAGATATACGTCTCAACTGATTCCCACTGCTTGAGCTGTGCCAACTCCTTAAACTATAACTCGGGATCTTTGGTATCAAATCTCTCTATGAGTCTCTCAGTGAACTCGTAAGATGTGATCTGATTATGCCCCAAGGTTACCATGCCATGGTGCCACCACTCATGCGCTGGACCATCCAAATGAATAGCCACATACTTGATAGCCTCCTCCTTAGGCATAGGATTCAGCTGCAAGTATGTATCTAACTTCTGTTGACCATTTTTGGTCCAACAAGCCAAAATTGGTCCCCTTTTTCCCTTGCTTGTTCTGAGCCAGTTCAATTTTGGTTGCACAAGTCTTTCGGCAGAAGATGAACCAGTCCAAAGAATGAAAGGGCTTCTACAAAGCTTCTTCGGACCATTGAACCGTTGAACCATTGTTGGTTCAATCGGCTTGGTTCAGTTCAGTTGGTTCAATCGGCTTGGTTCAGTTCAATTGGTTCAATCACTTGGTTCAATCGGCTTAGTTCAACAGTTGGTTCAATCATTTGGTTCAGTCATTTGGTTCAAAGTGTTGGTTCAATGAGTTGGTTTAGTTCAAAGTATTGGTTCAATGCTTTGGTTCAATCAGATGGTTTAATCACTTGGTTCACTCAGTCGGTTCAACCGCTTGGTTCAGTCGGCTTGATTCAAAGAAATGGTTCAAAGTGTTGGTTCAATGTTCGGTTCAACAGGTTGGTTCAAAGGAACGGTTCAATTAGAAGGTTCAAGAGAGTCTCCCGAATGACAAGTGCCCTTGCGGAGGGCAGTTCCAGACCTAAGTGCCCTTGTGGAGGGCAGGGAACACTTGAAAAAAAGATAAAAAAGTGAACAAGGCCGAAAGGGTAAGTTTTCTTCATAAATTTGTGTAAGACAAAAGACGAGAATTTCTTCGGACAAAATGTCCGAAGGAATTCCTTCGGACATTTTGTCCAAAGAAATCCTTCGAAAGAAAATCCCGCGAAATGAAAAGACAAGGCAAAGGCAAGAATGATTTCTTTCAGATTTTTGTCCGAAGGAATTCCTTCGGACAAAAAGTGCGAAGAAATTCGAGAAAAGCCATGGGAAAAAACACGAGAAAAAACTCCGAAGGAAAGGAAGCGAGCGAGACAATTCTTGCAGACATTTTGTCCGTGGGAAAAATGGCCTAGACAAAAGCCCGACCGAAGAGAAAAGACCCGAGGAAATAAGCGAAAAGCAAAGGAAGAAATCTTTCGGACAAAATGTCCGAAGGATGTGACTATTAAAAGGAACCCGAAGGACCCTGAAGGGTAGTACCCTTGCGGGGGACTCTCGGCCAAAATGAAGGGACACTTCTCCTTTGGGAATGATCAAGAGAAAAGAGCCGAAGGAATTGCCAAGGACGGTGACGCCCCCGAAGCCGTCAAATTCAGGAAAATAAACTAGCCGTTGGTTTTCAAATAGTGACGGGCCCACGAACGTCAATTTTATGGCAAGGAAATACCCGTTTGATCTTTAAATACTTGAGCGCCAACCAGAAAGGAGCCCAAAGAGCTAAGAGACAAAGAGACAAAATCCAACAAAAGACAAAACCAGGAAAAGACGACGCTGGGAAAAGACAAATAAGAATGAACCCAGCGCCCTGCTGATGGAAGAGCCCAAAGAGCCAAAGAAGTAGCAGAAGATAGCCCTCAGGGGCCGAGGGAGACAGAAAAGACAAAGCCAGGAAGAGACAAAAGAGCCAAGTGCAGAAACGGACAAAATAGTCCAAGTGGCAAAGGAAGGTGTCGACTCAAGGAGTTATTCCAACGGTTGGAACAGTACCTGCCAAGTGGTCATCAAGGGGCGCAAACAGTGAACGACGCGACCCATTTTTCTTCACTTTGCATTGAATTGGCAGACAAACCATGTGAGTGCCTTGAAGGAGCGGTCTTTTTTACAAACAAACGGCGTAGCCCATAATTTCACATATGACGTTTAATATATCTTAAATGCCTAAAGTCAAAATAGGAGCCGACACAACATTATCTATCAAGCGGCTTCCTCTTCCCAATGCTAGGAATGCACATGGGCCAACTTGTAAAAGGGCGCCAAAAGGCCTCTTTCTTCCTCTATATATTGTAACTTCTCATTTCAGAAAGACATCTCTCACATTGTAAGGCGAAGCCCTGACAATTTTCACCTGGAATCAATAGAATACGCATTTTACCTCTATTCTGGTTGGATATATCTCTGAGAGTGTCTGAGTGTTAGTCTTGTGTTCAGTGATTGCTTCCTAATGCTTTCACAGCGTTGACACCAACACACCTGGTATCTACAAGGCGCCATTCTTGCAGGTGACAAGAAGAGCTGTACCTTTAGCGCAGAGGCAGAAGGAGGTTACTAGATAGTGTGCTTTTCATACAGTGCCTATGGTAAGTCCTTTTTCTGTGTGTTTCCATTAAAGCCTCCTTGTCAAGCTTTCTGCAATCTGGTCCTTTTACCGATTAAATTGTATGTATGTGTTCTTATGGTTCAGAGTGTGAGTGTGAGTAGGTCAAACTTATTTGGTGCATCACCCTCTTAGATTAGGTTCTGTTTTCCTGTAATCCTTCTCCCTTTTCAACCCCCCCATTATATTTATATATATATATATATATATATATATATATATATATATATATATTAGCAACTTACTGGAATAACTCATATGCATCAAAGGGAGCTAGCCCCTATCTAGAGACTCTCCCCCTAATTTTGCCAGACCCACAGGCAAGAGGGGAGTTTCCATTGTGACGTGTGGAAGGCAGAGCTCAGCGTCCTGTCAAAGGTGCAATCCACTGCGTCAACACCTTATGCACCCAAGCTCGTGCAGTCATCTTCCCTAAAGCATCATAATAAGGTAATGAAAGTTTTCCAACTTTCTTTCTCAGCTCAAAGTTTTGATTCCTCCCTCCCGCTCTAGGCATGTGTCTCATCCATAAGTCCATATAATTTCTAAGCAAAATATCTGCCTAAAACTCTGGTCCGCTAGCCTTCCAATCCCTCCTGAACTGATCCTGTAACTCGGTAATTTGCGGTTCGTTTACTAGTTGAACTGGATCTCTAGGTGGGAAAGTGAGAGGTCTTGAGCTCGCTGTCCGAGCTGGGCATGCAACGTGTCTAAAATTATCAGCGTCATTCCCATTGTTGCCATGTCCATTATTATTACCATTAATGTTATTCTCAGGACCATTGTTGTTGCCTTGGCTTTCATTATTATCATTGCCCCCATTGTTATTGTTTCCATTGTTGGCATCACTTGGATTAATGTTGAGGCCCATCTATCTAGCCATAAGCTACAACATCATGTCCATTTGCCTATTCTATTCCTGCTGCATATGTTGTCCCTGCTTTAATGTATCCAGTAATTGTCTAAACATTACCTCCCCCTAATCTGGACCGGTATTCTTGCGTCCACCTAGTCCTGTATTCCTGTCATCTCGGTCACCTATATTGCTGTCCTAATCAAAGAATATCTCCTTTGTGTCTGTATGACTGGATTCTATCTCCACCTACACAGATGAACTAGACTATTTGCTCTGCAAGTCCGAAATCCTATTTTGTCTTACTCTGGGATTGAGGAAGTTATAAGGCCCCTGTCGCATGCTCAAACAGACTTCCTTAACCTAATTTTAGTGTTTTGACATTTTGTCAAATACTTTTCCTTCGCCCTTGCTGTTCTAGATTTCCTATAATGCCTCCACAAGATGGCAGGGAACTAGGATTTAATACCAGTGTAGTGGGCACTCTTAAATGCCGAATTACTAAGACAACTGTTGATAGGAATTTTGTCAAACAGTTTGCATCCAACTACTTATTCCTTTGTTTACTAATTTAACCCCTTATGACTTCGGAAATGGGACATTTATATTGTTTTCTTGCATGGAATTGAAAAGCACACAACATGAACAAAAAGAAAGTACAATGATATGTAGATTGGAAATTGTATTACTGTGGATAAGATGTTATTTTTAGAATTTAATAAAATCAAATACATGACAGATTATCAACTCACTAATTGCTCCAATATTATTGGCATAATGCTCCAGCAAATGTTATTTAAACTTGCTGCTACAGCGACATGAATAGTGCCACGTGATTAGTGCTGCATGAACAGTATCCGCGTGAACAGTGCTGCTACAGTATTTTTGTCTTCAAACAGACCAATATCTTCAAAAAATCATTCCCCCAAAGTAGCATAAGCGTTGGATGAGTGACGAAGAAGATATGAGCAAAACATCAAATCTGCCTGTAGTTAGAAACGCGTCCAATCTGCTTGATAATGAAGCTGATGACAATGGATTCCAAAGGCCAAACCCCAAGGGAATGATGTTTATAATGTCACAAGAGAGGATAGACGTCCTCTAATGCCAAGAACGGATCTACAACTCACACATCAATTTTCTTCTCATATTCCACTTGCTGAATAATGGCCACCAACTCTCCTTTTATTTCCACTTCATAGGGTTGACCCACTTTTCACAAGCAATGTAGGATAAAGTGTTTTAAAATAAGATAATATAAAATAACATCTTATGTCTCCCTTGAGCGTCCCCTCTCAAACACACAACCCAACATAAATAATATTAAAGTAACTGTTGTCAACCTGGAGTTGCGCTATGATTCGAAGACGTGTACAAAATGGCCCAGTCCTCTATCCTGCTAAAACAATGGGATCTTCTCACGAGAGTGGGTGCCTCAACGGTGAGAAGAACCTCCAGAGAAGGCTGGTCCCTGTATGATGTATCGATGAGGATCTCTACTCTACGCTGCGGACTACCATGGAAAAGGGAGAAGAAAACTTAAAGGGGAAATCCTACCTAAAACGGGTGATACGCTAGAAGTTTTATCCACTCAACTTGGAACCTTGAACATTGAACGAACAAAGGAGAAGGAAGACCTTAGATTTCAATCAATCACTTATGCATAAGTATTTCATGAAGAGGTTCGATCCTATGGCCAAAACTTGAGGGAAAACGATGGAGACAGGTCCGATACAAGACACTTTTCAGCCACTTAACATCCACTTACAGCTTCAACAAGGACGTAAAGAACACTTTAACATGACCTGCACAAGGATAATTTAGCAACTAGGTATGAATCAGAATTTGGGAAGGGAGAGAAATCTACCACTTATGCAAATTGCTGAATGAAATATACACTATGCCAACACTTGAAATCTGAACGTACAGTCCTATTGATCGAAGAGGTTACACAACTCACCAATGGCAGAGTCTGGTCTAACCAAGAGAGATTGGATGATTTTTAATCAAGGCTGAGAGCCATTATATAGAAAATTACAAGAGGCCAAAGATTGGTGCTAATAATTTGAAGAGAAGGATTCACTTTGGTTAACTCAAGGCTTTACTTGGCCTTTCAATAAAATATATTTTCCTTTTTGTCCTTGCATGAAGCTTCTTCGTTTGATGAAGTGAACTTATCTTTGTTATGAACCACCCACCTCTCTTTGCATGGAAATCCATGCAAATGTCAATTTTAGAACTTCGTGAGTTGATTGATGCCGAGTTGTAGCATTTGAAAGCTGAGTTAAACGAAGAGATTATGCTGAATTGGACGAAGAGATCAAGCTGAGTTGGACAAAGAGATCATTCTCTTCGCATGGAAAGCTTCTAGTGGATGTGGCATTTAACAATTAGTCAACTCTAAATCTGGAACAGTGAACTTGTCGTTCGAATTTGGAACTCCGGTTGAAGCTGAGTTGGACCTTCGGATGCATGAGTTGACTGGAGACAAACAGGACTTCAACAGTCAGTTAACCGAAGCTTTGACAGTAGTTTGAAAATAGCCCTTGCTTGCATGTATTCTGTCTTATTCTGGTCTGTTGTTCGTGTCTATTTCTGGCAGGATTCTATATTCGGATGTATTTGTCTATATTTTTACCCGTTTGGCCTTTTCTTTCGAAATTCTGGCTTTACCCCTGCTCCAACGGTTACTTTCCGTAGTCAAAATTTGACAGCTAGCAGGACGTCACCTTTGGTCATTTTCTTTGAATTCCTTCCGACTTTTTGTTCGAAGGAATTCCTTCGGACAAAAGTCCGAAGAAATTATGACTTCCTTTTTCACTTGATTCAGAAGCCTTCAGGTTTACTCTACCTTGTTTTTTCTCGATTTTATTTTCTCGGTCCCTTTCTCCGAATTTCTTCGGACTTTTTGTCCGAAGGAATTCCTTCGGACAAAAGTCCGAAGTTCTCTTTTGCTTTGCCTTCGCTTGTTCTCCAAAGCCCCTTAGGATTTTATTGACCATCGGCTTTTTTTGCTATTTTACTGAATTTCTTTGGACTTTTTTTCCGAAGGAATTCCTTTGGACAAAAGTCCAAAAGAATTCCTTTTCTTTGTTTTGCCTTTGTTTTTTTGTCTTTGGTCTCCATGTGTCTTTCAAATTCCTTCGAACTTTTTGTCCGAAGGAAAAAGTCCGAAGGATATCTTCCTTTGTTGATTATGTCTTTGCCTTAGTCTTGTTTTTACTTCGGACTTTGCTTTGTGGCCTTTCGAATTTCTTCGGACTTTTTGTCTGAAGGAATTCCTTTGGACAAAAATTCTGAAGGATATCTCTTTGCTTTTCTCTCCGAAATGTGCCCTTCGGCTTCTGAAATGTGCCCTTCGGCAAAGACAAGTGCCCTTCGACAAAGACAACTGCCATCCGGCACCAACCAAGTGCCCTATGCATCGACCAAGTGCCCTCTGCAAGGGCTAGTCGATCTCCCTTTGTGCCCTTCGAAAAAATTGAAGGGCACCGGGGCTTTTTGTAAAGGTCTCTGAATTTGGTCTTGTGCCTACCTGAAAGGTAGGTGCCCTTTGGGAATATTGAAAGTGACCCTTCTTGAAAATGTCCCCTTCCGAATTAATCTTTGGCTTTTCCTTGCCTTTTGTGCGGACTTTATTTGTCTCTGTGGTCTTCTGAATTTCTTTGGACTTTTTGTCCGAAGGAATTCCTTCGGACAAAAAGCCCAAAGGTTTTCATTTGTTTTAGGCTCTTTTGCTGATTTGTTATTTCCTTGGCTTTGCCTACTTTGATGAACCATTCCTTTGGACAAAAGTCCGAAGGAATTCATCCTTTTGTCATAAAGCCCCTTACCAAAAGTAATGTTTTCTTTCTTGGCTAGAGACATGAACTTTCTAAATAAAAAGAGACAATCTGACTTGTGGAAGAATTGTCAATAGTAACACTTTATCACTTTGACATTTAATTTAAATGTTACTTTAATAAACTTCAGGCATTAAAATAATATATCAATCGGACTCGAAATGAAGCAAGTGATATCTTGTCGGAAAGCTCTCGACGCAAAGCTTCAAGTCCAATCATTAGAAATATGCCAACTCTGATGCCCAATCAACTTACTATAAATAGTAATTCCATCCAAAGACCCCACAAACAAACTCCAATTGGCCTCAAACTAGGAATGACTAGGCCAAATCACTCCAAGATCCCTCTGAACTCCTCGCTAGCCCTCGGGTTCATGCAAAACTAGGCTAGCGGCAACATAGCTGACAATTGCTAAAGAGGGGACATTACAATAATTCCCCTACTCAGGCCATGTCTACTACTAATTCCTCCGTTAGATCCCAAGAGATGCATAAGCATGAACTCATCCCCAGTCATTACCATAGGACCTGCTCCATTATGCCTAATCAATATGGTAATAATGTTGAATCCCAAGGGGGTCTAGGGATGCTTCAGTGGAGGAACATACAACCTCTGATGCTATTTTAAAAGCCATCAATAAGATGGACTGCAGCATTCGGATGTTGTCAGGAAAAATAGGGAATCATGAAAACCATATCCCTCTGTTAGGAGGATGCATTGTGCAGTTGATTTCCTATATTGAGAAACAAGGGAAGTGTATTCAATATCTGATTTGAAACAATGATTTTCAACAGATCTGTCTTCAAAAAACTCAAAAAGGTTTTGCCATATGATCCAATCAAATGCCTGGTTCAAGAGGTCATACAGGAGCAAGCAGCACAAAATAGGCCTCATAAGCATCATTACCCTCAAGCAGACAGTTTTAGGTCCACTCAAGACCAAGCCACTGACTGGGAAGTTGCAATCTGCCATCCCATCTCACAAATTCATTATTTTTTTCTTCGTGATTTCGTAAAAAAGCCACTGCATATCCAAAAAACCTGACTTGTTCTTGAAAAATTCTGAAACTCATAACTGCTTCTAGAATTTTTTTCAGAAAAGCCAATCAAATGCCTGGTTCAAAAGGTCATAGAGGAGCAAGCAGCACAAAATAGGCCTCATAAGCATCAGTACCCTCAAGCAGACAGTTTTATCTCCACTCAAGGCAAAGCCACTGACTGGGATATTGCAATCTGCCATCCTATCTTCCAAATTCATTAATTTTTTTCTTCGTGATTTGTAAAAAATACACTGCATATCCAAAAAACCTGACTTGTTCTTGAGAAATTCTGAAACTCATAACTGCTTGTAGAGTTTTTTTCAGGAAACCCAAAGTGGTTTTTGTATCCCCAAAAAAATTGAAAAACACTGCTAAATATTAAAATGCTCAAAAAAGTCTACAAAACCCTGAAGGATACCCTAAACCTGAACCGACAAATGTTTTAGAAACCTGTTTTTTTTCTGAAAGTGGCTGAAAACAAGCAACCCCCTGGATAAATGAACTCTTAGGACCCTACAAAAGACCTCAAAACTGCTCTTTTAAAAAAAAATCAAAATTTTGCAATAGAGAAGGTAGGATTTGAACCAGAAATGGTTTTTTCTGCTAAAAACAAGCTGGAGGACACAATAAACAAGCTTTAATACCATGAAAGAGTTTTGAAACCTGTTGGGACAAAGGGAAAACCACAAGATCTCTGTAACTTGTCCAAAAACAATTGAAGATCTACATTACCGGTTCTTCAGATTTAACAAAAGAACCAAGGCTGGATTCGTACCGGGCCCTGATCCTGGTCTGGTTTGCATCTGGGTGAACCTAGGTGGCCTAGGACAAACCCTAGGTGAACCCACAAGGAAAAACAGTTAAAAAAATGTTTTTAGTTTTTTTAAAAAATTTATCACTATTTCACAAAAAGCAACACTTAGAATAATAAAAAACACATATCTAAACCCTAAAAGTCAAGTGAAAGACAAAAGCATAAGATAAAAGAGCACATGATAAAAACAAAACACAAAAGCAAAAACAAAAGAAAGAATCCGGACGAACCCGGGTGGCCCAAGACAAACCCTGAGTGAACCCATAGGAAAAAATAGTAAAAAAGAAGTTTTATTTTTTAATTTTTTAATTTTTTAATTTTTAAATCATTATTTCACAAAAAGCAACACTAATAATAATAAAAAACATGTGTATAAACCGTAAAAGTCAAGTGAAAGACAAAAGCATAAGCTAAAAGAACACAAATGATAAAAACAAAACACAAAAGCAAAAACAAAAGCTAGTGCGAGTGGTGGCAGTGTTAATCCTTGCGATTCTAATAAAACCAGATCATGATGTTGATGTTGATGCTCTCAATGAAGAACAAGATGATTTGAATATTATGTTTGATGTAATTAATTACAAGATAATTATTGATATTTATGATTAATGACTATCATGACATTTGGCATTCAGTTAGTATTTTGCGATTATTTTCATATTTTGTTTTTAATATCAATATGCATACTCTGTGGTTAATGACATGTCATTAATTTCCTATTTATTAGGCTAGAATTTATATATATATATATATATATATATATATATATATATATATATATATATATATATATATTTTGTACAGACATACCCAAGGCCCCAAAAAATCATTGTACCAGCAAACCTGGTTCTTCGAACCTTAACCCGAACCCAAAACGAATTGGTAACCTAGTTGAAGACCTCTTCAAGCATAAACACTCCAAACATGAACAAATTTGTAAATGAAAATGAATAGAATAATAGGACAAAAAAGAGGAAAACCTAAATATGTCAAAAAACTATATATGCTCCTTAAAGGAGGAATACAAACTTTTTGGGTGCTCTCATGCGCACACATGTTTTCAGAAATCCCTGTCGTGCTTCTCGTTGCATCTATAGGTCAGGGAGAAGACTTGAATTATAGAATTCCTAAGGTATCCCTAGAAAATCCTTAACTGGCCAAGGAAGAGGTAAATGAATCCTATTGGCTTGCTCACTTTCTCTCCTCTTATTGGTTGGCTTACAAGCCACATTTTTTCTAATTTATTAATAAACAGAAAATAGGAAAATAAATTAATATTCTTAGGTAATATAAACGATCCCAAGTAAACTTAAATGAGGAACGACTTGCACCAACACCCAAAATGGACTTTGTGGAACATGGGTTATGAATTTAGCTATAGTCTGCTATATAAGAATATTTACATTGTAAGCATAGAAGGTGGTCCAATGAAGAAACAAGAAAGAAGTCAATCACTTGTGGTAGGACTGTCCTCCTAGCATGAAAAGAAGTGCTCTTATTCACATGTACCAGTAACCATGTACTTTTAGTATTGTTAACCACATATTTGGGACATACAGATTTGTATTCCACTGGTAATTTAATGTCCCAAAAGGGGATATTTGAATATAAATTTTTTTATGCCTTGAATCTACAATAAAATGAAATCTAAAATAAACAAATTCAGCCAACACTAGCTCCAAAATATTTATTCAATAATAAATTTGTCCTTCAAACCCTAGGTGTCACACTTCAAGGGTGTTGCAAGCAATTTTCAGCAACTAATTGATTTACAATTCATCACAAATTATGCCAAAATAAGTACCAAGTTGAAATTATGAATATGTACTTTTTTTTTTTTGTGAAGCTCAACTACCACTTGCAAATAACCCTTAATTTTGATTTTTTTTTTCTACACTTACACTTGTTTTTTTAACTGATTTTTCACTTCAAACCCTTGCCATAAATAGCCACAATAATCAGAAAATCATAAGAAAAATTACAGCGAACTTATTGAGCCAAGAAATGACCCTTGCAAACCCTCATGATGAATCGCCCAACTTGCCAAAGTCAAGAAAAAGTACCAAAAAATTATTAGAAGGTTTTGCATTAATTTGAAGTCTCAAACATCTGCAAATCACCTCAAAACCCCAACACTAATAGACAGAAAATTAGCAATAAATTTTAAAATGTTTATTTGGCCTTTTTGACCCCAAAATCTCTGCAAATCACCTCCAATACAAGTCGCCACACCTAAAATAATTAGCAGAAAATTACCAAAGCATGTCACATTCAAAAATAAGCTCAAAACCCTATGCTAGAACTCCACAAGTAAATTGTTAGTCTTATAGGGCAACAACAAATAATTTCTTCTGCAAGGTGGCGTCAAAAGACACCGTTATAGATAGATCACAAGAACAATTACTATTAGACATCCATCCCAATAGTTCCCTTCATGCATGAAGAGCAATAACTTGAATCCACGCATGCACAAGAAGAGTCCTCCAAATCGCCAATACCCTTCCAAATGGGGCGAATCACTTGGGGAGGGTAAAGCTTTCATAAAACCTAACCTTTTGCCGACTTTCCTTTAATTCTTCTTTCTCTTTTGATCACTTGAAGCCGACCAATCAAATCTTCAACATATTCTATTAATTAAATAATTAATTGCCTTAAAACAACAAATGATAAAAATCACTATTCGGGCAAATAATTAAATAATTAATAAAATACAATTCTCAAAAACAAACCCTCTAGTCTATGGGGAAATAGACTAAAGGTCTTCGAACCTCCTCATGTGTGATGTGAAAATGGGGACATTATAAGTTATCTTTCTTTATGTTATTTTCTTAATTAGCGATCCTTGAATAAGGCCATAGTGTTTTATAATTATGTTAGAGGAACATAATTATAAAACACTGTAGTTATTCAATGCACTTCCTTTCAACATTATATGTTGATTTTCAAGAAATTTCCTTCCTACCCACTTTCAATTAGCACAAAGGGAATTAATTTGCATTATGTGTTTTAATATTATCTCATTTTTGGAGGTAGATGATTTCTATCCCACATATTTTATAATTGCTAAGACCTGGCTTTGCTTTGATAAGAGCTAGAATATTTATAGTATAGACAACAAATAGTACAAAAGTGCCCTACCTATACTTATGGGTTATATATTAAAAAAAAAACTTTATATTTCAATAGTTTGTAATGTCCCCATTTTAGCGGCTGGGCTCACTCAGTTTCCAACACACTATTTTTAGTAAGCTATTAGGATGCAACGGAGGCCAGTTTTGACGATTGTTTTTGATGCTCCTTGTTGAGAGCTTTCCGGCAAGCTATCACTCGCACCATTCAAAGTCCGGTTGCTAGTATTTTTGGGGCCCTGAAGTGCTACAAAAAGGGTAACTCTTAACCCAGTTGAAAGACATTGAGTGTCACTTTAAACATTTGCTTTATGAGGGACTGTTGCACATCCTTTATCCCACATTGCTCAAGTGAGTTGAGTTGCCCCTTGAAGAAAAGGATATAGGGGAGTGCTTGTGGCTTCTTTGGGCATGTTGGATAAGAAGGAAAGAATTGTTACTCTTGCAGCTTATTTGGGCATTTGAGAACGTCCTCCTCATTTGTAGCACTCTAGACATCAATCCTTGGAATTGGTCTTTGGAGTTTTGTGCTCTCAGCCACAGTAACAGCTGCGCCACTGTAGCAGTTGTGCCACTGTAGCAGCCATACTACTGTAGCAGCTCGTCACTGTAGCAGCTCCATCACTGTAGCATCTGTATGCATGCCGGGTGAGTCCGTAGATTTTTGCCTGCTAGGTCCGTAGTCCCTGCAAAGTCTGTAGTTTTCTGCCTGAAGAGTCCGTAGTTTCTTGCCTGCAGAGTCCGTAGATTTAAGCCTGCAGAGTCCGTAGATTTAAGCCTGCAGAGTCCGTAGTTCCTGCAGAGTGTAGTTTTTTGCCTGCAGAGTCCGTAGTTTCTTACCTGCAGAGTCCGTAGATTTAAGCCTGCAGAGTTCGTAGTTCCTACAGAGTCTGTAGTTTTAAGCCTGCAGAGTCCGTAGTTTCTTGCCTGCAGAGTCCGTAGTTTCTTGCCTGCAGAGTCCGTAGATTTAAGCCTGCAGAGTCTGTAGTTTCCACCCTGCAGAGTCCGTAGATTTCAGACTACAGAGTCAGTAGATTTCAAGCCTGGTGGAGTCCGTAGATTTCAGACTGCAGACTCAGTAGATTTTCAGCCTGGTGGAGTCCGTAGATCTAAACCTGCAGAGTCCGTAGTTTTGGCTGCAGAGTCCGTAGAAGCTTCTGCAGAGTTCGTAGTTCTGGGGGGTCAAAGAACAAATGAAGCACCTTCGGCACATGCTGGGATATCTGCTTGAAATAATGTTTGTACAATCACCAGGGGATCTAATGAGTCACCACGTGACTGGCATTGTACTCGTTTGCTCATTTTGCAATTAATACAAATACAGTGTGTTGGTTATTTCAGTTGTGTATCTATGCTTGCAATTCTACATTTATGTTACATATATTGGTCTTTGTAAAACAAAAAAGAAATTCCAGCAAAACTACCGGAGTCATAAAGAGTCCCTACTGGGTTAGTTTTGGGTGCAACTGGGGTGCCCATTACATAGTTTCACCGCAATCCCTCTTGGGAAGATGATCCATCTCTGTTGGGATCTGGTTCAAAGACCCATACCCCTGTATATTTCTAGCATTAGTGACTAGCATGCTTGGAGGATCCAAAATCTTAACTTCCAAAAACTGTACAGTTTTTTCTGAGAGCTGGATGTTCCAAAAATGACCTAGAGGCCAAGACTAAACTTAGCAATAAGTACATTGGCATATTATGATATTAACAAGCTTTACAAGGCTTCTTTGGCTGCGATAAAAAATAAGTTGCCAAGCTGCTGGCTTTAATCTTTTTCTATATCCTCTATCTTCTTGCTCGAGTCAGTCTTTATGAATGTTTGTAATAGGCTTCTAGGTTCCTTTGTAGTCTGAGATATTCAATTTTGACCAATATCTTGTTAATTCATTTCTTGAATTCATCCAAACATTGCCTTGGAGACTTGGCTTTGCATTTACTCCAAATATCCATGCTCCCCTAAGGGTGAATTTTTTAGGATATTAAATCTGATATTCTATAATCTGCATATGGTATCTTATTTTCCTTTCCGATTAATCAGCTAGAAGCCACATTACTATAACCTATCTGTCATTTTTTATAGTTTCCATGTTATCAGGTTATCTTAAATTTTGACTTTGTTGAATTTTGCTTCTTAGTATTGAGCTTTAATACGCAAAGCTTGTTTGGTTAGTATTAGTTTAGTTTGAGTCTTGAAACAAATTTAATAACATGGGAATATTAAACTGCTGGCTTAGCATTAACTCTTGCTATAGTTTTTCTTGTTATGATTGTTTTCTTTACTTTTAATTCCTTTCTGACCGTTGTATCCTTAGAAGTTAGAACCACAATTACAATTAAGTTATAGATGACATTGAATGCTTTGTTATGATGGCATACTTTTGCAGATTAAGCAGGGCAATGTATTGTTGTTCATTTCTTCTTTGACAATTGTTTGCTAATTTTGGCTATGGATGTTACAATTATTGTTTTTTAAGACATGCGAAGACCAGAGATTTTATGTTGGCGCAGAAGGATCGAAATCGCTATCGCAATTGCACAAGGACTTGATTACTTGCACTCATTTACTGTAAGTATGTCATTTATAAGGAATGTTTTGAATTACTTATAGTCTTAAATATACATGTTAGATTTACATAGTTATTTTATGTATTTTGTTGTCATGGTTTCTATAAAAATCATTTTTCCTATATAATTTTGTAAACCCTATATAATATATATTGTAATAACCTTTTCAAGAGTACAAACTTCATAACATCTTGATTAAGCATAAACTAAACAAGTTTGCAGAATGGGAATTCACAACTTATACAAGTTTATTTGTGCCAAGAGGCACATATTACTCCCCACAACTTCAAATTTTAGGGTGTATATGTGGGTGGCTGGATTTATGGGGAACATTGAAGGCTGACATTTTTTGTAGATAAGTAACTCTTAATAATAATAATAATAAATAATACATCGAAGGCTGGCATTTTTAAAGATATGTAACTCTTAATAATTATACTAAAAAAGAAAACTTTTCAAAGGTGGTAGCATATTGTGTATGCACCTAAAAATTGCTTTACTAACATTTTGTTGTGATAAGAACTTGTTGGCACATTAATCTCCCATGTTCAGGATTGGGGTGGGCCAACTTTGCGCCAACTTGTCAAGAGACATGTTTTAGGTCCTTATTTCAAGTTTGCCTTCCTCTTGAATGACATCGTTAACACACTCCTTATACCATCCTTAATATGTCCATGCTATCTACATAGTCTTCTTCGGCCCTCCTTAGCCTTCCTATAGGTCCCGTCTTCCAAGTTACATATCGCTGACATCACTGGCCATGCCCAGTGTAGTTTGATTTATTGTTTTTTTAGCCTTAGCTACAGCCGACTTCATTTATCCAAGGCTAGGTAGCTTGATTTACTGTTTTTGAGCCTTAGCTACACCGACATCATTGGACATCGCTGGTGATGTCAGCTATTTAGAATTATTATGTAGGAGTCCATACCCATATAAATAGGGTTGTCCGTAGTCATTTCTGAGCAATGACAACTCATCTTCTTTGCTCTCTGCTCATAAATCATAAACTTCCCCCCAGGAACTCTTAAAGCATTAGGGTTAAGGAGCTTCACAAAAGGAAGACAAGTTGCAAATGAAGGTCTTGGAGATTTAACCAATGACATATACCAAGTCTCTGAGCTCTCCAACTATGGTTTGTGACGGTATCTTCTATCATTACTAACTCCACATGTAGACCATAAATTATGTAAACATGTATTGTTACAGCTGATATTGTTTTATTAGTCTTTTGTTGGCATTTAGTTAGTGATGTAGGAAGACCCTCAGTTATGTTGGTTTTGATGGTTGGGTTAGCCAACAACCGTTGGGTCTTGTCCTTCAAAGAGCATGTTGTATGTCTGGGTAGGTGTGCTTTGTATCAACTCCTCCCTGTACTTTATGGATTGTACAAAGACATCTCTTATGAATACAAGATGCTATTGTTCAAATACCTTGCTTTGCCATAGTATGTTATGTGCTTAATAAATTGTGTATGCTATTATTTATGGTCTAGTATATAATCATTCTACATTTTGGTACTATTCCTTTAAAGAACATTGGGTCAAGTTAAAGTTGGTTCACAGAGAAGTGTGATAGGGGACCTCATTGTCTTATACGATCAATGTCCGAATGTAACCATGAAACAGGATGTTATTGACTCTAAACAAATGCTGAAGAAAGAGAAACACAATCAAGGAGGAGACCACGAAATTAAATGGTCTACTTGGTTGGTGGAGCAACACAAGAAAAGATAAATGCTGCAATAGGCAACCAATTCAACAAAAACCACCAATTGAATTACAAAATACGAAGTACAAAGTGGAAGCCGAAGCAAAATCCAAGGCCGAATCATAAGAGAAGTCATAGCTAGAGAAGATAAGATAAATATATTAATGTCCAACTAATGACCATAAAAGTAGGTCAAAGGGACTGCAGATTACAAAAGTGTGTCAGGAAAAAGCGGGAAACCAAAAAGGTCTCCAAAAACAAGAAAAACAATGCTGAAAGAAATAGTACAAATCATGACAAAGAGCAACCACGCTTAGAGCCAAAGAACCAAAGAACCAAAAAGCCACGACCAACCACACTCAGATCCAAAGAAGGGAGCAGAAGGAATGAGCAATCCCAAAGAATCTCTAAACATCAGGAGCGTGAGAATGAACCCTGAGAAAGACCTAGGAGGGAATCCATCAAGAGTTCGATCCAACTCTCCTAGCATCCAAGGCCGGCGAGAAGAAGCTTCGAATAGAAGTTTCTAAGGGGAGGTAGGATAACTGGTCTGTACTCCAATCCTCTGCCTAGAAGGAAAAGTCCTCTGTGAAGATCTGGTGGATCTAGTCTGTCACCTGATGCCAGGGCTGAAATTGATATGTTGATGAAAACTCGAGGAACTGTGGATAGTGTTTCTGGGCTGCACTGATCTAGAATGTGAGGCTGTGCTGATGTCAATTTGTCGCTTAGTGCCTCTCCTCGAAAGTAGCACCGTGAAAAAGGAAGTGATCCGCTGAGTGGAGGCTAATCTAGTGGGTTTCTGAATAAAATGATCACAGCTTAAGATGTTTTTGTATATATGAAGCCAAACATCTTTGATCCTCATATCTAAAGAAGTTAGAGTCTGTGTCCTCCTAAATAGGCAATGAAATCTCCCTCTGATCTCATAGTATATGGGACAATGGAAGATGAAGTGCTCCTTGGACTTTGTCTCCTAGATGCTACATAATTGACAAATCCTGTCTGCTCGATCTATCTGGTGGTCTATCTCAATCCTAAGTCTATGGGAACCCACTTGAAACTGGCCTAATGGGATGCGAAGAGAGCGCATCCAGTGGAAAAATGTATATTGTGGACAATGATAAGCCTATCACTCAGCTCCAAGAAGTTGTAATGTCCCCATTTTTGCGAGCATCAGAGTTCGGTGGATTTAGCCTATTCTTAGCCCTCGTAGGTTAATATGCATGGTTAGAGGGTCTCTTGATGGAGCTTGGCTCAGCTTCAGTTTGTCAGTACTTGATCAGTTGGCTTTCGTTCAGGCTCATTTGGACACTTCTAGCCTGAGTTGCTATTTTTAGCAGTATTCAGCACTCAGCGTGGAACCCCTGCTATTTTTGGCAGTATGGATTGATAGCGTTCAGAATCACTTCCTCAGTCGACAGCTTCAGACGGCTCGTGCATCGGATGAATGATGAGAGAGATATTAAAGTTTAAGTGACTTAAGTGATTTATTTAATATTTTAATATTATTATAAAGTTATAAAGTAACTTTATAATAATAAAGTCACTTTAACATAATAAAGTGCATTAAGTGAATAATTTAATGTGGGAATAAATCTTTTATCCCACATTGGCCAGGAAGGTGATTGAGCTCTCTTAAAAAAAGAATAAAAGGAAAGGCAAGAGCTCATTCTCAGCATCCAGTTGAATGAATAATATTTTGATTGATTCATCTTGTGGAGCCGAGGGTTTCTGCAGAATAGCCATTGGAGACGAAAACCTCCATTGGAAGCATAACTGAGGGTGTGAAATAACATCTGAAGGGTTGCACTTTGAGGAGGAAGCATTCAGCTTCTTCATTTGGGCATCATCGACAAGCTTTGGTCAAGGGTTTACATTGCATAATCTGAAGACTTTCATGGCAGCTATGGCAATGAATTCTAATCTTTCATTCTAGGTGTTTGTTGAAGCAACAAGAACATCCAATTGAAGCGCCTTAGCTGGGAGAACATTCTCAAGACAATGGAGGTCTATTTTGGTGAGTATGCATATATTTAGGGGTGACTGTAATTTTGTTTCAGTCCCATTGGAATGGTTCGATTTCAATATTTAAGGAAGTGTTTGCAAGTGATAGTGTTACCAAAGGGATTCCCCTTCCTTGGGGAAGTTTTTGTGACTAGTTTGGAGACCTTTGGAAGGCCATTACAGCTGTAAATAAAGAGGAATATATGACTGTAATTTCTGAGGACAGCCACACTTCCAAGTTCGTTTTGGTTACCTAAGAGGGTTTTCAACATCAAGCATAGTGCCATTTGGAGTGCCCAAGTCCAAGGAACGTTTTGTTTATGACAAAGAATCCAAAGGTTGTGGAGATTATTTCAGATTTGAAGGTTTATCCATGGCAGGTCTGCAACTTTGAAGTGGGGCGATTTTGCATTAAAGGAGTCCAAAAAAATATCAAAGATCATCCAAAAGAGGCGCCCAACATTTCCTAACACTTTGGCATTGACATATATTCATTTGGAGGTGGAATTTGGAAGATATGCAAGTCTGATCTGAAGTATACCAGTCTGAAGACAACTCAGAAATTCATAACATTTGAAGGCGTCTCCAATCAGGTTCATTTTGAAATTGTTAACATTGAGTCTTGGCCATATTTCATGAGCATTGTATTAGAAATTTCATTGCAATTAAAGAGATAATAATTGCTGGTGTCATTTGAGAATTTCGATATCATTTATTATCAGCTAGTTAGTTTGCATACCAACTGTTTGTAAAAATGTCATTTGGCTGTAGGTGTTCATTTCTCAAGCATAGATCATATATATGCATGGAATATTGCCAAAATTAGTTGTACATTCGTGCTAGGTCATTGTTTAGACAATCTAGAGTCTTCTTGCAAGCATTCTTATTGATGTTAAGTAAAGGAAAGAGCCATTAAAGCAAACTAAAATGTTATATCAGTCATATGACCCTTGTATGTGAAGTGTTTGATAAAATTTCCAAGACCAAAAATCAAAAGTTTTCAACCAGATTTGAGCAGGGTCATTACAGAAGTGTTTTGCATAAAATGCCATCTTTGGGAGTAACCCCCCAGGAGGGTTTATCCAAGTAGTATGAATAAACTGTCTCTAAATATGATCCCTAATACTCTAGTTCAGCTCCTGTCTAGTGGGTAGAAGATGACCCAGTGCATCCAAGGAGTACCTAAATGGAGGAAGGCAGTCCACCTTTATTCCCATAGACTCTAATAGATTAGAAACCCCTGTATACCAACAATGTCCACGGGTCGAGGGAGTTGAGAGGGCAAGATTCTCTGAGGAATAGTAGGCTAAGTATGGATATCTTTCATGCCCACTCGCAAAATCAGCAAACCTCTATATGCGATGTATGAAAGAGATTAGATCAAATATAGTCTCTAATTGGAAGGGTCGGGCTTGAAACTCTACGAGGAGAATGTGCTGGGGAACCGTCTGCTTACATCTAATAATGTGACGAAGGAGAAGTGTCTGGACCCTCTCAACAGTAGCCCAATCACCCTCAAGTAAAGAGGGCCTCCAAACTATAGATCCATAGAGAACTGTGGGTTTGATAAGTGTATCCATGAGGGACATCTTGGATGAGATAACCTGAAAGTGATGCCGAAAACACTGTCATTCAAGGAGAGATATAGAACCATAACCTTTGTTTATTCTAGGCTGGAGTGTCTGCCTCAAGCTGAAACATGGACCAAAAAATTGCACTCCTAGATAAGTATAGGAAGTGGTAATCTCAACCTCCTTTCCTCTGAAAAAGAAATAGAGGTGGGAGGTCTTCAAACCATTAAACACCATGACCTTGGTTTTCCCCAAATTAACTGTCAGCTGCTGGAGATCACAAAAAAGAGCCAAAGCATCCACCTGCCATTGTAAGCCATTAGGAGAAGAGGCTAGGAGAACCACATCGTCCACAAACAAGAGGATAGAAATCAAAACCTTGTGAAGAAGACACCCATCACTAGCATGAATATGTTCATGAAGAAAGTACTCTAACTCAACAATGTATATCCCAAATAAGGTTGGGGACATAGGGCATCCTTGCTTGACCCCAATGGTACTCCTAATAAAGTCTGAAATCCCATGAACTGTGTGGAGACGACCAAGGACATTCTCATATAATTCCTAAGTCTCTGGAAAAGTGCCTCTCGCCAAACAGGATCAATATTCCTAAGTCTCGGGAAAAGTGACTCTCGTAGAACAGGATAAAATGCTTTTTTAAAGTCTACAAAACAACAATAGACTTTGGATGAGCGATGACGTGCCTCAATAATGGCCCGGAGTGTGAAAATATGATCAATGGTCTGATAGGCTAGTCTAAACCCTGCCTATCCCCTAGCTCTGAGGTGCCTCTACTCTAATTCTCTCAAAAGTTGCATGCGTAATACAATAGCATACAATTTTGAAAATGTGTGTCCAACCATGATCGTCCTGTAATTGTTAGGATCTGAACAGGAGCTTGATTTGTGTATCCAGTGAATGATGTGATGTGACCAAGAGGGCGGGAAACCTGAACAAACCACGTGGTTTAAAAGATCAACCAAATAGTTTGCAAAAGCTCTAAGACCATGTTTGAAGAACTCAGCTTGGAAACCTTCTTCATCGACTACCTTGCTACTATTCATCACCTTCACCGCCTCTCTAATGTTCTTGTATTTGAATAAGTGAGAAGAAGATGGTGGAGAAGCAACATGGCTTAGAGTCAGAGTTGTTGGTTCCCAATTGTACACCTCGTACGCTTGGCCTTGCACACTTGAAGAAAATGGCAAACAAAGATGAAAAAACCGTTGATATGTCGTTATAGCCGGGGAAGGGTTTAGCATCAAGACTAGACCGAATGCAAAAAAATGATTGAGAGGCACCTACAAACAGTATGGTCAGCTCCCTGCTACTTCTGGCTCTCCCTGAACCAAGGTGAGAGGACCTAAGGGATAGCTTGCTCACATGGAGAGATTTTGCAATTCAACCTTTGTGGGGATTCTTGGCACAAAGAACAACAAATATGACCAGGGCACAACCAAACTTGTTCACTCCACCCGAGAAGGGTTGTCACACGGAATGAACAAATGCACTAAGTCACATACAAGCTACTGAAGACAGATGGGGATGTGCATGCAACCTTCATTTTAAAGAATTTTCAACAAGGGGTTGAATACAAGACTGCAATGCTAAGATTTAAAGCACAAGACATAGACACATGTGATATAGGCAAGATTCTATGTATTTGCAAAGCAAATAACACTTAAAATATGCAAAGGGTGTATTATTTTGTAGGGTAGGACAAGTTAGATAATTGTAAAAAAGAGGGTGGTGCGTTGGTGGCTTTCAAACATCAAGGTATCTTGTAAGATTCATGACATTATCTTTGGCAAAGATGCAGAAAGACTCAAATGTAAGCTAGTGGTAACTACTAGGAGTAATTTAAAGTTATTGGTGCCAATGAACTACAAATACCCAAATGATCTTTGAAAGACTAGAACATACACTGAAACTAGTATCTCATTTACTTTTTTATTGAATCCATAAACCTAGGGTGCCCTAACATGTTATTCAGCAACATATTCTAAAATAATGTAGAAAGGGATTTATAATTCAGATCTAAACCCAAAATGACAACCAGTAATGGGCATAAAACAAGATATCCAATCAACAAGTTTTACATAACACATTATTGCACTTTTTCAACAAGAAATAGTGAGAACCACAAGCATTTTCCATTAACTTTGCAAATGAAAATTACATACATTAGTGTTTCAAAATGTTGCCATGGGTACAAGCATGATGAGTTTGCTCTTTTGACAAGGGAGACATAAACATGTTCTCGAAGCTTGCTAAAGACTGTACACTTGCAACCACCTTAGCAAGGGAGACAATCTACACAACAATTGATCCCAAATTTTTTTTACAGAACCTAGACTAAGAGAAAAACAACCACCAAAAACAATGACCAACCCTGAATAGAAGACGAGCCTTCTATTTATACATTTTTCAAATCTAGGACTGTGGGTTGCAATTTGCAAAATTGCAAAGTAGCCTTCCAAATTTTGCCAAGATGCCCCCAATTGGAAAATATTCCTTGCCATGCTTGAGATCTTCATCCATTTGCAAGAAAAATTAATGCTCTAACTGCCTCTACAAGGAATGATGAAGATT
Source organism: Torreya grandis (assembly GCA_037957365.1). Classification (NCBI taxonomy): domain Eukaryota; kingdom Viridiplantae; phylum Streptophyta; class Pinopsida; order Cupressales; family Taxaceae; genus Torreya; species Torreya grandis. The sequence continues at coordinate 3,737,584 of JARHVA010000453.1, read as the reverse complement.
TGCAACAAACTTTTTGATTTCATGGCTAGAGATGCCTTTCACACGAGCTGGAGAGAGAAAAATTGGAGGAGCCAAACAGACTTTGTCCTCATGTGCAACTGCCCAGAGATGCTCTTGACCGTTGATCTAGAAGGTGAACTTCATGGCGGAGGCCAAACAAACCTTGTCATTATGTGCAATTGCCTGGAGATGCTTTCCTATTAATCAATTGCAAATAATGGAATCTTCTAGACAGAATTCCTCCCCCTTGTGCATGCCAAAGAAAACCCATTACCTTGTGATGATTGCAATTAGAATGCTCCAGCTGTGGTTGATCTGCGGCCGTTTCAAAAATATGCTTTGGAATGGCCCACATACCCTTTTCTACACTTTGAGTTCCTGGACGTCCATGAAGGAGCCGTTAATTTTATCTTTTAAACCAAAGTTTACCATATATTGACACTTGGCATGCCACATTGGATCCAACTAGGCACCAGTGGGGCTCAATTGTGACTAGGCTGGATAATTGGCTCAATCCAAACATGTGTCACTTTCTCATGCCATCTTAAAGCTAGATCAAATATGCACCATCGATCTCATAAGAAGTCCCCGGGCATCAACCTCATCGTGAGCCATTGATTTTGATTTGGGCCTCTGAGATTCTGCCACTTGGGAATTCCGCGGGCTCTCTGGGGTTCTTTGTGGACAATATCAATTGCTCGAGCGCTATCGTGCCATATGGCAACACCTTGCTAGATCTTTGGCCCTGTTGAACTATCAACTGTTCACTTGCACCGTTGTATTTTTGAAATATGCTTGAGCTTTAATCATGAGTTGTGGCCTGACACTTGTAGCTCCTGCATTTGCTTTTGAGCTCCGTTGAAAGGTCCATCATCATTTCATGCCGTTGATCTCTGTAATGTCCCCAATTTAGCCCTACGCTCTTCTTTTTGATTTAGCCAATTTTTGGGAACTCGTAGGTTAAGCAGAAGCTCAAATCAGGATTTCCAAACTTCTTGGAGGACGTTTTCGTCTTTTTGTGGAGCTTGCACTTGAAAATGTTGAACTTGGATTGTGGATTCCTTTTGGGTTTTCTGAAAGCTTCGCAGTGATATGTTTTACTTGACACAGAGCACTTTTAGGGACTTTCTATTTTTAGTAAGTTTAGGTTTGGTGTCAGATCAGAGTTTTGAAAATGGAGTTGGATTCGTCTCGTCAAGACCTTTCTAATGAGCTATAGATCTTCGATTTCTGACATCATCTTGGCTTCCGTTTTAAAGTCCGCAAAGTATATATTATTATTTAAATTGGACCTTGGTGCCTAGGTTTAACAACTTTTAAGTTGTTTTAAAAAGATGTTCTTTATGGGGTGGGCGCCTCGTTAAAATAATTAATTATAATTCTTATTGAATATTTAATCCAAGCTTAAGTTGGACGCCACCTATTGGAGGATAGGGTTTCTAGAAGGGTCAAACGGAAATTATAAAAGGAAGTCTTTGGTCCTCACTTGGATCATCTTGAACTAAAGGAATGTTATGCTGTCGGATTGGCTTGGGATTGCTTCGAGGAATGAAAGCCTCCTAGCTTGGCATTGCTTCTCGCTTGAAAGATAGCGACTAGTGGTGAGATAGTGTAGTTTGTTTGTTTTGTATGCAGGATTTGTGCATTGTATTCAGTGTGTGTTTTATTGATCAGGGTATGAGAAATTTAGGACTGTCATATTCATTACAGCAGGTTGTGTTTTGTTCATAAAAAAAAGACAAAATTTCATTGTGGGTATTGGCTAATTCTCTTTGTTGGTAATGGGCGCCCTTTTTCTGTAAATTGTGGAATTTTTGATGACTGCTGTGATTTTTAAAAGCAAATCGCCCCTCTTGCTGGATTGTACTTGTTGTGTGGACATTGGGATCCGTGCAAAAATTATATAGGAACTTTTGGTTCTGTCTTGTGTTCCAATCTTGGGCGCCTTCATCATTAGGGTCTTTTGTGCTTAGTTTCATGTCTTTTAGATGAGTTGTGTGAGAGATATGTCCATTTTAGTGTGATTTCAGGTTGCTGGGTTTACATTTAAAAGTGCAGAATTGGACATACCAGAATCTTCAATCAGTCTTTTGAGAGAAGAAATCGGTTTCAGCATTTCCATTAAGCAAGGAAAATATTCTATTACAATGCTCTTTGAATGGTTCTAATGCTATGCTCTTGGCAGGGTAATTCTTGATCATATTGTAAGCTGGCAGTAATACTGATAGTAGTGCTTAATCATGACTTGTAATGCTGATCTTATATTCTGAAACTGCATTGTAATATTTTGCAACTCCGTCATATGGTAGCTTCCACTCCCTTTCGGTTTGGAAAGCACATTCTTGACGTTGAGTATTTCAGCATTCTTGTTTATTTCAGTACTTCGTAGCGCTCTGCCAAATGGTCGCCTCACTCCATACTGGATTGGGTAGCACATACTTGGTGTTGAGTTTCTTTAAAGCATTGTAATTCTTAGTACTCCACCATATGGTCGCCTCACTCCATACTGGACTGGGTAGCACATACTTGGTGTTGAGTTCCTTTCAGTACTTGTAGTAGTAGAAGATCCTCTGATCATATGCTCACCATCATCGGCACCATTCTTGGTTAGAGTTCCTTCCAGCTCTGTTTTTGCATTCAGATCCTCTGACCAATGCTCACACCTTGGCCTCCTCGGAATTCTGGTGTACATTCTGGTTAGAGTTGCTTCAGTTATCGTTTGGTTTAAGGCTAATCCTAATGACTGTGTATTGCTCCGCTGATTGTAATTGAAAGTTCAAAAAAAATTGGCTCAGAATCTTTCAGTGGTATCAGAGCCAAGATCCTGCCATCCTGTGCCCAACAAGGTTTAGTTGATAGTTGAATGATAGAGAAATCAGTTTCTACACCAGAGATCAAAACAGAGTTCAGCGCAGTTTAGAAGTGGCAGTTAAACATGGCTAACAGAGGAGATAAAGCTGGAATAAACACATTTTGAGATCGGTAAAAGACTTGGCAAAGAATGTAAGTCAAGGGAAGACGAAAAGAATAATCTTCAAATATTGGAACAATGTTTGAGATAGGTGGAGCAGTCACCTTCTGAATGGATGCAATTGGCATTGTCACTTGCAGTTCACCTTTTAGTTCAGCCCTATTGCCTGGGACATCCAAATGAAGAAATCAAGCTACTGATTTTTTCTTGCTTCATGGAATTGATGAGAATGATGGTTCCCATGACACCCTATGATGATGAAACCATGAAAATCATTCTGAATATGATTGTAGAAAGTTTCCAAGATCTTGATAAAACTGGAAGCAATCTATTTGCTAGAAGGGTTCCTATCTTAAAGACATTTTCAGATCTCTGAGTAAGTAACTTCTTATTCGCCTTGGAAATGCATGATCAGATTTATCACTTGTTCCATTACCTCTTCATATCCACTTGGAGCGAACAAGAAGAGGATGTTATTGCAGCTATGAAGAAAATCCTTATTCTCACCATTAATGGGTCAGATGAAATTCCACCAAATGTCCAATCTCTCCTCTTGGACACATATGAGTGTGAAGAAAAGGATTCTCCTATTACTTCTATACTGATCAAGGAATTGTTTAATCAATGTGAGGAAAAATTGAAGCCACTTTTGAAGAAGTTAGAGCGTGATGAAGAAAAGATTAGTGGACATGATGTTGGAGATGATTTCAAAGAGCTTATACAAGATCATGTCAAAGATTTGGTAATGAAGGATTTTTCTCTTATTGCTGTCCCAACTTCCCAAGAAGTTCCACATGAAGAAATCAATGACACACTTCCTCTTGATGGAGATAAAGATGTCGAAGTTTACAAAACATCAAGCATTGAAGATTCTTCATTTCATTATGATGGCGATATTGGGTTCGACCAGCAAACCGAACCTTTAGAAAGAAATGTTTTTGAAAATATCAACTTAAGTGATTTGGGAGTTGTTGACTTGTTCAAAGAGTCATCACTACGAGAAGAGCATGATAAGAATCTTTCTCCTGACCATTTCAATCAAACTGTTAGCATGTGGGATCTAGGTGTGTTGGCTTCAAGATATGACAAAGAACCTGTGTGGGATTAGTTTCCCTTCGATCCCGATGAAGACCAAAATATTGTTTGCATTGCAAGCTATGAGGAGGCAGAAGGAGAAGTTTTTTATGAAGAAGCTTACTCTGAAAAGCTCCATGGTGATCCCTTCAAGTTGGTTGCAGCCACCAAGGGGGATGTTGTTACTTCCGAAATGTTCAGAATGACATTCAATGATTCTTCATTCAAAGACGGTGAGGTGGATGAAGAGCTAGAAGACCTCATGGCTCTTGAAGAAGAAAGGTTTAAAGTGGTTTTAGAACACACGGCTGATTCGCCAATTCAAGAAGTTGATGGCAAGCTTAAAGTCGAAGAAAATGTGGTGTATGTTCCTCTCCATGACACTGAGCATTCTCCGTTAGTTGAGGATGAAAGACAAGAAGGTTGGAGCAACTTTGAGGACAGCAAATGCAAGAAACAAAGTTCTGATTTTCAGTTGCAGCCTATCAGCAATTCACCATCTTCACATTCTTATGAGTGGGAAGATCAATTCAAGGCGTCCGTTAACAAGGAAGTGCAAGCTCTATCCCTATTTGATCGCACACAGCTTGGTTGAAGAGCTTTACTGGAAGGCTCAGCTTGAAGAGAGATAAAGAGGAGTGAAAGATGAAGTTGCTGTACTCAATTTGCAACTTATCAGAGACTCATTGGAGACATTGAAGTCTAAGTACATGCACTTGATTGGAGATAGAGATCATGCCTTTGAAGTTGTAAAGAAGACCATTTGTGCTTTCCAAGAAAAGGGGAGTGTAGTTGATGAGCTCACTCTGGAGCTCGAATCAACAAGGGACAAGTTGAAAGAAACTCAGTTGGCTCTAACGGAGGTTGAAGACCAGTTTGCTAATTTCAAACTTTCCAAGGAGCAAGAGAATGCATATAATGCCAAAGAAATCAAGCAAGTAATAGGTGAGCTTGATAGTCTTCGAGAGGAGTTTGACCTCGAAGGTTTCACAAGAAAGACTGAAGTTGCACAGATTTGGATCAGCAAGATGGAAAGGAGGGTTTCCAAGTTTATGACAATCCTCTCTTTGATTTGCAAAAAGAGTCATTTAGGGAAGAAACCAAGCAAGAGGTTGAGTATAAAGCTCCGGCTAATGGTGCTTTGTTATCACTCCATGATAATATGCCAAGTTTGCTGATTAGTAATGACTGCATGAGTGGGTTTGAGGATGAAGAGTCCATATGGGAAGTGTCGAAGCAAGGTATTTTCAACATCTATGACATCAAGGTGTTGATGAGACAAGTTGTGATAGATGCTGGTAACTTCATTACAGCAGCAAGGAGTGAAGATTTCAAACCTACTACTCATAAGCAATGGGAGAAAGGTGACCCTGAGCTTGGTGTTTGCACTATTGACGATCTATCCCTTGGGAGGAATGATGTTTGGGCTCATACTAGTCAGCTTTGGGAGTTGAATTTGAAAGCATTCTATGTTTCATACTCCAATGTTGTTGAAGCTTTCATGGTTAAGCTTCAAAGATTCACTAGAGGGGACACCAGTTTCGTGAAAATGCACTTGGTTCTCACTAGCACTTGGGTATGCATTGAGCTTTATTTGCATTGTGTTGAAAATCAAATTCAGTTGGGTATCCATGCTTGGGATGCTCAATTTGGGTTGATGGAATTTATGGATTGTGGAAAGAATAATTTTTGGTGGGACAATGATCAAATTTTCAGACCTTTGGGTGATGTTCTTTTCTTTACCAACTACTTGATGGACCCATTTGTTCATCAATCAATCGATTGGAGAGAAATTTTGAGTATGGGTTGGAGAGATAAATGGATGGTTGCTCATGGGAGTGATTATCGGCTTAGACAAAGGCAGATTTTGAGATATGAGTTTGTTGGTTGGAGACAGACCAGCCACCTTACATGGGGAGTTACTCTCATTCAGGAGAACTGGTTCTTCACTTCTTGCCAAAAAGGTGGTAATTTTCGGTTGGACATTGCTCCAGTTCATTTTCTAGCCACCTTGGAGGTGTCAACTTGCAACACAATGCTCATCTCACAAGCTCACATTTGGGAATTTGATTGGTGTTGCTATTTTTCCTTGTGTAGGACTCTAGAATCAGATTGCACTATGTTGGTCCCAGCGTTGATCAACAACAATTGTTTGTTCCTTCACACCTTTCCTACTCTCCAAATTCATCTTTTGAAGGTTTGTGATGTAAACTTTGACAGTTTACTCTCAGTGTGGGTTCCGGACAACGATCTTTCACATGCCTTGGTTCACCATTTTGAGGCTCTTGGAGTGGGAACTGTAAGAGTTTTTAGAAATCCTCATGGTTGCATAAAAAAAATTCAAGGGAGGCATAGTACATTCATGTGGAGTCATGAGTTTGAGTTTGATGAGCTCTTGCAAAGGATTACTTTCCTCTTTGCAAGAAGATTTGGAGGTTCACAATTGTAGTTTTGGCTATGTTGGATACCTTGGGGAGATATGCCGAGGATTACAATTTTGAGTTGAGTAGACTATCTTTTCCAATGCCTAGGTTTGTGATAGTCAATGGCATTGTTGATTTTGCTGACTCAGAGCATTTTGGCCACTATGGTTTCACTATTGTGATCAAAGTAGTGCAACATCAGGATGGTGGGTCCTCCTTCAGACGGATATGGGACCCTGGGATTGTATTTGGTTTGGTTTGGTGCAGTTTGAGTTTTTCTAGAGTTGTGGTGGCATTGCTTGAGGACAAGCAATTTCGGGAAGGGCGGACTGTAATGTCCCCAATTTAGCCCTACGCTCTTCTTTTGGATTTAGCCTATTTTTGGGAACTCGTAGGTTAAGCAGAAGCTCAAATCAGGGTTTCCAAACTTTTTGGAGGACGTTTTCGTCTTTTTGCAGAGCTTGCACTTGGAAATGTTGAACTTGGATTGCGGATTCCTTTTGGGTTTTCTGAAAGCTTCGCAGTGATATGTTTTACTTGGCACACAGAGCACTTTCAGGGACTTTCTATTTTTAGTAAGTTCAGGTTTGGTGTCGGATCAGAGTTTTAAAAATGGAGTTGGATTTGTCTCGTCAAGACCTTTCCAACGAGCTATAGACCTTCGATTTCTGACATCATCTTGGCTTCCGTTTTAAAGTCCGCAAAGTATATATTATTATTTAAATTGGACCTTGGTGCCTAGGTTTAACAACTTTTAAGTTGTTTTAAAAACATGTTCTTTATGGGGTGGGCGCCTCATTAAAATAATTAATTATAATTCTTATTGAATATTTAATCCAAGCTTAAGTTGGACGCCACCTATTGGAGGATAGGGTTTCTAGAAGGGTCAAACGGAAATTATAAAAGGAAGCCTTTGGTCCTCACTTGGATCATCTTGAACTAAATGAATGTTATGTTGCCGGATTGGCTTGGGATTGCTTCGAGGAATGAAAGCCTCCTAGCTTGGCATTGCTTCTCGCTTGAAAGATAGCGACTAGTGGTGAGATAGTGTAGTTTGTTTTTTTTGTATGCAGGATTTGTGCATTGTGTTCAGTGTGTGTTTTATTGATCAGGTTATGAGAAATTTAGGACTGTCATATTCATTACAGCAGGCTGTGTTTTGTTCATAAAAAAAAAAGACAATTTCATTGTGGGTATTGGCTAATTCTCTTTGTTGGTAATGGGCACCCCTTTTCTGTAAATTGTGGAATTTTTGATGACTGCTGTGATTTTTAAAAGCAAATTGCCCCTCTTGCTGGATTGTACTTGTTGTGTGGACATTGGGATCCGTGCAAAAATTATATAGGAACTTTTGGGTCTATTTTGTGTTCCAATCTTGGGCGCCTTCATCAGTAGGGTCTTTTGTGCTTAGTTTCATGTCTTTTAGATGAGTTGTGTGAGAGATATGTCCATTTTAGTGTGATTTCAGGTTGCTGGGTTTACATTTAAAAGTGCAGAATTGGACAAACAAGAATCTTGAATCAGTCTTTTGAGAGAAGAAATCGGTTTCGGCATTTCCATTAAGCAAGGAAAATGCTCTGTTACAATGCTATTTGAATGGTTCTAATGCTATGCTCTTGGCAGGTTAATTCTTGATCATATTGTAAGCTGGCAGTAGTACTGATAGCAGTGCTTAATCTTGCTTAATCATGATTTGTAATGCTGATCTTATATTCTGAAACTGCATTGTAATATTTTGCAACTCCGTCATATGGTAGCTTCCACTCCCTTTCGGTTTGGAAAGCACATTCTTGACGTTGAGTATTTCAGGATTCTTGTTTATTTCAGTACTTCGTAGCGCTCCGCCAAATGGTCGCCTCACTCCATACTGGATTGGGTAGCACATACTTGGTGTTGAGTTTCTTTAAAGCATTGTAATTCTTAGTACTCCACCATATGGTCGCCTCACTCCATACTGGACTGTGTAGCACATACTTGGTGTTGAGTTCCTTTCAGTACTTGTAGTAGTAGAAGATCCTCTGACCATATGCTCGCCATCATCGGCGCCATTCTTGGTTAGAGTTCCTTCCAGCTCTGTTTTTGCATTTAGATCCTCTGACCAATGCTCACACCTTGGTCTCCTCGGAATTCTGGTGTACATTCTGGTTAGAGTTGCTTCAGTTATCGTTTGGTTTAAGGCTAATCCTAACGACTGTGTATTGCTCTGCTGATTGTAATTGAAAGTTCAAAAAAAATTGGCTCGAAATCTTTCAATCTCATCTGCATGGATCAAGCGTGGACCGTCGATCTCTATCCGTAGGGCTCAGTCCTTTGCTTCGCATTCTGTTAGATCTCCAACAAGGTTCCCGCAATGGTGCCACTTGTCACCGTCTTGCTTGTCCCGAGGCTTTGTTGAAACATTGACCTTTTATGCCCCATGGGCTTAACACTTATAGAATTCAGCCGAATTTATTCAAAGCTTTTGGTCATCAAGACTTTTGTTCTCACCAATCTAATCTTCGGCCTTTTTGGTCCGCAACATTTGGTCTTTGGGAGAATTGTTTCAAAGAAGGAATTGGACTGAGGACTTAGGCATTTAAACTTGACAAGGGCTCAATTGCTTCAATGCGATTTTGGGCACTAACATTGGCTCTTGCCTGAGGATGCACACCCCCTACGAGTGTGCAAAGAACCCCAAAATGTAAGATCAAGTGCCAATCCAATGGGTCATGAAGTTAGCACTTAGGCAATTTATCAATAGAAACGCATGAAAGTGCAACAAAATAATGGTAGACTGACAAAAACAGATTAGGAGGATCTGAAAATGAACACACAACAAAAACTCGAAAGGAAACCATACAAACAAGGCTCAAAGCAGAGGGACAACAAAGCAACAAAACAACAGAAGGACAAAACTATACACTATATACTAATGTACACAAGTTATGGACTCAATCAAAGAAGTGTTTTAGATATCTGCCATTGTCTAGCAGCTCCAGTATTTCACCATCCAAGTTTCTCAGGAAGAAAGTATGTTCCCCAATCCGGCAGTCAATGGAATAGGGACCCATCCACAAGGCATCAAATTTGCCATGCTTTCCTTTCTCCTCATGCCTGTTGTCCCAAAGTAGAACCAAATCACTTGAAAAATTCTTGGAGCAACTTTCCTATCAAATATCTTCTACTTTTCTTTGAACTTGAAGTGTCTTTCATGAGCTTGTCTTCGAATCTCATCAAGCTCAATAATCTGGTTCCTCCTATTTTCATAGTGGTTGATTTACTCACCATTTTCTAGTTGCTGCATGAGCTGATAAGTCGGCATTTGCAAATTCATAGGCAAAATTGCTTGAGCTCCATAAATAAGCTCAAAAGGGCTTTTCCCTGTAGCTCTCTTAGGCGTAATCCTATAAGCCCATAAGGCAAACATCAGCGATTCACCTCACTTCTTGTTTGCTTCCAAAGTACGTCAAATGATTTTGAGCAAGTTCTTGTTACTAGATTATACTTGCCCATTCCCCTGAGGGTTATAATTGGAAGCATAGGTCAATTCAATCCCGTACTCTTTGCATAATGCCACTAAAGGTTTGGCTTTGAAGCTTGTGGCGTCATCAACAATAACTTTGACGAGCACACCTAACCTACAAATGATCTGATTTAACAAAATATCTATGACTACTTGGTGTGTTTCCTTTTTTGTAAGGACCGCTTCAACCCACTTCGTGAAGTAGTCAATTGTAATTAGTATCCATCTATGTCCAGCACTTGGCGAATCAACAATTTATTCAATAAAATCCAGCCCCCATTGTCTGAATGGGACTTCAACTATCACACGTTGCAAGGGAAGAGAACCCAAAGCTTTCATCCTCCCAGCATAGCGCTGACATTTCTTACACTTTCTGACTTTCTAAGCAACATCTTTGAACAACAATGTGTTGAACACAACTATCTACTGAGAGGGGTGGTGAATCAATAGATGAGCTCAAAATAGTTGATTAGAATTTTTAGAGGAGATATCAATTCATATGAATATCAAAGAACAAATGTAGAGAGCACACACACACAAAAGCACAGTACACCAGATTTATACATGGAAAATCCAAAAGAAAAAATCACAATGAGAATAGCTGCTAGAATCTACTATTTTAATCCAGCGTCACAGTTAAATCACCTTATTGGCAAAACCACGTTGGTTACATTCAAGGACATCTATCCTTAGGAGACACCAATCCCCTAACTAAGCACCAACTTAGTTTTTCTGAAGGCACCTACCAATCAGAACTATGGAGCTACAACTCCAGTGTACAAGACAGACTCACAAATGAATCTAGTTCAGTTTCTTTGTTACAAGTTTAGTCTATAACTGCTCACCCTTGGCTTATTCTGTGTATGCCTATTCTCCTTCTCTACTCAAACTTTGCACATTCTCTGTGTGCCCTTTCTTCCTGTTTGCTCAATCTTTGTTCCTCTGACTTTTACTTTGTGTTTGCATACGTCTGGATATATTCTGTTCAGACACTTCATTCCCTTTTTCTGCCTTTTACTTTGTCTGTATTCGTCTGGATAGACAACCTTTTCTTTTCTCTCTGCCTTCCTGGTTCTATGTCGTTATATCTTCTGTTTGACACATCAATGTACTCTTCTTGACTCTATACCTCTCTCTATGCTATCATGGTATGTGTCTATATATTCTATTAGACACACTTCCTATTGCTCACATGCTAAGGTTCAACGATAGTATGAGCAATCGCAAAATGCTGCATATTTCTCTCATCGACAGCATTTGACTCTCTCTTGAAATTGCAACGACAGCAACAACAACAATAATGTTTTTGAAGTCGTGTATATACGTTGAATCTTAGGATTCCATGTCTCCAATTGCATTCACACTTCAGTTGTACTTAACCGCTTCTCATTAAAAGCGATTTTCACTTATGCGTTTTCCCGTGTCTCGATTCATGCATCACATTGCAATGGTCAAATCTCTTTACTATGTTTGGCAACTGCCGGATTCAGGCATTACTGCACCGTTTCCTTAATCGATGATTGATCGGTTGGATCGATCAATCTCGGGCTCCATATAGACTCTTTGAGCTCACCGTTTGTCTGGTCATGTCTTTAAACGAGGATTATTCATCTTGTCATTGGCGTCATTCACTGTCTATCTTGAACCGTCAGATATTTCCACTTCTGAAATAGAACCGTTGATCTCTCATGCATTAATTGTTGAGCCCTTTCTCGTATCTTGATATTTTCTATATGATTGGTTCGCTTTCGCTCCTTTCAATTATATTCGATATGTTCAATCTTTAATCTCGCCTTGATCCTTTGGCAATATTAGAAGTATCTTATACTTCAGCCGAAATGTCCTTCGAAACCTTTTTAAGCATCCACTTGCCCTAGATTCTTTCTGAAACAATCCAAGTGATCCTTCGAAGCTTTGTAATGGTCCTTATGTCCTCTGCAATTGTCCTTCGGAAAATTCTCAAGTGCCCTTTCCCCTCATTCGAACTACCCTTCAAGTTTTTGCAAGTGTCCTCTCTCTTTGGAAATGTGTTGTGGGAGCTTTGCAAGTGTCCACTATCTCTTCGAACTATCCTTCGGACAAAACGCTGTGGGCTTTTTGTTAAGGGCTCTTTGGGCTAATTTCCGTGGGTTTTTTTGGTCCGAGTCCCCTTCGGGACAATTTCCATGGGTTTTTTGTTCGAGTTCCCTTATGGACAATTTTCGCGAGCTTTTTGTCCGAGTGTCCTTCAATTCTTTGCTCATATCTTTCGACACTTTTGTTTATGACACATACCCTTTGGGTTTTTTGTAAAATACCCTTCGGCCTTTTGCAAAATACTCTTCAACATTTCTGGAAACATCCACATACCCTTCGGCCTTTTGCAAAATACCTTTCAACATTTCTGGAAACATCCACATACCCTTCGGCCTTTTGCAAACTACCCTTTGGCATTTTTGCAAGCGTCTACATACCCTTCGACTTTTCTAGAAAGGTCCACTTCGGAAGCTTTTTTCGGGACCTATTTCCTTCAAACTTTTTGTCCGACGAGAACTTAACCATTTTTCCGAAAGAATTCAACGAGGCACTTTCTCTGAAAGAGAACACTTTGGATCTTTTGTTCGGAACAATTGTTCCGAAAGAATTGACTTAACCAATATTTCCGAAAGAATAGACCAAGCTTGAATTGACCAAGACACTTTTCCAAAAGAATAGACCAAGCTTGTAAAATTGACTAAGTGTGGAAACACTTGCACACACAACCTTATGCATTAGAACTTAATCCACCAAGAGCAAGTGCAACCCTGAGTATCCTAGTGTGATTGTTTCCTCCAGATGATGCCATAAATGCAGACATAGTCACCAACAAACTGTGTACCCAGCCATATCAACAAGCTAGCAAAGGCATTCATATGACTGCTCCTGGAAGTCAAGATGCACATTCAACTTCATGAGAACTTACCCTTGGTTTGTGCAGCTCAACACCTTTGTCATTAATGCATGATGGCACATGCAGCGTTTGACATCAATGACAATTCTTCAGACCTCAATGACTATGTCCAACAATCTCCCCCTTTGTCATTGATGGCAACACATCATCAGAATGACTTAATTTCTTTGTCTTCATTCTGTTTTCTTGCCCTTTGACATTAATGACAAAGAGTCTGCCATAATATGTTAACAATCTGCTCCTTGTTTGGTAGGTTGGTTGTTCTAATCCTTGGACCTAGCTGGTTAGAGCACTTTGAGAGAAACTCCCCCTTTGGGAAATGGCACATTTGCCTAACTCGTACTGGAACACATTCAAATATGATTCCTCGGGCTCCATTATGTCTCAAAAGATCACGTATATGGCATTGGTCTGAAAGACCAATCAATAATCAACATATTTCTCTATAGATAGGCATAATGATCTAGAGCCAACACACTTGTGTCTCCTCCTTTGTTATCACATAGCAAAGGGACTACAGCTATCCCACCAGACTACCTTTTCTCTTAATCTTGAAGTTAATAATATTACTTCAATATTCCCCCTAGATTCATGCCCTATCACTAAAAGCTAGTGGTGTGGTGTGGGAGGCACTACTCCCAACTTCTCTCTTAGATACACAAATTGCTCCCTGGGAAGAGGCTTGGTAAATATATCTGCAATTTGGTCATTTGTTGGCACATACTCAATTTTGACCTCTTGATCTGCAACCTTTTCTTTTAGAAAATGAGATTTGATGGATATATGCTTGGTTCTGGAATGCATCACTGGATTTTTAGATATGTTTATGGCACTTGAGTTATCACAAAAAATAGAAATGGGTTCTTTGTATTCTACCTTGATGTCTCTGAGAGTTTGCTTCATCCACAAGATTTGGGTGCAACACACTGTTGCTACATACTCTGATTCTATTGTAGAAAGCGTAACCAACTCTTGTTTTTTCGTCAGCGATGACACAAGTCTATTTTCGAGGAAGAATGCACCACCACTAGTGCTTCTCCTGTCATCCACACTTCCTGCCCAATCAGCATTTGCATATGCAATCAAAGTGAGATCATCACTTGTAGGGTACCATAGACCATAGTCAATTGTGCTCTTGATGTATCTGAAGATTTTTTTCACAGCATTGACATGTGATTCCCTGGGAGTTGCTTGAAATACTGCAACCATGCATACAGTTTGCATGATGTTTGGGCTTGATGCAGTTAGGTACAACAGGCTGCCTATCATTGATCTATACATAGTATTATCACCTCAGGGGACTCATCTTCTTTACTCAGCTTGCATCCAGTTATCATGGGAGTACTAACTAGTTTGTTGTCTTCCATTCCAAATTTCTTGAACGTCTCCTTTGCATACTTGGTTTGAGATATGAATATCCCTTCATTGGTTTGTGCAATTTGTAAACCAAGAAAGAACGAAAGTTCTCCCAGCATAGACATTTCAAATTCACTTTGCATTTGTGTGGCAAATTCTTTGCACATATTACTATTGCCACCTCCAAAGATGATATCATCTACATAGACAACAATAATCAATTTATGCTTACCTTCTGATCTAAAATATAAATTGTTGCCTGCACGTCCTTTGTTGAAGCCTTGTTGCATGTATTGATCCAATCTTGAATACCGTGCTCTAGGTCCCTATTTCAAACCATACAATGCATTTTTCAGTCTACACACATACTATATGCTTACCTTCTGATCTAAAATATAAATTGTTGCCTGCACATCCTTTGTTGAAGCCTTGTTGCATGTATTGATCCAATCTTGAATACCGTGCTCTAAGTCCCTGTTTCAAACCATACAATGCATTTTTCAGTCTACACACATACTCTTCTTCATCCACTAGCTGAAAACCTTTTGGTTGTTCAATGTAGACTTCTTCTAAGTTTCTATTCAAGAAGGCTGACTTTACATCCATTTGATATACTTTGAACTTCTTATGAACAAAAAATGCCAAAAACATTCTTATGGCTTCCAGTCTTGCCACTGGAGCAAAAGTCTCTTCAAAGTCTATGCCTTCTACTTGTGCATATCCACACCAATCTTGCTTTGTTTCTTATGACAGCGCTATGTTCATTGAGTATGTTTTTGTAAACCCATTTTGTTCCTATCACATTCTTGTTTGACGGTCTAAGAACCAATTCCCTCGTTTTGTTCTTTCTATTTGACTCAGTTCTTTCATGGCTTTTAACTAGTTTTCATCGTTGCTGGCTTCACTGAAGGTTTTAGGCTCAATTTCTGAAAATAGAGCAAAACTTGCTTCTTCTTCATTACAGCTCTTCTCCTAATCTGAACACCTTCATTTTGGATTGCCAATTATCTGCTCTTTGGGATGTTCCTTTTGAACAAACTTTGCAGGGGCCCTTTCACTCTTTTCTTCCTCCTCTTCACTATCTTCTACTTCATTTTTTGCTCTTAAATCTTCAATTCTGATCTCCTCAACAGGTTCGACATGTTTAAATCCTTCTTCGACCTTGACATTGATGCTCTAGACTATTTTATGCAGCCTCTTATTGTAACATACATAGGCTTTGCTATGAGTGGAGTAACCAAGAAAAATTCCCTCATCACATCTTGACTCAAAGTTGCGTAGTTTGTCCTCATTTCTTCTGATGTAGCATTTGCTTCCAAACACTCTGAAGTATTTAACTACTGTAGGGTTTTCATACCACAGTTCATATGGTGTTTTATCACTTTTCACCCTCTGTTGAACTCTGTTCAGGATGTATACTGTTGTTTAGACTATTTCTCTTCAATATCCATCAGGTAATTTGGCCTCTTTCAACATTGTTCTGGCCATCTCCTTAACAGTCCTATTTTTTCTCTTAGCAACTCCATTTTGCTGTGGAGTTCTTGCAGTACAGTAGTGCCTTTTAATCCCATGCTTCTCATAATATTCTATGAACTCATTGGAGGTGAATTCTCCACCTTTATCTGATCTCAAACATTTGATCTTTCTTCCCATTCATATTCAACCATGGGTTTAAAGATATTAAATCTTTCAAAGGCTTGAGATTTGTCATTCAAAACGCTTACCCATGTCATCCTTGAATAATCATCTACGAACAACATGAAGTAATAAACTACTTTTGATCCTCTTGTCTGGGTAGGAGCAAAGAGACCATGATGGACTAATTGCAGAGGCCTTGTAGTCGTATATTCTTTTGTTTGAAACTTAACTCTTGTTTGTTTGCCTAATTGAGATTCTATGCATGTAGTATGTGCAGGTTTGGTTATCTTGGGCATATGTCTTACACACTTATTCGAACTTACTTTGACTAGATTATCAAAATTGACATGTCCCATTCTCCTATGCCACAACCAGCTTTCATCAACCTTTCCTATGACGGAGCTATTACTATTTACCTCAACAAGATTGTAGATATTCTCAGTTCTTTTCCCTTCTACAATTGTTTTGCCAGTTCTTTTTAGCTTGCAGCCTTCAGCGTCAAATATAACCTTCTATCCATTGTCACACATTTGGCTGACACTCAGTAGATTATGCTTCAGTCCTTTGACATAAAGAACGTCATGTGTAGGAAGCTCACCATCAATGTGCAAGGTTCCTTTGCCTTTGATTTTTACTACTGTGTTGTCTCCCAAGTTGACAGTTCCTTCCTTGCACTTGCTCAACTTGGTGAACTTGCTCTTGTCACCAGTCATGAGCTTTGAGCACCCATTGTCTATCACCCACAAATTATGCTATTTGATGTGAAGTGCTCTTTGTGTTGGAATAATTGTCCTTGATGTCAAAGGAATTGTAACGGATATGAATGGAAATGTCAAACGGAATTGTTGACAGAAGTGAACGGAAATGTCGACGGAAGTGAACGGAATTGTTATTGGAAGTGAACGGAAGTGAACGGAATTGTCGACCTTGGCCGACCTATTGAGAGGAGTTGTGACCGTTCAAATGGACCTTTTCACTTGAAGAGGCATGACCTTAATTTGTGGCTTTTCGTAGGTTATAAATAAGTGCATAACGAATGGCAAAAGTGTAGATTCGAAAGTGGAAGATATAAAAGAAGAGCAGAATTTTTAAAGGCAAATTTTTGTGAGAATATTAAAAAGAAAAAATCAGTAAGTATAAGGAACAGTATAGCAGCGAAAACACTCAAGTGTAGATCAAATCGAAAGGAGATAAAGCAAGTGTTCTATCATCCGTTGTTTTGACAACAAATTTGAGATAGAAGAGTGATTTTTTCTGAGAAGGTTGGTGCATTCGTTTTGAAGAGATTGGTGTCTCTTGTTGAGTTGGTGCCCAGTGAAAGGGGTTGGTGCTCATGTAGGTTGGTGCCTGCAAAATTGTTTTTGGGTTAGGTGCTCCAGTAGGTTGGTGCCTACGAATATTTATATTAAGAGAATTTCTCCGTGGTTTTCTCCCGAAAGGGTTTCCACGCAAATCTGTGTCTATTTGCACTGTGTGGTTTTGCATTATATTCTTTGATTGTTTTGAATATATTAATTGCGAAGTAATTTGAGGTTTTTGATTTAAGATTAATAGTCGAAAGCGAAAAAATATATATCTTATATTGATTCACCCCCCCCTCTCAGTATAAGTTTGTGCTTAACAATTGGTATCAGAGCCGGTTCCTTTGTGTTAGCACAACTACTAGAAGGTAGATCGTGGAAAGCACATATGGCAGGATCTCAAGTGCTAGATGGTTTCTCCACTAACAAGGCTCCTTTGTTCGATGGAACGAATTACGTATTTTGGAGCATAAAGATGAAGACCTACTTGATGGCCCTAGGTTTCAATATTTGGCAAGCATTGGTAATA
Organism: Torreya grandis; assembly: GCA_037957365.1. Taxonomy (NCBI): domain Eukaryota; kingdom Viridiplantae; phylum Streptophyta; class Pinopsida; order Cupressales; family Taxaceae; genus Torreya; species Torreya grandis. Next base: position 3,719,861 of record JARHVA010000453.1, on the reverse strand, counting down.
GGATACACAACGCCACAAATTGCACCAACAGATGCCACCGGAAAAAAGCCCAGTGAGAACAATGTGAAAGCTATGAATGCAATCTTATGCAAGCTTTCAGAAAATGAGTTTGTTAAGGTTATGCATTGTGAATCTGCAAAAGAGATTTGGGATAAACTCAACACTATTTATGAAGGTGATAGTAAGGTAAAGCAAAACTCCAAACCCACCGGAGGCAATTTGAAAGTTTAAAAATGAAGAATGATGTAAATATCGCTGGGTATCTTTTTTGTGTTGATGAGATTGTTAATGTCATTCGAGGACTCGGAAAGAAAATTGAAGAATCTGTGATCCTTCAGAAAGTCTTGAGATCCCTACCATTGAGATTTGATGCGAAGGTCTCCGCCATTGAAGAAATTAAGGATTTAGACACGATGAAAATGGACGAGCTCCATGGAATTCTTACGGCATACGAAATGAGAACCGAATCTGAGAGACAGTCAAAGAAGGAAGCATCATTCAAGGTCTCGAAGAAAGAGAAGATCAAAGAACCTAAATCAAGTGAAAATTCAAGTAGTGAAGAAGAAAATGAAGCTCTATTCATTTGAAAGCTAAAGAAAGGATTGGGTAAATATAAAGTTACCATTTAAATGTTTTAATTGTGGGAAAATTGGTCATTTTGCAGCCAAATGTCCAAATAAAAGAAATAGCGATGATGAGCGAAACAAACCAAAGTACAAAAGGGGATTCACGCTGAGCAACGACAAGCAAAGATTTGAGAAACAAAAGAAAAGCCTATACTCCAAGAGGTATAGCAGCTCATCCGAAGAAAACAAAGTGATGTTGAGAGTGATAATGAAGAGATTCTGTTCATGGCTATAGAAGAAAATGCCGCCACCAGCAAAGATAATTTGGAGGAAGACGAAGACATGGAAGAAGAAGGTGAAGTGAACCTTGAAGAAGAACTTATTTGCATGTTGGAAGAAATGAAAGCATTTAAGAAGAAGAATCATAAACTGAAGTTACAGCTCTGAAAATATGAAGAAAAAAATCAAAACTTCAAAGCAAAGACATCACAAGTCTTTGAGATATCAAACAAGGTAATTGCTGATCTAAAAGTACAAATCGAAGAAGCAAAGAAAATTGAAGATCTAACAGATCAGGTAAAGAAGAAAGGAGAAGACTGTGAAAGGTATGAATCTCAGATAGCTACTTTAAAAAGGGATCTAGAAAAGGCGAATTCTAAAATAGCAAGTGACTTGAAATCTGAGAAAAGCACTCAAGTTTTGAATAAGATTCTAAAGAGTCAAAGATCACCATCTAACAAGTCAAGCATTGGGTATGAGAAGGAAAAAGAGAAAGCTAAGAGCTATGTTGAACCTCTTAAGGAACCAATGAAAAAGGAGACCAAGAAGGAAGAATCCCAGAATACAAAAACCAGCGCTATCAACAAAAAAAGCAAAGGAGAACAAAACTTCAAAAGACCATTTGCTCCATGATATGCAAATAAAACCAGGTTTGGTAATTATTTTTACAGATATTGTTATTATTGCAATCATTTTGGTCATAAGAAATTAGATTGTAGAAAGAAAGCCAAGGATATTGAAGTCAGGAGCGGAAACAAAGGAACCTATGGAGCTTCGAACAGAAACTACAATTCGTTTGCTCCCTTATCAAACTTTGATGAAGCTATAGTTTGTTACAAGTGCAACAACTATGGACATATAGCACACTATTGTAGAAGTGTTTTGGAATCTATAAGACAAGATCAAAAGTTCAAGGCTCCAGTGATAAAGAAAAGAGAACCATCAAAAACCTGGAAGAAGAAGCAAGAAGAATCCATGATCGTTCAAACAGCATTCCATGCTAGAGATGAAGGACAACAATGGTTCATTGATAGTGGATATTCGAGACACATGACTGGAGATAAAAGCAAATTCATCTCCTTAAAAAGGGTCAATGAAGGCACGGTGAAGTTCAGAGACAACACTACAGCGAGAATAACAGGGAAAGGTACACTTAGTCTCGATAATGGAAAAACCAAAACAGAAAATGTGTTATATGTGGAAGGGTTAAAGCATAATCTTCTAAGTGTTAAGCCAAATGTGTGATCAAGGACACACACTCAAGTTCTTTTCTGAAGGTTGTGAGATCAGAAAAAGAGACACAAGAGAACTAATTGCAGATGCTCATAGAACCACAAACAACCAATACATGCTTGGAGAAATGAGAGGAGAGAAATGTCTGAGTCAAGTTGAAGAGAGTTGGTATGGCACAGAAGGTTAAGGCACATAAATTTTGATAATCTGGTGAAAATCAGCAACGAACAGGCTGTGCGAGATATGCCCAAGATAACGAAACCTTCAAGCACTCTATGCAAGCAATGCCAACACGGGAAGCAAACCAGATCAAGGTTCACAACGAAGGAATATTCGACCACCAAACCACTAGAGCTGATTCATACAAATCTTTGTGGTCCTACCAGAATTGAAAGCATGCAAGGTGAGAGTTACTTTATGTTGCTCATTGATGATTATACTAGAATGACATGGGTAGCCTTTCCAAAATAAAAAACAGAAGCATTTGAAAAGTTTAAAGCTTTCAAGGCATTAGTAGAAAATGAAAAAGAGTTGAAAATAAAATGCCTAAGGTCAGATCGAGGAGGTGAGTTTATTTCAAATGAATTCATTGAGTTTTGGTGAAGATCATGGAATTAAGAGACAATACTCAGCTGCAAGGACTCCACAACAAAATGGAGTGGTGAAAAGGAAAAATCGAACCGTTCAAGAGATGGCTAGAACTATGCTGAATGAATTTAAGCTATTAGATAGATTCTGGAGAGAAGCAATTAATACAACAGTATATATCTTGAATAGAGGGCAAATCAGAGTTAATAATGACAAAACTCTTTACGAATTGTGGAAAGGAAGACCAGCTTCGGTCAAACATTTCAAAGTGTTTGGAAGTAAATGTTTTATCAACAGGAATGAAGAAGACTTGGGCAAATTTGATTCAAGAGCTGTACTCCATCAATAGCAAAGCCTATAGATGTTATAACAAAATGCTACAAACTATCGTAGAAAGTGCTAGTGTTAGAATAGATGAGATCATAAATTAAAAGGCAAAAGAACCTTCAGAAGAACCTCTAGAAATACCCAATCTTGTAGAAGGGGAGGAAGAAAATGTAGAAAAACTGAGTGAATCTGAAAGGCAGGACACCAAAGCACCATCTCTCTTTGTTTAGAAGAATCATACTGAAAATCAGATCATTGGCAACATTGATGCTGGGGTGCAAAGCAGAAGAAGAATTGTAAGTATCCCCGAACATGTAAATTTCTCTTTGTTATCCAAGGTAGAGCCTAAGAATTTTTCTGAAGCTAGTCATAATAAACATTGGGTAAAAGCAATGGAAGAAGAGTTAGATCAAATTGAGAAGAATGAGACTTGGAAACTTGTGCCTAGGCCAATGGATCAAAATGTGATTGGCACTAAGTGGGTTTTTCGAAACAAATTGAATGAAAATGGCCAAGTCACTCAAAACAAAGCAAAATTGGTATGTAAGGGGTATGCTCAAGTAGAAGGTGTAGATTTTGAAGAGACTTTTGCTCATGTTGCTAGATTAGAAGCAATTCGAATATTTCTTGCATTTTAAATATTCATAAATTTCAAAGTCTATCAAATGGATGTTAAATCAGCATTTCTAAATGGCAATCTAGAAGAGGAAGTTTACATAGACAACCAGAAGGATTCCTCTTATCAAAAAACAAGGATTATGTAAGGTGAAGAAGGCTTTGTACGGATTGAAACAAGCTCCTAGAGCATGGTATGCTAGGTTTGATAAATACCTACAAGACCAAGGATTCAAGAGAGGATATACTGATAGTAATCTTTACATCAAAACTGAAGGAAATCACCAGTTAATTGTTTTGGTGTATGTAAATGATATAATCTTTGGAGGAGACAATGAGGAAATGTCTACGAGATTTGTCGAAGATATGCAAAAGTAATTTGAGATGTCCATGTTAGGTGAGTTGTCATTTTTCCTTGGTTTACAAATCTCTCAATCCAACAAAGGAATATTCATTTTCCAAAGCAAGTATGTGAAGGAGATATTGAAGAAATTTCGTATGGAGGAGTGTGCCCCTGTTAACACACCCATGGCTATAGGTATGAAGTTGAGCAAAGATGATGAATCTCCAAATACTGATCAAAGTCTTTACAAATCAATGATTGGGAGTTTACTATATGTGAAGGCATTTAGGCCAGATATCATGCAAGCAATAGGTATGGTTGCACGATTTCAAGTAGCTCCAAAAGAAACACATGTGCAAGCCGTGAAATGTATATTCAGATATTTAAAGAGAACCTTTGATTATGGGTTGTGGTACCCTAGAGGTAAAGACTTCACATTGGTAGCATACACGGATTCAGATTGGACAGGTTGTGTAGATGATAGAAAAAGTACAAGTGGAGGAACATTCTTTCTTGGAGATAACCTAGTATCATGGTTGAGTAAGAAGCAAAATTTTGTATCTCTATCCACAATAGAAGCAAAGTACATAGCGGCAATGCTATGTTGTACACAAGTTCTAAGGATGAAACTAACCTTGAAAGATATCAAAGTAAAGTATGATCATCCAATCTCCATATTCTGCGATAATACTAGTGCGATAAGTATTTCGAAGAATCCAGTTATGCATTTCAGAACTAAGCATATCCCTATACAATATGATTTCTTGAGAGAACAAGTGACAGAACAAGTAAAATTGGAATATGTTTCCACATCCAAACAAATGATAGATATCTTCACTAAGCCACTTCCAAAAGAAACATTTGAGTGCCTACGACAAAAGTTGGGAGTAATATTCTTTGCTTCTACTCATTAAAAATCAAGAGAAGCATTGGTTAAGGGGGAGCTAAATTTCTTTTTTCAGCTCCTTGAATGACCCTTTGCCATTGATGTCAAAGGGGGAGAATGACAGTACGGGGAGTTACAGCAAGGGGGAGTTGCAGAAAAGAAGATGGGGAGTTGTAGAAAATAAGATCTTTTTGGAAGGTTGTCATCAATGACAAAGGGGGAGATTGTTGGAATAATTGTCATTGATGTCAAAGGAATTGTAACGAATATGAATGAAAATGTCAAACGGAATTGTTGCCAGAAGTGAACAGAATTGTTGTCGAAAGTGAACAGAAATGTCGACGGAAGTGAACGGAATTGTTGACTTTGACCGGCCTATTGGGAGGAGTTGTGACTGTTTGAATGGACCTTTTCACTTGAAGAGGCATGACCTTAATTTGTGGCTTTTCGTGGGTTATAAATAAGTGCATAATGAATGGCAAAAGTTTAGATTCGAAAGAGGAAGATATAAAAGAAGAGCAGAATTTTTAAAGGCAAATTTTTGTGAGAATATTAAAAGGAAAAAATCAGCAAGTATAAAGAAGAGTATAGCAGCAAAAACACTCAAGTGTAGATCGAATCGAAAAGAGATAAAGCAAATGTTTTATCATCCGTTGTTTTGACAACAAATTTGAGATAGAAGAGTGATTTTTTCTGAGAAGGTTGGTGCCTTCGTTTTGAAGAGATTGGTGTCTCTTGCTGAGTTGGTGCTCAGTGAAAGGAGTTGGTGCTCCTGTAGGTTGGTGCCTACAAAATTGTTTTTGGGGTAGGTGCTCCAGTAGGTTGGTGCCTACAAAATTGTTTTTGGGGTAGGTGCTCCAGTAGGTTGGTGCCTACGAATATTTATATTAAGAGAATTTCTCCGTGGTTTTCTCTTGAAAGGGTTTTCATGCAAATCTGTGTCTATTTGCATTGTGTGGTTTTGCATTATATTCTTTGATTGCTTTGAATATATTAATTGTGGAGTAATTTGAGGTTTTGGATTTAAGATTAATAGTCGAAAGCGAAAAAATGTATATCTTATACTAATTCACCCCCCCTCTTAGTATAAGCTTGTGCTTAACACTTTGAGCATTTAAGGATTGATTTTTCTCTTTTCATATCTTCTTAGGTCTCTCAGATGTCTTTTTCTTTCCTTCATTAATGACTTGTGAACCTTTATTCTTGTTAGGAGACTTGGCTTTCTTTACATTGCTTATTTTTGACATTACAAGGTTAGTCCTACAATGCCTGGCTATATGACCAAAATGAAGAGCAAATGAGTTTTTACTTACAAAATTGGTTCTCTTTTTTGGTACAATTCTACATTCAATAGCCCTATGACCAAACTGATTACAGCTGTAACCATAACCATAAAAGGATGAATAATCCCTGGTCATAACATTCTTTGATGCAGTATATTGACCTTTCAGACACTTTTGTTTCTTCAAATCTGCCACTTTCGTATATCCTTCTGTATCTTTGATTTCAAGCTTCTTTTCAAAATTCATTCTTCTCCTCTTATCTTTGTTTGGATCATTCTTAGTGTCTTTGCTAATCCTTTCTTTCTTTGCTTCTACTCCTATTTTGAAATTATCATATAGGTTGGTCGACGTACTAGTTGATGAGCCATTTCCTTTATCATATCCAAGACCAGATTTTTCATTTGAAGGCTTTTGACCGTTAATTAATTCATTAAGAATGTCTGATCCTTTTGTCAACTTTAGACTTTTGTGTATTTGGCATTTTGCCTTCTCAATTTCTTTCCCCAAAGCTACTAGTTCTGCCTCAAGCTTCATGCATTCTTTGGATTTTGGCTGTAGTTCCATCTTAACTACTATTCTTTTAGCCTCCTCAAGTTGAGTCTTTAGGGTCACTGTCATTTGATTAGATTTGTCAAGTTCCTTCTGTCCAAGCTTCTTTTGTTTCGAGTTTTTTTTTCTTAATTTCTCAATCTCCTCTAGAGCGCAAGTTAGCTCGCCTTCTAGATCAATTTCACCTTCCTCTTCTTCATCCCAATCTTCATCTTCATCCTGTTCTTGATTTATGGGAGTGGATTCTTCTGCCATGAACAAAAATTATTTTTCCTTCGCTACAAAAGCAGTCATGATTATCCAAACTATCACTATCACTACCCTTCACTAAGTCACTGTCTTCTTTTGTATATAAACCTTTCTTGCTCTTGAAGAAGTTCTTTTTTGCTGCTCTCTTCTTGCTCAGCATTGCCCTTTTTATTATAAAGACATTTGGCAGCAAAGTGTCCTACCTTTCGGCAATTAAAGCATTTGAATGGTAGCTTACCTTTGTATTTCCCTGATCCTCTCTTTAATTTCCTATCAAAGTTAGCTTCTTCTCCATCAGACTCCTCAAATTCAGACATAGAAGTTTCTTCTTTGCCTACTTTACTACTTTGAATGTAGCTTCTCTTTTAAAGGTGTCTATCTCTCATTCTCATCTCATAGGTTGTGAATGTTCCATGCAACTCATCAATAGTGAGTTTGTCCAAATCTCTTGCTTCCTCTATTGCAGAAATTTACGAATCATATCTTGATGGCAGTGATCTTAGCACCTTCTTGACTATAGTCGACTCTTCCATTTCTTCACCAAGACTTTTGATAGCATTCACTATTTCATCTACCCTGAGGAAGTAGTCGGCAATCTTTTTTTCTTCATTCATCTTAAGACTCTCAAACTGGGCTTTGTATGTTTGTAGATTGGCTTGTGTCACTCTATCCTCTCCATAAATACTCTTCAACTTGTTCCAGATGTCTTTTGCACTCTGATAGTGCATAACTTTGACAAATTTTGAGTTTGACAGTCCACAAAGAATACAATTCTTTGCCTTGGCATTGTTTTCATATGCCTTCTTGGCAGCGTGATCAGTAGGAGCTATAGCAGTTGTATATCCGTTTACTACAGACATCCATACATCAAATCCTAATAAGGACAAATATGCTTCCATCCTTATGCTCCAAAAAGCATTGTTAGACCCATCAAACAGAGGTGCTTTTTTTTAGGAGGATCCTTCTTGACTGGCCATTGTGTTCACTAACCAAGATCTACTAATCAAGGAACCCTAGGCTCTGATACCAATTGTTGAACACAACTATCTACTGAGACAGGGGGTGAATCAGTAGATGAGATAAAACTAGTTGATTAAAACTTTTAGAAGAGATATCAATTCATATGAATATCAAAGAACAAATGTAGAGAGCACACATACACAAAAGCACAGTACACCAGATTTATACGTGGAAAACCCAAAGGAAAAAACCACGGTGAGAATAGCTACTAGAATCTACTGTTCTAATCCAGCTTCGGTTAAATCACCTCACTGGCAAAACCACACTAGTTACATTCAAGGACACCTATATTTAGGAGACACCAATCCCCTAACTGAGCACCAACTCAATTTTTCTGAAGGCACCTACCAATGAACTATGGAGCCACAACTCCAGTGTACAAGATAAATTCACAAATGAATCCAGTTCAGTTTCTTTTTTACAAGTCTACTCTGTAACTGCTCACTCTTAGCTTATTTTGTCTATGCCTATTCTCCGTCTCTGCCCAAACTCTACACATTCTCTATGTGCCCTTTCTTCCTGTTTGCTCAATCTCTATTCCTTTGACTTTTACTCTGTGTCTGCATACGTCTGGATATATTCTGTTCAGACACACTTCATTCCCTTTTTTCGTCTTTTACTTTGTCTGTATTTGTCTGGATAGACAACCTTTTCTTTTCCTCTCTGCCTTATTGGTTCTATGTCATTATATCTTTTGTTTCACACATCAACGTCCTCTTCTTGCCTCTATACCTCTCTCTATGCTATCATGGTCTATCACTGTATATTCTATTAGACACACTTCGTATTGCTCACATGCTTAGGTTCAACAATAGTCTGAGTAATCCCAAAATGATAGCGCTTTGCTCTATCTGCATATTTCTCTCATCAATAGCGTTTGACTGTCTATTGAAATTGCAACAGCAGCAGCAACAACAATAATGTTTTTGAAGTCATGTATATACGTTAAATATTAGGGTTTCATTTCTCCAATTGCATTCACACTTCAGCTATACTTAACCGGTTCTCATTAAAAATGATTTTGACTTATGCATTTTCCCGTGTCTCGGTTTATGCATCACATTGCAATGGTCAAGTCTCTTTACTATGTTTGGCAACTGTCGAATTCAGGTCATTACTACACCATTTCCTTATTCGATGATTGATCGGTTGGATCGATCAATCTCGGGCTCCGTATAGACTTTTCAAGCTCATCGTTTGTCTGGTCATGTCTTTAAACAAGGATTATTCATCTTGTCATTGGTGCTATTCACTGGCTATCTTGAACCATAAGATAATTCCACTTTTGAAACAGAACCGTCGATCTCTCTTGCATTAACCATCGAGCTCTTTCTCGTATCTCGATATTTTCTATATGATTGGTTTGCTTTCGCTCCTTTCAATTATATTCGATATGCTTGATCTTTAATCTTGCCTTGATCCTTTGTCAATATTGCAAGTGTCTTATACTTCAGCCAAAATGTCCTTCAGAACCTTTTTAAGCATCCACTTGCCCTAGATTCTTTCCGAAACAATCCAAGTGATCCTTCGGAAGCTTTGTAATGGTCCTTGTGCCCTCCACAATTGTCCTTCGGCAAATTCTCAAGTGCCATTTCCCTTCATTCGAACTACCCTTTGGTTTTTTTGCAAGTGTCCTCTCTCTTTGGAAATGTCTTGTGGGAGCTTTCCAAGTGTCCACTATCTCTTCGAACTATCCTTCGGACAAAATGTTGCGGGTTTTTTGTCAAGGGCTCTTTGGGCTAATTTCCGTGGCGTTTTTTTTGTCCGAGTCCCCTTCGAGACAATTTTCGTGGGATTTTTGTCCGAGTCCCCTCTGGGACAATTTCTGTGGATTTTTGTCTGAGTCCCCTTCAGGGCAATTTTCGCAGGCTTTTTTGTCCGAGTCCCCTTCGGGACAATTTCCACGGGTTTTTTGTCTGAGTGCCCTTCAATTCTTTGCTCATATCTTTCGGCACTTTTGTTTAGGACACATATCCTTTGGGTTTTTTGTATAGTACCCTTCGGCCTTTCTATAAGGGTCCACATACTCTTCGGCCTTTCTGTAAGGGTCCACATACCCTTCGGCATTTTTGGAACGTCCACATACCCTTTGGCATTTTTGCAAGCGTCTACATACCATTTGGCTTTTCTAAAAAGGTCCACTTCGGAAGCTTTGTTCGGGACCTATTTCCTTCAAACTTTTTGTCCGACGAGAACTTAACCATTTTTTTCGAAAGAATTCAACGAGCCATTTTCTCCGAAAGAGAACATTTCCTTCGGATCTTTTGTTCGGAACAATTGTCTTGAAAGAATTGACTTAACCAATATTTTCAAAAGAATAGACCAAGCTTGTAAAATCGACTAAGTGTGGAAACATTTGCACACACAACCTTATGCATAAAAACTTAGACCACCAAGAGTAGGCACAAACCTAAGTATCCTAGTGTGATTGTTTCCTTCAGATGATGCCATATACGCAGACATAGTCACCAACAAACTGTGTACCCATCCATATTCAACAAGATAGCAAAGGCATTCATATGATTGCTCTTGGAAGTCAAGATTCACATTCAACTTCATGAGAACTCTACACCTGGTCTATTCAGCTCAACACCTTTGTCATTAATGCATGATGGCACATGTTGCCTTTTGACATCAATGACAATTCTTCAGATCTCAATGACTATGTCCAACAATCTCCCCCTTTGTCATTGATGGCAACACATCATCAAAATGACTTAATTTCTTTGTCTTCATTCTACTTTCTCCCCCTTTGACATTAATGACAAAGGGTCTGCCATAATATGTCAACAATTTGCTCCTTGTCTGGTAGCTAGGCTGTTCTAATCCTTGGACCTCGCTGGTTAGAGAACTTTGAGAGAAATTCCCCGTTTGGGCAATAGCACATTTGGCTAACTCTTACTCGAACACATTCAAATATGATTCCTCAGGCTCCATTATTCCTCAAAAGATCATGTATATAGCATTGCTCTAAAAGACCAATCAATAATTGACATATCTAAATATAGATAGGCATATTAATCTAGAGCCAACACACTTGTGTCTCCTCCTTTGTTATCATATAGCAAAGGGACGCAGCTATCCCACCAGACTACCTTTTCTCTTAATCCTAGAGTTAATAATATTCCTTCAATACTCCCCCTGCATTCATGCCCTATCACTAAAAGCTAGTGATGTGGTGTGGGAGCCACTACTCCCAACTTCTCTCTTAGATACACAAAGTGCTCCTTGGGAAGAGGCTTGGTAAATATATCTGCAATTTGGTCCTTTGTTGGCACATACTCAATTTTGACCTCTTGATCTACAATCTTTTCTTTTAGAAAATGATATTTGATGGATATATGCTTGGTTCTGGAATGCATCACTGGATTCTTAGATATGTTTATGGCACTTGAGTTATCACAAAAGATAGAAATGGGTTCTTTGTGTTCTACCTTGATGTCTTTGAGAGTTTGCTTCATCCACAAGACTTGGGTGCAACATGTTGTTGCTGTTACATACTTTGATTCTGCTATAGAAAGTGTAACCGATTCTTGTTTTTTGCTCAAACATGACACAAGTGTATTTCTGAAGAAGAATGCACCACCACTAGTGCTTCTCCTGTCATCCACACTTCCTTCCCAATCAGTGTCTACATATGCAATCAAAGTGAGATCATCATTTGTAGGGTACCTCAGACCATAGTCAATTGTGCTCTTGATGTATCTAAAGATTCTTTTCACAGCATTGACATGTGATTTCTTGAGAGCTGCTTGAAATTTTGCAACCATGCATACAACTTGCATGATGTCTGGGCTTGATGCAGTTATGTACAACGGACAACCTATCATTGATCTATACATAGTATTATTCACCTAAGGGGACTCATCTTCTTTGCTCAACATGCATCCAGTTATCATGGGAGTTGTAATGCCCCCTTCTCGAGCATGATCTTTGCAGTGACCATTGGCCTATTCCTGAGACCCGTAGGCTACTCGGAAGATAAAATTAGGGTTTCTTGTTTTAAAGGATGCTCTTGCTTGAGGTTGGTTGATTCAATGGCGAATTCTTTCTGAGTTTTCAGAGAGCTTCGCAGTGATATGTCTTCTTGGCATTCTGAGCATATTCAAGAATTTACTATTTTTAGTAAATTCTATTTCTGGCAGTGATCCTGTTGGTTTCGGCACAATTGGATTTCCATTTCAGTCTGATCAGTTGGCTTACTCATTTTTGGGCTTTGGGGCACAAATGGAGAGATAAGTCGAATTATTTTAATTAAGTCATGTTTTAATGTTATATTTTAACATTGACTTTCCCCTTGGCCTAGCTACTTCACTTTAAGTTGTTTTAAAAGATGTTCTTTATGGGTGGGCGCCTCATTGAAGGAATTAATTATAATTCTTATTAAATATTTAATCCAAACTTAAGTTGGGCGCCAACTTCAAGGAAGAAATAAAGTTTATAATTTAAAGTCAAAGTTTTGCTTGGGAAAGTGGGACGCCATCTATTGGAGGATTAGAGTTTCGAGAAGGGTCAACCGGAAATTATAAAAGGAAGCCATTGGTCCTCATTTGCATCATCTTTTAGCTAGAAGAATGTTATGCTGCCGGATTGGCTTTGGGATTGCTTCGAGGAATTGGCATTGCTTCTCACTTGAAAGATAATGACTAGTGGTGAGATAGTGTAGTTTGATTGTTTGTAGTGGGATTTGTGCATTGTAGTCAGTGTGTGATTTTATAGATCAATTTATGCATATTAGAGAGATTCAGGAATTCATATTCCTCATAGCAGATTGTGTTTTTATTCATAAGTCAAAAAAGACAAAAAAATTCATTATGGGTATTGTCTATATCTCTTTGTATGTGAAGGGTGAACTTTTTCTGTAAGTTGTAGATAATTTAATGAACGCTATGATTTTTAAAGGCAAATCGCCCCTCTTGCTGGGCTGTACCATCTGTGTTTGCCTTGGGATTCATGCATAAATTAAATAGAAATTTTTGGGTCTGTTTTGTGTTCCAATCTTGGGCGCCTTCATCATTAGGGTCTTTGGTTTTTCGTTTCACATCAATTGGATGAGTTGTGTGAGAGATATGTCCATTTTAGTGTGATCTTAGGGTGCTGGTTTTACATTTAAAGGTGCAGATCTGAACAGGTCAGAATCTTGAATCTGTTTTTTTGAGAGAATAAATCAGTCTCGGTATTTCCATTAAGCAAGAAGAATTCTTTATTTAAATGCTTGTTGAATTGTTCTAACTCTATGCTCTTGGCAGGCGAATTCTCTATCATATTGTAAGCTAACAGTAGTACTGATAGCAGTTCTTTAATTTTGCTTAATCATGATTTGTAATTCTTATCTTATATTCTGAAACTACATTGTAATATTTTATATCTCCGTCCTATGGTAGCTCCCATTCCGTCTCGGGTTGGAAAGCAAATTCTTAACGTCGAGTATTTCAGCATTCTTGCTTATTTCCCTTCATAGCATTGTGATTCGTAACACTCTGCCATATGGTCGCCTCAACTCCATACTGGATTGGGTAGCACATACTTGGTGTTGAGTTTCTTTTAGCATTGTAATTCGTAGCACTCTGCCATATGGTCACCTCAACTCCATAGTAGATTGGGTAGCACATACTTGATGTTGAGTTTCTTTCAGTACTTGTAGTAGTAGAAGATCCTCTGACCATATGCTTGCCATCATCGGCACCATTCTTGGTTAGAGTTCCTTCCAGCACTGTTTCTGTATTTAGATCCTGTGACCAATGCTCACACCTTGCCCTCCTCAGAATCCTAGTGTACATTCTAGTTAGAGTTGCTTCAGTATCGTTTTGGTTTAAGGCTAACCCTAATGACTGTGTATTGCTCTGCTGATTGTAATTGAAAATTTGAAAAAAATTGGCTCAGAATATTTCAGGAGTACTAATCGGTTTGTTGTCTTTCATTCCAAATTTTTTTAGCATCTCCTTTGCATACTTGGTTTGAGATATGAATATCCCTTCATTGGTTTGTGCAAGTTGTAAACCAAGAAAGAACGAAAGTTCTCCCAACATAGACATTTCAAATTCACTTTGCATTTGAGTGGCAAATTCTTTGCACATATTACTATTGCCACCTCCAAAGATGATATCATCTACATAAGCAAAAATAATCAACATATGTTTACCTTCTGATCTAAAGTACAAATTGTTGTTTGCACATCTTTTGTTGAAGCCTTATTGTTGTAGGTATTGATCCAATCTTGAATACCATGCTCTAGTTGCCTGTTTCAAACCATACAATGCCTTTTTGAGTCTACACATATAATCTTCTTCATCCACTAGCTGAAAACCTTTTGGTTGTTCAATGTAGACTTCATCTTCTAAGTTTCCATTAAAGAAGGCTTTTTTTACATCTATTTGATATACTTTGAACTTCTTATGAACAGAAAATGCCAAAAACTTCTTATGGTTTCCAGTCTTGCCACTGGAGCAAAAGTCTCTTCAAAGTCTATGCCTTCTACTTATGCATATCCTTTGCACACCAATCTTGCTTTGTTTCTTATGACAGCTCTATCTTCATTGAGTTTGTTTCTGTAAACCCATTTTGTTCCTATCACATTCTTGTTTGAAGGTCTAGGAACCAATTCCCATGTTTTGTTCTTTTCTATTTGACTCAGTTCTTCTTCCATGACTTTTAACTAGTTTTCATCCTTGTTGGCTTCACTAAAGGTTTTGGGCTCAATTTCTGAAAATAGAGCAAAATTTACTTGTTCCTTGTTCATTACAGCGCTTCTCCTAGTCTGAACACCTTCATTTTTGTTGCCAATTATCTTCTCCTTGGGATATTCCTTCTGAACAAACCTTGCAGGTGCCCTTTCACTCTTTTCTTCCTCCTCTTCACTATCTTCTACTTCATTTTTTGCTCCTAATTCTTCAATTATGATCTTCTACTTCATTTTTTGCTCCTAATTCTTCAATTATGATCTCCTTAACAAGGTCGACATGTTTAAATCCTTTTTCGTCCTTGACATTGATCCTCTCAACTATTTTATGCAGCGTCTTATTGTAACATACATAGGCTTTGCTATGAGTGGAGTCACCTAGAAAAATTTCCTCATCACATCTTGACTCAAAGTTGCGTAGTTTGTCCTCATTTCTTCTGATGTAGCATTTGCTTCCAAACACTCTGAAGTATTTAACTAATGCAAGGTTTTCATACCACAGTTCATATGACGTTTTATCACTTTTCACCCTCAGTTGAACTCTGTTAAGAATGTATACTATTGTTTGGACTGCTTCTCTCCAATATCCATCAGATAATTTGGCCTATTTCAACATTGTTCTGGCCATCTCCTTAACAGTCCTATTCTTTCTCTCAACAACTTCATTTTGTTGTGGAGTTCTTGCAACAAAGTAGTGCCTTTTAATCTCATGCTTCTCACAATATTCTATGAACTCATTGGAGGTGAATTCTCCACCTTTTTCTGATCTCAAACATTTGACCTTTCTCCCTGTTATAGCTTGGAATTTCACCCTTGTCAGAGAGTTCTTTAGGCTCTCTCACATCCAACTACAAGCATGGGGACAACCTCAAGATGTGGGTATCCTAGGGTGAGGTTGAACCTCTAGGCTTTTTAATGAGGCTAGTTCCTCAAGTGCTTCACTTTAGCTCATTGATTCCCACACTAAAATCTACTAATGGCTAAGGAAAAGGGATAGGAGGATTACTTGAATAGAAATCTAAGTTAAGGGAGGTGGTGCACCAAAAAGAAGTGATCCACTTGGTCTGGAAAAAGAGCCAACTATTGATGAACCCAAATGGGACATAGGCTATTTTGGTTTAATCTCAAGGCCATAGCATGAATCTTTTGCGTGGAGGTTGAAGGAAAGCCTTGCACTTTGAAGGATAACAAAAATAGGTCTATGGGAGACACTATGAATTGGTAACACTTCAAAGAGAGTTCGACACACAGACACTTCACGCAATCTTGCACAAAACCAAAAGGATCAAAAGCAAGGTGCTAGAAAAAATCGCAGGTGATGAATGACAATCATACATTTTGCAAATGAAACCAAATGTGCACACTTGTTTTAACCAAAAATAGAAAAGTCTTCCTTGTATTGTTTCAAAAGAGTATTTTACAAAGCGATTGATGCAGAGTAATTCTATTGTCAATCCAGGGATGATTTTCTTTGCTCCAAGGCCTCTATTTATATATAAAAGGGGGGAGAGAAAAGGTGAAGAAAGAAGAATTCGTTGATGGCTGGAACTCTGATGTCATCCTCCCTTGTGCCGCTAAATGCGCCGCTCAAGATCATTGAACCACCTTCTTGAGCCACTCCCGCATTCAAGTCTCTTTTGGTGGAGCTAAGAGAAGTCGTGTTGTAGGCAACTAGACGTCTCTTCCCAACACAACTGCATTTATCTTTGCATTTAAACGACATGGCGTCTTTCACTTCTGCGTGTCCTGTCTGAAAAAGGATGCGGGTCTCCATGCCTGGGAGTTCAAACCGACTCATGTTGTTTCTGCATTTGGATAGTTGTTTGTCGAGAGCAAACCATATTGAAGGACGATAGCCTTCATAAATTTTCAGCTACCATCCGCTTGGACTCTCCCGTGCTCACTAGTCATCTTTGTGCCACTTGTCCTTTACTGGTTGGCCCTTTCTGCTCCAGCTTATGCCACGTGATAGCTTTTCATTTGTTGCATCATGATTTTTGCATTGCTAGACTAATCTTAAGTCAAGAACTTAATGAATCCCGATTTACTCTATGCAGAGTAATTCGGGTTCTTTGATCTCTCCAACTTCAGACTTTCCCATATCCTTTACTTATAAAGCTTTTTAAGTAGAGTACTTGGAGAAACCCGATTTACTCTATGCAGAGTAATTCGAGTTTTTCAAGCTTATTTACTTCAGACTTGTCCATCTTGAAGTCTTATTTATTTTGCGGGCTCCTATTTGTCTCAGGGAAATCTTCCGAAGGAATTCCTTGGGATAATTTGTCCGAAAGAATTCCTTCGGACTTTTTGTTTGAAACTTCCTTCTTGCTCTCTTCCTTCGGAAACTACCTTTCGAACTTTTCAAAATGGACTTTCTCGAAGGGTGAGAGACCCTTCAGGTTCCTGTATGTCCCTTCGGACTTGTGCAAATGATCCTTTCGAAGGGAAAGATACCCTTCGGGAATTTTCAAATGGTCCTTTTGAAGGGTAACATACCATTTGGGAAACTTGCAACTGTCCACTTGGAGAAGGAAAAGCCCTTCGGATTTATGAAAGTGACCTTCAGAAAAGTTGAGTCGTCTTTCGAAAATGTTGAAAAGATCCCTTTTTTTTTTAAAAAGGCCCTTTAGCATTTGGAAAATGCTTTTCGGATTTTGGAAGTGTACTTTCATGTTTTTTGAAAGACCCTTCGGAAAAGTGAAAAGGACCTTCGATTTTTGGAGAAGACTTGTCCCTTGAAGAACCCAATAAGCACTATTTTTCGAGACTAAATCGGGTTTGTCAAGCCCTTTTACTTATTTCGGGCTTCTAAACTACTCACAACTTATGAAGTAAGCAAGTAGTGCTCCTTGGAGAATCCAAAATACATTGTCCATGAGTAATTCGGGTTTGTAAACCCGAATTACTTCTCTTTATAAAACATTTAGAAGTCAAGCACTACTGCAAACCCGATTTGCACTGTGCCCTCAGAAACCCGAAGTTGTCACTGCTAGAAGACCCAAAGTCCTCCCAAAGACTTGTCATTTTCTTGCTTGAAAGTTCCCTTTTTCATACTTAGGCAAATATTTATATATGGGCTAAAAATGGCCAACACTTCTCATTTCATTTTCAACCATGGCTCTAAAGATCTTAAATCTCTCAAAGGCTTGAGATTTGTCCTTCAAAAAGCTTACCCATTCATCCTTGAATAATCATCTACGAACAACATGAAGTAATAAACTCCTTTTGATCCTCTTGTCTAGGTAGGACCACAGAGATCAGTATGGACTAATTGCAGAGGCTTTGTAATCGCATATTCTTTTGTTTGAAACTTGACCCTTGTTTGCTTGCCTAATTGACATTCTCTGCATGTAGTATCTGCGGGTTTGGTTATCTTGGGCATATGTCTTACACATTTATTCGAACTTACTTTGACTAGATTATCAAAATTGACATGTCCCATTCTCCTATGCCACAACCAACTTTCATCAACCTTTCCTATGAGGCAGCTATTACTGTTTACCTCAACAAGATTGTAGATATTATTCTAAGTTCTTTTCCCTTCTGCGACTATTTTGCCAGATCTCTTTAGCTTGCATCATTTGGCATCAAATATGACCATGTATCCATTGTCACACATTTCGCTGACACTCAGTAGATTATGCTTCAGTCCTTCGACATAAAGAACGTCATGTGTGGGAAGCTTACCATCAATGTGCAAGGTTCTTTTGCCGTTGATTTCTACTGTTGTGCTGTCTTCCAAGCTGATAGTTCCCTCCTTGCACTTGCTCAACTTGGTGAACTTGCTCTTGTCACCAAGCATGTGCTTTGAGCATCCACTATCTATCACCCACAAATTTTGATCTTTGACGTGAAGTGTTGTTTGAGCAATCAAGAATTGATTTTTCATTTTCCACATCTTCTTAGGTCTCTCAGAGGTCCTTTTCTTTCCTTCATTAATGACTTGTGAACCTTTATTCTTATTAGGAGACTTGTCTTTCTTTACATTGCTTATTTTTGACATTACAAGGTTAGTCTTACAATGCCTCGCTATATGACCAAAATTATTGCAATTGTAGCATATTGTCCTTGAATCTAACAGAGGAGCAAATGAGTTTTTACTTACAAAATTAATTCTCCTTGTAGATACAACTCTACATTCAATAGCCCTATGACCAAACTGATTACAGCTGTAACAATAACCATAAAAGCATGAATAATCTCTGGTCATAACATTCTTTGATGCAATATATTGACCTTTCATACACTTTCGTTTCTTCAAATCTACCACTTTCGTATATCCTTCTGCATCTTTGAATTTAGGCTTCTTTTCAGAATTCATTCTTCTGATCTTATTTTTGTTTGGATCATTCTTAGTGTCCTTGTTGATCCTTTCTTTCTTTGCTTCTACTCCTATTTTGAAATTATCATATAGATTGGTCGACGTACTAGTTGATGAGCCATTTTCTTTCTCATATCCAAGACCAGATTTTTCATTTGAAGGCTTTTGACCTCTGATTAATTCATTAAAAATGTCTAATTCTTTTGTCAACTTTAAACTTTTGTATAGTTGACTTTTTGCCTTCTCAAGTTCTTTCCTCAAAGCTACTATTTCTACCTCAAGCTTAATGCATTATTTGGATTTTGTCTGTACTTCCATCTTAACTACTATTCTTTTAGCCTCCTCAAGTTGAGTCTTTAGGGTCACTATCATTTGATTAGATTTGTCAAGTTCCTT
Source organism: Torreya grandis (assembly GCA_037957365.1). Classification (NCBI taxonomy): domain Eukaryota; kingdom Viridiplantae; phylum Streptophyta; class Pinopsida; order Cupressales; family Taxaceae; genus Torreya; species Torreya grandis. Next base: position 3,700,527 of record JARHVA010000453.1, on the reverse strand, counting down.
CTATCCAAGCTTCTTCTATTTTGAGTTCTTTTTTCTTAATTTCTCAATCTCTTCTAGAGCACAAACTAGCTCACCTTCTAGATCAACTTCACGTTCTTCTTCATCCCAATCTTCATCTTCATCTTGTTCTTGATTTAGGGGAGTGGATTCTTCTGCCATGAACAGAAATTCTTTTCCTTTTGCTACAAAAGCACAGTCATGATCATCATCCGAGCTATCACTATCACTACCCTTCACTGAGTTACTATCTTCTTTTGTATATAAACCTTCTTGCTCTTGAAGTTCTTCCTTTTTGCATAGTGAGGTTTCGCCTTTTTGTTACTCTCTTCTTGCTCAAAATTGTCCTTTTTATTATAAAGACATTTCGCAGCGAAGTGTCCTACCTTTCCGTAGTTAAAGCATTTGAATGGTAGCTTACCTTTGTATTTACCTGATCCTCTTTTTAATTTCTTGACAAAGTTAGCTTTTTCTCCATCAGACTCTTCAGATTCAGACATAGAAGTTTTTTCTTTTGCCTGCTTTACTACTTTGAATGCAACTTCTCTTTTAAAGGTGTTTGTCTCTCTCCCATTCTCATCTCATAGGTTGTGAATGTTCCATGCAACTCATCAATAGTGAGTTTTTCCAAATCTCTTGCTTCCTCTATTGCAGAAATTTTCGAATCATATTTTGATGGCAGCGATCTTAACACGTTCTTGACTATAGTCGACTCTTCCATTTCTTTACCAAGACCTCTGATAGCATTCACTATTTCATCTACCTTGAGGAGGTAGTCGGCAATCTTTTTTTCTTTATTCATCTTAAGACTCTTAAACTGCCCTTTCTCTGTTTGTAGATTGGCTTGTTTCACTCTGTCATCTCCTTCATAAATACTCTTTAACTTGTTCCAAATGTCTTTTGCACTCTGACAGTGCATAACTTTGACAAATTTTGAGTTTGACAGTCCACAAAGAATATCATTATTTGCCTTGGCATTGTTTTCATATGCCTTCTTGGCAGCGTGATCAGTAGGAGCTACAGCACGAGTTGTATATCCATTTACTGCAGACATCCATACATCAAATCCTAATGAGGACAAATATGCTTCCATCCTTATGCTCCAAAAAGCATAGTTAGACCCATCAAACAAAGGTGCTTTGTTTGAAGAGGATCTTTTGGCCATTGTGTTCACTAACCATGGTCTACCTGAGCCAATTAAGCTTCTTCCTAAATAATCCTAGGCTCTGATACCAATTGTTGAACACAACTATCTACTGAGAGGGGGGTGAATCAGTAGATGAGCTAAAACTAGTTCATTAAAACTTTTAGAGGAGATATCAATTCATATGCAAATCAAAGAATAAATGTACAGAGCACACACACAAAAGCACAGTACACCAGATTTATACGTGAAAAACCCAAAGGGAAAAACCACGGTGAGAATAGCTACTAGAATCTACTATTCTAATCCAGCGTCATAGTAAAATCAACTCACTGGCAAAATCACACTAGTTACATTCAAGGATACCTATCCGTAGGAGACACCAATCCCCTAACTGAGCATCAACTCAGTTTTTCTGAAGGCACCTACCAATCAGAACTATGGAGCTACAACTCCAATGTACAAGACAGACTCACAAATGAATCTAGTTTAGCGTCTTTGTTACAAGTCTAGTCTGTAACTGCTCACTTTTGGCTTATTCTGTATATGCCTATTCTCCTTCTCTGCACATTCTCTATGTGCCCTTTCTTTCTGTCTGCTCAATCTTTGTTCCTTTGACTTTTACTCTGTGTCTACATACGTCTAGATATATTTTGTTCAAACACACTTCATTCCCTTTTTCTGCCTTTTACTCTGTCTGTATTCGTTTGGATAGACAACCTTTTTTTTTCTCTCTGCCTTACTGGTTCTATGTCATTATATCCTCTGTTTGACACAGTCCATTTACACCAGCTGCTTCGGCCTCTCTTCCTTTGTGTCTTTTATATATTCTTTGTTTGACACATCAACGTACTCTTCTTGCCTCTATACCTCTCTCTATGCTATCATGGTCTGTGTCTATATATTCTATTAGACACTTCATATTGCTCACATGCTTAGGGTCAATGATGGTCTAAGCAATCACAAAATGACAGCATTTTGCTTTATCTGCATATTTCTCTCATCAACAGCGTTTGACTCTCTCTTGAAATTGCAACGGCAGCAGCAGCAACAATAATGTTTTTGAAGTCATGTATATACGTTGAATCTTAGGGTTTCATGTCTCCAATTACATTCACACTTTAGTTGTACTTAATCGGTTCTCATTGAAAGTGATTTTGACTTATGCGTTTTTCCGTGTCTCGGTTCATGCATCACATTGCAATGATCAACTCTCTTTACTATGTTTGGCAACTACCGGTTTCAGGTCATTACTGCACCGTTTCCTTAATCGATGATTGATTGGTTGGATTGATCAATCTCAGGCTCCGTGTAGACTTTTTGAGCTCACCGTTTGTCTGGTCATGTTTTTAAACGAGGATTATTCATCTTGTCATTGGTGTCATTCACTGTCTGTCTTGAGTTATCAAATATTCACTTTTGAAACAGAACCGTCGATCTCTCTTGCATTAACCATCGAGCTCTTTCTCGTATCTCGATATTTTCTATATGATTGGTTTGCTTTCGCTCCTTTCGATTATATTCGATATGCTTGATCTTTAATCTCGCCTTGATCCTTTGGCAATATTGCAAGTGTCGTATACTTCAGCTGAAATGTCCTTTGGAACCTTTTTAAGCGTTCACTTGCCCTAAATTCTTTCCGAAAGAATCCAAGTGATCCTTCAGAAGCTTTGTAATGGTCCTTGTGTTCTCTGCCATTGTCCTTCGGCAAATTCTCAAGTGCCCTTTCCCTTCATTTGAATTACCCTTCGGGTTTTTGCAAGTGTCCTCTCTCTTTGGAAATGTGTTGCGGGAGCTTTGCAAGTGCCCACTATCTCTTCGAACTATCTTTTGGACAAAATGTTGCTGGTTTTTTGTCAAGGGCTCTTTGGGCTAATTTCCGCGGGTTTTTTTGTCCGAGTCCCCTTCGGGTCAATTTCTGAGGGTTTTTTGTTTGAGTCCCCTTTGGGACAATTTCCACTGGCTTTTTGTTCGAGTCCCCTTCGGGACAATTTTTGCAGGCTTTTTGTCTGAATGCCCTTCAATTCTTCGCTCATATATTTCAGCACTTTTGTTTAGGACACATACCCTTCGGGTTTTTTGTAAAGTACCCTTCAACATTTTCGAAAACGTCCACGTACCCTTTGGCTTTTCTGTAAGGGTCCACATACCCTTTGGGCTTTCTATAAGGGTCCACATACCTTTCGGCCTTTTGCAAAATACCCTTTGGCATTTTAGGGATCGTCCACATACCCTTCGGCTTTTCTGTAAGGGTCCACATACCTTTCCGCCTTTTGCAAACTACCCTTCGGCATTTTTGCAAGCGTCTACATACCCTTCAACTTTTTTGGAAAGATCCATTTCAGAAGCTTTGTTCGGGACCTATTTCCTTCAGATTTTTTCTCTGACGAGAACTTAACTATTTTTTCGAAAGAATTCAACAAGGCACTTTCTCCAAAAGAGAACACTTCCTTCGGATCTTTTGTTCAGAACAATTGTTCTGAAAGAATTGACTTAACCAATATTTCTGAAAGAATAGACCAAGCTTGAATTGACCAAGACACTTTTCCGAAAGAATAGACCAAGCTTGTAAAATCGACTGTGTGGAAACATTTGCATACACAACCTTATGCATTAGAACTTAGACCACCAAGAGTAGGCGCAAACCTAGGTGTCCTAGTGTGATTGTTTCCTCCAGATGATGCCATAAATGCAGATGTAGTCACCAACACACTGTTTACCAGCCATATTCAACAAGCTAGCAAAGGCATTCATATGACTACTCTTGGAAGTCAAGATGCACATTCAACTTCATGAGAACTCTACACCTGGTCTGTGCAGCTCAACACTTTTGTCATTAATTTATGATGGCACATGCTGCCTTTGACATCAATGACAATTCTCTAGATCTCAATGACTGTGTCCAACACGATGCCCACCAATAACTAGCTCTTAGAATTTTATGAGTTGTAACTTTAGGTGCAAAATGGCCACCACATACTCCACTATGAAGGTCTTCAATCAGGTCAGTAGTTTGTTCTTCAACCATGCATCTTAGGAGAACCCCATCTGGATTCTTCCATGCTAGTTCATTTTCAGTCAAGAGGTATCTGTGGGAAACAAGCTTGAGAGTTCTTCTTTGATTCTTGACCAAGTCAAGGGGACAACTCAGATTTTGCAAGTAGTAAACAATATCTCTATACCATGGAGACATGTTAAATTGACTCAAGGAATCAACATTAAAAATAGTAGTGTTTACCTCAACGGCTTGCAAATTGGTCTCAGCGATAAGCTTGGCTAGATCCATCCCTCTCACTAACTTAGTTGTCTGAATATCCATGTCATACTCTTGCAACTTGTTGACCCACCTGCATCTCTTTCTAGATATTTCAGTCTGAGTCAAGATGTCATTCACCGTGATATGCGGGACATAAGCAACAATCTTTGAACTCAGAATATAAGGCATGAACGTCTTGACAGCTTTCAAGAGAGCAAAAGCTTGTTTTTCCATAATCGTATAATTCAGCTTAGGACCTTGCATAGCTTTGCTAAAGAAAGCTTAAGGCTGCTCGTGACCCTCTTCATTCTTTTGCAACAAGACAACAACAACAATATTATATGATGCAAAAGAGAATATCTGAAATGGCTTAGTGTAATTAGGGCTGGCCAAAACAGGGGTAGATTTTAGAGCTCCCTTGATGTCATTGACCACTTGCATGACCTTTTGTTTCCACTTGATGGTTTGGTCCTTATTCAACATGGAAGTAATAGGCAAAGTAATTTCTACAAAATTGGACACCTCCTTACAAAATTAATTTGCCCAAAGGACTGAATTCCCTTCTTGGACTGTAAGATAGGCACTTTATCAATGGCTTCCACTCTTTCGGGGTCAATCATGACACCATCTTTGGAGAGTATTGCCCCAATAACGTGGCCTTTTGTACTCCAAAGTCATTTCTTAGAATTAAGCAAAATGCCGAACTCCGTGCATCTAATCAACACTTTCTCTAGATGCCCCAAATGTTCTTCTATAGTCTTGGAGTACACAGTAATGCCATCCTGATACACAGCTATGAACTTATTAATCATCCCTGCAAAAGCAACGTCGATAGCTCGTTGAAATGTTGCACCAACATTCATTAACCTGAAAGGCATCTTCATAAATACATATGTGCCGCAAGGCATTGTGAATGCGATCTTAGGTCTCTCGGATTCCTTCACCACACCCTGGTTATATCTGGAGAAACCGTCTAAGGTGGACATCTCTGATCCAATGACACTTTGCAGAAGGTTCTCCATATTGGGCAGGGGATAATTATCTTTTAAAGAAGCTTTATTCAAATTTTGGAAATCCACACATTAGCGGATGTCACCGTTCTTCCACATAAGGACTAAATTCGCAACCCATGACAAAACCCTGATGGGTTGAATGATTCCACCGTCCCTTAACTTCTTTAACTCATCCCTCATCTTGGTGGCCAAGATGGGGTTAATAGGCTTTTGTTTCTGGGTGAAAGGCTTGCTATCAGGCTGTAATGGGATGACGTGCTGAAACAAATCTTCCCTATACGCTTTCAATTTAGAATAAGACCATGCTAAACAATCCTGGTACTTTTTAAGCAACTGCATGTAAACTTGCTTCTCAACTGCACTTAGGTGAGTACCTAGCGAACCTTTCTTGGATTCTCATGAGAACCCAAGTTGCACTTAGTCACATCTTTTGAGATACACGAGTCTCTTGATTTGATTCTATTAGCTCCATCAAAAGATGCTTCTAAACTTACCAATCCTCTTGGGAGTGTGTTTGTCTTCAACTGAATTATGTCTTTCCCAAACAAGGTTCCCTTCGTGTCACAAACCTGAACCAAATTCCAAGTCTATGAGTTGATCATGGAACTCAGCTTCACAATTTAGAAACCTCTTAATCCATTCATCATCATCAAACACTTGCCAATGATGAACATTGTCCGGTATAGAAGGCCTAACAAGCACCTCTACTTGGTGCTGATAATGAGGGCTCGTATTTGCAATATCAAACTGAGCACCTAACCCTACAAGTTTGCCAGCTTCTTCGTTGAAACTTCTATCATGATAACAAAGATTGAATGCATCAAAGAATTTAAGCAAATCCCAAACAGCATTCTGATATTGTTTCAACCTTTTGTTTTTGGTGGCATAAGCAATGCGGACCTGCTTTACCACTAGCTTAGAATCACCTTTGACAATCAGATTTTTAATTTCATATTCGCGGGCAATCCGTAACCAAGCAAGAGTGCCTCATACTTAGCAGTATTATTCATGCACTCAAAGAATAGCTGAAAAGAAAACATGAAACATTTACCATTAGGGGCATAGAAGACAACCCCAGCTCCATTTCCAAGATTAGAGCAAGCCCCATCAAAACACAACTTTCAAACTTCACCTTCTTTGTCAAGTTCAACATCAAGAATAGCAGGGTTTTCATTAACATCAACATTCCCAACAAGGTTTCCCAATTCAACATCCGTGTACAATACATCATTCAGAGCACGTTTCGGATTTTCAATTACATGCAACATCTTTGGCTCTCTACAAAGTTTGATCATCTTACCCTCCAACAGAATGGTGGCATAAGACAAGTCCATCTGTACGCTTCCACCAATGCTAGCAACCCATTTATGTGACAGTGGCATCCCCCACTTAGGCGGGCAGTCCACAACTACCACGTCCATATTCAAATACTTTCTTGGATGCACTGCCAACTGTACTACCAACCCCTTGACTTGTCCAACAACTGAAACCTCTCGTGAGTCCATGGCATAACACTTGCCAAACGCTGATGTAATCTTAACTCCGATTTCATTTAGGACATCTAGGGGCATCACATTACAAGAAGCTCCAGAGTCAAACATGTAGTTGTGAACAATCAGGCCATTGATCAGCAGGGTTGTATAAAACGGGTCCACATTTAGCTGACTTTCTACAAGTGCAGACCCCAAATAGATCTTCGGAGCGGGTTCAACAACCTCTTTTGATTCTTCATCACTTTCTGGGGGTGTTTGGGGTAACTCAATGTCATTTACAACCGACCTTTCACCAAATTCCAAGTACTCAAAGGCTCTCTTCCTATGTTCAAGTATTCTTAATAACTCAACAAGTGGCACGGTAATTTTCAGTTGGCTCAATACTTGGACCATATCACATATGCTATACTGAGGAAGAGGAGTATTTGGTGGAAGGGTAACAACACCTTCAGCTAGAATACAGTCACTTAAGGTCTGAAGTAGAGTAGGTTGGGATGGATTTGCATCTTTGACAGTAGCCTTCAAAGGCGGATTAGTCTTAGCATCATTCGCACCCCAAGGGATATTGGACAATATGGGTACTCTATTCTTAGCGAGAGCACCTCTAGGCTTAGCAAATTGGGAAACGGGTACTGGTTTGGAAGCTTTAGAGATTGTTGTAGTTTTCTTAGCATCCCTTGCCTTTGGATTTGAAGGGGCAGTGTCTTGAGCCTTGATATTTGTTTCTCAAGTTGTATTCCTTTTCTTCGGCAATTGTTGCATTAATTAGCAGTTCCCTATCCTTAACTGATGGAATTCCCCCATCATATTTCTTAATCATCATAGATCGTAAGAAATCAAAATCATGAATGGGCAATTCATATGCTTGTGCCATATTAATCACAATAAAATTTGGGAGTTGGGACACTTACTTTTTGTACCACACTCCAAAATTGATCAACAGTAGTAGCACTCAGCAATTCCATGGAGGCGGACATTTCGCTTCGGGGGTTTTGACAATTGAACATCAAAATCTCATCACCGGATGGCACAGACTCAAGTTCATCCACATCTTTAACAATCAGTTTAGTTGTATCACATCGAGGATGTGCAAGGAAGCACTTGTCACACCAATCAATATCAATGTCACAATCTACCGCATTCACTTTGGTGTTTAACGGATAGGCACTTCTTTTTCTGCCCCTCTATTATGATTTCTATCTGATCTTTCATCACGTGCAGGCCTCTTCCCTTTATCATTATTTCGATTGTGGAAAACAAGCCCCCTTTGTGCTTGATTCAGATTTGGAGCCCTAGCTTGACTGGTAGATATATGAGGGATCCCCTTATCAGCCCGTGCCAACTTGTATGACATTTCTTTTATAGCAGAGGCCAAAGTTTTAACAGTCTCCTCAAGATTTGTTGTCTTAGTGGATTGTGTTTTTTTTCGGATTGACCAATTTTACATCAGCGCGCTTGTTTATGGGCTTTCCCACAGCGTTGATATTATTCTCAATTTGGATGGCCATATTGAATGCCAACTGCAAGTTTGTGGGAGCCTTATCCCTCAAGTAGTTTGTAGCCTTCTTATCAAAGGCATCACAGTATTTTATCAAGCACGCTGTATCACTAGACTTGATGTTTTTGGGCAGCCACATCATAACTTTGTTGAACCATGTATTGAAGTCTTGCACACACTCATTAGGATTCTTTTTGATGTTTTCGAATTCAGCAAAAAGAAGTCTTGGAACAATTCTATCACCATATTGAATTCTAAAAACATTATTCATCTCTTCCCATGAATCAATGCATCCACGAGGAAGGGAATTGAACCATTCACGAGTGTCTTCTTCTAGCGTGTGGACAAACAACATAATGTACACATCCTCATCCTCAACCTCATAATCTTCAATGATATTATGAAAAACCCTCAAATGTTGGTCACCACTCACTGCATTGTTCCCTTGAAACTTTGGAAGGCATTTTCTTACTTCGTTTGGGACCTCATTAAGATAACCTTCCATGTTATCAAAATCGATAGGCCCAACTCTGGGAACGCGGAATGCAGGACGTACATTCTCATCTGGATCCCTATTCCTCATGATTGGTTTAATGGGAGGTTCAAGAACAAATGGCAAAGGGATATGAGGGGGTGAGTAAGGTGGACTTGGTGGATTGAACTTGGGAGGGGATTCAACTGGTTGGGAAGGAGCTGGATAGTATATGTTTCAGAATTGCTAGGAGAGCTATGATAGTCCTCAATAAGGGAAGGGTCAATAAACAGTTCAAGATTATCAGAATCTTGACACCCTTAGCAACTGAACTTTGCCCTTCAACAAGCCTCCAAACTTGTCTCCATCTTCTTTGATATAAACTTAAGGGTGAAACAAGTTTCTTAGATGGTTCACCTTTGAAAGATGATCTCAATCCTTCCAACTTTACAAACAAGAAAGTACTCAGAGCTGAAACTTAACAGAAAAATATTTGGAACAGGCACTGGTCTTCCTTGAAACCAGGTGATAAAATCGGAGTCGCCACTAGAATCACGATTCTAGAATATAACAGTTAACAAACTGACTGTGATACATGCTAACAACATACTTTGCTGAAGTTAACGATGAGATAATAGCACAAAGACTTTGAAATTTTCAGAATAATGTTCAAAAGGTAAAAAACACCCTCCAACATGCAATCTTAACAGCGCTTTGCAAAACATATAGCAGAAGTCAATATGTCAAACTTAAGAAATTCCTAGCACGTCCCAAGTGGAGTGTTGTGGTGTTGACGGCCAAGATAGTCAAGTGTAGCAAATAATCAGCAGAGAACTTCACAACATGAAATACTTATATCTCTCTGCAAGAGTCCCCAACAACACAAGTAACCAGGGTTTCACTTTAATCCCCAGCGACGGTGCCAGTTCCCAGTTGTACACCTCGTACGCTTGGCATTGCACACTTGAAGAAAATGGCAAACAAAGATGAAAAACCCACTGATATGTCGTTACATCCGGGGAAGAGGCTAGCATCAAGACTAGACCAAACGCAAAAAATCACTGAGAGGCACCTACAGAGGGTATCATCAGCCCCCTACTACTTCTAGCTCTCCCTGAACCATGGTGAGAGGACCTAAGGGTAGCTTGCTCACATGGAGAGTTTTTGCAATTCAACCTCCATGGGGATTCTTGGCACAAAGAACAACAAATGTGACCAGGACACAACCAAACTTGCTCACTCCACCCGGGAAGAGTTGTCACACGGAATGAACAAATGCACTAAGTCACATACAAGCTACTGAAGACAGATGGGGATGTGCATGCAACCTTCATTATAAATAATTTTCAACAAGGGGCTGAATACAAGACTGCAATGCTAAGATTTAAAGCACAAGACGCAGACACAAGTGATATAGGCAAGATTCTATGCATCTGCAAAGCAAACAACTCTTAAAATATGCAAAGGGTTTATTATTTGCAGAGTAGGACAAGTTACATAATTGTGAAAAAGAGGGTGGTGTGCTGGTGGCTTTCAAACAGCAGGGTATCTTGCAAGATTCATGACATTATCTTTGGCAAAGATGCAGAAAGACTCAAATGTAAGATAGTGGGAACTACCAGGAGTAATTCGCAGTTATTGGTGCCAATGAACTACAAATACCCAAATCATCTTTGAAAGACTAGAGCATACACTGAAACTAGTATCTCATTTACTCTTTCCCATTGAATCCATAAACCTAAGGTGCTCGAACAAGTTATTCAGCAACATATTCTAAAATAATATAGAAATCAATTTATAATCCAGATTTAAACCCAAAATGACAACTAGTAATGGGCATAAACAAGATATCCAATCAACAAGATTTGCAAAACACATTACTGCACTTTTTCAACAGAAAATAGTGAGAACCACAAGCATTTTCCATTAACTTTGCAAATGAAAATTAGATACATCTGTGTTTCAAAACGCTACCATGGAGACAAGCATGGTGATTTTGCTCTTTTGACAAGGGAGACATAAACATGCTCTCAAAGCTTGCTAATGGTTGTACACTTGCAACCACCTTAGCAAGGGAGACAAAATCTACACACAGTAATTGATCCCAAAAAAAATTTGCAGAACCTAGACTTAAAGAAAAACAATGACCAACCCTAAATAGAAGACAAACCTTCTATTTATACATTTTTCAAATCTGGGACTGTGGGTTGCAATTTGCAAAATTGCAAAATATCCTTCCAAATTCCGCCAAGATGCCCCCAGCTGGAAAATATTCTTTGCCACCCCTGAGATCTTCATCCATTTGCAAGAAAAATCATTGCTCTAATTGTCTCTACAAGGAATGATGAGGATTTGCAACAAACTCTTTGATTTCATAGCTTGAGATTCCTTTCACGCGAGCTAGAAGGAGAAAAATCGTTTGAGGAGCCAAACAAACTTTGTCCTCATGTGAAACTACTCGGAGATGCTCTTGACCCCTGATCTAGAAGGTGAACTTTGTGTCGGAGGCCAAACAAACCTTGTCATTATGTGCAACTGCCTGAAGATGCTTTCCTGTTAATCGATTGCAAATCATGGAATCTTCTGGACAGAATTCCTCCATATGCATGCCAAACAAAACCCATTACCTTGTGATGATTGCAATCGGAATGCTCTAGTTGTGGTAGAAACAAAAAATGATCCGTAGCCGTTTGGAAAATATGCTTTGAAATGGCTCACATACCCTTTTCTGCACTTTGAGTTCCTGCTCGTCCATGGAGCTGTTATTTTTAGCTATTGAACCAAAGTTTACCATATATTGACACTTGGCACACCACATCGGATCAACTAGGCACTAGTGGGGCTCAAAAGTGACTAGGCTGCATAATTGGCTTAATCCGGACATGTGTCACTTTCTCATGCCATCTTGAAGCTGGATCAAATACGCACCATCGATCTCATAAAAGTCCCCGAGCATTGACCTCATCATGAGCCATTGATTCTGATTTGGGCCTCCGAGATTCTGCCACTCGGCAGTTTTGCAGGCTCTCTGGGGTTCTTTGTGGACAGTATCAATTGCTCGAGCACTATCACGCCATATGGCAGCACCTCGCTAAATCTCTGGCCCTGTTGAACTATGAACTATTCGCTCGCACCATTGGATCTTTGAAATATGCTCGAGCTTTAATCATGAGTTGTGGCCCTGCCACTTGTAGCTCCCGCATTTGCTTTTGACTCTGTTGAAAGGTCCATCATTATCTCGCACCGTTGATCTCATCTGCACGGATCAAGCATGGACCGTCGATCTCTATCCGTAGAGCTCAGTGCTTTGCTCCGTATTATGTTGGATCTCCGAAAGGCTTCCCATGATGGTGACACTTGTCACCATCTCGCTCGTCTCGAGGCTTTGTTGAAACATTGACCTTCTACGCCCCACGAACTCAACACTTATGCAAATCGGCCGAATTTATTCAAAGCTTTTGGTCATCAGGGCTTTTGTTCTCAACAATCTGATCTTCGGCCTTTTTGGTCCACAGCATTTGGTCTTTGGGAGAATTGTTTCAAAATACGAATTGGACTGAGGACTTAGGGATTTAAACTTGACAAGGGCTCAATTGGTTCAATGCAATTTTGGGCACTAACAGCAGTCAAAACTAGGGTTCAACCAGAACTAGTGGGGACCCTACATCATTCACAATAAGGAATGGATATAGATTGCCATGGCATCTTCCAAAGGAAAGACGCGTAGACCTTGCTAACTAGTTTGGGTCGAAGGGTGCTACAAGGGAATCATGTGAAAGTTTAGGGCAGCCTGGATGACAAGTTGGGCGGAGTTGCACAAAAAGGGCCCTAACAGCATGTAATTTAGTGTACGAAACCCTACCAAAGGAAGGGTCTAGTGTATGGGTGAATTCGATGGTGCTAATAGAGCAAAGGAATGTCCAACACTAACCTTCTAAAAGGGAAGACTCGTATTCGAAGAACCACATCGGAGCCATGGGCACCCCATCAGCTCCATCTCCAAAAAAGGACAAGTTGCCAAACCTCATAGGGGACAAATTGGAGGATCCCATACAACATTATCGAATGTGCATCACCATCTGGACTACCAGTGGGCACATCGAGGAATGTATGTGGTTAAGATGTTTCCTAGCCACCCTTTGGGGAATGGCTATTGACTGGTGTGCAAATGCACCATGCTCTAAGAAAGAAACATGGAAAACACTTAGGGAAGCCTTCGAGAAAGAATTCAAATGCTTGAGAGACGACAATGAGATTGTTGCAGAAAGCTATAATATACCTAGTAGGGTAAACACAAGAATGGTCATGTCTATAATAGAAGACTGAAAGAGCTATTGGGCAAACTTGAAAATGAACTTGCCAATGGCTTGAAGAAGTGATGGTTCATTGAAGGGTTGGTACCCTCATTGTGGAGGATGATGAAGGTGGTCCCACCCTCATCTTACAAAGATGCATACAATCAAACCATGAACATTGAAAGCAAGTAAAAGGCATCATTGCACTTGAAAGGACATGAAGAAGTTGACCCTAACTCCAATGATGGCAGTGAACTTAGATTATTGCAAGCCTTGACAAATGACATGCTCTAGATGATGAAGGAATTAAAGGGAAAGAAATATTGCAAGGATCTTTGCACAAGATTTGTCAAGCTATAGGGCATTTAGTCAATTGCCTATATAATTTGTGGCAGCCACGTATTGTTCACACAAGGGGAGCCACCAACATCACCCACCATGCTGCCAAGGAACCACTGATGACAAAGTAATAGTGGTTGTGGGAATCAGCTTTAGTATGACTCCGAAGGCCAGCCAATTGTACAGTGATTGGGGTTGCAATGAATGGGGCTCTTTCTCAAGAGATTGCCCTGTCTAAATGGCACTTGACTTATGTATAGATACTGTAGGCCCAGGAACCATAGTGATGGAAATTGACCATAGCAAGCCAACGTCAATATGATTGACATAGCCAAGGGAAAGGGAGTCATGGAAATTACTAGATCACAAGTGAAGAAAGCGAGTTACCCTGACCCATGTACGGAGAAGGAAAGGTTGGTTAAAGCAAGGGTGGAAGTTGAGAGGGCCATGGTCGAAGAACGGCGTCACTCATTAACATACAAGTACACTGATGAGAAAAATGGAGTCTAACAAATCCATTGCACAACATGTCTTGCAGACTACTATACTTGTGAAGATAGCCAAGTTATTGCAAAGCATTCCAATTTTCAAGAATGCTCTAACTACTTCAATACATGGCATTGGCCCAAACATGGGGCATGCAATGGCGCGCCTAACATCGAGTGATGGAGAGCACAAAACAAAATAATGAACCCATAGTTGAGCCCCCCTTGTTAGCTGAGCAAGTAATCAATCCTATGCTTATAACAATGAACCTAGCTCGACATCCGACTATTGTGCATATGGAAATTTTGGGCAGAAATTTGAAAAACACTATCATCAACAATGGTTCTAGCATGAATGTTCATCCAAAAGAGACCTGGAAGATTCTTAGGAAGCCAAATATGTGGCCTCCAACATTCTAGTTGGTAGGCGTAGATCAACATGGCATTAAGGTATTGGGTGTATTGATAGGACAAAAGGTAACTATTAGAAACCATCCCTTTCTATTGAATTTTTTTGTTCCTCTCATTGCAAAAGGTCTTTGATGCACTATTGGGTTGGGTTGGTTGGTATCAGCGAAAGCCAATCATAACAAGAAAACTAATTTGATCTCCATTGAAAAAAAGGGCGGAAGTATGTCATATACTTGAAGAATTAGGGAGTCAGTAAGGAAGGAGACTCATCGGATTTAGACTCAGAAGAAGAATGCTTGGTTGGCATAAACTAAGGTATGAAAGCACCAAACAATGAAGGGGTCTTGGAGTTATAGTCGTGCTCCAAAGATGAAACAAACTTCATCAATGGTTTGTTGTAATGTCCCTAAATGGGATAATTAGACAAACTTGGGGTTTCCTTGTTGGACATAGCCATTGATGTCTGTGATATTGTCATTGATGTCAAAGGAAGCAAGTGTTATTTTGCATTAATGCAAAGGATGAGTTGAATAGACTTGTAGTGTTAATCGGATTTCTCCAATGCCTTTACTTCACAATCTTGTCAAGTCAAGTTGGGTGAAAAATCTGAATGGGTCAAGCCAAGCAATGCAAATCGGAATTTCAGCATGACTTAACTTCCCTTTATTTCTCAAGTCAAGCAATGGGAAAAGTCCGAATTGGTCTAGGGAAGAAGTGATCGGGGATTCGCAAGTGCTTTACTTTTCTTGTGATTATAAGCTAAGCGAAGTGAAAAGTCCGAAATGGTCTGGAGAAGAAGTAATCAGGGTTTCGGGAGCATCTTATTTATCTTATGATTATAAGCTAAGCAATGTGGGAAACCCGAAAAGGTCCAGTGAAGAGGTGATCGGGGATTTGCAAGCACGTTACTTCTTTATTTTGATAAGCTAAGTAGAAGTAGAAACCCGAAAGGGTCTAGACGAAGTAATCGGGATTTTGAATAGGGACTG
This sequence comes from Torreya grandis, assembly GCA_037957365.1. Classification (NCBI taxonomy): domain Eukaryota; kingdom Viridiplantae; phylum Streptophyta; class Pinopsida; order Cupressales; family Taxaceae; genus Torreya; species Torreya grandis. The sequence goes on along the minus strand of JARHVA010000453.1, from coordinate 3,685,135 downwards.
CTTCTTTCAATTTGATAAGTCAAGTAATGTCAGAAACCCGAAAGGGTCTAAAAGAAGCAATCGGGATTTCTGAGTGGCTTTACTTTTCATACATACATAAGTCAAGAAGGATGGAAAACCCGAAATAGCCTTGAAGAATTCCTTCGGAGGAATTCTTTTGGAAAAAGTCGCAAGGACAATTCTTTCGGAAAAATTAAGTCCTTTTCAAAAAATTGCCCCTTAACAAAAATCCAAAGGGTACATTCAAAACGCCGAAGGACACTTTGAAGAAGGCCGAAGGACACTTTGAAGAAAGCCAAAGGGTATGTGAACCCTTTGAAGAAGGCCAAAGGACACTTTGAAGAAAGCCCAAGGGTAAGTCGAAAAGTCTGAAGGGTATATGAACCCTTCCAAAGACACCGAAGGGCACTTTTCAGAAAGCCCGAAGGGTAAGAGGACCTTCAGAAGAAAAGCCAAAGGGTAGTTTCGAAAGAGCTCGAAGGGAAAGTGCATCGTTGTAAAAAACCCGAAGGGTAACTTCAAAGAAAGGCCCTGAGAGAAAAGACTCAGACAAAAGTCCAAAGAAATTCGGAAAAAGAGCCCGAAGACCAAAAAGAAGACTCGGACAAAAAGTCCGAAGAAAAGAAAGCCCGAAGGAGAAAGAGAATGGCTCGAGAAAGAGGATCACAAGAAAGAATATGAAGAAGATGAGCTCGATAGAAAGACCCTGAATAAAAAAAGCCAGGAGAGAAAGCCCAAATAGAAAGGAGAGAGCGAACCAAGAGAATATCGAGACACGAGATAAAAATCGACGGTTCCAGAAGAGGGAAAACAACGGACGATTCAAATAAACGGTGATTGGCGCCAAAGACAAAATGAGTAAATCCTCAATTAAAGACAGGACCAGGGAAATGATGAGCTTAAAAAGGTCTACACGGGGCTCGAGACTGATCAATTCAACTGAGTAATCTCAATTGGAGAAGCTGCGCATTTATGAGATAAACTAAGCAAATGTCAAATGAAGAAAAGAGAGTTGACCATTTCAAGGTGACGCATAAACTAAGGCACCAGAAACATGCAAGTATAAGTCATCTTTAATGAGAACTGGTTTAGTGCAGTTGGGTGTGAATGCAAGGAGAAGATGAAAAACCCTAAAAGGTAGTTGAATATAAACCACTTCATAAGGACTTTATGGGTTGTCGCTGCTGCTACTATGTTTTCAAGTGTGAGAAAAAGGGTTGTTGACAAAAAAAAATATGCAGACAGAGTAAAATGCAAAGAAGGGGAATGAAGTGTATCTGAATAAAGCATAACCAGATGTATGCAGATACAGAGTGAGAGACATGCAAACAAAGATTAAGCAAACAAGAAGATAGAGCACACAGAGAATGAGAAGAAGGTGAGCAGTTACAGATTAGACTTGTAACAAAGAACATTGAATTGGGTTCACTTGTGAATCCATCTTGTACACTTGAGTCATAGCTCCATAGTTCAAGTAGGTTGGTGCCTATATACAAACTAAGTTGGTGCTCAGTAAGGAGATTGTTGTCTCCTAAGGATCGGTATCCTTGAATGTAACCAGTGAGGTTAGCCAGTAAAGCATTTTATTGTGAGGTTGGATTAGAACAGTAGATTCTAGCAGCAGATTCTCACCATGATTTTTTCCTTTTGGTTTTCCTCGTAAAATATGGTGTTATGTATTTCTCTATGTGTGTGTGTGACTTCTACATTTGTTCTTTGATTTACACATGAATTCACATTTTCTGTAAAAGGGTTTTTAACGAACTAGTTTTAAATTATCTACTGATTCACCCCCCCCCCTCTCAATAGATAGGTGTGTTCAACAATTGGTATCAGAGCCTAGGGTTCCTGAGGAGAAGCTTAATCGGCTCAGGTAGATCTTGGATTAGTGAACACAATGGCCAATCAAAAAGGATCTTTATCAAACAAGGCTCCTCTGTTTGATGGGTCGAACTATGCCTTTTAGAGCATAAGGATGGAAGCATATTTGTCTTCCCTAGAGTTCGATGTTTGGATGTCTATGGTAAATGGATATACAGCTCCTGTTGTAGCTCCTACTGATCAAGCTGCCAAGAAGGCTTATGAAAATAACGCTAAGGCAAATATTGTTATTCTTTGTGGATTGTCAAACTCAGAGTTCGTCAAAGTCATGCATTGTAAAAATGCACAAGACATCTGGAACAAGCTAAAAAGTATCTATGAAGGAGACATCAAAGTGAAGCAAGCCAACCTGCAAACATACAAAGGCCTGTTCGAGATTTTGAAGATGATTGAAGAGGAGAAGATTGCAGACTACCTTCTCAGGGTAGATGAGATTGGGAATGCTATTAGAGGACTTGGAGAAACAGTAGAAGAGTCAACTATTGTTAAAAAGGTTTTAAGGTCTTTGCCATCAAGATATGGTTTGAAAATCTCTGCAATTGAAGCAAGAGACTTGAATAAGTTCATTGTGGATGAGCTGCACGGAACATTCATGGCCTATGAGATGAGAATGGGAGAGACAGACCCGATTAAAAGAGACTTGCATTCAAAGTAGCAAACCCAGTTAAGGATGAGACAACCATGTCGAGGTCTGAGGAGTCAGATGAAGAAGAAGCCAACTTCGTCAGAAAGCTAAAGAGAGGATCTGGAAAGTATAAAGGTAAGTTACTTTTCAAATGTTTCAACTATGGAAAGGTAAAACACTTTGCTACTCAATCTCCTCATAAAAAAAGAGAAAATTCTGAGCAAATGGAGAACAGTAAAAAGGTAAAACCCTATTATACATATAAGAAAAACTTCTTTAAGAATAAGGGCTTATACACAAAAGAAGACAGCGACTCAAAGAAAGACAGTGATAGTGACAATTCGGATGATGATCAGGACTGTGCTTTTGTGGCTAGGGGAGATGAATACCTATTCATGGCAAAATAATCTACATCATCAAATCAAGAACAAGAGGAAGATCAAGATTGGGATGAAGAAGAGGAAGGTGAAATTGATTTAGAAGGAGAACTAGTCTGTGCTCTAGGAGAGATTGAGAAACTAAGAAAAGAGAACTCTAAACAGAAGAAGCTAGGGCAAAAGGAACTTGAGAAATCTAATCAAATGATAGTGACTCTAAAAACTCAAGTTGAGGAGGCTAAAAGAATAGAAGAGGTAGTTAAGATGGAACTACAGTCCAAAACTGAAGAGTGTATAAAACTTGAAGCAGAAATAGTAACCTTGAGAAAAGAACTAGATAAAAGTCTAAAGATGACAAAAGAGTCAGACATCTTAAATGAATTAATCAGCTGTCAAAAACTCTCAAGTGAAAAATCAAGTATTGGATATGAGAAAGGTAAAGATTCCTCAACTAGTATATCAACTAGTCTATATGACAACTTCAAGATAGGAGAAGTAGCAGAAACAAAGAAAGTGAACAACAGCAAGGATAATAAGATTGACTCAAACAAAGTTGATGAGAGAAGAAAATTTTCTGAAATGAAGCTTGAAATCAAAGATGCAGAAGGATACACCAAAGTTGCAGATTTAAAGAAACAAAAGTTTATAAGAGTTCAATACATGGCGCCAAGAAATGTTACAATCAGGGATCACTCATCTTTTTATGGTTATTGTTACAGTTGTAATCAATTTGGTCATAGGGCTATCGAATGTAGAGTTGTGCCTACAAGAAGAACTAGCTTTGTCAGTAGAAACGCATTTGCTCCTCTGTTAGATTCAAGTACAATATGCTACAATTGCAATAACTTTGGTCACATAGCCAAGCACTGTAGGACTAAATTTGCAGTGTCAAAAGTAAATAAAGGCAAGTCTTCTAATAAGAACAAAGGTCCACAAGTTATTAATAAAGAAAAGACGACATATGAGAAGCCCAAGGAAATGTGGAGAATGAAAAATCAATCCTTGATCGCTCAAACAACACTTCACGCCAAAGAGCAGAATTTATGGGTAATAGATAGTGGGTGCTCAAAGCACATCACTAGTGACAAAAGCAAGTTTGTCAAGTTAAACAAGTGCAAAGAAGGAACTGTTAATTTGGGAGATAATACTGCCATAAGAATCAAAGGTAAAGGAACCTTGCATGTAGATGGTAAGCTTCCTACTCATGATGTACTTTATGTTAAAGGACTTAAGCACAATCTGCTAAGCGTTAGCCAAATGTGTGATAATGGATATAAAGTCATATTTAATGTTGAAGGCTACAAGTTGAAGAGATCTAGCAAAATAGTTGCAGAAGGGAAAAGGACTGAAAACAACATTTACAATCTTGTTGAGGTAAACAATAATAGTTGCCTCATAGGAAAGGTTGATGAAAGCTGGATATGGCATAGGAAAATGGTTCATGTCAATTTTGACAATTTAGTCAAAGTAAGTTCAAAGAAGTGTGTAAGACATGCCCATAATCACCAAACCCACAAATACTACATGCAGAGAATGCCAATTAGGCAAGCAAACAAAGGTCAAGTTTCAGACAAAAGAATATGCAACAACAAAGCCTCTACAAATAGCTCATACTGATCTATGTGGACCTACCAAGACTAAAGGATTAAAAGGAGTTCACTACTTCATGCTATTTGTTGATGATTACTCAAGAATGACATGGGTAACCTTCTTAAATGACAAATTTCAAGCCTTTGAGAGATTTAAGATCTTTAGAGCCATGGTTGAAAATGAAATGAGAAGAAAAATCAAATGTTTGAGATCTAACAAAGGTGGAGAATTCACTTCAAATGAATTCGTAGAATACTGTGAGAAACATGGGATTAAAAGGCACTATTTCGCTGCAAGAACTCCTCAGCAAAATGGAGTTGAGAGAAAAAATATGACTGTCAAGGAGATGGCTAGAACAATGCTGAAGGAAGCTAAATTTTCGGATGGATATTGGAGAGAAGCAGTTCAAACAGCAATATACATTCTGAATAGAGTACAACTGAGGGTGAAAAGCGACAAAATGCCATATGAACTATGGTATGGAAAGCCTGCATCAATCAAATACTTCAAAGTGTTTGGAAGCAAGTGTTATATTAGAAAAAAAAAAAGAGCAAATTACGTAGCTTTGAGTCAAGATGTGATAAGGGAATCTTTCTTGGTTACTCCACTCAAAGTAAAACCTATGTATGTTACAACAAAAGGCTGCACAAAATAGTTGAAAGCATTAACGTCAAGGTAGAAGAAGGATTCAAACAAGTTGAGCCTAATGAGATCGGAATTGAAGAATTAGAAGCAGAAAATGAAGAAGATAGTGAAGAGGAGGAAGAAAAGAGTGAAAGGGCACCTACAAAGTTTGTTCAAAAGGAACATCCTAAGGAGCAGATAATGGGCAACAAAAATGAGGGTGTTTAGACTAAGAGAAGAGTTGTAATGAACAAGGAGCAAGTGAATTTTGCTCTATTTTCAGAAATTGAACCGAAGACCTTTAATGAAGCTAGCATGGATGAAAATTGGTTGAAAGCCATGGAGGAAGAACTGAATCAAATAGAAAATAATAAAACTTGGGAATTAGTTCCTATACCTTCAAACAAAAACGTAATAGGAACAAAATGGGTTTACAGGAACAAACTCAATGAAGATGGAGTTATTGTAAGGAACAAAGCAAGATTAGTATGCAAGGGATATGCACAAGTAGAAGGCATAGATTTTGAAGAGACATTTGCTCCAATGGCAAGACTGGAGGCGATAAGAATGTTCTTGGCATTCTCTATTCACAAGAAGTTCAAGGTATATCAAATGGATGTGAAGTCATCATTCCTAAATGGAAACTTGGAAGAGAAAGTTTACATTGAACAACCAGAAGGATTTCAATTAGTAGAAAAAGATTATGTGTGCAGACTAAAGAAAGCTTTGTATGGTTTAAAACAGGCACTTAGAGCATAGTATTCATGATTGGATCAATACCTGCAACGACAAGGATTCAAAAAAAGGTGTAGAGAGCAATTTGTACTTTAAATCAGAAGGTGAGCATATGCTAACTATTGTTGTCTATGTAGATGATATTATTTTTGGAGGTGGCAATAGTAACATGTGCAAAGAGTTTGCCACACATGCAAAATGAATTTGAAATGTCTATGCTGGGAGAACTCTCTTTCTTTCTTAGATTACAGATTTCACAAATCAGTGATGGGATATTCATATCTCAAACCAAGTATGTGAAGGAGATGCTCAAGAAATTCGGCATGGAGGACAGCAAACCAGTTAGTACTCCTATGATAAATGGATGCAAGTTGAGCAAAGAAGATGAGTCCCCTGATGTGAACAATACATTGTATAGATCAATGATAGGCAGCTTGTTGTACTTAACAGCATCAAGACTGGATATCATGCAGGCCGTGTGCATGGTTGCAAGATTTCAAGCAGCGCCCAAGGAATCACATGTCAATGCTATGAAAAGAATCTTCAAAAACATCAAAAGCACAGTTGACTATGGTTTGTGGTACCCGGTAAGTGAAGATTTCACGTTGATTGCATATGCAAATGCTGACTAGACAGGAAGTGTGGATGACAGGAGAAACACTAGTGGTGGTGCATTCTTCCTTGGAAACAGACTTGTGTCATGGCTAAGCAAAAAGCAAGAATCAATTACACTTTCTAAAGCAGAATCAGAGTATGTTGCAGCAGTAGTATGTTGCACCCAAGTCTTATGGATGAAGCAAACTCTCAAAGATATCAAAGTAGAGTACAAACAACCTATCTCTATCTTCTGTGATAACTCAAGTGCCATAAACATATCCAAGAATCCAGTTATGCACTCCAGAACCAAGCATACATCCATCAAATATCACTTTCGGAAAGAAAAGGTTGCAGATCAAAAGGTCAAACTTGAGTATGTTCCAACAAAGGACCAAATTGCAGACATATTTACCAAGCCTCTTCCCAAGGATCAATTTGAGTATCTGAGAGGGAAGTTGGGAGTACTGGCTCCCACACCACATCACTAATTTTTAGTGATAGGGCATGAATCCAGGGGGAGTATTTAACGAACATTATTTACTCATGGATTAAGAGAAAAGGCAGTTTGGTGAGAAAATTGCAGTTTTTTTGCAATTTGATGACAAAGGTATGCTGGCTCTAGCTTATTATGCCTGTCTATACAGAGATATGTCGATTCTTGATTGGTCTTTTAGTCCAATGCTATATACATGCTCATATGTAGAATCATGGAGTCAAAAGAGCTACATCTGAAGAGCTTGCATAGAAACTTAGGTACATATGCCATTGCCTAAGGGGGAGCCCTTCACAAAGTGCTCTAACCAGCGAGGTCTGAGGATCAAAACAGCCAAGCTAATAGTGAATGTTATGGCAATGACTCTTTGTCATTAATGTCAAAGAGGGAGAAAGAAGCAAAATGAAAGGAGGAGCAAGCAGAATGAAGATAAGAAGAGTTAAGGCATTCTGATAATGTTTTGCCATCAATGACAAAGGGGGAGATTGTTGGAAATAGTCATTTATGTTTGTGATATTGTCATTGATGTCAAAGGAAGCAGGTGCTATTCTGCGTTAATGCCAAAGGATGAGTTGAACAGACTTGCAGTGTTAATCGGATTTCTCCAATGCCTTTACTTCACAATCTTGTCAAGTCAAGTTGGGTGAAAAGTCCGAATGGGTCAAGCCAAGCAATGCAAATCGGAGTTTCGGCATGATTTAACTTCCCTTTATTTCTCAATTCAAGCAATGGGAAAAGTTCGAATTGGTCTAGCGAAGAAGTGATCGGGGATTCGCAAGTGCTTTACTTCTCTTGTGATTATAAGCTAAGTGAAGTGAAAGTCCGAAATGGTCTAGAGAAGAAGTAATCGGGGTTTCGGGAGCATCTTACTTATCTTATGATTATAAGCTAAGCAATGTGGGAAACTCGAAAGGGTCCAGTAAAGAGGTGATTGGGGATTTGCAAGCACGTTACTTCTTTATGTTGATAAGCTAAGTAGAAGTAAAAACCCAAAAGGGTCTACACGAAGTAATCGGGATTTTGAAGAGGGACTGCTTCTTTCAAGTTGATAAGTCAAGTAATGTCAGAAACCCTTAAGGGTCTAGAAGAAGTAATCGGGATTTCTGAGTGGCTCTACTTCTCATACGTACATAAGCCAAGAAGGATGGAAAACCCAAAATAGCCTTGAATTCCTTCAAAGGAATTCTTTCGAAAAAAGTGGCAAGGACAATTATTTCAGAAAAATTGTCAAGTCCTTTTCGAAAAACTGTCCCTTAACAAAAATCCGAAGGGTACATTCAAAAAGCCCGAAGGACACTTTGAAAAAGGCCGAAGGACACTTTGAAGAAAGCCGAAGGGTAAGTCGAAAAGTCTGAAGGGTATATGAACCCTTCCAAAGACACGCCGAAGGGCACTTTTCAAAAAGCCCGAAGGGTAAGAGGACCTTCAGAAGAAAAGCCGAAGGGTAGTTTCGAAAGAGCCCGAAGGGAAAGTGCACGTTGTAAAAAACCCGAAGGGTAACTTCGGAGAGAGACCTCGAGAGAAATGTCTCGAACAAAAAGTCCGAAGAAATTCAAAAAAAGAGCCCGAAGTCCAAAAAGAAAGACTCGGACAAAAAGTCCGAAGAAAAGAAAACCCGAAGGTGAAAGAGAATGGCCTGAGAAAGAGAAGAGCACAAGAAAGAATATGAAGATGAGCTCGATAGAAAGAACTTGAATAAAAAAACCCGAGAGAAAGCCCAAATAGAAATGAGCAAAAGCGAACCAAGAGAATATCGAGACACGAGATAAAAAACGACGGTTCCAGAATAGGGAAAACAACGGACGACTCAAATAAATGGTGACTAGCATCAACGACAAAATGAGTAAATCCTCAATTAAAGACAAGACCAGGGAAATGGTGAGCTCAAAAAGGTCTACACGGGGCTCGAGACTGATCAATTCAACCTATCAATCTCGATTGGAGAAGTTGTGCATTTATGAGATAAACTAAGCAGACATCAATGAAGAAAAGAGAGTTGACCATTGCAAGGTGACGCATAAACTGAGGCATGAGAAATGTGCAAGTATAAGTCATCTTTAATGAGAACCAGTTTAGTGCAATTGGGTGTGAATGCAAGGAGAAGGTGAAAAACCCTAAAAGGTAGTTGAATATAAACGACTTCATGAGGACTTTATGGGTTGTTGTCATTGCTGCTACTGCATTTTCAAGTGTGAGAAAAAGCACTGTCGACAAAAGAGGCAGAAAGAGTAAAACACAGAGAAGGAATGGGAATGAAGTGTATTTGAATAAAGCATTACCAGATGTATGTAGATGCAGAGTGAGAGACATATGCAGATAAAGATTAAGCAAGCAGGAAGATAGAGCACACAGACAATGAGAAGGTGAGCAGTTACAGATTAGACTTGGAACAAAGAACATTGAATTGGATTCATCTTGTACACTGGAGTCATGGCTCCATAGTTCAGGGAGGTTGGTGCCTATATACAAACTAGGTTGGTGCTCAATAAGGAGATTGGTGTCTCCTAAGGATCGGTGTCTATGAATATAATCAGTGAGGTTAGCCAGTAAGGCATTTTATTGTGAGGCTGGATTAGAATAGTAGATTCTAGTAGCTAATTCTCACTGTAGTTTTTTCCTTTGGATTTTCCACGTAAAATCTGGTGTTATGTTTTTGTGTGTGTGTGACTTCTGCATTGTTTTTTGATTTACACATGAATCCACATTTTTTGTAAAAGTTTTTTTAACAAACTAGTTTTAGATCATCTACTGATTCACCCCCCCCCTCTCAGTAGATAGGTGTGTTCAACATTTTCAACAAACCCTACCTAATCCAAACCCCCTTCTTTCAAAAAATCTGAAAATACAAATTCAGCGAATAACACACTGAGAAAAATGAAGTAATATTCAGCAATTTCCTCCACCATACCTTTAGGCGATTAGGGCAAAAATCAGATTTGATACTTATAACCCTCCAAAAAAATATGAACTAGGCTTTATGTTGCAGCCACTAATTTTAGAAGTCAAAATATTCACTCAAAAATCGAAACTCAGAATTCTAGAATTTATTATTGCAAAATTACAACAGAATTTCATAAATTCACAACTTCCATAATACTTGGAATTTCAATGCAAGTGATAGTTCAAAATGATCACAAAAATAGTAGCTATCAAACAAAATTAGAATCAAAATTTTCCCATCACGGGAAACGCACCAAAAATTGTCCCAAAATTCTCAAAACTCTAGTTCACTGCTGAAACAATATAATAAATTCAAAATATTATCTAAGAAACAAAATCACCCTAAATCATGTGCAAATCAACCCTCAAACAATTTTCCATGCTAGAATAAATTGTTAAAAATACCTCTAAACCCTAGAGGGTTTTGAAGCCAAATAACCCTCTTGAGAGGGGTCGTGACTCTCAAAGCAAGTTGCCATCCTAGGGATGGTTTCCTAGATCAACCAAACTCCTCAAATCAAGTTTGCCCACCTCGTTGACCTGCAAATTACCAAATTCCAACTCTCTATAGGGTTTTAAACAATCCTTGATGAAGGTGGTGTCCAAAAACACCTTTGTAAGTCCAATTGCATGCAACCATGGAAATCTAAAGCACAATCATAGCCCTTGAATAGAGCTGCCTTGATGTAGGAATGGAGGTTTTCATTTCCAAACCCTTGTCACACTTGAAAGTTTTCGTTCTCAAGTTGTGGTAATCAAACTTAACATACTTGATCAACAAATTCAATATCCAAATTGCTCATTTGAAAAGGTTCCGCAAAATTAATGAAGTGCTTTATCAAAAAATGCTCTTGAAGCTCACAAATGTTCCCCTTTTTGCCTCTAATTTCCTTAGCCTTCGGGAGCGAAAAGGCTAAGGGTCTCCTCCCAAGACTAGTTCGAAAAGGGGGACATTACATTTGTTCCATTGGTAGATGGAAGACTACAAATTGTTCCCTTCTGTGTGCAATTGTGTCGATATTATGGATATGGAAGAAGGCCAAGGCTTACATGGCATTGACCAAAAGCAAATGGCAATGATGCCAAGTCCTTTTGCACTGTCAACATCACAATAGGTTTACCCACTTGAATTTAAAGAATTCAATGTCAAGGGTGTGAAGTTCAATGCAATGTTTGTGCACCGGTTTACATGGGTAGCAAACATTCAGTCCAAAGAGCCAACATCAATGAGCAAGAACGTAGAGTTGAACAATTTTTTTAAATAAATGGTGAAGTACTGCCTAATTGTGAAATATGATTATGTAATATCCCTTTTAGGGCAGATTTATATAATTCTGGAATTTGCAGCAAACCCTTAAAATTATGAAATTTTGATTTTTATTGAAACCCTAACCCAAAAATTACAGAAATCTGAAAGGGGCTAATTAAGCATAAAATAAATTTCAACCTCATAGAAACCCTCCCAAAAAATATGGAAATTCAATTATTATTTTTGAGTGAAACCCTTGAACATCAAGTCTGATTTTTAAATAAATTGCAGGTTTGTAAATTGAAATAAATCACAGCTGAGTATATGAGTGGGAAAAAAAACAATATTCCACCAACCAAACAATGCCAAAGCTGAATTTTGACCCCTCTAGGGAGGTCTCCACAGTCTAAAGGCCTCCTTGAGCTGCGTTTTACCTCAAATGGCAGCCCAAACGGCTGTGCCACCCTCCAAAGGCTCCCAAACTGCTGCACCACCCTCCAAATGTGCCCTAAATGCTGAAAATCATGATATTCTGCCTAATTGTGACCCCCAATTAAAGTCACCAAGAAGAATTTGAGGGTTTTTGTCCCCAAACTTGAAAGCTAATCAAGGTTTCTGTCCTCCATGGCTAAACGTGCAAGCAAGCATGCTTAACTCAAAGAATTAATTGATAGATGATCATGGATGCCTAAAATGATCCCTTCCATCTTCTTTTATAATTTTTCCCACTCAAACTCCAAACTCCCCTTTATTTTAAAACATAAGTTGCCGACAATGAGTTACTTTTGGCTAACTTAGATATATTATTATTTTTACTTTTAAGTATTTAAGAATACTTTTTATTTTAATAATTGTTATTATTAAGTTGCCCAAAAGATAAGAAATGATCGGCCCCAACTTAAATACTATTATTAATTATTTTAATCTAGAAATGGGATATGACAGATCAAATACGATGAATATGCTCAAATTGCTTAAACATTGGGTGATGGCATAGTGGGAAATGGAAATCACATGCAAAAGAAGAAAATATTGGCATAATAAGCATCTCCGACGGATGATCGTCAAAGCCAAAAATCTAGTTATGTGTAATAATGAGAGGTGAGGAATTAAGTTGGGTAAGTTCAAAGTGTTGTGGCATGGACCATTTAACATTATAGAAATCTTGGAGAATGGGGTGGTCAAGCTGGAAAACATGAATATGACAGTGGTCAAAGACATGGTAAACGGCTCAAAGTTAAAAAGCTATCAAGCAAGGACGAAAATTACCAACATTGTCGACATTTATATTGAGCTTGTAAGGGTGACAAAGAAAGTGGAGAAAAGGTATGGACAAAGTTAATGGAAGCCATATAAAAAATAATAAAATAGTTAGAACTATGGATGTAGTTTATGAAAGCAATGATTTAAAAGTCAAAGCAATGGACTAGGTTACACAAGTGGAACATTATCCACCACATATAGCCCACCAAGCCCACCTACACACGGTACATGCTAAGTAGTTGTTGTATGCCATGTCAATTCACCCACTACATTTTGCTTGCAATTCCTTGGTGTATGCCCTGTTTGCAATTTAATCGTCATGCGACCTGCTTACCATTTTGTTGTCATACACTCTACTTGCACTTTGCTTTCCATACAATATGTTTTCCCTTTGCCTATTGTACACTCTGCTTTGCCTGATTGGTTTGTTATCGAACGTGGGTTCTTTGAGTGTCCTCCCATCCTTGAACGCTCACTGACAACCGTGCTCATTTTTCCTACCAAATGGTTTGTTTTTGCCACTAAACATCTACCCTTTGTATAGCCTCTCTCGGGGCATACAAACCATGAATGTCCCTTGCTCGTACGCCCTATGTTTGAGGATTCAAACCTTGAACTCGTCTTATTCATACACATTTCACTTGAACGCTCTCTTGAGTGCTTCCCTTCTCTTCCCAACAAACCCACGTTGTCAAGCGCTTACAAAACGTACATCATGTAAGGAAAGAAACAACCATTTTTTGTGTGGGCACCGTACGATCTGCTTAAAACTATAATATATGACTTGCATCCATCATTATCATTCTCTCCTTTGTAGAGTGATGTGGAATTTTAGAGGAAGAGGATATATTCAAACAATTCAGGTTTGTGCTTGCAAGAGCAGAAGACCATTGGAATTCTGCACCTTTTTCAAGTGTTTTCAAAAGCAGCGTTTTTTCAAGAAATTTGGATGTCATCATGGCTTTTCAAGGGTTGTAAAAAGTTCAAATTGTGCTTGGATTTAAGGTTGTTTTTTCCTCGCCCCTGCTAGGGGCTACCACCCCCATACCTCCACTTTGATTTTTTAAAAAGAAAAAAAAAATACTTTTTGAGAATTGCATCGGGTGCAACATTTTTTTTCTCGACTCTACACATTGCACAATTTATACATCAACACCGGCTCTATTGGAATGTCATCTATCTTACCCCTTCATTCTAATTTTTATCAAGTGGTCTATGACTTGTGTCAAAAAAGACCCCAACTGGTTCAAAGGGAGTTATAATGTAGATTGTCAATTACACAAACATGTATTGTTGTAGCTTTGTTTTATTAATCCTTTGACGATTTTTAGTAAGTGATGTAGCAAGACCCTTAGTTATGTCAATTGTGACAGTTGAGTTAATCAACAAACATTGGGTCTTTGTAATGTCCCCATTTTGAAATTAAATACTATTATTACTAAAATAAAAATTATTTTTAAATACTTAAAATAAAGTAAGAATAATAATCTAATTTCCACTTAAGTTGAGGCCTTGTTAAAGGCCATTCTAAAAAATACTATTATAAGGAAGCTTGTGTATATCTTTTTATTAAAAAGAAAAGTAACCCTTCCTCTCTATTTTTGGGCACCACAATTGGAGGAAGATTATAAAAAGAAAGAGAGGCTTCTTCGAAAAAGGCATGTTGAATATGGATTTTGGAAAATTGGATCAAATATGTCAAGCTTGGTTTCCACCTCTTGAGGACAAAAACCTTCAAGGAGAGTCATAGGTTTGGGGACGAAAACCTCCATCCCTTCTACTTGTGCAACTCTACTCAAGGGTTGTGAGCTTCAAATTGCATATTACCATGCAAGTGGATCATTCAAAGGTGTTTTTAAACACCACCTCATTAAGGAAATATTGCATACTTCTATCAGAAACAAGTTTTGGTGAATTTCACAGGTATTGAAGAGGAGCCAATCATCTTGGGTGATTGCCCTTGTTGCGGAATACCTTTCCAAGGGGTGGCGACTTGCCTAAAGAGCTAGGCGAACCATTTGGAGGGGTCTTTGAAGGCCATAGGTAGTTGTTCGTATTTTTATGTATTTTCCAGCTAGGGTGATTGGTTGGGAGAGTGGATTTCGAAGATTTGAGAAGGCTTTGGAGTGCTAACAGTGTATAAAATATTACTAATATTTTTTATTGCCTTTTTTGCTTGGGTGAATTGGCCTATGAGACATTGGGAGGTGATTTGGGAGGATTTTTGGTAGGTTGAACATTCTGGAATTTATTCGCTACTTTTCTAAGTAGGACGAAACAGTTGTGGAGAAGTAAACACATTGGAGGGTTTTTAGACTCCATTCGGCAAGGTATTTGTGATTCTCTATTTTCTGAAAGTTTGTGACAAATTATCATAGGGTTTGGAAGGAATTTAGAAGGAAAATTACTAAGGTTTCATCATAGAAATTCTGCTATTATTTTGTGAGTGGGGCGATTCACTTGAGGAGCACTTTTCTAAGTTTTTTGGGTGCTATTAGGCCCTAAAAGGTACACAAATAATATTAGTATTATTTGGGTAATTTTAGCATATTTTTCTAAAGTCCATTGACGTCTTTGAGGGTGAATTCAAAGGAGAAAACTAAATTATTTAATTCAGTAATTTTCTACGCTTGAATACTTTTTGGAGGTTTTGGAAATACTTCAATATAAAATATTTCTATATTTTACCATATTTTTGGTGAGTTTTTGCAAGGGTTTAAGAGCTGATTTTGCAAAGAAAATACAGATGCACTTTCAGAAGGAAAAATAAGATTTTTTTGGCAAGATACTCCACAAGGTACATGCATTTTTTCTCACACATACAAAGGTATTTTATCACAGTAGTAATTTGAGGGTTTATGCATGATTTATTTGAAGGTTTAAGGTGCAAAATTCAGTGGTTACATCTTTCATATGCCTTGGAATTAATTGTGTAAATATTGGCACCTAGTGTTTGTTGTGTTATGGTGCTTTGAGCATATTTATGTCAACTAGGGTTTACTGATTTTAATTTTTAGAATTCAGTGTGTGGGAGTTGATTAAGGGTTTTGTTGGGAAACCCTATTTTATCATCATTGTCCCAATTTGGGAACATTACAGTCTTGTCCTTCAAATAATATATTGTACATCGGTGTAGAAACCCGTTTCCCCTGAATTCTGGTATTGAATATTTTTTTTGACTGTTTTTGTGTATTTTTATTTTTTTTGGTGTTTTTGTATGAATAAAAGAAGAATGCGATTTTTGCAAAAAATTTATATAAATTTAAATAAAATAAATATTGAAGCAGTAAACCCTTTTTCTGGCTAAGCTATATTCTTATTATTCTTCTCAGATGATTACAATATAAAATCTCTGTCATGCATACAAAGTTAATATAAAATATTGTTCAAAAAAACTTAATTTTTCTGCAAACCCTAGATCTGGTATAGCTGGTACAGCTGCAATAAATAACCTTTTCTCCATGCTTCTAATGATCCAGAATAATGATAGATGTATAGGCGCCCTAAAGGGTATCAGCAGACTGGACAAAAAGAAGGCGTTTTGCCCTAAAAGAGAAACACGCCCCTGCTGGAGATGTACGACCTGGTACAGAACCGTATGGATTCCCGTACAGCAGCAGTAAAAACAGTACGGCCTGATACGACTGAACTCCAGAACTCAAGGAAATTGCGCCACTACTGGGAATCTCTTTCTGGATAATTTCTGGATCAAACCCTGATGAACTAAATACCTGTGAATCTCTATGATAACCTCTGTGTGAAATTATCTCTCTGCCTGGCAATAGATCAGCTGGTATTTCACAACCTCTGAATTGCACACAGTGAAAATTGCACGTTCTCCAATGCAAATCGAATACTGGAACCTTTGGCTGTCTTCTCAAAAAAAATACTTAGCAAAAATTTGTCTTCAAACATGAATGGCACGTTCCCCAATGAGAAACCCTTATATCCTTGAAAAAGTGTGATTTCCCGAATTAGGGTTTCATAAATAAAAATTCAGATTTTCTTTTCATTTTTCTATAGTTCAAAAATCATAATTTTATTTATTAAAAACGGCCCCCTTCATAATGAGCGCCCCCTAGTCAAAACCCTTAAGTTATAATATTAAATATTATAACCTTATGATATAGCTCCGAATAATTAATATTTAATTAAATCAATTAAATATTAATATCTCCCTCAATACATATCCAATTCTCGAACCGTCTGAAGCTGACGAACAAGGAAGTGATTTCGCACATGACCAGACCATAGCAGAGGTGCTCCACTGAGTGTCAAAAATCCCTAAAAATTAGGAGCTCATGCAAATGTGTCCGAAAGAGCCCGAACGAAAGCCAACTGAAAAATTTTTGATAGTCGAAGCCAAGCCAAGCTCCATCAAGACCCTCTATCCATCCTATCAACCTACGAGGGTCGCATGATAGGCTAATCATCAACTCTGAGAGATGTCAACTAGAAGGGGACATGACAGTCCACCCCTCCTGAAATTGCTTGCCCTCAAGCAATCTCAACTCTGGATGCTGCAAAATATCCTCACTCTCCCATGTAGCACCCTCCACTGGCAAATCTCTCCATTTTACCAAATATTCTCTGATAGTCCTACGCAACTGTCTCTCTCTGTACTCCAAGATAGACTCAGAAACTAAAATCAACTTTCCCTCATCATCTAAGGGAGGTAAAACTATAGAAGGTACCACACGGTGTCCCAACGCCTTCTTGAGGCGTGACACATGAAAAACATTGTGTACCTTGCTATCTGTTGGAAGCTCTAGCTCATAAGCCACCTCTCCAACACGCCTCAGGATCTTGAAAGGACCATAATAACGTGGGTTAAGCTTCTTTGCCCCACTCTTTCTAAGAGTAGACTGACGGTAAGGCTGCAGCATAAGATAAACCATGTCACCCACATCAAAAGATCTCTCGGTCCTCCACTGATCTGCATACTGTTTTTGCTGATTCTGTGCCTTGGCAATATTCTCCTTGAGAGCCCTCATAGTATCCTGACTCTCCTGCAACAAGTCTCCAGCACTCGGCACTCTACTGTCACTTAGTAGCAAATCCAGAAAACTCGGCGCCTCATACCCGTACAACGCCATAAAAGGGGACATCTGTAAGGTCATGTGGAAGGTCGTGTTATAGCAATACTCGCACAAATGAATCCACTTGACCCATTCCTTTTGCTGCCCTGCAATATAGTTCCTGAGGTAACCTTCCACCCACTTATTCACTATCTCTGTCTGTCCATCGGTCTGCGGGTGGTAACTGGTGCTCGGTGTAAGCTCGATCGCACAGAGTCTGAACACCCCCTGCCAGAAGTGACTCAAGAACCAACTATCCCTGTCGCTCACTATGCTCTGAGGCAACCCATGCAGTCTGAATACCTCTCGGAAGAAGACCTCTGCTACCTGTGTAGCTATGTAAGTAGTGGTAATCGGAAAGAAGTGGGCATACTTTGTTAATCGATCCACGACTACATATATGCAATCTCGTCCTTGGGCTTTAGGCAAGCCCGTAATGAAATCCATGGACAGGCATTCCCACTTCTGCTGACGATCATTGAGATCTCGCTGCCCCAAAAAATGCCTCAAACTGTTGTGGTCAGTTTTGATGCAAAATTTGCTGCCAACAAGATATTGCTTAAATTTTGCCAAGGCATGCATTATAGCAAGCATCTCCTTATCATAAATGCTATAAAGTCTCTCTGGCCCCCTGAGCTTACGGCTCTCATACACTATAGGGTGCTTGTCCTGCATAAGCACTGCTCCAATGCCCTCACCTGAAGCATCGCACTGAATCTCAAAAGGCTTCGAAAAATCAGGGAGTGCCAACACGGGGCGCGTAATCATCAACTCCTTAAACCTCACAAAACACTCCTGTGCCTCAGGAGTCCAACAAAATGCACCTTTTCTCAACAAATCTGTCATAGGGGCTTCATGACGTGAATAACCATTCACGAATCTGCGATAAAACCCCCACAAACCTAGAAATCCCCGTAGCTGTGTAAGATTCGCCGGAATCAGCCAGTCTATAATAACGCAGATCTTCTCAGGATCCATCCGCACTCTCTCTGCACTGATAATATGACCTAAGTATAACAATTCGGTCATCCCCAAATCACATTTGGACTCCTTGGCGTACAAGGACTCCCTCTCCAAAATACTGAGCACAGTCTCCAAATGAGCCAAATGCTCCTGCCAAGTCCTGCTGTATATAAGAATGTCATCGAAGAAAACAAGTACAAATCTCCTCAGCAGTGAATGGAAGACCATGTTCATGGTGCACTGAAATGTCGTTGGCGCATTAGTGAGCCCAAATGGCATCACCACAAACTCAGTGTCCACAATGACAATGGAAAGCAGTTTTCTCAATGTCCTGCTCACAAACCCTGATCTGATGATATCCTGACCTTAAGTCTATCTTCGTGAAGTAGCATGCACCATGGAGCTCATCAATAAGCTCATCGATACAAGGTATTGGGTATCTGTTTTTAATAGTCCTCTTATTTAGGACTTTGTAGTCAATGCACATGAGCAGGGTGCCATCCTTCTTCACCAAAACAACTGAAGAAGCGAATGGTGATTTGCTAGGCCGAATGTGACCCATAGCAAGTAACTCCTTGATTGTTTTCTCGATCTCATCTTTCAACTGCTTAGGATGCCGATAAGGAGTAATCATAACGGGCTTAGCGCCCTCCTCAAGCTCAATAATGTGCTCAATGCCGCTGTTTGGAGGTCTCCCTGGTGGAATATCACTGAAAACCTTATCATTCTTGACTCTCAACTACTGAATGTCAGGATGATACTCAATCTTCTGCTGTCCCTCCTGTATTGGTGCCAATGTGCACTCGGCAACCCACTCAACCATGTCGTGTCGCATGAGCCTCTCCATTCGATGAAAAGAAATAGTTTTGATGTTGTTGTCCCGTATTGCCTTAAGAATATGTGTCTTCCCATCAACATCAAAACGAATCTCCATGTCCTTGAGACGAAGAGTGACTTCCTCAAGGGAATGTAGCCACTTCATGCCCAAAACCAAATCGATATCCCCCATGTTCACCACATAATAATCAGCCTTGAATTCATAGTTGTTCAAGCACAATGGGAGGTCTCTAATCATCTGCTCACACCTAAGAGTGTAACCGTTGGCCACCTTAACTCTAATGCCATCAAACTCCTCGGTAATTAGTCCACGCTTCTCCACAAATCTAGCATCTATAAAATTATGTGTGGCCCCTGTGTCAAGAAGGGTTATGACCCTCTGTCTTGCCAAAACTCCACGGAGTCTGAATGAACCCTCCTGCTGGATGCTAGATAGGCGTGCCTCCTGAATCTGAAGCTCTAAATCTGCCTCTGCCTTAGGCTCTGAAGCCTCTGCCTCTAACTCCTCAGAACTCTCCTGCTCTTCGGAATTTTCTGATTCCAAATCCTCATAATAAGCCCACATCACTCGATTTGCCTTGCCCTTAGGCCTCAAAGGACAATCGTGATTGGCATCATAGGGACCTTTGCGGTAGAAGCAAAGCTTCTTCCTGCGTAGATCGTTAAGAGCCTCTCGATCCAAAGGTGGTGCTGCTGGTTTGCCCTTTGAATCATTCATAAAATTTAATTTGTCCTTGTTAAAATCTGATTTCTCTCTATTCCTGCTGAAGCCCTTATTGTCCCTGAATGAAGTACCTCTGGAGTTGAATTTACTGAATGGGGCTGCCATTTCCATACTACGCGCCTTCTTCATAGCTTCCTGTAATGAAGGAGGATCAAAGGCGTTGATCCAACCTCTCAAGGGTTCAGATAGGCCCTCAATGAAAAGAACTATCAATCTACGCTCTGAAATGTTTGGCACCATGACTGCCAACCGCTGAAACTCCCCAATGAATGACTCCAAGTTACCTATTTGTTTCAACTGTGCCAAATCTCGAAAGTAAACCTCTGGATCTTCCTTGTCAAACCTCTCAACCAACCTATCCACGAAGTCCTGGTACTCTGTCACCTAGTTATGCTGAAGTGTTACCATACCATGGTACTACCAATCATGTGCTACTCCCTCCAAGTGCAAAGCGGCGTATTTGATAGCTTCTATCTCGGTCATTGGCCTCAATGCCAAAAATGTGTCAAGCTTATGAATCCAAGCTTGAGCTGTCATCTTACCACTCCCATCAAAAGTAGTCAAAGAAAGCTTGCCCATAGCCTTCTTCAGCTCACTAAGCTGACCTCTAGGCCTCCTATCCTGTCTAAGTGACCTATAATGCTCTCTCCTCTGATTAACAAAGCGATCAAAGGACATCCTCTCCCGAACCTGAGGAGCTAATAATTCTCACTCCTCATTTGCAGCCATGAGCGTATCTGCAAATAGGGGGTCTCTTGCCGCCTCCTCTGCTGGAGCTTCTTTTGGTTCCTCCTGAACAAATGTAGGACATGTAGGCCTATCAGCTGTTCTAGAATGGGTCAGCTGTGGTCTCTGATTAACTGTAGCACTCATGTTATCTCCTTGTTCTCCATTCTGTCTAACAGGTGGGTTCATCCTCTCTACCATAGTAGTAAGTGTCTGTAGTGCCTGCGCCATCTGCTGCTGCCCTGTAACCATAGCACAGAAGAAGTCTTTGATGTCCTGATCCTCATTATTCCTGTGGACCCTGGGTGGGCTACCCTCATCCCTGTCACTCATGATAGCCCGCTGTTGTTCTAAACCCTGGTCGCCTTCAAGCAAGGCTCTCCTGCGTGTGTAATACCTGTGTGGTCCTAACTCTTGTGGCTGCATATGATTGCTAAACCCTCAGGATGGCAGGAATTAGCTATGATACCACTGTAGAAACCCCTGTTTCCTCTGAATTTTGGTACTGAATATTTTTTTTGACTGTTTGTGTATTTTGATTTTTTTTGGTGTTTTCGTATGAATAAATGAAGAATGCGATTTTTGCAAGAAATCTATATAAATTTAAATAAAATAAATATTGAAGCAGTAAACCCTTTTTCTGGCTAAGCTATATTCTTATTATTCTTCTCAGATGATTACAATATAAAATCTCTGTCATGCATACAAAGTTAATATAAAATATTGTTCAAAAAAACTTGATTTTTTTGCAAACCCTAGATCTGGTACAGCTGGTACGACTGCAATAAATAACCCTTTTTTCGTGCTTCTAATAATCCAGAATAATGATAGATGTATAGGCGCCCTAAAGGGTATCAGCAGACTGGACAAAGAGAAAGCGTTTTGCCCTAGAAGAGAAACACGCCCCTGTTGGAGATGTACGTCCTGGTACAGAATCGTACTGATTCCGTACAGCAGCAGTAAAAATAGTACGCCCTGGTACGGCTGAACTCTAGAACTCAAGGAAATTGCGCCACTACTGGGAATCTCTTTTTGGATAATTTTTGGATCAAACCCTGATGAACTAAATACCTGTGAATCTCTATGATAACCTCTGTGTGAAATTATCTCTCTACCTGGCAATAGATTAGCTGGTATTTCACATCTGAATTGCACACACTAAAGATTGCACATTCTCCAATGCAAATCGAATACTGGAA
This sequence comes from Torreya grandis, assembly GCA_037957365.1. NCBI lineage: Eukaryota > Viridiplantae > Streptophyta > Pinopsida > Cupressales > Taxaceae > Torreya > Torreya grandis. Next base: position 3,663,234 of record JARHVA010000453.1, on the reverse strand, counting down.
CCCTTGGCTCTATCTTTTCAAAAAAATACTTAGCAAAAATTTGTCTTCAAACATGAATGGCACGCTCCCCAATGAGAAACCCTTATATCCTTGAAAAAGTGCGATTTCCCTAGTTAGGGTTTCATAAATAAAAATTTGGATTTTCTTTTAATTTTTCTATAGTTCAAAAATCATAATTTTATTTATTAAAAACGGCCCCCTTCATAATGAGCGCCCCCTAGTCAAAACCCTTAAGTTATAATATTAAATATTATAACCTTATGATATAGCTCCGAATAATTAATATTTAATTAAATCAATTAAATATTAATATCTCCCTCAATACATATCCGATTCTTGAACCGTCTGAAGCTAACGAACAAGGAAGTGATTCCGCACATGACCAGACCATAGTAGGGGTGCTCCGCTAAGTGCCAAAAATCCCTAAAAAATAGGAGCTCATGCAAACGTGTCTGAAAGAGCCCGAACAAAAGCCAACTGGAAAATTTCTGATAGTCGAAGCCAAGCCAAGCTCCATCAAGACCCTCTATCCATCCTATCAGCCTACGAGGGTCGCATGATAGGCTAATCAACTCTGAGAGATGTCAACTGGAAGGGGACATGACAATCAGCGTAGGCATGCTTGTATCAGGGCCTCCTTGTACTCTATGGATTGTACTAAGGCTTATATTTTATGAATACAAGCTGCTATTGTTTGAATATTTTTCTTACCCATGGTATGTTATGTATTTACCATTTTGTGTGTGTTGTTATTGATGGTCTAATATCTTAATAGACATTAATCATTCTACACCACCTACAACCATTTTTCACAAGTGTTCAAGTCAAAGGAGAGATTAATGCACCAACAAGTCAACCCAAGGTAAGTATCTTTTTGCCCTACCTCCTTTTATTTATATAGCTCTCTAATTATATATTACATACTTTTTTGTTTGCTACTTTGTATATTGTTATCGTATTGCCTTGCTTGTTACCCTCTTTAGACCTAGATTATAGCCTTATTACAAAAACCACTTATTGCCAAACGTATTTTACTTTTGAGTGTAGGATATTGAAAGGCCTTCTACCTTTTTACCTATTTAGAGGTTTGTTCAGCAAAGACTATCTTTAGGCAATACATATTGAAGCCACAACAGCGATTTAACGTCCACCAATAGGTTTCCAAAAGACTCGAGGCAGCGATCTCACAACATAAGTGTAAGAACACATAGATTGTCACATTGAGTTGTTACCAGAATCCAGATAATGCGAATGCAATGGAGACGTGATCACACGAGTTGAAGCAAGTGCACACCACGTAGATGCTAAAGCAATTTGAAAATAACACAAGAAGATAAATTGCACAAGACAAAATGGAGAAAACCAAAATCTGATTAACATGAGATGGCCAAAGTGAGGAATACATATAGGAGAGTACGTAAGTAACTCCTCCACAAAAGGTGGACAAGGCACCCCAAGAATAGATTGTAACTCCTCCGTGAAAGGTGGTGACAAGGTGCTAAGAATAGAGAAGTAACTCCCATCAAGGGAGTTATTTATGACATTCTTATGACACCTATGACACACACTTCCACATAAGCTAGCCTATCCCACAAATGTAGGAAAACTCCATGTATGCACAAGAAATACAATTTCCCTAATTAATAAATAGGAAAAAATAAAAACCTACACTAATAGTCAGATCCATGTTAAGATGGCCATTTGCTAGTGTTGATTTGTAAAAATATAAAAATTTGCATTTTTTGCAACAAAATTGTTCATTGAAGAATGCTACAATTTTCTTATAAGTCTTCAAGTAGATCCGTTCATGAACCAGACCTTTTTGTAGGTTGAGTCATTTTTTAGTCCAGAAACGCTATGATTATTGGAGAAAAATCTAAGTACAAAAGGTACCAAGTCACCAGATTTTTCCAAGCCAACATGGAAGAACTGTTGAACAAAACTATCTACTGAGAGGGGGGGTGAATCAGTAAATCAGCTAAAAACTAGTTCATTAAACCTTTTAGAGAAGATACAAATGCATATGCATATTACAGAACAGATGCAGAGATCACACACACAAAAACACATTACACTAGATTTATATGTTGAAAACTCAAAGGGAAAAACAACAGTGAGAATAGCTGCTAGAATCTACTATTCTAATCCAGCCTCACAATTAAATGCCTCACTGGCAAAACCACACTAGTTGCATTTAAGGACACCCATCCTAAAGAAACACCCATCCCTTGACTGAGCACCAACTCAGTTTGTCTGACGGCACCAACCAATCAGAACTATAGAGCTACAACTCTAGTATACAAGACAGATTCATAAATGAATCCAGTTCTATTTCTCTGTTACAAGTCTGGTCTGTAACTGCTCAATCTCTGCACATTCTTTGTGTGCCCTTTCTTCCTCTCTGCCTCTCTCTTTGTGTCTGAATATACCTTTTTAGACACACTTCATCTCTTTGTCCCTCTAACTTTTATTTTGTGTCTACATACACACTTCAAGTCTCTCTAGTAACACCTTTGGCAATTGCAACAGTGACATATGACAATGTTCTAGATGTATATATGAACAATGAATCTAGGGTTTCATGTCTTCAATGTGTTCACTCTTCGACTATAGCCATTTATCTCCATTAAGGAATTTTATCTATTATGGCTTGAACTTTCAATTTCCTACATCTTGGTTCATGCTTCACACTGTAATGTTCAGGTCTCTTTACTATCTATGGTAACTATTGGATTCAAGTCATAAATGCGCAGCCTTTTTAATCGTAGATTGATCGGTTGGATCGATCAATCTCGAGCTCGGTGTAGACATATCGAGTTCATTCACAAGTTTTGTTTGTTCCTCCACTTGACCATTAGAACATATTAAATGTGGGCCTTTGATTTCTTTCTTCGCGCCACCTCTAAGCTCTTTTATTCCGTTAGATCTTTGTGTGTTTTCATTCCAACTTTGAAATGTGTTCGTCGATCTTTCCATCCGGGCTCCTCATGTTGTTAGATCTTCAAGCTTGCATAGACTTTATTGTTGCCTTTCGTTAACCATCATGCTTTTTCGTGCATCTCACTGCTCCCTATATCTGTGGTTCACTTTTGCTCCTTTCGATATACTATAATATGCTCGATCCATAATCTCCCACTATGTCGATAATCATTGATCACCTTGTTCCACTGTGTCCTCGTGCTCAGTTGGATCTTCCTCATTCAGATTTTCGCGTGCCATACAATCTCTGAAGATGCATGATCTTTCTATTGGCTTGGTCATTAAACTTTGACATGTTGATCTCATCTCGCTTCTTTCGGTGACAATGGAATGCTTTCGCTCTATCGATCTCTTTAAACTTGCTCGACATTTATCTTGTCTTGATCCTTCGGCACTTGTGAAAGTGCCCTACACTTCTTTCGAATTATCCTTCGAAGACTTTGTAATGGTCCTTTAGAGTTTCTCAAGGTTCCCTTCAGAACCTTTTGTTGCAGCCTTTTTGTCCAAGGGACTTCAGACAATTTCCCTGACAAAATGTTTAAGTGTCCATCGGAAATTTTGGCATGTACCCTTCGAGGCTTTTCAAAAAGCCTTTCGAAAACTTTGCAAGTGTCCTCTACTCCATTCGAACTATCTTTCAGAACAATTGCAAGTGTCCCTTTGGAAATTTTGCGACAAACCCTTTGGAACTTTTGCAAATGTACCCTTCGGAAACTGCATTCGGATCACTTACCCTTTGGCACTTTAACAAAGCTCCCTTTGGAACTTTTGTTTGACATCCATTTCCTTCGGGACTTTTGTTCGGGACAATTTTTCCGACAAAGACTTAACCATTTTTCCCGAAATATATCCCAATGCACTTTTTTCGAAAGAATTCGGCAAGGCACTTTCTCCGAAAGAAAACTCTTCCTTCGGAAATTTTGTTTCGGACATTTTGTCCGACAAAGACTTAATCATTTTCCCGAAAGAATTCCCAAGCTTGTAAAATGAGCTTATTTTCTTCGAAAACTTTGTTGTAGACATTTTGTCCGACAAGGTCCAGACCAAAAAGAATTTCCTTTACCATTATTTCCGAAAGAATTGGCCGAGTCACTTCTTCCGAAATAATTCTCCAGACAAATGCAAAGGTGCAAAATTGACTATGGAAACTTAGTAGGCTTTTAGCTGAGGGACAACCTTATGCATTTGTAACATTTGCTCTACTCATCCTTATGACTTAGAACTTAGACCACAAAGAGTAGGCACAAACCTAATTATCATAATTCATCATTTCCTTCAGATTTTACCGTACGTGCAAATTTTGTTAACATCAACCTGTGTACTTAGCCATATCTGTCAAGATAACCATGTGAGCAAAGGCATTCATATGATTGTTCTTGTATTTTCATAGTCATTCAAAGTACACACACAACTCCATGGGGCTCTACAACAAGTCTGTTCAACTCAACACCTTTGTCATTAATGCATAATAGCACATGTTGTCTTTGACATCAATGACAATCCTTCATAAATCAATGACTATGTCCAACAATCTCCTCCGTTGTCATTGATGGCAACACATCATCAGAATTACTTTACTTCTTTATCTTCATTCTGCTTTCTCCCCCTTTGACATTAATGACAAAGAGTCTCTGCGATAATATGTCAACAATTTACGCATTTTCTGGCATCTTGGTTGTTATGATCCTTGGACCTAACAGGCTAGAACACTTTGTGAGGAACTCCCCCTTAGGCAATGGCACATTTGCCTAAACTCTATGTAGACACATTCAAATCTCTCCTGGCTCCATTATTCTTGAAAGGATCATTTATATAGCATTGGTTTGAAAGACCAATCAATAATCTACATATCTCTATATAGATAGGCATAATGATCTAGAGCCAACACACCTTTTTCTCCTCCTTTGACATCAAATGGCAAAGGGACTGCAACTTTCTCACCAGATTGCCTTTACTCTTAATCCAGGAGTTAATAATGTTCTTACAATGCTCCCCTTGGACTCATGCCCTATCACTAGAATCTAGCGATGTGGTGTGGGAGCTACCACCCCCATCTTTTCTCTTGGATACTCAAATTGCTCCTTGGGAAGAGGCTTGTTGAATATATCTGCAATTTGATCTTTTGTTGGCACATACTTCATTGTGACCCCTTGATCTGCAACCTTTTCTCTCAAAAAATGATATTTGATGGATATATGCTTGGTTCTGAAATGCAACACTAGATTCTTGGATATGTTTGTGGCACTTGAGCTATCACAAAAGATAGAAATAGGTACTTGGTATTCTACCTTAATGTCTTTGAGAGTCTGCATCATCCACAAGACTTGGGTGCAACATGTTGTTGCTGCTACATACTCTGTTTCTATTGTAGAAAGCGTAATCGACTCTTGCTTTTTACTCAACCATGACACAAGTCTATTTCCAAAAAAAATGCACCACCACTAGTGTTTTTCCTATCATCCACACTTCCTGCCCAATCAGCGTCTACATATGCAATCAAAGTAAGATCTTCACTTGTAGGGTACCACAGGTCATAATCAATTGTTCTCTTGATATATTTGGATATTCTTTTCACAGCATTGCCATGTGATTCCGTGGGAGCTGCTTGAAATCTTGCAACCATGCATACTGCTTGCATGATGTCTGGTCTAGATGCAGTTAGGTACAACAGGCTACCTATCATTGATCTGTACGTGGTATTATTTGCATTAGGGGACTTATCTTCTTTGCTCAACTTGCATCCAGTTATCATGGGAGTACTAACTGGTTTGTTGTCTTCCATTCCAAATTTCTTGAGGATCTCCTTTGCATACTTAGTTTGAGATATGAATATCCCTTCATCAGATTGTGTAATTTGTAGACCAAGAAAGAAGAAAAGTTCTCGCAACATAGATATTTCAAATTCACTTTGCATTTGTGTAGCAAATTCTTTGCACATATCACTATTGCCACCACCAAAAATAATATCATCTACATAAACAACAATAATCAACATATGCTCACCTTTTGATCTAAAGTACAAATTGTTGTCTACAAATCCTTTGCTGAAACCTTCTTGTTGCAGGTATTGATCCAATCTTGAATGCCATGCTCTGGGTGCCTATTTCAGACCATACAATGCCTTTAGTCTGCACATATAATCTTCTATTAGCTGAAAACTTTCTAGGTGTTCAATGTAAACTTCCTCTTCTAAATTTTTATTTAAGAAAGCTGACTTTACATCCATTTGATATACTTTGAACTTCTTATGAACAGAAAATGCCAAAAACAATCTTATAGCTTCCAGTCTTGCCATTGGAGCAAATGTCTCTTCAAAGTCTATGCCTTCTACTTGTGCATATCCCTTGCACAGCAATATTGCTTTGTTTCTTATAACATCTCCATCTTCATTGAGTTTGTTTCTATAAACCCATTTTGTTCCTAAAACATTTTTGTTTGAGGGTCTAGGAACTAACTCTCAAGTTTTGTTCTTTTCTATTTGGCTCAGTTCTTCTTCCATGGCTTTTAACCAATTTTCATCTTTGTTGGCTTCACTAAAGCTCTTAGGCTCAATTTCTAAAAATAAAGCAAAACTTACTTGCTCTTTGTTCATTACAACTCTTCTCTTAGTATGAACTCTTTCATTTTTGTTGCCAATTATCTGCTCCTTGGGATGTTCCTTTTGAACAAACCTTAGGAGTGTTTTTTCATTCTTTTCTTCCTCCTCTTCACTATGTTCTTCATTTTTTGCTCCTAACTCTTCAATTCTGATCTCCTCATCAGGGTCAACATGTTTAAATCCTTCTTCGACTTTGACATTGATGCTTTCAACTACTTTATGCAGCCTCTTATTGTAACATACATAGGCTTTGCTATAAGTAGAGTAACCAAGAAAAATTCCCTCATCACATCTTGGCTCAAAACTTCCTAGTTTGTCTTCCTTTCTGTTGATGTAGCATTTGTTTCCAAACACTCTGAAGTACTTAACAGATGCAGGGTTTCCATACCACAGTTCATATGGGGTTTTATCACTCTTCACCCTCAGTTGAACTCTGTTCAAGATGTACACTGTTGTTTGGACTGCTTCTCTCCAATTTCCATCAGATAGTTTGGCCTCTTTTAACATTGTTCTGGCTATCTCCTTAACTGTCATATTGTTCCTCTCAACAACTCCATTTCACTGTGAAGTTCTTGCAGCAGAGTAGTGCCTTTTAATCCCATGCTTCTCACAATATTCTATGAATTCATTGAAGGTGAATTCTCCACCTTTATCAGATCTCAAACACTTGATCTTTCTTCCCATTTTATTTTCAACCATGACTCTAAAGATCTTAAATCTCTCAAAGACTTGAGATGTGTCCTTCAAAAGGTTACCCATGTCATCCTTGAGTAATCATCTACAAACAACATGAAGTAATGAACTCCTTTAGATCCTCTTGTCTTGGTAGGACAACAAAGATCAGTATGAACTAATTGTAGAGGCTTTGTAGTTGCATATTCTTTTGTTTGAAACTTGACTCTTGTTTGCTTGCCTAATTGACATCCTTTGCATGTAATATCAGCGTGTTTGGTTATCTTGGGCATATGTTTTATACATTTATTCGAACTCACTTTGACTAAATTTTCAAAATTGACATGACCCATTCTTTTATGCCACAACCAGCGTTCATCAACTTTTCCTATGAGGCAACTATTGCCATTTACCTCAACAAGATTGTAGATATTACTCTCAGTCATCCCTTTTGCGACTGTTTTGCCAGATCTCTTTAACTTGCAGCCTTCAGCATCAAATGTAACCTTGTATCCATTGTCACACATTTCTCTGACACTCAGTAGATTATGCTTCAATCCTTCAACATAAAGGACATCATGTGTAGAAAGATTACCATCTATGTGCAAGGTTCCTTTGTCTTTGATTTTAACTGTTGTATTGTCTCCTAGACTGACGGTTCCTTCCTTGCACTTGCTCAACTTGGTGAACTTGCTCTTGTCACCAATCATATGCATTGAGCACCCACTATCTATCACCCACAAATTCTACTCTTTGGCATGGAGTGTTGTTTGAGCAATCAAGGATTGATTTTCACTTTCCACATTTCATTAGGTCTCTTATATGTCCTGTTATTTTCTTTATTAATGACTTGTGAACCTTTGTTCTCGTTAGGAGACTTGCCTTTATTTACATTGTTTATTTTTGACATTGCAAAGTTAGTCCTACAGTGCATGGTTATGTGACCAAAATTATTGCAATTGTAGCATATTGTACTTGAATCTAACAAAGGAGCAAATGATTTTCTACTTGCAAAATTAGTTCTTGTAGGTACAACTCTACATTCAATAGCCTTATGACCAAACTGATTATAGCTGTAACAATAACCATAAAATGGTGAATAATACCTAATCATAACATTTTTTGGTGCAGTATATTGAACTTTCATACGCTTGTGTTTCTTCTAGTCTGCCACTTTAGTATATCCTTCTGTATCTTTGATTTCAAGGTTCTTTTAAGAATTTATTCTCCTCACCTTATCTTTGTTTGGATCATTCTTAGTGTCCTTGCTGACCTTCTCTTTCCTTGCTTCTGCTTCTCCTCTTAGCTTGAAATTATCATATAGGTTTGTTGATGTACTAGTTGAGGAATCTTTTCCTTTCTCATATCCAAGACCTGATTTTTCATTTGAGGGCTTTTGAGCGCTGATTAGTTCACTAAGAATGTCTAATCCTTTTGTCAACTTTAGACTTTTATCTAATTGGCCTTTTGCCTCCTCAAGTTCTTTCCTCAAGGCTACTATTTTTGCCTCAAGCTTCATGCATTTTTCAGATTTGGACTGTAGATCCATCTTGACTACTATTCTTTTAGCCTCCTCAAATTGAGTTTTTAGATTCACTATCATTTGATCAGATTTTTCAAGTTCCTTTTACCCAAGCTTCTTTTGTTTTGAGTTCTCTTTTTTTAGTTTCTCAATCTCTTCTAGAGTACAAACATGTTCACCTTATAGATCAATTTCACTTTCCTCTTCATCCCAATCTTCATCTTCGTCTTTTTCTTGATTTATGGAAGTGGATTCATCTGCCATGAACAAGAATTCATTTCCCTTAGCTACAAAAGCATAGTCGTGATCATCATCGGAGCTATCACTATCACTATCTTTCACTGAGTCACTGTCTTCTTTTGTGTATAACCCATTCTTACTTTTAAAGATCTTCCTTTTTGCATTGTGGGGTTTCAACATTTTGCTGCTCTCTACTTGCTCAAAATTGTCCTTTTTATTATAAGGACATTTGACAGCAAAGTGTCCTACCTTACCACAATTAAAGCATTTGAACAGTAATTTGTCTTTATATTTTTCTGATCTTTTCTTTAGTTTTCTGACAAAGTTAACTTCTTCTCCATCAGTCTCCTCAGATTCAGACGTAGATGTTTCTTCTTTTACCTGCTTTGCTACTTTGAATGCAGCTTCTCTTTTAAAAGTGTCAATCTCTCCCATTCTCATCTCATAGGCTATGAATGTGCCATGCAAGTCATCAACAGTGAGTTTGTTCAAATCTTTTACTTCCTCTATTGCAGAGATTTTTAAATCATATCTTGATGGCAAAGATTTTAAGATCTTCTTGACTATGGTTGACTCTTCCATTTCTTCACCAAGACCTCTGATTGCATTCACTATTTCATCTACCCTGAGGAAGTAGTCGGCAATCTTTTCCTCTTCAGTCATCTTAAGACTCTCAAACTACCCTTTGTATGTTTGTAGCTTGGCTTATTTCACCTTGTCATCTCCTTCATAGATGCTCTTTAACTTGTTCTAGATGTCTTTTGCACTCTGACAGTGCATAACTTTGACAAACTCTGAATATGACAGACCACAAAAAATAGTATTCATTGCGATGGCATTGTTCTCATATGCCTTCTTGGCAGCCTAATTAGTAGGAGGCAGAATAGGAGCTGTATATTCATTTACCACAGACATCCATACATCAAACCCTAATGAGGATAGATATGTTTCCATTCTATAATCCAGAAAGCATAGTTGGATCCATCAAAGAGAGGTTCTTTATTTGAGGAGGATCTTTCTTGACTAGCCATTGTGTTCACTAACCAAGATCTACTTGAGTCGATTAGGCTTCTCCTAAGGAACCCTAGGCTTTGATACCAATTGTTGAATACAACTATCCACCAAGAGTGGGGGGTGAATCAGCAGATCAGCTAAAAACTAGTTTATTAAACCTTTTAGAGAAGATACAAATGCATATGCATATTAAAGAACAGATGCATAGATCACACACACACACACAAAAACACATTACACCAAATTTATACGTAAAAAACCCAAAGGGAAAAACCACGGTGAGAATAGCTGCTAGAATCTACTATTTTAATCCAGCGTCACAGTTATACGACTCACTGCCAAAACCACATTGGTTACATTTAAGGACACCCATCCCTTGACTGAGCACCAACTCAGTTTGTCTGACGTCACCAACCAATCAGAACTATAGAGCTACAGCTCCAGTATACAAGCCAGATTCATAAATGAATCTAGTTCTATTTCTCTATTACAAGTCTAGTTTGTAATTTCTCAATCTTTGCACATTCTTTGTGTGCCCTTTCTTCCTCTCTGCCTCTCTCTCTTTGTGTCTGAATATACCTTTTTAAACACACTTCATCTCTCTATCCCTCTAACTTTTACTCTGTGTTTGCATACGTCTCCAATCAACACACTTCAAGTCGCTTTAGTAGCACCTTTGGCAATTGCAATAACAGCATATGACATTGTTCTAGATGTCGTATATATGGACAATGAATCTAGGGTTTCATGTCTTCAATGTGTTCACACTTCGACTACACTCATTTATCTCCATTAAGGACTTTTCTCCATTATGACTTGACCTATCGATTTCCCACATCTCAGTTCATGCTTCACACTGTAATGTTCAGGTCTCTTTACTATCTATGGTAATTGTTGGATTCAAGTCATAAATGTGCATCCTCCTTAATCGTAGATTGATCGGTTGAATCGATCAATCTCGAGCTCCATGTAGACATATCGAGTTCATTTACAAGTTTTGTCTATTCCTCCACTTGACCATTAGAACATATTAAATGCAGGCCTTTGATTCTTTCTTCGCACCACCTCTAATCTCTTTTGCTCCATCAGATCTATGTGTGTTTTCATTCCAACTTTGAAACGTGTCCGTCAATCTTTCCATCTGGGCTCCGCATGTTGTTAGATCTTCAAGCTTGCATAGACTTTATTGCTGCCTTTCATTATCCATCGCGCTTTTTCTTGCATCTCATTGCTCCCTATATTTGTGGTTCGCTTCCACTCCTTTCGATATACTCTAATATGCTCGATCCATAATCTCCCGATGTGTCAATAATCATTGATCACCTTGTCCCATTGTGTCCTCACGCTTTGTTGAATCTTACTCATTCAGATTTCTGCGTGCCATACAATCTTTGAAGATGCATGATCTTTACATTGGCTTGGTCGTTAAACTTCAAAGATCGTATGGCACTTGTGAAACTTCAGATTGAGGGATGAGATTGAACATAACCTTCATGATCTTCAGATTTGCTCGACCTTTATCTTGTCTTAATCCTTCAGCACTTGTGAAAGTGCCCTACACTTCTTCTGAATTATCCTTCGGAGACTTTGTAATGGTCCTTCAGAGTTTCTCAAGGTGCCCTTCGGAACCTTTTGTTGCGGCCTTTTTGTCTAAGGGACTTCGGGACAATTTCCCTGACAAAATGTCTAAGTCCCCTTCGGAACTTTTGGCATGTACCCTTCGGGGCTTTTCAAAAAGCCTTTTTCAAACTTTGCAAGTGTCCTCTACTCCATTTGAACTATCTTTCAGAACAATTGCAAGTGTCCATTCAGAAATTTTGCAATAGACCCTTCAGAACTTGTGCAAAAGTCCACATACCCTTCGAAACTTTTGCAAATGTACCCTTCGGAAACTTTATTCAAATCACTTACCCTTCGGCACTTTAACAAAGCTCCCTTTGGAACTTTTGTTCGGGACCCATTTCCTTCAGGGCTTTTGTTCGAGACAATTTTTCCGACAAAGACTTAAACCATTTTTCTCGAAAGATATCCCAATGCACTTTTTCCAAAAGAATTCGATGAGGCACTTTCTCCGAAAGAAAACTCTTCCTTCGGAAATTTTGTTGCGGACATTTTGTCTGACAAAAACTTAACCATTTTCCCAAAATAATTCCCAAGCTTGTAAAATCGACTTATTTCCTTCAGAAACTTTGTTGCGGACATTTTGTCCGACAAGGTCCAGACCAGAAAAAATTTCCTTTACCATTATTTCCGAAAGAATTGGCCAAGTCACTTCTTCCGAAATAATTCCCTAGACAAATGCAAAGGTGCAAAATTGACTAAGTATGGAAACTTAGTAGGCTTTTAGTTGAGGGACAACCTTATGCATTTGTAACATTTGCTCAACTCATCCTTATGACTTAGAACTTAGACCACAAAGAGTAGGCACAAACCTAATTATCATAGTGTGATCATTTCCTTCAGATGCTGCCATTTGTGCAAATGTTGTTAACATCACCCTGTATACTTAACCATATCTATCAAGATAACCATGTGAGCAAAGGCATTCATATCATTGTTCTTGTATTTTCATAGTCATTCAAAGTACACACACAACTCCATGGGGCTCTCCAACAAGTCTGTTCAACTCAACACCTTTGTCATTAATGCATAATAGCACATGTTGCCTTTGACATCAATGACAATCCTTCATACATCAATGACTATGTCCAACAAGAACAACCTAGAAAACAAGCATGAAGATATAAAAACCCTAGCCATGTAAATAATGATGGTTATCAACTTGTTAAACATCAAGCAAGCCAAAACATGCTTGATTCTTCCAAATAATAATCTCAAAATACAAAATCATACAAATTTCAGCACAAACATAATCAATGGAAATACTTAAATTCACAATCAATACCAGTCACATGCAAACTCGCATCCAATACATAAGCATACATTTAAACAACTAACAATCAGGACTGTATCATGAGTGAGAAGTGAAATGAGTTTAAATGGGGCACTGCAATGGGACCCAAGATGTGCTGCCAAAAATCAGATGGAATCACGAACATCACAGCACCAAGCATGGATAAGCTTACAATTGGAATGTCACACCAATGAACAAGGACGTGGAAGAGAAAGCACTCCACCAATAATGGTAGGCAAATGGTGATTTCCCTGTGCAATGCTTGGCTCAAGGAGCCTTTTTTCCTTGGGGGAGAGCATTGGAGGGATGAGATTGAACGTAACCAAATAACTGACCTTCATGGAAGACTCTCCCATTGCAATACTTGTTTGAAGGATCATTTCTCACCATATGGAAGAGAAATTGTAGCATTCAAGGGTTCCAAGGGGAAGGAATTGATAATGAGTCACTCCAAAACAAAGATGGATCACAGTGGAATATCTCCAAGTGCAACTCTCATGATCCTTGTTGGTGTTTGAACCACAACTTAAATAAAGGAACCCCATAAAAGAGAGCCACCCCAGCTCTTTGGTGGCCTTAGGAAGCCACAAAGAGAAAGGAAAGTAAATTTTTTAACCGTTGAATGGAAAACAAAGAAGATGTGAGAGCCTAGGGCTCTCAGGTTGGCTTAAGTTGAATGATTGCTATGAAGAGAGGATGTGGAAGAATCCATTTTCAACAACACTCACCAAGCAAAGGGAGAAATAAATACATTAATGTCCAAAAATAACCAAAAGATGTCAGTGAGACTTAAAAGTACTAGTAATGATAGTGAAAAAGGGAATCCCTAAAGTTTCACCTAATGTAGAAGTAATAGAATGAGTAAAGAGGGTGTGTTACAAAACAAATATGAACCCAAGAAAACCATTATAAATGAAGTCTGGTAAGAAATACCAATGTCCTAGAAAATAATAGTGACTGGATAGGGAGTGAAAGTAGCGAAAAAGAAAAAGCTAGTCTTCATTGCAACAGAGGTAGATCCTGTAGAATTGTCACTTCCTGTATAATAATCAATGCTCTGTGTCATGATGTCTTTTGGGAAATGGCTGGTGCTGAGAAAACCTGGTGGAGATATCCTTGAAAGTAACATGGTACTCTATTTTCTCCTAACGTTCAAGGTTGATGATATCACATTCGTGATGCAGGCCCAGTTGCAAGGTCTAGAATCAGTGCAGGGAAGAGCCAGCTACCACCCTCCATTGGCTACTGATTCTAAAAATGCAGGCTTGTCTCAAAACATTTCAGGTGAAAGTACATTCTCTGACCAATATTCTACTGTTTGTGTCATTTTCGATGGAGGCCACAAGGTGTTTCCTCTCCCACTAGCTGTGAGATCCATTGGGAGAAAGATGTGACCAATCTGACAGGCCACGAAGATCCTTGGAATGCCTAATTATTTAAGGACACAAAATCATTAAGAGGTAGAGCCAAGAGTATTTGGTTGAAATAACGAAAGATGGTAGTAAAGTTCTGTCCAGAATTTCAGAATAATTGAGCTCCTTAAAATGAAGTGCATACGAGACTCATCTCTCAAAGAGAGCTTGGCCTGCAGATCCTGTCCTCCTGGGGAACATGGTGGTTTATCTCAAATGAATTTGGTATGAGTGTGCTTTCATCTAGTCAATTGCGAACTTAAGATTGCTTAACTGGTGCTTCTAGACAGTCTGGGCTGCGACAGGCATAGCTAGGTTGTTAAGATAACCTGCCAGTTAATGTCCTTGCTGATCACTTTATTGATTTTTGTCTTCACAGCGAACAAGTAGAGAAGAGCATTCAAAGAAAATATGTTGGGAGGGAGATGGTCAATGGAATATTCATTGCCTGCAAAAGCAAATATAAACTTATGAAAAGCATTTCTCAATTTATTATTGATTTAAATGACAATGGAATGCTTATAAAATAGTGCCCAATTCTTCCTCTCAACTAATATTTTCCTCTCATGAATCATAGAAATTAACACACTCTGCTACAAATTCAGCATCGGAAGGCTTAAACACATATGGCTGAGACATTGAAGACAAGGATGCTGCTATTGCAGAAGCATAATGTAGAATAGAAAAACACAAGGATGCAGATATAAAGGAGATTTTTTTCCCATTTGTACAAGCTGCCTGAAAGCATAGTAAATATTTTCTTGATAAATGTCTTTCATATATATGGGATTCAGTTTGATGGGTTCTTTATATAATGCATAGTTTTCAACACATAAATTCAAGTGCGAGGACAATACTCTTTTTTAAGGAAATCATTTTCAGTGTAACTTTTACTTCAATGACAATGCTTTTTATGGCAAAAAGCTATACTACCAATTTACACTACTTGCAGAAATAGAATCACATACCATGAATGTAACACGAGAATATAGAAAGAGCAATAGCTTTATTGTACAAGGTAGTGTATGGTACAATGCAATGCTTGGTACAGCATGGACCTGTCACATCAATGCCCTTACCCTGACATTTGACTTACTATTAATGGGACTAAATGGCAGTACACTACCTAAGCCAACAATACAATAATTAACATGCAACTAAATCAGCTACAAAACATTTATTTTGTTTATATGCTGATAACAATGTTTAATGACAAAAAGATGGACTAGAAATACCTTTTCATACAAATAGACGGACCTGAATACTAAGAGTAGATACTAATTACGTGTTCTATTTGAACATGCAGGACCCTCCTATCATACACCGAGATGTCAAACCAAGCAACATTTTGCTGGATGAACACTTCAATGCTAAATTATCCGACTTTGGTATCTCCAGGTCTACACCAGATTTAATTCACACTCATATTTCAACTGCACCCGCTGGCACTATTGGGTACATACCTATTTCTGCTTGTTGCATATGTTATTGAATGTGTTCTATTTCAAGGCATGTTTTGGATTTGAAGTTGAAACTGAAGAAACTAAGATACATGTAAGTGGCTTCTAAATGGTCTCCACTTGGAAAATTCGCATGAAAACATGGAAGGAATTATATTTTAGAATGCCAAGTGAATTTGACTGTGGGAAATATGAGCTATTTGTAGGAAAGCTTAATCCATCAAGTAAATTAATCCAAGGATGTTGTATTGGATAAATAATGAAATGTAAGTTATGTGCATAATGACTCTTTGCCTAGCCATGTCACCTAGGTGTCCACATCCATCCATAGAACATTGTTCACTAATGCCACTAGTCATTTTTCCATGATATGATGCACTGCAGGAGTGCGTAGTCATTGTATTGTGAAATTAACTATGCAACAAAATGCTTTTGATAATATAGAAGTCTAATGCTCGCATTTGAATCCAAAATCATTAAAGAGATGTAAAAAGAAGCCTAATATAGGTATGTGTGCTATGGAGATATACTTTAGACTTTGAGGGTTTATGCGTCAAACTCTGGCTAAGGGATACACAGTAATTTCTTTATTATTATTTGATTTAACTTCATCTTCTTTGAACAACTCAATTCAAGACACAAGTGAGGCAAGCCTTACTTCCGGATACTTATAGGATGAATCTTTGCAGTTAACAGGTATTTCATCTTGAAGTAAGATCTCCATTACGTTCCCATAATCTTTTAAGTTTTAACCAGACAAACTAGTTGTGTTTTCTTGTTAAAGTCCATGAATGTTCTAAACCTTTCAAATTCAAGTGTGATTTCAACTGCAAATAGTATTCAATTAAGGGAATAAAGATAGATTTATAACATTAAATGTTAAATCTAACCATACCTATTAGATATGAGCAGATATTGTTACTGTCCTAAAATGCTTGGAAAACTCACTTGCACCTTTTGCCTTCTGATTGCATACCAAATTACTTATTTGCCACTCTTGCGTTTTCTGACAGGTATGTGGACCCACAATATTTTTTGCGACGTCACTTGGCCCCATCTAGTGATGTATATAGCTATGGAGTAGTTTTACTTGAGCTCATTACAGGACAAAAAGCCATTGATCAAGGTCGCTTGGAAGAATTCAATCTTGTTGAATGGGTATTAGCTTCTATCTTAGATCATTTTTCTTTCCTTTTCCAACATTTTCATTCAATTCATTCCATCTCAATCTATAAATTGTTCACTTTGGTTTTACACTCAAACTATGTTTGTGTATGCTGCACAAGTGGTAATAGTGTTTTACTTCTGCAATGCAAATGACCATATAGACAAGAAATATAAATACTAATAAATAGATTGAGGAATAGAGCCATTTAGAATTTGTTTTAGACTTGGAACTATCAAGATGTTTTTGGTCTACTTTCTAGTATTGACTTGCAATCTATCACACAAATCCTAACAAGCCCTAGTTTTGTATCATGAAGGTTAGTGAAAAATGCAAAAATCCGTAAATAAGAGAAACCAAATGAGAAACCCCAATGAAAAACTACTACAGCGATAGATGTATTAGTGTCAAGTGCCTAAAAGATTGTTTTGTGAGATTAAACCTTGTTTGAACTCCTAGGTGATTTGCGCGCATACGTGCAGGACTGCATTCTTACCTTGAGTGCCTCGGTTACTTGCACAACTTTTCTCTTCAAGCAACTCCGCACAGTCTCTTGCATCATGCGCCTCCCATGCAATGCAAAGAGATATAACGCGTATCTCAGAAGATAAAATCCACATTTCGAGCACTGCCATGTAGCTCCTTGCATAATGTGCACTCCAAACAGCGACAAGAAACATGTCTCACAACACATAAGCCAACTTCTCCAACTTTGCAGTTTTGCGCATTTCCTTGCATAGCACAAAGAAACATGTTGTGCGGCTCAAAATCCAATCGCACAGCGCTTCACATCATGTTTCTTCCACACAATGCCAAGATATATGTGTGGGGCTCACAAGGCAACCTCACGCCACATACATAACACTACACCACTTCATGCCATGCATGCAACCTCCACACATCTTCGGCTAATGGCACAACACTTTCAAACATACTGTGCAACTCAGCATCTGCACAAAACCTCCATATTTGACATTGGCCATGCAGGCACTTTGCGCCATGCTAACCCATGCCAAGTAGCACTTTCCATGGCTTGTGTTATGCCACAACATCTGTGACGTCAAGACACATAACCATCAAAAGCCCAAGTGGTTCAACTTCCATATGGGCTTCTTAGCCTTCATGGCATTGCATTGTAATCTATGCATACACATTTGTAGCATTGTTGCATTAGTTAGCAAGCAGCTATTAGTGAAGTAGACAGCCATACATCTTTCTCAAGAGTGTGTGATGTACAAAATTCTCATATCGATATGATTTTCTGTTCCCATGCTAACCCATGCCAAGTGGCACTTTCCATGGCTTGTGTTATGCCACAACATCTGTCAGTCAAGACACATAACCATCAAAAGCCCAAGTGGTTCAACTTCCATATGGGCTTCTTAGCCTTCATGGCATTGCATTGTAATCTATGCATACACATTTGTAGCATTGTTGCATTAGTTAGCAAGCAGCTATTAGTGAAGTAGACAGCCATACATCTTTCTCAAGAGTGTGCGATGTACAAAATACTCATATCAATATAGTTTTCTGTTCCAGTTCTATTACTTTCTCTATTCTCCATCTTACTCAATATTGCGTCCACACACACATATAACACATCTACATCCTTGTTTAGAGTGTTGTCCCCTAGATCTCCTGGGATATGGATCGCTGGGTGTCTGGCCTAGAAGAGGGCTGCACTGCATTAAATGTCATAAATCCAAGTTGTTATGTATTTAGGAATGTGATAAAATATTAATTATATTTTACCAAAGCTGATATCAGCAGGAAGATATGCTCACTTTGCAACTGAGTTTATAGTTTCTCCTCCAATCTGATCCTAACCATATACATTGGGAAACTTGTTTGCCATTATTTACCACACCATGGAAGTGACATATCATCGTGGGATGAGACACTTGTTCAATGGCTCTTCACATTAAGTTTTGGCTTTGAGTGGGCACATCTCATGGAAAGTGAAGGAAAAAGCAGCCAAAAGATCGAAAATATGAATAAGCCAATCATTTCGTTTTTTATAAGGTGACAATTTTTTCTTGAGGCAGGGAATCAAAACTAACTTAAACCACCAGATGGAGCATTGCTTCAACACCGCTGTAATAGGGGAAAAGCAAGAGGTTGTAACTGAAAAAAATGGTTCACTGTCATAGACTAAGGAAGTGAGAAAACCAATCTTAAATCATCCTTGCATTATGGAGGGCATATGGTCTGTAGTTAGAAACATGAGTCCAATGTAGCATTTAACATTTTTGCACTTGCTCCTGGGTTTGTCTGAGTGAATGGTATTTTATGGCATCATGATCTGTTCTTTTAGCTCAAATTATGCCATTTCATCTTCAATGTATGGACAACTGCTATGAACTCTTAGTCGTGGGTTGGATGGTTTAGTTCAGTCCTTCAGCTTCCTTGATTCTTAGCACACATGTCCATCTTGTATTCAAGACTTGCATCAGTGCACACTGCAAATTCTATCTCAAGATCAGGCAAGTGCAGAACTGTTGCTGTTCTAAGGAATTTCTTCTACAGATGGGACCTGTCTTGATGTCTATGCGTCCACTGGAACAGTTTTTCCTTTATAACATGTATGAAAAGGATGTCGCAGGGTGAAAATCGCATGCAGAGTTTGAAATTATAGATATCCCTCAGACATTGGCATCTAAACTGAAACTATGAACAATAATTCTTGTAGCTCATGAGGGGTCTGTTCCATTCAATTTCAAACCTTCCTAACACAAACAAGGGGTGAAAAAGTGAATGCTAGTATGTTCGTGCTCTTCTAATTTCCTTGTGAAATTTGTTTTCTACATATTTCTCTAGTCTTGCCTTGCTTTGTAATATCCCCTTTTCAAAGCTAGCTCACTAAGGAGACCTTTGGCCCAATTTGACTTTCCGTGGGCTAAAATGGAATACAAGGGAAACTTGGTTCTTTGTTCAAGTAGCTAAAAAGAAACATGTCGGCATCTTCTTTCTAAATTGAGTTATGATAAAGAAAGGGGACTTCTCTAATTTGATATAAGTCAGTCCTTGATTTAGAAAGTATATTAAAGGGAAAGGATATAAAAAGGGGAAGGAGGTTCATTTTGAAGGATCATGTTATTCTTATCAATTGAAATCATATGTTTGAGCACGTTTTACTTAACTTACATCCATTGGAGACAAAACCCTTCATTGGAACGCTGAAGTAAGAACAAAAACCCTTAACATTCAATGGGGCAACTCTATTTCAAGGGTTACATTGAGCAGAAGTTGACATTCCCAGACTTCTAGGGCAGTTTTTGTGGGGAGCATCGCAATTCACAGGGTTTGTGAGTGGGAAGTAGCTTTTGGAGGCCCTTTTCTAGGGCAATGAACCACCTTGCAGAGTTTTTATAAGGCAACGAACCCATTGGAGACCTTCTCTAGGTCAGCAAACCTATTGGAAGAATTAATTTGGCTGTTGGGACAGATTTGATGATGGTTTGTGGAATTTGATCATTCATATTTCCAGCTGTTATTTTATTATAATTTTCAATCATATATAATATTCAGAAAAATCAGATTTGAAGATGCTATATGCAGCTGAATATTTATAATTTTTGGCAATTTTTTTAGGGAATGAAATATTGTATTTGTGCCCTAAAATTGGCATATATAGAATTCTGAATTTTATTTGCTTAGGATTTGAATCAAAAAATCAGAAGTTGCATGTGTTTATGTTAGGGTTTGTTGGAAAACCCAAATTGTTCTAATTTTGTCCAAAAGGGGACGTTATAGTGGTATCAAAGCCATTTTCTGGCCAGCTATGGGTAGCGAGTTGTCTGTAGACTCTTCTTCATGCAGGGCAGTGAGAAAAAGATGAAGACAACACTAGCAATCATGGAAGAGATGTTGCAAGTTATGCAATAAACTCGGAAGGAACTAAGGGCAATGGGTCCCAAGGAATGGATGAAGTTTGTAGGGTTAAGCCCTAGACCTCCAGAGTCTTTTTTAGAAGAAGAAAAATCACCAGCAGAAGTGATGAATACTTCATTACCACAAAAGATCAAGCTACCCATAGAGGAATTCCCCATGCAAATTGAAAATGAAGAGCCCTCCAAAGGGAAAGATATGGATTCAAATTTACAAAATGTTTGGGTAGAAGAAAAAAAAACGGAAAAGTCGAGGTCTGAATTCCAAAACCCTACAAAGAAGCAAAGGAATGAGGAAGCCAAGGAAGAAATCTTGAAAAAGGTTATGACATTGGCTGATTGCCCTAAGATTTCAGAAGAAAGAAGGGCATAAATTACATGTGAGGTAGAATTTAATGATCCACTATCATCAACAAAAGTGGATCCTAGGGTCGAAAAGAAACTAGCTACCTTGCAAGCAAGCACGGAAGATGTGATAAGGACCCAAAAAAAGTGCGATGATTGGCTAAAAAAGAGCAAAAGAGGCAAAGTTGATAGCCATTCAAACAAGGCAACACCTAAAGGAATTTAAAGAGAAAAGGTAAGCAATTTGATTATCTTCATAGCAAGGATTTATTGTATCACCACCATACTATGTCCTTACAATAATTTGATCATCATAAGAATCATTCTAACAATAAGGATAAGATGAAGGGTACCAAATGGAAAGAGGATATTTTCCAAGAAGCCCCTAACCATTTTTCAAGCATTCAAAAGATTGAGCCATTGCCATATGAGATGGATTTTCAAGATAGCTTTGGGAAGGTACTTGACAAGATTAATAGTGTGGAGGCAAATCTATCAAAGGCTCCTTCAGCCAAAGGAGATGAGCATTCTAATTTTAGCCTAAGGAATGACGGTCATGCCCCATATTCAATGCTCCATACTAAGGTAGGTTTGAATTGTTGTCAAGAGGGTCAGCACCCTTATAATTTCAGTTCTGGTTATGGTGGGGACAGCAAAGGTCTATTCCATCTTTGCCATCATTCAGAGGATGGTAAAGGGATGAAGGTAGAACCTTGGGTTCTAAATTTTCCTAAGTAGCCACAACGGGATGAAACCAAGGTGGGCAGGGCTTCACTTGTGGAATGTGAAGACCTCAAAGTGGAGCAACATGCACCATTCTTCGAACTTCCTAAGGATGAGCCATTGACTGATTTTCAGAACAGCATTGTGGAGAGACGTGTTTGAATAAAATATTTGGAATCACAAACATAGAAGGGTTGGAGGTATCTCCACAAGCCCCGCTTCACCAAAGGAGGATGAGCTTGTTGTTGGTAGCCCAAGGTATGGTCGTGATAATCATATTTCATATTTGTTGTTCCCTCCTATGTTGTTGCAATATCTTTGTGATCATGAACAACATGCTAAAAAGGATGATAAGGAAAGGAGACAACATATAATATAGAGCACATAGACCTTTTTGATCAAATTCAAAAAAAATTGTGCATATGGGATCCAGATGGTTTGGTGAGGATCAAGGTAAATGTTACTATTGAGTTATCCATCTCTTGCACTTGGCATGTAAGAAGAATTAGGAAGAGTCATGTAATTTTATGGTGTATGCTAACAACATGATGGAGGAGTCACTATAAAGGGGCTTCATCATTGCTTGCACCATGGAGATACAAAAACTTTTCAATGCTTGGGGTGGACACAAGGTAAATCCCACATTTTCATTTTTAGATCAGTTATATTATAGAGGTTTTCAGATCCTAATCCATGCACGTGCTGTTAGGAGGAGTCTTCCAATAAAAGGGGATGTTGAGTTCATGAATTTTATATCTGGAAGTGAGCAAGATATATGTTATCTTGTTGTCCCGAGCATTGTAACCCAGCTGAAAATTGGTGGTATGATTGTAAGCAGTAGAAAACATGTTTTAGGGGTTATAAGACACGACATAAAGAATTGTACTGCTGTTATCAACATTTTCAGTTGGTCCAACACTTTGTTAGCTTCCACACAAATGGGGACAATCATGAAATGGAATAATTTGCAGTTGTTGGGAGAATTTTCAGTCAATAATGGGATGCTACCAGCCCCCATAACCTTGTCATTGTGGAATTTCATGAAGTGTTTATAGTGGGACAGCTACTGTAAAATCCTTTCACCTGTTGCACGCAACATTTCCAGCCCCCTTCTCACCTTGTTGACAGTCGTAGAAGGGTTTCCAGCCACTATCACTGATTTTGGAGAAGGAAATGCAAGGTTAGGGCTGTGTTTGGGACAGCGTGATTGAGTTTTCAGACATCCATAGCTTGAGTGGAGGTTACAAGATGGTTGCAAGCAATGAGAGAGAGTTGGCTATCATGTCTATAAGGCATGAAGAAGTGATAATGGGAACCCTTGGTTTCCTTAATGAGTTTGTTCCATGTACAGGCACGTTTAAAAAGGGAAGAGCAGCTCAGTTTGTTTCCCACCCCAACAAATGGTGGAGCATATGGGATTACAGTTGAAGATGGGGATGACAAGTTCATGATTACAAAAGATCTCATTTTGCATGGAAATAGAGTCTTTCCAATGCTTGGATTGGAAAATGAACAAAAACATTTGATCGAATGTACAGCCCAGCAAAGGACAGCAACAAGAAGGCAGCCTAGAAACTCTTTATGGCAGCCTCAAACGACAATTTGTAGACAACCAAGAAGAGTGCTACATCAAGGTAACTCTATCAAGTGGTCTATTGTGGGTCAGCTTTGCATAATGTTTCTGAGTTTTCCATTGAGTGAAGAATGCCATCAAGAGTTGGAAAATGATTTGATATACATACCTCCTAAGGAAGAAACCAAAAGCACCAAAGGAAGATCCCAAGGGGCAGCCCCAATGAATATCATAATAGTGTAGCAAAAGCATGGTGAAAGGGCTCCTAACTTGAATCTTCATGCAAAGGGTCTCCAACAAGGCACGGAGGAAACACAAGAAGATGTACTACTACCTCCAAATGCTAGAGAAAGTACTTTCGTGACAAACATGAGCCAAATTGCCACCATTAACGTTGCTGTTATCATCACTAGTAGCCACCATATTATTTCAGTCACACTCATATTTTTGAATATGGAATGTCCTTCCACCATAGTTGACAAGGTCAAAACGAAGAGTAAAGATGCCACCTTGGAATATGTTTTAGCTTGTCAAGTTATTGATTATTCATCAATTCCTTGTTCTAGGGTTGAAGGTACAACAACTTGGAAGGGTTTTAGTACAGCTAAGTATACAAAGAATAAATTTGTTGATGTTTTTGAAGGAAAAAATGAAGATGGCAAGTTTAAGATAAGGGCTGATCTTTGTTTCAAGAAAGTTTTTAAACTTCATAGGCTGTCAAATAACATCATTAGGGAGGACAACAGATATATGAGCTTGTTTTGGCAAGAGCTCTTTCATTTGACAAGTACAAGATCCAAATTATTGGAGAATTATAGCATATTTATTCACTTTGGCATGATGGTACTTGGGCATGAGAGCTTCATTTGCTTGAAGGCAAGCGAATTTGGGAAAGGAGGATTGTAATATCCCCTTTTCAATGCTAGCTTGCTAAGGAGACCTTTGGCCCAATTTGACTTTTTGTGGCTTGTTGGCCATTTTTTGGCCTACATACCAAAAGTTTGCCCAAGTGTGAAAGGGTGGGCATTCAAGCAAGACTTCGGGTTTTTGGAATAGTGCATTTCGAGTTTCTCAGGGTGAATGACTTATCTCTTTTTATAAGTAACAAGCAATGAAGAATCCGAAGTAGGTGCCAGTGAAGAATCTGAAGTTGCAGACATTGAAGAACAAACAAGTAGACTCGGACAAAAAGCCTAAAGGAATTTCTTCGAACAATTTGTCCAAAGGAATTCCTTTGAAAAAGTTAAAAAGACAAATTAAAGACAAAAATCCGAAGGGCAATGTAACCTTCGGAAGGAACCTCCAAAAAAGTCCAAGTGCCTTACAAAAAGTCCGAGTGTCCTACAAAAAACCCGGGTTAAATGTTTGAAGGGCCATTTTCAAGCTTTTGGAGGGCAATTGCAAAAATCCCGAAGGGCACTTGCCCTTCGAGATAGTTCACTTCAAGGTTGAAAGGGACATTTCCAAAAAAATTGGGTGCCCTCCAAAAAGCCTGGGTGTCTTCCAAAAAAAGTCCAAGTGCCTTTTTCTTAAGGGCAAGGTACCCTTCGGAAGGGTCATTGACAAAAACCCGAAGAGCTGTTCTTTTTGGAAGGCAAGGGACAAATCTTGCGGACTTTTTGTCTGCGGGAAGTTGAAACCAAAAAGCCCAAAAGAATATAAACAAAGCTGTTGACGCAGTGGATTGCACCCTTGACAAGAAGCTGAGCTCCTGCCTTCCACACGCCACAATGGAAACTCCCCTCTTGCCTGTGGATCTGGCAAAACTGGGGGGAGAGTCTCTAGATAAGGGCTAGCTCCCTTTGATGCATTTGAGTTATTCCAGTAAGTTGCTAATATATATATATATATATATATATATATATATAATGAGGGGGGTTGAAAAGGGAAAAGGATTACAGAAAAACAGAACCTAATCTAAGAGGGTGATGCACCAAATAAGTTTGACCTACTCACACTCACACTTTGAACCATAAAAACACATACATACACTTTAACTGGTAAAAGGACCAGACTGCAGGAAGCTTACAGGGAGGTTTTAATGGAAACACACAGAAAGACTTACCATAGGCACTATATGAAAAGCACACTGTCTAGTAACCTCATGTTTTTGTGCTCCAGATACAGCGCTTTTTGTCACCTGCAGGAATGGCGCCCTGTAGATATCAGGTGCGTTGGTGTCAATCCTATGAAAGCATTAGGAAGCAATGACTGAACACAAGACTAACACTCAGACACACTCAAAGATATATCCAACCAGAATAGAGGTAAAATCTGTATTCTATTGATTCCAGGTGAAAATTGCCAGGGCTTTGCTTTACAATGTGAGAGATAGATTTCTCAAAATGAGAAGTTACAATATATATAGAGGAAGAAAGAGGCCTTTTGGCGCCCTTTTACAAGTTGGCCCATGTGCGTTCCCAGCGTTGGGAAGAGGAAGCCGCTTGATAGATAATGTTGTGTCGGCTCCTGTTTTGACTTTAGGTGTTTAAGATATATTAAACGTCAAATGTGAAATAATGGGCCGTGCCGTTTGTCTGTAAACAAGACTGCTCCTTTAAGGCACTCCCACGGTTTGTCTGCCAATTTAATGCAAAGTGAAATAAAATGGGTCGCACCGTTCACTGTTCGTGCCCTTTGATGACCACTTAGCAGGCACTATTCCAACCGCTGGAGTAACTCCTTGAGTCGACGCCTTCCTTTGCCACTTGGACTATTTTGTTTGTTTCTGCACTTGGCTCTTTTGTCTCTTCCTAGCTTTGTCTTTTCTATCTCCTTCGGCCCCTGAGGGCTATCTTCTGCTACTTCTTTGGTTGTTTAGGCTCTTTCATCAGCAGGAAGCTGGGTTCATTCTTAACTTTTGTCTTTTCCCAGCATCGTCTTTTCCTGGTTTTGTCTTTTGCTGGCTTTTGCCTCTTTGTCTCTTAGCTCTTTGGGCTCCCTTCTAGTTGGCGCTCAAGTATTTAAAGATCAAACAGCTATTTCCTTGTCGTAAAATTGACGTTCGTGGCCCGTCACCATTTGAAAGCCAACGGCTAGTTTATTTCCCTGAATTTGATGGCTTCGGAGACGTCACCATCCTTGGCAATTCCTTCAGCTCTGTTCTCTTGATCATTCCCAAAGGGGAAGTGTCCCTTTGGCTTTGGAGAAGTGTCCCTTTATTTTGGCCACGAGTCCCCCGCAAGGGTACCTACCCTTTGGGGTCCTTCGGGCTCCTTTTGATAGTCACATCCTTCGGACAAAATGTCTGAAGGAATTCCTTCGGATATTTTGTCCAAAGGATTTCTTCCTTTGCTTTTCGCTTATTTCCTTGGGTCTTTTCTCTTTGGTCGGGCTTTTGTCTCGGCCATTTTTTCTGCGGACAAAATGTCCGCAAGAATTGTCTCGCTCGCTTCCTTTCCTTCGGAGTTTTTTCTTGGGTTTTTTCCTGTGGCTTTTCCCGAATTTCTTCGGACTTTTTGTCCAAAGGAATTCCTTCGGACAAAAGTCCGAAAGAAATCATTCTTGCCTTTGCCTTGTCTTTTCATTTCACGGGACTTTCTTCCGAAGGATTTCTTCGAACAAAATGTCCGAAGGAATTCCTTCGGACATTTTGTCCGAAGAAATTCTCGTCCTTTGCCTTAAACGAATTTCCGAAGAAAACTTACCCTTTCGGCCTTGTTCACTTTTTGATCTTTTTTCAAGTGTTCCCTGCCCTCCACAAGGGCACTTGGGTCCGGAACTGCGCTCCGCAAGGGCACTTGTCCTTCAGGAGACTCTCTTGAACCTTCTCATTGAACCGTTCCTTTGAACTAACCCGTTGAACCAAACATTGAACCAAGCCGACTGAACCAAGCTGTTGAACCGAGCCGTTGAACCGACTGAGTGAACCAAGTGATTGAACCAATTGAACTAAACCAAGCCAATCAAACCAATTTCAACTGAACCAAGCCGATTGAACCAATTGAACTGAACGAAGCCGATTAAACCAACAATGGTTCAACGGTTCAATGGTCCGAAGAAACTTTGTAGAAGCCCTTTCATTCTTTGAACTGGTTCATCTTCTGCCGAAAGACTTGTGCAACCAAAATTGAACTGGCTCAGAACAAGCAAGGGAAAAAGGGGACCGATTTTGGCCTGCTGGACCAAAAATGGTCAACAAATTGGCGACTCCCAGGGGAAGCATGCCTGCTATGCTTAGAAACCAATTGCCTTAAAAATCCATTGGGCACGGAGTCAGAGCGCAACTTGAAAAAAAGTTAGCAACAGCCCCGATAGATCCAAGAATCAATCATGAAGCCTTTACCCCCAAAAGGAAAAGAAAACACACACAAGACTAAGAAAACTACTAACATGTGCAAAAGCACTTAGGGAAAACAGGAAAAAAGCAAGGAAAATATATACATGATGGGAGAAGGGCTCAGTGGTAATGCTTAAGATGTATCTCATTTACTAGGATATACAATTCTTCACCATCCAACCTGGAGAGTTGGAACGCGTTGTGCTGCTTACACTAAGTGATGACATATGGACCACTCCATAGGGCGTCAAACTTTGCGTGTTTTCCAAGCTTAGCTCGGTCCGCATCCCATTTCAAGACGATGTCTCCTTCAGAGAAACCTTTTGATGAAGATTTCTTTTCGAAGTGTTTCTTCGTCTGTTGTTGGCGGCTAGTCATAGAAGCCATAGCCTGGGCCCTTGTCTCATGGAGCTCCATCAGCTCGCATAGTCTAACCTCCATCTGTTGCCTTCTTCTAACTGCAGTTGGTGAGTGAGGTCCAAGGCTGGCAACTCAAGTGAAATGGGAAGCCTAGCTTCCCTTCCATATATGAGCATGTACGGCGAATTGCCAATTGCCCTCTTTGGAGTGACCCTATCTGCCCACGAGCTGTTTTCAACTTGGCATGCCAAGTCCTCTGATTCTCCTCCATTGTTCTCTTGATGATCCTGATCAGATTCTAATTGGTGGATTCAGCCAGCGCATTCCCCTGAGGGTAGTAATTGGATGAAGTGCTAAGATAGATACCATATCTCAGCGCTCATTCGCTTGTTTTAGTTCCCAGAAAAGCTAAAGCATTATCTGAGATTATGGTAGCTGGAACCCCGAACCTTGCCACCAAGTCTTCATAAAAATCTAGGACTGCACTTTCATTAGCTTCCTTCAAAGCGACAGCCTCTACCCATCTTGTGAAATAATCTGTGGCAGTCAGGACCCACTGGTGTTCAGCACTGGAGGGAGGGTTAATCATCCCTATAAAGTCAAGGCCCCATTGCATGAATGGCTGCTCCACTTGAATAGGCTATAAAGGCATGGCAGCGAGCCGTTGCTTCCCATCAAAGAGCGCACACTTCTGGCACTTTCGTACCTAGGCATGGGTGTCCCTGAATAGAGTAGGCTAGAAGTAACCAGCTCTCATTATTCTTGCAGCTGTAGGTCTAGGGGCAAAGTGACCACCAGCTGGCCCATCGTGGAACTCGAACAGCACTTTGTCAGCCTAACTTGGGTCTATGCACCTTAAAAGGACTCCTGAGAGATCCCTTCTGAACAGTACTCCATCAATCAAGACATAAGGGAGAGACTGGAGTCTAAAATATCTCCTCTTGGTCCTATCAAGGCCTTGCAGGCACTCATCAGTGAGAAGGAAACGTCTCAAGTTTGATGTCCAATCCTTCATGACAATTGGTTCTTCTGCTGTAGCTGCATCATGAATTAGCAAACTGTCCTCTTTTTGTTGTTTAAAGTCTGCAGCAAGGTGTTCACACAGGCCTCTCCCTCTTACCAGCGTGGTGATCTTGATATCTACGTCGTATTCCATCACTTTAGTGATCCACCCCGCTCTCTTTTCATTCAGGTCGCGGTTGGTCAAGAAATCCTTGATGCCGGGATGTGGAACCATGAGGTGAATTCTACTATTGGACAGCATATACCTGAATTTCTTCAGACTCCGTATCACTGCAAGGACTTGCTTCTCCACATGTGTATTTGACCTCAAAACTCTCTAGGCCTTGGCTAAAAAACGCAAGTGATTGCTCAAAGTTATCACCATTTGCTTGGGTAAGCATGGTAGAGATTACCTCTTCATTTCCGAAGGTGTAGAGGTTGAAATCTTTGGTGAAGTCAGGGCTGATCAAAGTAGGAGTGAAAGATCTCTGATGGATCTCTTCAGCTGATCTGCTGTAATTTTTGTTATTTTAAATTGATTTTTCCTGTTTGTTAATATTTTCTTTCCGAAATAGACGGAAGTTGCAGAAGGGTTTGATTGTTTTTGTGTTTTCATGATTTTTCAGCAAGTAAATAATGAAGTACAAGAACATGAACAATTTCTGAAATTAAACACCAAATATAACCAAACAAATTCGCTTATAGGCAGAATTCTGGATATTAAACCAAATAGGGAACCAGATACAAATTTCTAATAGTTTCAGGAAGATTACAATCATAAATAGACCCAACTTGAAGGCTGAAGGAGAATTGTAACCCAGAAGGAAGCCGCGGCAAGGTTCTAACCCTCAATGTGCTGCACGTGGGAAGGAAGATGGCTGCCAGGTACAGTCGTACAGCTACAAGGACTGTCAGGTACAGCCATACAGTTGCAAGGTCCTCTCAACTGAAATGAACTCTCAAATCCACGCTGAACTCTATCACAATCACTGCGCCCAGCAGAAGGAATACTGAACAATTTCCAAGATGCTACTGAGCAAATCAACAACCACTGAATTGGGGGCTACATCCCAAAAAAGCAAGGCATTGGGGTTGGCGTCCCAAATGCTAAAAGCTCTTCCAGAGCCAAATCGCAAATCCCAAAATAAAATGTCAAGAATGAATTAGAATTTGGTCTTGACCTCCTTATAACCCCTTCACAATTAGCTCGAACCTTAAAAGCAACTCAATGTGACGTTGAGTTATAAAATGTTATATTTATCCTTTTTAAGTGGTTAAGTACATAGAAAATGACCTTTTTTTCAAATAAAGAGAAATCCATTCACCGAAAGGATCCGAGTCAAGAGAGAAATATTTAGAAAAGTCCAAGACCTTTCCAACGAGCTATTACACCATGGGATATGCATCCAGATGGGGCCAAAAACCCTTTATTACTCCAAAATGGCTATAAACTTAGCCTTATTTAATTAAAAAACGCTAACTTAAGAAATATTAAAAATATAACCCAAATAGCGACAAAATGCTCAAATGACACTACAAACTAGAAAGTCACCCTGCCACCTATCTGTGACTAAAGTCGAAAATCAAGGATTTATTGGCAATCTCATCCCTAAAATCTAGAGATGCTCCTAGAAACTAGGAAACAAACCCTAATCCTCTGAAACTGAACTCAAGGAATAATCTCATGGAGACCCAACCTTGGGTATGATCATACCCTCCTAAAAAGTAGGGATAACCCCCATAAATTTAAAAAATAAGGAACGTCTCCACACTGATCAGCGACGACCAAAACACCAAGTCCCCAACACTGTATAACCATACTGGGTCTCTATCCAACATTGTCAACCTACAAGACCCCATAATAACCTAACTCACATGTCTCTGCTAGACCGAGCTAAAGAGGGGACATGACAAAGCTTGGGCTATAGCTTGTTTGATTTCTTCAAAACTGTCCCTTCTTTGCGCTATCCATGCGACTTCTCATCCTTTTTCAGCGTAGAGGTCAATGGCTTAACTACCTTTGCAAAATTTGAAATAAATCTCCGGATGAAATTTATTTTGCCGAAGAAGCTCTGCAGGCCCTTCTTGTGTTTAGGCAATGATAGCTCCAAGATAGAGCGCACTCTCTCTGGATCAATGGTCAAGCCTTCCTTGGAAACAACATGGCCAAGGAGTTTCCCCTCGTGGACAGCGAACACGCATTTCCTCGGGTTGAGAGAGATATCAAACTCTCTACACCTCTCAAAGATTTGTCTGAGGTGTTTCATGTGTTGGCTTGCCTGCTTGAAGAAAACTGTCACATCATCAAGATACACCAGCATAGTGTTATTTATCAGGGCCCGAACGGCCATGTCCATGGCTCGTTGAAAGGTGGCACCAGCATTGGACAGCTCAAATGGCATTTTTCTGTAAGCAAACGTCCCCCATTTGGTAGTGAAGGCTGTCTTGTACTGGTCACAGTCTTGCACCAAAATTTGATTATACCCCAAATACCCATCCACGAGGGAAAATGCTCGCTACCTGTCACCATTTGAAGGATCTACTCCATGCTTGGGAGAGGATAATGGTCTTTCAAAGAGACTCTATTAAGGTCTCTGAAATCAACGCATAGTTTGATCTCCCCATTCTTTTTTCGAACAGAAACAAGATTGGCCAACCAAAAAGAGTGTTTGATTGGAAATATTATCTTGGACTCAATCAACTGGTGAGTTCCTTTCGCATAAGAGGCTCAATCATTGG
The DNA here is from genome assembly GCA_037957365.1 of Torreya grandis. Classification (NCBI taxonomy): domain Eukaryota; kingdom Viridiplantae; phylum Streptophyta; class Pinopsida; order Cupressales; family Taxaceae; genus Torreya; species Torreya grandis. Next base: position 3,631,350 of record JARHVA010000453.1, on the reverse strand, counting down.
GTTGACAGGCATTTGCTTCTGCTTGATCGGCCTGGCGCCTTCTTTCGGCTTAATGGTATGTTGGGCCAAACTTGGGTCAAAACCCTTCAAATCGCTATATTTCCAAGTGAAGACATCAGCAAACTCTTGGCACAACAAAATGAAGCCCTGCCTTTCACGATACGTGCACACTTTTCCGAGTGCAAGCAGCTTATCTTTGAATATTTGAACCTTCTCATAATTCTCCTTCGCTGTGATGCTTGCTTTGTCGCTTTTCAACTGGTCATCTTCATTGAAAATACTCTCTAGAGTGACCAAGCCTTTGGGGAGTTTATTGTTCTTTAGCTGAACGATTTGGCTGCCATATTGCTGTTGTAGCTTTGCCTGGTTTTTTGCAGCGAACTCAGCTTCTTCTTGCAAGAAGAGTGCTATTTGCTGGGCGCTGTCAAAGCCCTGCCAGTTAGTGATGTTGTCAGGTATAGAGGGCCGAATTACTACCTTCAAGTGGAGTGAACTGCGGTCTCGGCCTATTTCCCTAGGGATATCAAACTAGGCACCAATTGCTGCCAGCCTATTTACTTGCTTGTTCTGCTCTCTAAGAATGGAGGTAACATTGAAAGCAAAGAAATTTTCCACCAAGTCCCATACTCTATGTTTGTAGGACTTCAGTAAAGAATTCTTTGTTAAATTTTGGCCTCTTGATTGACAATCAGCTCATTGTCACCAAAAACTTGCAGCTCTTCGATTCCTCTTTTCCTCGCCCACTCCAAACCATGGATGAGTGATACATACTCCACAACATTGTTCGTGCAAGAAAATTGAAACCGAAAAGCCGAAAGGTATCTCTCCTTTGAAAGAGAAATTAACACCACTCCACCACCAGCTCCCAACTTCTTGAACCATCAAAGAATAGCTGCCATAGACCTGAGCTTTCTTGGCTTGCTTTCATCAAATTTGGTACAAAAGTACCCTCTTCGTGTATGCAATAAATTCCAAGGCCTGCCTCTTCTATGAATTTGTAAGGATCATGCTCAAAGTTGTCACTTCCCCATTTGTCTAAGAGCAGGTCAGCAACTCCTTCAAGGGCAGAGGATGGAGATTGATCCACTTGGCACTCTTCTTGGTCAATAATGGCATAGCTAACATTTGCTGCCTTGAGCGAGTATGGTTCCAGATGATCTCTGTGGAGTGGCTCCGATTCAATCTTTACTTTAGTCCCATACTTGGTTTTAAAAACCAGATAAGACCAGTTTGCTGCCAGGTAGCCGCCTATCTTGGATGTGAAATCCCTGGACAAGCAAATGGCAAAGTAAGGAGGGACATCCGCCACTACCACATCATGAGGAACTGAGGTCGGGCCAGCATGTAGCGTTAAGCTCAAACCTTTCACCACCCCAACTGTCTTTACCGGTGTTCCTTCTAGCTGCAGGACTCCCTTAGTCATTTCTTCATATTTTAACCCTAGCTTATCAGCGATACATTTAGGCATCACCAAAGTGCTTGCTCCACTGTCAATGATGCAATTGTGCACCAAGAAATCTCCTATGACCAAAGACAAATAAAATGGGAAAACTTTTTCCTATTTCTTAACTTGATCGGACGTGGAAGGCTGCCCATTCATCATCAGAACGTTATCAGCTTTTGTTGGGACAGCTTGTTCATTCAGCTCATGCAATTCTTTTTGCAGCATGTTTTTTTGCCCCGATATTGATAATGAATCGCACAAGGATATGTTTATATGCAGCTTCATCTGGTCTACCACATTGACTCGAGGGTTGCCTTCTTTCAAATTTTCTTTGGGATTACTTACAGCCTGAGGTGCAGGTCGAGGCACTGAAGGTACAATCGGCAGTTTGAAGTTTGGAATCCTTTGGTTTACACGTGATGAAGGTGTTGCTGACGTTTGGGCAGCTGCTTGAGCTTCTTCCATTGCTCTCTTTTTGGACCTTGTGTTGGCTGCGACATAGTCGCCCTAATTGTCTGCACCACCCACGTAATTGACTGCATAGAACTCACCCTCCAGAAGATTCATGAGAGTAAATTCGGGCTGAGTCTGACTGCTGCTCATGCCGGGTTGCATTGAAGCCTCAAAGCTTGGGAATTAAGCGGTTGCCTGTAATGACCCCTTCTAGAATCTGATCTCATAATGACCGTTGGCCTATTCTCGAAAATCCATAGGCTACTCGGAAGGTGCAATTGAGGGTTTCCTATTTTTTAGGATGTCATTGCTCAAAGTTTTGATGGCAAATTCCTTCTGGGTTTTTCAAGAGCTTCGCGGAGGTATGTTCGTTTCAGTTTTCTGAGCATTTTCAGGAATTTACTATTTTTAGTAAATTCTATTTTTGGCAGCTAGCAGGATTGTCGCAAGGAGTTAACTTTCCCTTTTGAGTTGATTCATTCAGTTTTGGGCTTCAGCTTTCAGTCTTGACGGAATAAGTGAATTTCACTTAAAATAAAATAATATTAACGTTATATTTTAACGTTGACCTTGGCCTAGACTTGATAACTTAAAGTTATTTTTAAAAGAGGGACTTGAAGGGGGGGGCGCCACATTGCATGGAAAGGGGGCGCCACTTTTGAGGATAAGCTTCTAGAAGAAGCCAATTGAAGCCTATAAAAGAAGGCTTTGAGCTACCATTTGAGTATCTGGGTTTAATGCATTGTTATGCTGCAGCTTTGGCTCTGGAACTGCTTCGGGGAATGAAGGCCTCCTAGCAAGGGCATCTCTTCATGCTTGCAAGACAGCATCTAGGGGTGAATTAGTTATTGATATTTGTATTTGCTTACATATTGCTTCTGTTATTTCATTGTCAGTTCATTTGGAATTATTAGAGCTTCAGATATTGTATTTTTGTACATGATAGACCTAGGTTTTCTTTCATAAGTCAAAAAATACAAAAAGAATAGTTCTGGGCATCATCTATTTGTCTTGGTTAGACCTAGGCGCCCCATTGCTCAATTTTATAGAATTTTTAGTGAAAGCATTGAATTTTTAGAGCAAGTCGCCCCATTTCAGCTAGACGCCCCTCTGGGGTTTGCATTGGTTTTTTGGTAACACATTTGGATGCAGATTTCACCAGTTTATTGATGCTAACTTGGGCGCCACATCCAGGAAGAGTCTTTGCAACAAACATCAGGAAGATTGATTAAGTTTTGCATGAGATATGAACATCTGAAGGAATTAATAGGTGGCTGGTTTTTCTTCCTACTAAGAGCAAATTTCTCTTAATTTTGTAAGCTGACAGTAGTACTGACAGCACTTCTCTATTTATTCAATTTTTCTTTTAATATTGTAATTAGTTTACATCTGCCCTATGGTAGCTACTTTCCCTTCTGGGTTAGAAAGCACATGCTGGGTGTGAAGTAGTTTCCTTTTCAGTATTTCCATTAAAGCTTTGTTATTAAGCATACTCCGTCATATGGTAGCCCCTTATGGGTAGCACATACTTGGCGTAGAGTTCCTTTGTTAAGTAATTTACTCCGTCTTATGGTCGCCCCTACTCTGCCTTGGACTGGGTAGCACATACTGGACGTTGAGTTCCATTTCTTGCACCCTAGTGGCGAAGCTATTTCAGTTTATTTGAGATTAACTCTTAATCTTGACGGAATTTGCTTGTGATGTTGTAATCCAAAATCTAATAAGTTGAAAAAATTTAGCTCGGAATATTCCATTGCCTGATTGTCTTGTACATTTGTGTAGTGACCCGGCATTTCATTTGTATAAACAGCCTGATCTTGACCATATCCCATGGTTGAGCAACTGGGTTGTTCTTGTACCAGATTGTTTTGAGCGGGCACCATGGCCTTGGATGATGAAGGGGCGCCTGGATTGTAGCCTTGAAAAGGTCTGGCCTGTGCAAACTGACCCTGCCTTTGATTGTAATTTTGGAAAGGGGTTCTATTTGCTTGACCATACTGTTGATATCATTGATTTGGTTGATTGTTTTGAGCTTGCTACCTTTTAATAGCCACTAGTTCATTTGTTACACTTTGTAACAGACTTTTGACTTCATGGAGGTCATTTGATGAAGTAGTAGGCAGCTTTTCTATGGCAGGCAGAAGAGCCAAGGTGGGAGCAGCAGTGTGAATTGGAGGTAGCATTTCAGGAAAGAGCGGCATATGAGGCTTGGGAGCTATTTTTTCATCCTGCACCAGGCAATTCTCAGCCGCTATAGCTATGTCATAGGCGGCAAGTGGCACATGTCCTCCCATGGATTGTATCATAACAGCAATGTCGTTGTTCAACGCTTTCAAGTAATAGAGGAAAGCATAGCTCGGAGTTGGCTTTACCAGAATGGGGATTCTATCCCATGTCTTCTGAAACCGAATGTTGAAATCCTGCATGTATTCGTGTGGAGCTCTTTTCATTGTAGTCAGCTGCTTGGCAAGTGAGAGGTGGTCGCTCTTCTCCTCAAATCAGTTCGTCAAGAGGATGCCCAATTCATTCCAGAATCTACTGAATTCATGGGTAAAGTCTCATACCAGTCCAGAACTTTGTCCTTGAAAGACAATGCCAGCAATCTGATCGCAATGTTTTCCTCAGTGATATTGTGAATATTGCAAAGATTAACAATATTTTTGATGTGTTCAATAGCGGTAATGAGCCCCTCTCCATTAAAGGGAGGCACACTTTTAAGGACCGCTCCTGAAATTGGGTCATAATGTTGGAGATTCAAAGGACTCTGACCGCGAAAAGTCACAAAAGGTAATGCCATAGCTATGACAGGATCCAGCCGAGGCCTTCTTGCGTAGGTGTATTTTATAGCAGGTTTAGGAAAGTGATTTGCTGAATAAGGATGAGTCCTCTCGAACCTTAGTCGCTTCGCTGAGTTCAAAGGCAATTCAATGAATTCGAAAGGGACACCCTTAGCAGCAGATCGTGTGGTGATTTTAGGCATAGGAGGTCAGACTAGTCTTTGATCAGAAACTGAAGCTCTTACCAATGGAGTCGCCGGATGCTGAAAATGGTTGGTTTTGCTGTAACAGGACCAGCATCAATTCTGAAACTTTACTAAGTGTAAAAACTGAGTCCCCACCGAGCATGCCAAAAACTGTTGACGCAATGGATTGCACCCTTATCAGGAGGCTGAGCTTCTGCCTTTCACACGTCACAATGAAAACTCCCCTCTTGCCTGTGAGTCTGGCAAACTGGGAGAGTCTCTAGATAAGAGCTAGCTCCCTTTGATGCATCTGAGTTATTCCAATAAGTCACTAATATATATATATATATATATATATATATATGTATAATGGGGGGGTTGAAAAGGGCGAAGGATTATAGGAAAACAGAACCTAATCTAAGAGGGTAATGCACCAAATAAGTTTGGCCTACTCACACTCACACTCTGAACCATAAAAACACATACATACACTTTAACTGGTAAAAAGACCAGACTTCAGAAAGCTTGACAGGGAGGCTTTAATGGAAACACAAAAAAAGGATTTACCATAGGCGCTGTATAAAAAGCACACTGTCTAGTAACCTCTTGCCTCTGTGCTCCAGGTACAGCTCTTCTTGTCACCTGCAAGAATGGCGCCCTGTAGATACCAAGTGCATTGGTGTCAACACTGTGAAAGCATTATGAAGCAATGACTGAACACAAGACTAACACTCAGACACACTCAGAGATATATCCAACCAAAATAGAGGTAAAATGCATATTCTATTGATTCCAGGTGAAAATTGTCAGGGCTTCGCCTTACAATGTGAGAGATAGATTTCTCAAAATGAGAAGTTACAATATATATAGAGGAAGAAAGAGGCCTTTTGGCGCCCTTTTACAAGTTGGCCCATGTGCGTTCCCAGCATTGGGAAGAGGAAGCCGCTTGATAGATAATGATGTGTCGGCCCCTGTTTTGACTTTAGGTGTTTAAGATAATATTAAACGTTATATTTGAAATTATGAGCCGCACCGTTTGTCTGTAAGCAAGACCGCTCCTTCAAGGCACTCCCACGGTTTGTCTGCCAATTTAATGCAAAGTGAAGAAAAATGGGTCGCGTCGTTCACTGTTCGCGCCCCTTGATGACCACTTGGTAGGCACTATTCCAACTGCTGGAGTAACTCCTTGAGTCGACGCCTTCCTTTGCCACTTGGGCTATTTTATCCGTTTCTGCACTTGGCTCTTTTGTCTCTTCTTGGCTTTGTCTTTTCTGTCTCCTTCGGCCCCCGAGGGCCATCTTCTGCTACTTCTTTGGCTCGTTGGGCTCTTCCATCAGCAGGTCGCTAGGTTCATTCTTAACTTTTGTCTTTTTCCAGCGTCGTCTTTTCCTGGTTTTGTCTTTTGTTGGCTTTTGCCTCTTTGTCTCTTAGCTCTTTGGGTCCCTTCTGGTTGGCACTCAAGTATTTAAAGATCAAACGGCTATTTCCTTGCCGTGAAATTGACGTTCGCGGCCCATCACCGTTTGAAAGCCAACGGCTAGTTTATTTCGCTGAATTTGACGGCTTCGGGGACATCACCGTCCTTGGCAATTCCTTCGGCTCTTTTCTCTTGATCATTCCCAAAGGGGAAGTGTCCCTTCGGCTTTGGAGAAGTGTCCCTTTATTTTGGCCGAGAGTCCCCTGCAAGGGTACCTATCCTTCGAGGTCCTTCGGGCTCCTTTTGATAGTCACATCCTTCAGACAAAATGTCCGAAAGATTTCTTCCTTTGCTTTTCGCTTATTTCCTCATGTCTTTTCTCTTCGGTCGGGCTTTTTTCTCAACCATTTTTCCCACGGACAAAATGTCTGCAAGAATTGTCTCGCTCGCTTCCTTTCCTTCGGAGTTTTTTCTCGGGTTTTTTCCCACGGCTTTTCCTAATTTCTTCGGACTTTTTGTTCGAAGGAATTCCTTCGAACAAAAGTCCAAAAAAAATCATTCTTGCCTTTGCCTTGTCTTTTCATTTCATAGGACTTTTTTCCGAAGGATTTCTTCGGACAAAATGTCCGAAGGAATTGGAAATTTTTTTAAGGCAAAGGACAAGAATTTCTTCGGACAAAATGTCCGAAGGAATTTTTTTAAGGCAAAGGACGAGAATTTCTTCGGACAAAATGTCCGAAGGAATTCCTTCGGACATTTTGTCCAAAGAAATTCTCGTCCTTTGCCTTAAAAAAATTTCGAAGAAAACTTACCCTTTCGGCCTTGTTCACTTTTTGATCCTTTTTCAAGTGTTCCCTACCCTTCGCAAGGGCACTTGGGTCTAGAACTGCCCTCCGCAAGGGCACTTGTCTTTCGAGAGACTCTCTTGAACCTTCTCATTGAACCGTTCCTTTGAACTAACCCGTTGAACCGAACATTGAACCAACACTTTGAACCATTTCTTTGAACCAAGCCAACTGAACCAAGCTGTTGAACCAAGCCGTTGAACCGACTGAATGAACCAAGTGATTGAACCAATTGAACTGAACCAAGCCGATTGAACCAACAATGGTTCAACGGTTCAATGATCCGAAGAAGCTTTGTAGAAGCCCCTTTCATTCTTTGAACTGGTTCATCTTCTGTAGAAAGACTTGTGCAACCAAAATTGAACTGGCTCAAAACAAGCATGGGAAAAAGGGAACCGATTTTGGCCTGCTGGACCAAAAATGGTCAACAAAAGCAAAGGAAGAAAATTTAAGGGATATCCTTCGGACAAAAAGTCCGAAGGAATTCCTTCGGACCTCTTGTCCGAAGGATTCCTTCGGAAAAGTTGGCAAACATTTAATCCGAAAGAATGAAAGCCGAGGAGAAATCCAAAGAGAAAAGTCCGCAAAAAACAAGACTCGGACATTTTTTTCGAAAGGTAAAGCCAAGAAATAAAGTTTGCAGAAAAGGAAAAAATCCGAAAGAGAAGCCAATAGAATTCCGAAAGGAAATAATAAAAAAAACAAAGGCAAGTAAGAATTTCGAAGGAATAATTGGACTTGGACTAAAAATAGAAGTTTGTAGAAAATAGACACGAACAGGCAAACCAAAATAATAAAAAAATCCATGCAAGTAAAAGCTATTTTCGGTTGACTGGTCAAAGCTTCAGTTCACTGGTTTTTGAAGTCAAGCTCATCTCTTAGTCAAACTCGTGCTTTCAAATATTCCAACTCAGCTTCCAATGTTTCAATTGGAGTTCTAATTTTAGCATGGCGTGGATTTCATGCATGCTCTTGGTCAACTCAGCTCTTCAAACACTCCAGTAGCTCATGAAGGGTTCCAAATTTGGAGGGGGGCATAGCATTTTTGCATGATAAAAGTTGACTTGTCAAAATTAGCCTACCGTCCAAAACGTTCTATGTATGATGCCTAAATAAAGAACAGGGCAAAATTAGCCGACCATCCATAACGTTTCATGCATGATGCCTAAATAATGAACAGCCTAAGCTTAGCCACCGTCCATTTCAACACCAAGGAGTCTTCATGCAAGACAAAAGACATGGAAAAGACAAATTTGGAAGGGTCATGCAATGCAATTTGGACTTGGGCTAATGAAGAGTTAACTCCATCTCTTATTTTCAACGCCATCTCTTAGCTATTGTATTTTTCTATAAATTGGCTTTCAATGTTAGATTAAAATCATCCCTCTTTTGGCAAGAAAACTTCTACGAAAGATTGTGTTGTAACCTTTATCATAATCAATAAGAAGAGGACTGTGTTTTTTCAATTTTTAGCAGCTGGTATAGTGTACTTTTGTTATAGATTTGCCTAAGTGATAGATTTTCTTTCTTCCTTGTCAAATTTGCATTCGTACCTAGTTACTAGTTGGTCATTTATGCAAGTCACGTTCTGTGTTTGAATGTTTTTTGTTGAGTTTATAGTGGATATTAGTCGCTGTTTAGTGCCTTTCATCGGGCGTATTTTTCCCATTTCCCTCAAGCTTAGATCATTATATTAAACCTTTTCGTGAAATACTTGTGTATTGATCAATTGGAGTTGAAGTTCTGCCTCTTCCTTGTCTGAGTCAGTGTTCTCAGAAGCTCGATTTGAGTGGATCAAGCAAATTAGGTGTATCACCATTTTAGCTAGGATTTCCTTTCAAGTTCTTTCTTCCCTTTTCTTTAGGCAGTTTGTAGCATAGAAGTTGAGATCCTCATAGATACATCTTACAGGGCCCAATCTTCTCTAAAGGTTCTTCTCATCATTGAGGCACCCACCCTCGTGAGAAGATCCCATTGTTTCAACAGGAGCGAGGATTAGTCATTTTAGCATGTCTTCGATCAGGGTGCAACTCCAAGTTGACAACAGGGCTAAAATGGAATACAAGGGAAACTTGGTTCTTTGTTCAAGTTACTAAAAAATAACATGTCCGCAACTTCTTTCTAAATTGAGTTATAATAAAGAGGACTTCTTTAATTTGATATAAGTCAATCCTTAATTTAAAAAGTATATTGGAGGGAATGGATATAAAAATGGGAAGGAGGTTCATTTTGAAGGATCATGTTATTCTTATCAATTGAAATCATAAGCTTGAGCACATTTTGCTTAACTTGCATCCATTGGAGACGAAACCCTTCATTGAAAGGCTAAAGGACTAAAACCCTTAACATTCAGTGGGGTAACTCTATTTCAAGGGTTACATTGAGTAGAAATTGACAGTGTCAGACTTCTAGGGCAGTTTTTGTGCGGAGCACCACAATTGGTAAGGTTTGTGAGTGGGACACAGTTGTTGGAGGCACTTTTCTAGGGCAGCAAACCGCCTTTAGGCTTTTTCTAGGGCAACAAACCACCTTGTAGGCTTTTTTGAGGGCAACGAACCCATTGGAGACCTTCCTTAGGTCTGCGAACCTATCAGAAGAATTAATTTGGCTGTTGGGACAGATTTGATGATGGTTTGTGGAATTTGATCATTCATATTTTTAGCTGCTATTTTATTGTAATTTTCAGTCAGACATAATATTCAGAAAAATCAGATTTGAAGGCACTATATGCAGCTGAATATTTATAATTTTTGGCAAGTATTTTTAGTGAATCAAATATTGTATTTGTGCCTTAAAATTGGCATCTACAGAATTCTGAATTTTATTTGCTTAAGGTTTGAATCAGAAAATCAGAAGTTGCATGTGTTTATGTTAGGGTTTGTTGGAAAACCCAAATTGTTCTAATTCTGCCCAAAAAGGGACATCACATGCTTGCAATCTAAATCTTGTTTAACATATCATGAAAATTCTGAGTACATTCTTATCTTGATTTCATGATCCAAGTATAAAAAATGAAGACTTATGGCCAGAGATATTTCTGTCTTTTAATCAGACTCAATTTTAATGCTCCAAAGCTTTACTATAATATTTCTCTATATCTTATGGCTTTTCTTTGCATTTGTGCATCAAAATGTTGTTTCCATTTCATCATTTATGTGGCAAGTTAGGGAGAGTAACAACTGCTAGATTCTGAGAATTTAATGTATTATATAATATGATATTCTTGATCTATATGGGATTCAGGTCAAGCTCAAATTTCAAGAAGATGATTTGGGATCAGTGGCAGACCCTCACCTTTTGCATGATAATCTTCTCCAAGACTTTGCAATTGTGATTGAACTAGCCTTGAAATGTACTGCATTTGATAGATTCAAACGCCCATCCATGAAGGTAAGTGTCAAGTTTATTTTGTTAATTTAAGAGATTTAATGATTCGAATAATTTTTTGAGTTCACATTTTCTGGACAGGTCCCCTGACGATTTCTCCTGTTTTCCAGGATGTTGTAGAAATACTGGACCCTTTACGGAAGAACAGGTCTGCTTCTCAAAAAGAAAACAACTTGTACATTACCTAGGTCATTGCAAGGACTCTGTCACCATCGAGTCAAAGCTCTACAAGTCAGGCAACATTTACATCACCAGATGTCACCTTCAGCCTGACTTGCGCTGACATTCACTAGAAGTACTTCTATGCAGTAGCTAATTTTGATTTCAATATTGTTTTTATCCCTTTCCTTCCTGCTATCCAATACTGATTTGTAGAGTTAGTGTCCCAATAAATTGTGGGAATTCCGTTACAATTCAAGGTCTCAAATCTCTCATTGAGTTGCATCTGTGCGTTCATCGGTTATAAAAAGCAATCAAACAATATTTTAATTTTATGTTTTCTCACAAATTTGAGAAGAGTTTGCCAATGGCTAGTAATCCTGCCATGGCATGTGCTTAGAATATTCTTGTATCTCCATTTATTGAAGAGAAAAAGGTCACCTTCTCCTTGGAAAACATCACAAGGTTTACATACGTACTCATATATTAATTTGTTTTAACAAATTAATTAGGTATTACTATTCAATATATTCATAGTAGCACAATCTTTTAGTGAGCGGCCTTAAATATGATGGAAAATCAGTGAAAATGTTTAGAGCTTCAAAATTGTACAATGTAGATTTTTTTACCATTATCCCTAATAGTTACAACATCCAAATCAATTATAACGTCTACCCGAGGGGTGACACTTTGGCTGTCCTATTTGGACACTTTTGACTGCCCTATTTGAAGAAGTGAGTCTGACCAAAACAGCAGAATTGCTGATCAAGATTAATAGTAGAAGATTCAACCCAAAGAAAGAAATGACAATATTAAAAGCTTAGTTTGGCAGCCCTCGTGTCAAGTGGATGTTTGTGCAAACTACATCCTAGTTATTGCTCAATGGACCCATAAACTGTATGGTTTTGTGGATGGTATTTAAATCTTTACTTCATTCACATGGAAAAAAAATCACGAAATTAACGAGTGCCTATCTACTAGCTCTCTAAGTAGGGCAGCTGTGGATCTCATGCAACCTCACCAAGCAACACATGATATTATGCGTAAGTTCAAATTTCATTTACCACAATTTGGTCATCCATGGATATTAACGAATTTTTAACTCTTTCTTTCTAAATTGGAGGTGATTGTCAAACTGATTTTTATTGTCTTGTTTCTTGTCAAACTCAACATGCTCATTGTGTTGCCTCGAGTTATTTTTTAATATTTTTATGTACATCAATTTACTTAACTCTAGGACTTGTTATGAACTGCAAGAAATATTAAAGCTTTTTTAATTTAAATCTTCCTAATCTAAATCCTTTTAAAATTTGGTCGTGTTCAACCCCAAAAAGAATGATTAAGGATGCTCATTGATAACAAATTGGAGTGCCACTAGATTAAAGATTATTTACTTTGATTCGTATTCTATTTCAAGAATAAATGACTGCATCAGTTGCTTATGATATGTTACAGTTCACATGCATAAAAAAAAAACATTTACTATCCAAGTAAACTAACCTCAAAATTAAACTATTTCACTTTATGAATGCACGATGTAATTGAATAGCTTGGTTCAAGTATAAAGGAAATATTTGTTTGTTAAAAGCCAACTCGTAAGAATTAAGAGTTGTCAATGGGAACTACTCTCTCCTCGTGCTCTTATACGCTTCATCTATAGAATGATATAATAAAGTAAATTTTTAGTTAACGTGAAAGGCCATCTCAGTGATTAAGTCATCATCTAATTGCCAAGAACCTATGTTGTTTATAAGTTTAGAGGTATTTTTTTTCCGTTCATACTTGGATTAACATTAAACATTGCCTATATGAAAGATTTATCCAACATTGAATCTATTGTTTTCTTCTGATTATAAAAATTTTGTTCTTCTGATTATAAAAATTCCGCCAAGGTGTGAGTAATACAATTTGCGAAAGTGGCTGGACATTCGATCTCACTTACCTTGTTGAATATTATTAGACACAAATAATATCATTTCTACATATGAAAAAATATATATCAAATCAACAAATGCAATATATACAATAAAAGAAAGGGAAGGGTGTGTCTAGGGTCTCATGCTTCCAACCTAAACCTTAAAAATTATTTGACCTTGCTAAAATATATACAATAGTGTAAAACCTAAGTAGATATATATGAATTACAAATAGATATTTAATTTTTAGGTTATTAAAACATTTAACTATTTTAAATAATACACAATAATGTAAAAAATAAGGAGATATGCATGAATTAGAAAGAGGAAGGTCATGGCTTACCACTCCCCTTGTGGGGTTTTATTGAAAAGTTTTGTCAAAACCTTGGCACATTTTGTGTGTTTTGAGCTGAACAAGTTTTATTCTTGTTGACTTCAGGGAAAGGGTCTTTGTGGAAGTTGACCTTTCATAGGGCCTTAAAGAAGCCCTAGATAACCAAGTCAAGCCCTGTGGTTTACCTAGACAGTTGTGTATATCCCTTGTGCACAATATTAGGCATTTCTATGGCTATAGATGCTTCAAATCTCATGGTGAAACCCTCCCTTAAGTATGGTTTAAAGCTCTCAAAGGGACACAATAGTTGACAAACCGCTGCCCACAAAAATCCATTGAAAAAAATAGGAATAATAGAGTTGCAAATGAAAACCCTTGCCTAACTATTGTGTTTGTTGCTCCCCCATTCTCTCTATCTCAATTGAACATGTAATTGCCAGTGTTAAGCACTCCACAAGCTATTGATGTTATCAGTAGCTTGCACGATACTTTTTTGCATCACAACCTTTAGTGGAGGTGATGGTTTCCACATTGGCCTTGAGGCCACAAGACACTCCCCTCTCATCTTGATAGCACTTTTCTTGTTGAATACATTGCCCTTCCCTAGAAGTGGAGGAAGGAAAATATGTGTAGGAAAAATGATGGTGGATGAAGTTTGGTGATTTTTTTAATTAAAACTCTATAACAATTTTTGCACAATAGCTATACAATGTTTGATGGTCTAGATGGTGAGATTATTAACCTCGATCAATATTCATGAATATATTATCATTGAATGTTCAAGGATTGACTAACCCAACTTGTAAACACATGGTAAAGGCCAAAGGTTTGCAAAGATGCATGTATTATGCCTTCAAAAGTTAAGATTAACAATTTTGGTTTATATATGGCAGTAAAGACTATGTGGTCTAATTTTATTTGTCACGTCTTTTTGTGAAGTCGATCGTGATGGTCCCATCATGTTGATGTCATTTTTGTATGCCCCCTTTGTGACGAACTAGGGTGTGAACTTGACCAACCAAATTGTGGTGGTGTTGTCACTTTCATACTACTATTTTACACCCTCTTTGTGATGAATTGGGGTGTGGACCCAACCAACCAAGGCATTTGGACAATTTTTAATTTTAATGGGTGACCTTGTCAACCTATATGCCTCCAACAATGTTGTGGAGCAAGTGACCCTATAATGGTGGTTGGCATAGGAGTTTCTTGTTGCCAGTTGGGTTTTTTGTGGCAATTTTTAAATATGGTGGAATAGATGGAGGACAAACAAGCTCATCCTCCTTATGTGGCATTGTGATGGCAAAGGGGAGACTTGGTTTTGAATGTCGAATAATTTAGGGCTTTTTTACCCAAGTTATCTAGGAATACTTTTGTGCCCTTTGCTTAGTTCACTTATGAAGAAACCAAGAAACCACAAATCATGTAGTTTGTTTATGCTCTTCCAGGATCAAGTTTGCAAAAACCGTTCAACAAAAACCCCTAATTTTGAATTCTTAAGCTACTTAAAACATGAAATGAACTCCAAACACATTTGTTTTTACAAAATTACATTGCAAATATATTTCCTTCCTTTGTAATCCCCTCGTATAGAGTTTTTCTTAGAATAGGAGTACAAGTGAAGGAGAGGGCTTAATTTGTAGAAATCTAAGATAACCCTATAAAATTCCTAATTGGCCAAGAAAAAGGCAATTGATCCTATTGGCCCTCTTCTCCATTTTTATTGGTTGGCTTATATAAGCCATCTTATACTAAATTCTATGATAAATTGTAAATAGGAAAATTGACCTAATATGCTAACTTAGGCTAAATAACACTATCCCAAGTAAATCAAACTATGTTAAGGTGTTATATGCACCAATGCCACTCTTATGTGCAACTTAGGAGGTTTTTACAAAAAATGTTGAAACCTCATAAAATGGGTTCACACAACAAGGCTTGATTAGGTACATCAAATTTCACTCCTCTATAGTTTAATTACATTATTTTCCTCATTCTGAAATTTATAGTGTTTTACTAAATCTCCCTTTCAAGCAAATTTGTAGTAGTAAAATGTTTTTTTCATGTCAAAAGGCAAAATGAATAGTATTTTAAACTAGTGGGTGCATCCATTTAATATAATATTGACCCATACAATAAAAGGGAGGTAAAGTTGAATTATGGGTCCAATAAATAAAAGGCCCATCTTTTAAATAAGAAATGAGGCATTTTAATAAAAATACTTAGATAGATCAAATCATTTCAGAACAATAAATGTAAATGAGCAGATATATTATAATAATAAGAGCAAAGTAAGCATATCCACACCAATAATTGACAACAAAGCGGAATATTTGATGAATAGAATTGAGCCACTTTGAAGGGGCAACTTCCACAACCATAAAATAATAATAGAATTTGTAATGTGATCATCAAATATTAACCACTACCTCATATATAAACCTTAGATTATGGTTACTCCATAGGCCGACCTTACTGACAAAATAATAGCATAGAGAAATGTGACAATATAAGATAAAATGTTATGTAGGCCACAAGTTGGCCACACATATCCTTAGACATGTTATAGGTTAAGAGCATAACATGCCCCTCCCTTTCAAAACAACATTGCCTACAATGTTGAACAACTTTGGATGCTACTCTAGGAATACTTTCTCCTCCCATGTTGCATCCTCGTTGGTTAGATTCTTTCATTTGATCAAATACCCCTTAATCTCTCTTGTGCATAGTGTTTTAGTGTGTGTTTGAAGGATCTCCTCCACTTCTCGAATGATTTTCCTTCTTCATCCAGTTTTGGTAACTCCTTCTGGGCAAAAACTATTTGTCCAATTACCTTCTTCAAGTAAGAAACATGAAATATAGGATGTATGAAAGTAGATTGGGGTAGCTCCAACTTGTATGTGACATTGCTAATTTTCTATAAAATTTGATAAGGGCCATAATACTTAGTAGAAAGTTTTTAATTGCTTCATGGACATTTGCTTATATGGTTGTAGGTGTACAAAGACCTAATCAGCCACTTCAAAATGCCTCTAACTATGGTTTTGATTTATTCAATTATGTGCCATTGTTGAATTCTCTCTTAGACTAATTAGTACCTCTTACTAATGTTGAATGTGTTCTTAAACAACTTGAATCTTTGGTTATACCTTCAAGGATGAAGTGATGGATCGACGCTAGTATTCGTACAATGCCACAAATGGAGACATTTTGGAAGAGGTATGGAAGGAAGTTTTATACCACCATTCTATTAGTGGTAACCAATGAACCTGTCTTTCTTATTTATCTTATGCAAAACAACAAAGATAACCCTCTAAGCATTTGTTGACCACCTTTGTGCATCAGATTGAGGATGATAGGACAAGCTATGAGCCAAATGAGTACCCAAATATGAGAATAAAACCATCCAAAAATTAATGGTATAGATAGGATCATGATTACTTACTATGATGTTAAGGGTCAGATGTAACTTTTGAACCGCATCCAGAAAAGTAGTAGTCATTGTACTAGCTACAATTGGTTGTGACAAGGCACAAAAATAGGTATATTTTGTGATCTTTTCCCTCTTACCATGATAACATTTTTACCTTTTGACCTCAACAACTTTGTTATGAAATTTGTGGATACCTCCTCCCACCTTTGTCTAGGAATCAACAAGAGTTGTAAAAGATTTAGGGTATTAATTGTCTCACCCTTGTTTTGCTGACACACCATGCATTCAACCACAATTTTTTGGATATCCTCGAGTCTTTACCAAAAAAATCCTACATGATTCTATGATAAGTTTTCAAAAATCTTGAATGCCCCCTATTAGAGATGTGTGAAGCTCTTTAAGGATCTTGTGCTCAAGGGCAAAAATCTTGCATATGTGCAACTTATCTTTATACCATAAGGCATTCCCTTTCCACTCAAATTTGTCTAAGGCGTTAGAATCTCACTAGAGTTTTTGAAATAAAACCCATGTATCTTTGTCATTCTCTCATTTTGATATTGCCTCAATAACCCAAACTCCCTACCAAATTAACATTGCACATAACAATGCCTCCATGGATTCATCCCTCTTAGATAAAGCATCTACTACTACATTCTCTTTTCCTTTCTTATATATGATTTCAAAGTCATATCCAAACATTTTAGTCACTCATTTTTGTTGTTCTGATGATAACCATTGTTCCAAAAAATATTTTAGACTATCATGATCAGTGTTTACCTTAAGGTGTCTACACATTATATAAAGTCTCCATTGTTTGACTACATGAAGAATAGCCATCATCTTTTTCTCATAGATTGTTTTAAGTAGATACTTACCCTTCAGTTGATGACTCTCAAATGCAATGGATCTCCCTTCTTGCATGAGTATTTCCCCCATTCTATATCCCAATGCATCACATTCAACAATGAAAGTCTTTGAAAATTTTGGGGTAACCAAAACCAGAGTGGTGCACATGGCCTCTTTCATCTTTTCAAAGGCTTTGGTGGTGGTTTCATTCCAGTGGAAGGAGTCTTTCTTGAACAAAGTTGTGAGTGGTGCTGTTATGCTACCATAACTTTTCACAAATAGAGGATAATAACCTGTGAGATCCAAAAACCCTCAGAAGTTTTTGAGGGTTTTTGGCATTTTCCATTCTATCATGGCTTTCACCTTGTGAGGTTCTACTTTGAGTCTTTCATGTGAAACAAAGTGACCTGTGTACTCCACCTCTTGTAATCCAAAAGCACACTTAGAAGGCTTTACATAAAGCTAATGTTGTTCAAGAATTATTAGTACCTGATTTCCATGATGAAGTGTTATTCCTATGTGTTACTATATATTAGGATGTCATCAAAAAATATCAAGACAAAATTTTCACAAAAAGGGCCTAAAAATTAGTGTTCATCAAAATCTAAAATGTAGAAGGTGCATGATTTTGTGAGACCAAAAGGCATTACCAAAAACTCATAATGGCCTTTATGAGTTTTAAAATTTGTCTTATGGATATCCTCGTCTCTGATTAGAATTTGGTGGTAGGCCAACGAGAGAGGAGCCAACAGAAAAAGACAAGTTTTGTAAAGTAGACAACACCATGTATAATTCATCTAACAAATCATCAATTATTAAGATAAAGAATGTATCTTTGATGGTATACTTTTTGAGTTCTTTGTAATCCAGACACATCCTCCCAGTATCATCCTTCTTGTGCACCATGACCATAGGGGATGAATATGTAGTTTAGCTATCTAACAATACCTACCTCCAACATCTCTTATACTATATTTTCAATCTCACTCTTCTAGACATATGGGTACTTGTATGGTCTAATGCTTGGTGGTTGACTACTTGGAAGCAATCAAATGAAATGTTATTGTTCTCTTGTTGGCATTAGTCCTTTTGGCATTGCTCCAAAAGCATCTTAGTGGTCATCAACAATCTTTTGTAGATTAGGATGTGTATCCATCTTTCTGAATTGTACATATAATGAAAACAATCATGATAAAAACCTGTTTGCCCCTTTTTTTAGAATCCTCTGCATCTAATGAGAACTAATCAATTGTGAAGATTTTTATCGTAGTCCACGTAGATCAAATGTCTTTACCTTCATAATGAAAGCACATGAACGACTCTTGAAAATCCATCTATATCGTGCCAAAGGTTGTGAGCCATTAGACTCCCAAAATAATGTGCCCCACTATGGGAATAACAAACATAGGAGAATTTATCTTATAATCTCCCATAACAAATTTGATACTATGAAATTTCTCTAAACAATTGATGGTGCTACCATCTACAATCATGACCTAAAATTTTGGAGCTAGGTAAGCAAAATAGTTTAAACGTCTTGTCAACTTATTATTGATGAAGTTATGTGTACTCTTTGAGTTAATCAACATTGTCACCTTTTATTTCTTGATGATATCCACAACCTTGAGGGTCTGTGGAGTGTTAATACCAAAAAGTGCATGGCATGAGATGGTTGGAATCTTCAGATTCCTCCTCTGTCTCCTCCTCGCCTTCACCTAATACTCCATTTTATTCATCTTCATTGGCCCCTTTATTGTAGAAATTTTTTTTCTCAACACATTTATATCATTTTCTATATTTGCTATTGGAGTTGAAACACAACTTTTTTTCTCGTTTCTCTTTAATTTGCTAAGAATTCAATTTGGTAGGCTGAGGGAATGATTGTGCGGGAACATTGTGTTTTTGTCAATAGTGAAAGCCCATCATTTGCCTAGATCTCTTTCCTCTACCCTACATGTGAAGATCCTTGGACTTTGATATTAAACTTGGATTAAACATGCAAACATCAATTTACATGCTCTCCTTGAGCCCATCCAAGAATAGGTCATTCAAGTTGTATCCTATGATGTCATCCACCTATAAAAACAGGTTCTAGAATTATTGAATATAATTATTTATATAGACCATTTGTCTAAATATTTTTAAATTGTTGAATTAGTGTTTTGTGACACTATTATGGTAGTGTAGTTGTAGTTCATCAATAAACATTGGCCAGGTAATAGTAAGGCCCTTCTTTTTTTTTTGAGCACATAACCATCTATATCGAATGAACTACTCTGGTTCCAATTTCAAAGATGCCATGACCACCTTTTGTGCACATAGTGTTTGATTTCGATCAAACAAATTTTCCATTTGATTGATCCAAGTGGCCAGATCCTTACCATCAAACTTATGCACTTCTATTTTTTGTAGCATCATTCTCAAATCAGTATTTAAGCTTTGATTGTTTTGGTTGGGAGAACTTGAGTGGCCATATGAAGATTTATTGGATGGTGGTGTGGTATGTATAGTAGTCAAGGATGAAGAGATATTTTCAACTAATGCGGTGAGACTTTCTAGCAGTCCTTTCATTGAGTGCACTTCATCTTTGAGCCCGTTCAAATCTTCTTTTTTAGTCATGCCTTACACATCAGTGTAGAGTTGGTTAACCATATCAAAAATCCCCAAGTCAAAAGTTTTGGACTCCATTTCTTCCTTGTTTGTAATTTTTCCTGGAGTGGCTAACCCTTTTTTGCGACCTTGGGTGTTTGGACTTGCCATGCATGAACTCAAGGGCCTAGGGTTTGGGAATTTGGTGTTCAGGTATAGATCTTAAGGTTATAAGGTCGAAAAAAGTGTACTAGATGCTTAAGCAATTATGATCATCTCACTTAGATGAATCCAATGATTGTTAATTTGTACTATGTACAAAAAAATCCTAGATTAACCACTTATCGATGCACCACAAGTAACAAACAACCAATGATTTATTATGGCTAAGCTCCAAAAACAGCAAGGGGGTCTTCCTATATACTCAAAGGCATGTGAAGGCACAAGTCCATATACAATGCTATCTAATGGCTTGTGTATTGAGGCATAACCCCTTACTCTATGAAATCAAGTAAAACTAATAAAGGGTTAGCCCAAAACAACAACTTTTTGTTATTTTTTAAAATGTTGAAACATAATTTATAACTTAAAAGGAAAAGATGAAAAAAAATGGGCAAATTTGGAAAACAAACTTAGTGCCTCAGAAAGAGTTCTAATATCACTTGTAATGAAATTACTTAGATCAAATCACTTCACAACGGTTAATATAAATGAGCATATCAACAATAATAAGATCGGAGTAATTAGATCCACATTAATAATTGACAACATAGCATAATACTTGATAAATAGATATGAGCCACTTCGAGTGGGAAACCTATACAACCATCCAAGGAGAATGAATTTATAATATGACCCTCAAGTACTAACCATTACCTCCTATATATACCCTACATAGGTTGCGGTTACTCCATAGCCCGACCCTACAAGCAAAATGATAACATAGAGAAATGTGACAAGATAAGATAAAAGGTTATGTAGGCCACAGGTCAGCCACACATATCCATAGGCATGCTATAGGTTAAGGTCATAGCAGACATTATTCCTACAATAATAAAAAATGGGGTTTAAAAGCTTTCAGTTTTTAATATTTTAAATCTCATGGAAGGATTTGCAACAAAGGTATGTTATTTTGGATGAGTATGGAGATAGTAGTCAATCAAAGGGAATTAAATGCACTCTCATGAGTTATGAAAGTAATCTAGATGTAGTTTTTGAATGAAATGGGAACTAAAATCAATGCATATGGTTTCACATTCAAAGCCCCCATTCTATTCTATTTTGTAATAAATAGATAGTATCTCTATTTCTAGGGTTATTCACTTCTAGGTTGGATCTTGGATCATTTATATCCTTTGTATTTGCAAATATTTTATCTATAGAATTTTTTCAGTTGCCTATGATAGCCATGGCATTTTCATTTTATTAAATGTTAGTTTATTTCAAATGTTTTGTGCCACTGTGTATGTTGGAAGCACATAATAAATATTTTGTGACTATTATTGTGCCCTTAGCCTGAGTTTGTGTGGATGTTTAATATGATTGCAGCATTAAAATTATTAAATATTATATATAGTTCTAAATTGATCATTATCAACTTTATTTAATTTGTGCTTTTATTCCTTTCAATGGGCATTAGATTATACTATTATGGTGCATTGCCTTCTTTTTTGCATTTGTTGTATTTAGTTCCTTTCTTCCTTTTCCACCCCAACAAGTTTTAGTTTAGTGCTAGAATAGAATGAAGTTGACCTACTTCAAAGGTTACCTTGGCACAAAACTACCAAGGCTTCCCATTGTGATGCTCCAACTATGGGTGTAACAATGTCAGACATTTAAGAGCATCAACAATACACATACAATGAAAGCTCATGGAGGAGTGCTTAGGACTACCCCCAAGGACAACTTCCTTCACCCCTACTAATGCTCGAAGATATGTAATTGCTCTCAGTAAGGGGTTTAGTGAAGATGTTTCCACTTAAAACTTTGAGAGACCATTAAATTGATTACCTCTTGTATCTAATTCTAAAATGATTAATATTAACTCAATATTTGTTTTGTGATTTCATTCCTTTGAATGGCCATTAGATCAAACTATTTTGGCGCATTGCCTTATTTTTTACATTTAGTGTATTTATTTCATTTCTTCTTTTTTCACCCCACCAAGTTTTAGTTTAGCACTAGAGTAGAAGGAAGTTGACCTACTATGAATGTTACCTTGGCATAAAACTACCAAGGCTTCCCATTTTGATGCTCCAACTTTGGGTGAAACAAAGTCAGGCATTATGGAGCATCAACATACCCGTGTACAATAAAAGTTCATGGATCAGGAGGGCGTAGGACTACCCCAAAGTACAATCCTTCGCTTGTAGTATTGCTCAAAGATGAATATACTTACTCTTAGTAAGGGGTTTAGTGAATATGTTTCCCAACTACAACTCTATGTGACCATACAAGAGATCAATGGTGTGCTCATGAAGCAATTGTCGAATGTAATGCGTTTGGACTTCTATGTGTTTAGTGTGTTGATGTTCCATTGAATTTATACATATGTGGTTGGTACTCTATTTGTCACACCAAATGATAGTAGGTACTTTGTTTGTCAAATTCTAACAATATTAGTTGGATCCATATAGAATTTGTGATGACATTAACACCTCCTCTAGTCTACTTCCATGGATGAAAGGTTTGCTACATGATGCTTCTTGTTAGACCAAACAATAGGACCCAAGCCAAGATGAAAAACATAGCCTGAAGTTGACTTAACATCTTCAATATCACTATCCTACTAAATATGTAGAAGCACCTATAGAATAATGAATGCCCCTCACATAGTAGAGAATATTATAAGTAGCTTTCCAGTGAAGTTCATGTGGTCATTTTTATAGCATAAATTGGCACCCTTGGAAGGAGTTCTTCATGCTCGCTCCAATTTAGTTACACTTTGGGACAACCCTAGGCTATGGGTCACCTATGGTGGGGTTGAACCACTGGAGAAGGTCGGCTTCCTCTTGATGGATCACCTAAACTAATGCTACTATTGAGAAAAGGGTTAGAAAGGAGATAAAGGGATCCTAAGAAGGCTAAAGGTGATGCACCAAATAAAATGTGAAACTCTCATAAGCTTGAACCCATACTAGATCTGTAGAAGATAATGCTAGCTCACATAATCTCTAAATCTAGTTGATTGCATAAGTATTTCATATAAGAGGTTCAGGAAGCAATGCATGAAAATAAAGAGGAGTTCTAAGAATCATTGAAAGCTTACATTGATGGTAAAAAGAACACTAATTCAAACCTGCAAACAGCATTGAAAACTCCCTAAACAAGGTCAGAAAGAAGGATGATGGACAAAGAAGACTCTCCTTCACTATGCCATCATGCACAACTCACCCAACACAGATCCAAGGCAAGAGATAGGTAAAGATAGTCCTTTATTGCATCAAGAGGTATTACTTACAAATTCTTGATAGGGTTTAGCCTAATCAAGATGAGCATATTTTGAAATATCTGAAAGAGTATCCCTATCTCCCAAAAAGATAAAATTTCTAAAAATATGAAAACCCTTACAAAGGAGAAAAGAATGGGATATATAGAAGAGAGAGAGAAAAGAGGGAGTACGCATCAGTCAATGAGTTGTCACCTTCCAACGCATGCTCCACCATAATTTTTTGGTCCAATAGGACTAGTCCATCATCAACAAGTTATCCTACATTAGCTCCGGTAGTCTTCAAGTTCTTCTCATTGGCTAAGAGATCCACTAGAAGACAAGGGTGAACTTTGCGTGATAATTCATGACTAATTCTATTTGAGAAAAGATATTTAATATCTAAACAACATTGAATACTCCAACTACTTCTCCAATCCCTCAATCTGCTCCTTGAACTTTTTCACACTTTCCACTTGGCTTCATTATGAGGACAAGGTCTTCATACCTTGAACCCAATGGAGTCATGCCATGTCTGCTTTAAATGGCTGATCTGACTATCACATTTATGCCTTCGCATGTTTATTACTATAAACCCTGAACATTGATCCATTATAGATGAAATCCAATCCAAAATATTGGTTTTCATATAGTCACTATCTCCACCTAGATGCATTTATATCGTTTAAACAACTAGTAGCTTGCTTTTATTTATGTTAGGTCCAAATGGACCTATTTTACCTTTGTGCATCATGGAAACCAAGGTCTCATTACACATATGGATCCTTTTTAAAGGGCAATGAACATAACCATGAAATAATCCATTCTCTTTAGAAAATGGGGTCGATAGGTTGTAAACCCTCAAACCAAGAGCTTGACTGAGCTTTATGGCAACCTCAAATTCAAAATATTTGTCTTGGTCCCACTTGGATCATATCTGGAACTTGGTTCCTCTGCATTTACCTATCTAAGTCAAAAGAATTTCCTTTTTTGACCTCGATCAAAAGTCCTATGCATTCCCTTTGTTTATTGGTTGTCAAAAACTAACTCGGGCCCATTGACCTTTTGACTCTATTTGCACTGTTGATCTCAAATTGCATGATCAAATGCAGTTCATCAATTTTCTTGGTAGCTTATTGTGGTCATGACACTTGGAATCTCTACATTTGTTCCTCAGATATGCTAATCTTTTTGATCCCCACTCATCGTTAGATTTTTCTGCATGATCAAACGCGCTCTGTCAGATCTACCTAAACCTATTGACCTGTCAATCACCACTCATCATTAGATATTTTATACCATCAAACTTGAGTCATTAGATCTTGGATTATTTGAATCTAAACAACTCTTTTACAGGACTTAACTTTGATGTCCATGTGCATGTCATTGACATCCATGCGACCATCATTGACGTTTGTGCGACCATCACACCTTGAACCCCAAATGTTTTTTTATTAAGGCTTGAATTTGACACTCGTGCAAACATCTCATTCTGCTTGTTAAACTTTGGAGGTTTATAACTTGAGATAGCAAGCTCATCAAGTCACAAAAATTACAGAGAATGATCTTGGCATTAAGGGTATTGATCACATGTAATCTTCTGGCCTCATGAGGCTTTCTGAGCCTACTTATAGAATGTACAAGTGAACTGACCAGTCCATTTCTTCATGACATCCTAGTGACAGTCTGGTCCTTCAAATCTTGTTTTCAAACCTTTGCTTGAATCTCTAAAGCTTGAATGAGTTCCTAGGGCATGTGCAAGCTTGTTCATGACCTTGAATTTCTTAGATGCCATGAAACCTAATCATATCCTTCTCTTTGCTCTACAGACTTGTCCTTCAAGGATCAAACAGATTACACTTTAAGCAAGCTTAAAGTGTTTCAAAAGCTTTACAATCTGCATGATGATCTTCTGTTTCACATTGGGTCCATTTTTCCAACAGGAACTCTACTCAGCTGATCCAGGCAGAAGCCTTGTATGTGGGCCAAAATTGGCCAACAATTATTGCATTAAAAAAGAGAACAACCCAATGGTAAAGGAGATATTAGAGCAGTTGTGAGTCAAGTAAGGCTGCCAACTAGATTTTGATATAAAGTAGCATCAACCAAGTGTGTAGATCACTTGTTTGTGAGCTTGTTTATAGAAAAAATGACATATGTGTAGTTATACAATCAGTCATGTGAAATATGTCTAAGAGATCTAATGTATACTTGGGTTGTGAAAGAAAGATCCCTGAGTTGGGGAACGAGGCTTCTAAACCAAGGAAGTATTGCAAAAGGCCCAAGCCCTGCATCTAGAACTATTATCGTATGGAAGATTTCACAACCTGAAGAAGTGAAGATGAGATACATGTGCAAACAACATCATCCACATAAAAAACAACCAAGATAATCTCATAATGATGCCATTAAATGTAGACAATGGGATTGGAATGATAATGAGAGAACCCCAATAAGAGAACCAAAGAGTCCATCTTCTTATACCAAGCTTGATGGGCATGATTAAGGCCATAATGGGATCTCTTCTATTGACATACATGTGAGGAGTCCTATATAAATCTAATATGTTGCTCCATATAGATCTCCATACAAATGGCATCGTCAAGAAAAATTCTCTACACATCCATTTGATGCATTTTCCATCTATGAGATGCAATAATGAAAAGTATAAGGTGGATGGAGTTCATTTTAGCAATTGGGAAAAGGATCTCAAAATAATCATTGCATTCCACTTAGGAAAAGCCTTTTGGACCAGTCTTGCCCTATGTTTTTCTACACTATCATATGCTACAAATTTGGTTTGATAAATACATCTACAACAAAATAATATTTTTCTTTCAAAAGAGGGACTAAATCCCAAGTGTTGTTCTTCATAAGAGAACTACATTCTTCTTTTGTGTTTGTGTCCCACTCTAAAGTACCACTGGCTTCACTAAAGGACTGGGAATCTAATGTTGTGGACATGTGTGCATGAGGGAGTTACCTATTATCTACTTGAGTATGTTGAGTATCGACAAGATCACAACAAAGAGAACTTGTCACTTGTTGTGTCTTCCAAACCCATTAAATAAGAGGTCAAGGTGCAAGAGCAGGTGGTGAAGGAGGATCCTCATGAACATGAGGTGTATTTTCCTCAAAATTATTACCAGTAGTAGAATCCATATAAATAATGAAATAAGAAGATGATGTCATGTGGAGGCCACTCAGTAAATATAACACTTATACAAATGATCAATTGGTGTGCATTTGGATGCAATATTTGATAGCCTTTGACATCATCAGAATATCCCAAAAAAATATGTAAGGCTTGCTTTGACGTTGTAGAGCTTTACATTTGTTCTTAGAAATGTGTACCCATGTATCATGTTGAAAGTATCTGAGGCATTCAACTGAAGGTTTAATGTCATTTCATGGTTATTCAAGTGCCATGCCCTTGATAGTTGTGTTGAGTGCAGTTTTGAATCTGATTCAGACAATTTATAGATTTAGCCCAAAATGAAGGAGAAAGACCTAAAAAATGAATCATTGAATCAGCCATTTATTTGAGCATATGATTTTTATGTTCAACAATGCCATTATGTTGTAAACTATAAGGAACTATATGCTATATTGGATCACATGTCTGGCATAAAATTACTCAAATCAAGGATTCAAGTATTCTATATCATTTTCTATCCACAAACACTTGATGTACTTTCTAGATTGTTGTTCGACAAGGGCCTTGAAGTAAACAAAAGTGAAAAAAACCTGAATTTTGTACTTCAAGAAATATACCCAAGCACGTCTAGAAAATTCATCAATTAAAGTGAGCAAAGAATGAGCCCGATCAAAGGATAATGATGGAAAGTGCTAAAAATTATCACTCTATAGAATTTGAATAAAATATGAAGCTCTCTAGGATTTACCTTTCACATTGATGTCATCAAAATGTTTTCAAAGGACACACCATATATAGAGACCATAAAAAAATTGGAAGGTAAGCCAATGACCATATTATGCAAAGTTAGTTTTTGAAGAGACTGGTAGGTCAAGTGGACAAACCGCTCATGCCACAACATAATATATTTGTTTGTGTGAGTAAGTTATATGTTAGAAGGGGAATAAAGCACAAAATTAGAGAAAGAATACAAGTGTCCATGGTGATATATATTTCCAAAACAATGATCTAAGAAAGATAATCTTGGCCCTGAATAATGGATGAATTAGGAGTTAATTCAACTATCTTGCCTCCCTAGGCAATTTGGTAAACTAAAAGAAGGTTTTGTTGGCCATTTTTGGCCCACATACTAAAATTTTGACTAATCATAAAAGCTACGGACTCCATCAGAAGAACATATGGACCTTCGAAAAATCAAGTGCAAAATCTTTTATTCAACAAAGTCTTTACTGGTTCTTTCTTTCAGATTTTGCATAGACTAAGTGTTCTTTTCTTTCGGGACTCTTTTTGGCTACATGTTAAATTTCTTCAGACAATTTGTCTGAGATAAATTTTTCCAAAGAGATAATTCTTTCGGACAAAATGTCCAAAGCAAAACGAAAAGACCTTTTCCTTCGAGAAAATTGTCCGAGATAATTTTCCCAAAGGGTAACTCTTCAATAAAAGGGTCCTTTGCAAAATTCCCGAAGGTATTCTTTTTGCGAGAAAAGGAATTTTCCAGAAATCTCAAAGGGTCCTTTGCCAAATTTCCAAAGGTATTTTTCTAAAGGCAAAGATCATTTTCAAATGCCAAAGGACCATTTCAATTTTTTCGAAGGGTCACTTTCCCTTCAGAAAAGTTCATTTTTAAATGTTGAAGGATCATTTTAGAATTTCTGAAGGGCTCTTTCCCTTCGAGAAAGTTCATTTCAAGAAACCTGAAGGACTCTTTCCCTTCGGGAAAGTTCATTGTCAAAAATCCAATGAGTATCTTCCCTTCGGAAAGGGACCATTTCTCAAGCCTGAAGGGTACCTTGCCAAAAGCCTGAAGAGCATTTTTATAAAGTTCAAAGACATGAATTCCTTCAAACAAATTGTCCACAAGAAAGTGATAAATAAAAAGTCTACGAAAATTACCCAAAAAGAAATCTCTGAAGGAAATAACTCAAGGAATTGACTTGCATGCAAATGTCAAAATTTGAGCCCCTACAAGTAGCTGTTGGTATTCAAAGGATCAAAGAGTTTATCAATATTGCCGCTAGCTTGACACTTGTCGAGATCTCATGATAAAAGATCAACGGCACGAGTGATAGTCAAAAAGTTAGCAAATCTAGAGGGCTAATCAGTCAGAGATAAATGGCATAAGCCCGTCCAACTGGCAGGAGATTGATGACTCACAAGCATCCATGCCAAGTACATCAATGGTGTAAATCAAGGATTTGAGTCAGTTTCTAACGACCAATCAAAACAAAGGTAAAAAGGGCACGCCAAGTTTTAAATTCAAATATTGACTCATTTATGTCAAGAAAGAACATGCAACTACCTTTGATATGGCCTTGTCAGTTCAAAATGAAGGGACTTGAATGCATGAGGGGCTCGAGGAGATTTACAATGATATTGGATAGTTCATTTCATAGTCAAGGTAGTTGCACGCTTTGAATGCAAGAGATCTCAAGTACAACAACAAAGGTCCCGATCATCGATGATCTCTTCTCTCAATTCTCCTTGCTCCCACTAGCCCTTTTCTTTCTCTGGGCCCTTTTTTCTATATGTATCGGATGCTTTCCATTTTGGAGGGGTTCCTAGTTTTTAGACTTTTTCATCTCTCTAGGAGACAGGACACTCTTGGAGATATTGTAAATTATGCTTAGCTTGATTAGGCTCGACCCTGTCAAGCATTTGTAAGAACTACCTCTTGATGCAATAAAGGATTTTCTTTTCCTATCTCTTGCCTTGGATTTGTGTCTATTGAGTTGCACACTATGGCATTGTGTGAAGGAGAATTTTCCTTGCCCATGGTCCTCCTTTCTAACCTTATTTAGGGATTTTTTTAACACTATTTTCAGGGCTAGTTGAGTGCTCTTTCCGCCATTGATGTGAATTTTTAGTGAGTCTTAGAACTCTTCTTTGTTTGCATTCATTTCTTCCTGAACCTCCTCTATGAAATAGTAATGCAACCAGCTTGATCTTGAGGTTGTGTAAGTCAGTATTGTCCTCTACAGAACTAGTGTGGGTTCAACCTTATGGGAGTTTCCCATTTTATTTTGGTGCATCACCTGGTTAGCTTCCTTAGGAGTCCTTATCCCCTTTATAACCCTTTTTCCCCATGGAACATTAGTTTAGCTTTAGTTTTAGGTGGGCCTTCTCCGGAGGTTCAACCTCACTATAAGATACCCATTGCCTGAGGTTGTCCTAATGCGTGTAGCTAGGAGTGAGAGAGCCTGAGAAACTCTCCCAGAAAGGGTGCAATTTTATGCTACAATAGGTTTGTTGAGAGAAAAGGCACCAAAAATACATTGGTGAAAGTGACATCATGCATGTCAACAAACCATTTCCCTTGAGTAATCAAAGAGGAATAGTCATCCACAAATACCTACTATGTAGTGCAGGAATACAAAGGAACACACATAACACATATATTTCCATGTGATGGGTGGATCTAGAGTCAAGTATCCATTCAAGGTCTCATGGAGTATGAACAGTGGAAGAAAGTACTTGACCTCTCTATAATTATAAGAGCAGAAATATTAGAACACTAATTTTGTGTTGGTTCATCTCATTAACAATAATGATCTTCTTAAAGCATCTAGATTTTGGACGTCTATTTGTTTTACAATAATTACATTTTGACAGTTGTTTTTGGTTGAGAAGTATTTTAAGATAAGATAGAATAAGTTTGTCTACATGGTTGTGCCTTAACGACCTCTATTCATTTGCTTTCGTGGTGCTCTAAGATACTTGGATGATTTTACACAAGTGCATGAGACTTAAGGGTCTTTGAGGAAATGGTGCCCCGTTTGAAGCAATTTGTCTTGTTCACTGAGACATTCAAGCTGTTGGTGACCAATTCCCTGGTGTGGATAATTCCAAGGGATTTATGTCAACGCACTCCCCATTGATCAATGAAAGGGGTAGGGGGCATTATGCATTGCTCAATTAGAGGGCACACTCATCATTACTATGATCCAAGGGGCTCAAGAGCCCTATATATTTATTTGGTCGAGAGATAGATATAAGTGATTGATACGCTCGACCCTACCCATCTATTTGATCTATCTATATCTCCTAGGATGGGATGTTAGTGGGGTGCCATATACCATACCATACCATACCATACCAAATTTTGAAATGTTGACAGTTTGAAATTATCATGCCATGAATATTTGCTCAAGTGGAATGCAAAAAAACATAGAGTAGGGCTCACCCAATCTGGATAAGATCACTATAATCAAATCCACATCATATTTATTGATGGTATAATTTTTCAACTAAAGTCTTAAAGACATGATTTGAGAGACGCCTACCTGAATGTTATAAAAGTCATTGGGATTAAGACCAATAAACTCTAAATCTGGATGATGACCCTAAATAAAATTGGTTTTACCATATAAATTTTCTAATGTATCCCATTGCTCTTTAGTAGTTTTAAAGTGTTCTAGATAAAATAATAACATGGGAGAAACAAGAGAAATTAGGCCAAATTCCTATATGTTGCATCCCTTGGGCTTCTCAATAACATGTATTTATTTGAGTTCAATGCATTATGTGAATATATACAACCCTTTACTCTTTAATAAATTTCTCATTTTTTCTAGGTGTAGTAGTTATATGGAATGAGGAATGTTCTTTTATCATTCAGATTATTTTATTTTGTCACAACGAAAAGAATAGGCACTTGCAGTGAACAAAAAACTACCATGAGTGTGTAAATAAATGTACACAAGAAGGCTCAAAAATAACATTTGAAGGAAGGTATCCCTCCCCATCCCCCAAAATGGTGGCACTTTATAAATTAGTGCATTTACATCAACAATCCCCCACGCTACCCGCTTCTCTCCATCCTCCAACCAAAATTGCTTATAATTGTGTAGTCTATACAAAATTTCCAAATTATACTATATGATGACAAATAGAAAACATAAAAAATGTGGTTTTGTATAAGATGAAGCCAATTGGATAGAAAATATGGAAGTGCTTGAAAAAATATACAATTCAAAAAAAAACATTGAATGTTGACTTTTGGATCAAGAGTCAATCAAATGAAGTTATTGTTGACAAGGGTTGTTCAAGTCGTTTGTTGAAAGGGTGCTATCATTTGTGATAGGTGTGACTTCTTGACGCACTAGACCCACCATTCAGACTTCAAAATAGGACAAAATATGACTCAAATTTCTTAAATTGGTTCCCTAGGTTGAGTTGATTACAAAATAATGCCTAAGATGATGAAAAAGGGAGGGATCACATTAAGGGAAGGTGTCTAGGGTCAGTGATACCAAGTCAATCGATAAAGATGTTGGGTGGGGTTTTTTCTAAGAGATCTTAGCAAATCTCATGGATGGGAGGATAGAACATGGAGGATTTCAGTCAGGAAGCAAGAAGACATTGGGCATAAGTGGCATAATGATAGAGGTCGTAATGAAATAAGTGCGGCATAATTTACACACAAGGCAAAATGCATGCATCGAGTGAGACTATGGAGGGGAGGAGTGGGGAATAGTTGGGGAGGCATATAAATGCACAATTGAGTAGGGTGTCAAAGATCTTGACAACCTCACATGTAGGCTAGGGTCTTGCAAGGCCCCTTGCCCTTGCATTTTTTTTTTTTTTTTTGCAAACATCATAGGGCCCTTGATTTTTTTTTTGCAAATTTCCTGTAACCAAAACAATTGGAAAGAAAATTACAAAAATTTTAAAACCTGCTAGAAGGATCAAAAAAAATCTAAAGCTAAATTATTTTTCTCTTGGATGTGATTTTCCTAAGATTTTTGTTTGAAATTATTAAGGAACCCCCTTGAATATTTGTTTTGTAGGAATTTTATAAAATTTGAGAAAACCTAAAATCAATGATTTTTTTTTAAATTTTATAAAATTATAAATGCCATTAACAATCCTCATAAAAATGCTTCATGGCCTTAAATTTTGGAAAGTACCCACTAGAGCTCTTGAAAAACCCACAAAAAACTCGTAAATCTCCCTATTTTTATTTGTTTTTAAACACTCACAATCCTAAATATGCTTCCCCTAAAATTTTAAACTAGGAATGACCCAAACAAAATTTCAAGGATCCCCAAATCTTATTTTTTGACAAAGTTTTAACAAAAACATCAAATAAAAGGAGGAAAAATGAGTGGAAACCAACTAGGTGCCTCAAAAATTGGTCTTGCTCACTATACAAGCTTGAAATTTCTAAAAAAAATAGATTTGTATAGATTTTCTTAGGTACCATGAAAACACAAGCAGAAAATCACAAACCTTATAACTTCTTTATGCTCTTCCAAGATCAATTTTACAAAAAACATTCAACATAAACCACATGTTTTGAATTCTTAAGATTCTTAAAGAATGAAAAGAGCTCAAAGCAAATAAAAAATGACAAAACAACACTACAAATATATTTATGTCTTCCATAAGCTCCTCACATGGAGTTTTTCTTAGAATGAAATGAGTACAGGTGAGGGAGAGGGCTTAGTATATAGAAATTTAAGGTAGCCCTAGAAAAGTATTGATTGGCCAAGAAAAAGAAAAATGATTCCTATTGACCCACTTACTTCTCCATTATGGTTGGCTGGTTGGTTGGCTTACATAAGCCATTTTTTTCTAATTTCCCTAATAAATTATAAATAGGAAAGTAAACATGATATGCTAACTTAGGATAAATAACATTACCATTAGTAAATTAACTATGTTAAGATGTTATATACACCAAAAACTTAGTCAAATTTGTTGAGACAAGTTCTCAAATGGCTAGACAGGGCCAAGATTTCCAAGTATAATTTATTCTCCTTTGCTCATTGTTTTGACATACTGTTCAATGTGATATCTCATGTAAATGTCTCTAACCACCCATCCATCAAGTTCCACATTGAGTGGTCAACCCCTCCTATAAGAATTTTTCAAATGCTAATTATTTATAAATATATTCATTTCTAATATGATTGGACCCTTATACACAACCACAGGGTTTGGAACCATGTTCCTTGTCCTTTTGATGATAGGAGTTAAATTTATTGGTGGGAAGTTGTCATAGTTCACACCACCACTTTTCTTTGTATATTTGGAAAGAATATTATCATGTATAAAAATAGAGATAATGTGGTAGTGTACAATGGATTCATGAATTAAATATTCCCATTTTAATGAAACTCTTTGATGGAAGTTGTTACGTTTCGTTTTAAAATTAAGATGTTAAATGCTTACTACGCTCGTGGAGCTCAATTACAAGCTCACATACATTGGCTTAAGATTTAATATAAATTTTCAAATAAATTAGTCCAACACCTCATATCTTACCACTCCTTTGTTTGAATCAAGATCCCCAAGAAGAGGGAAGTTGCCTTTGAGAAGTGTATTATATATGTCAAGCTATGATGACCTATAATTACCCTCTTTCTCTCAATAGACTAAGAATTGAATAAGGTCATAACAATAAAGCCTATGTATACTTGGAATGAAATCAAGGACATAGAATAATCATAGGCCTAACAGAGGATTATCTACATTCAAATGTCAAGAGGAAAGGGTTCCAAATTCTCAACCTATGACATGAGGTATAGCTCTCAATGTAGATAAATGGTTATAATAAAGGTAACAAAGGGGTGTATCAAGGATATAATAATGATAGTGCATGCATGTAGCTGATGAACAAGTGTAATCTAGATCCAAGATATCTATAAATACTAAACTATTAAGAAGGTAAGTGGTGCAATGGTTATCCAATAAGCAGTCTATGCAACCTAAAGTGATATGTGGCAAGCCTAAGAAACCCTATAACCATATCAACTTATTTAGAATAAGGAGGAGCATAATAAAGGATAAAAAACACATCTATAATAGAAACTATCATAATAATATCTTATGTGCTACTATATATAAAGAAAAGAGAGTAGGGATAGAGATACTTACCTTCAGGTGGACCCATCGATGCCTCAATCTCCTCCTTTGGCTCAAGTGTTAATTTGCAAGAGATGTTGTAGGTTGAAGACCACAAATGGAAAAAATAAGACCTAAATATCTTTAGTTGGGGACTCCAAAGACTTGGCACCTCCTTGACATGATGACTCTTATTGAGCTTCAAAGACCACAAGCAAGACTAGACCTCCAAGATAAGATTCTAAGCTATAA
Source organism: Torreya grandis (assembly GCA_037957365.1). Lineage (NCBI taxonomy): Eukaryota > Viridiplantae > Streptophyta > Pinopsida > Cupressales > Taxaceae > Torreya > Torreya grandis. The sequence goes on along the minus strand of JARHVA010000453.1, from coordinate 3,596,881 downwards.
TCCCTCAAAATACTATTTAGGAGCAGAAATGTGAGTAAAAATAGAGTAGATGTGTGTGTTATATCATTTAGGAATGAAATATGACCCCTGTATATGGATCCAAACCCTAAAAGGCACTAATGAAACTACGTTGACATAAATGTAGGAAAGGTTAGATAAGATTAAAATAACTTGTATATATAATAAAAATGTAAGTATAAGTTTACATAAAGATATATATACTTTTAGGATGTTTGAGAGTGGTTTTATACCTTTAGGAGCTATAATGCAAATTCTACATTTTGGAGGGTCATACTACATTTCAAACTTTGTCAAATTTTAGGGTTTCAAGATTTCAAGGAGACATCATGGGAGGTATGAAGGTTGCTTGAAAGAACAAATCTCTCGTAAAGTACCACAAGTTGATCCCACCCCATTCGTGGTGCACTCCTTAGGAGGGGCACTCAAGGAGAATTATGTACTGACAAGCCCCTGTAAGAAAAACCATTAGTAAATGATAAAGTGAAAATTATTAGGTGTATACATATTAAAGTTGTGCCTTATAAGCTCATTGATGCTTAAAATTTGGCTTGTGATAAGCTTCTCTCTATTGATGAGCTTCAAGATGAAATTAATAAATTGGATATTTACAAATAACTTAGTGTTGATGGGTTTTCCTGTGAATTATATCATAATTTGTGGGATGTTTTTGGCCTTAACTTGCATAAAACATATCTTGATGCCTTTCAGACCAACTCCTTAGGAAAACTCATCAACAAATAGAATATCAAGTTATTTACCAAAGTTGGGGATCCCTAACTCATCACTAGCTGGATACAAATCACTTTCTTAATGTATCTTATAAGATCATTTCCAAATACCATGATCTCAAAATTAATCATTTTATTCTTCTAATGTTTCATTTTAAACAAATTGAGTTCATTTGAGGCAAAAATTAGGTAATATGATTGAAGTCTAGGAGGGCATGGAATGGGCTCACTCCTCTCATCCAAATGCTAGTTTTATCAATATTTTTATAAAAGTCTTATGATTTCATTGGATGTCTTTCAGTATTGATATGAGAAAATATCTAGGGATTTGTCCCAAGTTTTTTCACTTTATTTAGACCCTTTTCAAGGATGCCTTTGCTTGACTAGCCATTGGTTATCACTAGTCTGAACCATTTGGACTATTTAGATCTATCCAACAAGGTCTCCATCTTATCTTTATGTTTTTGTTGCTGAATGTTTTGAATACTTTATACCTCTTGAAGTGTTGGTTATAGGAATTTATTTACCCATTGTCTTGTTTGTTCAGCTTTATTAATGGGATTTTTGTTGACGCCTCCTTTCTTATTATTCTTGAGGAAGATTTATTTTTTAGAAACACCATGGTTTGCCTTTTGACTATTTTCCTTGCTTTAAGTTTAATCATTTAATAGCGTAAAACTAATTTTTATAGGTAGTCCTTTGGGCAAAAACCTAATTAATATTCTAATTATACTTAGAAATGGGTTTCTCATGGTGAGATGTTTAAGTTCTTGGCAATCCTCTTTGCTTACCAAGCCTCTCCATTAAGCTTTGGAATTATGTTCTTTAGAGAGTGGAGAAGAAACTTACCTACTAGCTCACCAAACCCCTTTCTGTAGACAGTAAATTCTATATTTTCTCTAATGTTCTCTTAGCTACCCATGTTTACTAATCTTCATGTTGGGCTTCTTCTAAAGTTACTTATCTTAGGTTAGAAAATATTATTCATGACTTTATTTGGGAAATATATGAAGGAAAGTAGGATTTTCACAAATTAGCTTGGAACCTATGTTGTCATTCAAGAGTGGTTTGGGGCATGGGTTTAATTGATATCAAAAAAGGGGATTGTGTTATGTGCTAACTGGATCTTTAGAGCTATTTAATTTCAAGAAGCTTGGAAGGTGCTAGTTAGAAATCAATTTTTTTTCAGAAACACTTATGGTCAAATTTCTTGGAAAGATTTTCATTTGACATCATTCCTATTACCTAGTTCATGCTAGGGATGTTGGAAATTTTGTTATCAAAAGCATCTAGAAATCCTGGGAGGCCATTAACCCTTGGTTGGTTTGGAAAGGGGATAAATTTTGTAATGGTATCTCTATTAATACCCATTATCTTTAGTAATATTATGTTATCAAATTTCATGGTGTTCCCTTTGTTAATGTCCCATGGGTGAAAAACCTTAGATTTAATAGAAAGGGAATATAGACCATTCACGATATTTTTAATAGACACACTATAAATTAATACTCTTGGCATGAGCTTAAGGATAGCTATGGTGTCATTAGTGGAGGATTTGATTATGTTGGTGAAATTCAAATCATAATTCTTGATAATGTTTTTCATGAAATTGGTCTCAAAGCATCACCTCAATGGTTAAGGGATGGAAAAGGCATGTGTACATGCCCCTACTTCAACACAAACCTTGAATTTATTATCAATGTATTTCTCTTAATTTGGTTCCCTATGAAACGCTTAACAAGCATTGGAATCTTAAAGCTTCATATTTTTCTTGGTCCAAGATATATCTCACTGTGTGGTCGATCATTTTGAGCCCAAAAAAGATCAATTTTCTTTGTGTTTATTTTAGAAAGAGCTTCATGTGGGAAATATATTATTGCACATGGGTGTACCCAACCTCAAATTTCAAGCTTGTGGACAACCTAAGTCACTCAAACAAGTTTTTTGGTTGTGTCATTTATCAAAAGGCTTGGAGATAGATTCATTTATACTTCAAACCATTCAAAGATTAGCCCTTCAATTGGAACATAGTCTATTGAAGGATTGTGCTTTACTTCATGCAATATTCTAGAAAATATGACACATTATTTTGCATTGAAATTCCTTTTCAACTATGGAAAGATAAAAACTATGTTTTTTCAATCATGAAGATATAGATAAATATTTTATTGTTGTTCACAAAAAAATTATGCCAACTAATACTATGTTATATATTCAAGTGTAAGCAAATAAAGTGGCCCTAGAGGTTGAACACCTCAACAATTTGATTGACCACTGAGGAAATTCACCTTGTGCAGTTAGTATAGTTCCTCTCGACTCCACTGACAAGGATCTTTGGGATGAGGGCAAAGACATTAAACATCACAAATCTTGGTGTCAATCTCTAAGTCATTATATTTTCTTTACCCCTCCACCTACAAACATTTTTTGCTTGAAATTGTTCATAGAGGATGGATTTATCCATAGAGTGGCGATAGTTATGACCCTACAAGTTGTGAGATCCCTCCACAGGTTGAATTCCCTTATGTTTACTTAGTAATTTATCCTAAAAGGCAACAATGTATATAAGAATAAAAAGATAATGATGAATAGAGAGGTCGGGAGATGATATCTAATACTAATTTGTTTAATGGTGATAGATGGGGAAATAAACTTGAAAGTCCTCCTCCATTAGTGACTTTGTGTTGGTGTAAAATGTTGTATATTATAGGTTTAAGCTAACTTAGGTTAGATTTTAACCTTATTTATAGAGTAGGTTAGTCACCTACACATGTTTTGTCCAGTTGTACATATCCCTATTCCATTAGCGGCTATACACATGTGATAAATTTTCCAACCACCTCATTAAAGAGGTTGGTCAAAGTTGGACAAATTGATTAATAAAATAATTATGCCCCTTCTCTATAAAAGGAGATGCTCTCCCTCACTTTGGTAATGGAAAATAAGTGAGAGGTTATCTTCTTATTGTATTCAATTTCTGCCTATGGGAAGGTAGTGTAATAAAGCAATATGTTTTACCTAAACTTGTGTCTTCTTATGATTTTAATTGTGAACTATGCATCAGTTTCTCCACGATCTGGGCTAACTCAATTTTATATTATAGTATTAGAGACTAGCTATGTAGGCCTTACTCCATTGCATCTTTATTAGCAATTGCCCTAAAGGTGTAAATTACACTGGAAGGGATGTAATTATATATTTTGGTAAAGTAGGGTTTTGTGAAATGAACAAGTGTAAAATGATAGTCATACATCTCTTGAAACTTGGGTAGATACACATGCAAAGCTTAGTGATATGGCACATCTATCAATACAATTTGTATCTTTCACTGAATTATTTTAGTTACCCAATATATGATTGTAACAGGGGTCACCTTAATGAAAGTAGGTGTCAACTATCCAATGGATACTCTTAAAGTGTAGAGAATGCACCACGTGTTAATTTAGATGTGTTTTTGGTATGATCGACTAAATTCAATGCCCCTTTCAAGCCCACATGACCTTATTTCCTAGAGTAGAATCTGAACATCATCTCCTTGATTCTATTGTTACATAAATACCTTTCTATTGACATCACATCCCTTTGCCCTTGCACACCAAGAAACATTATTGAAATTTTAATTTAATAATAATAGGATAAGATAGGGTCGGGGAGTATAGTCGGTTGGTCAGGGATTTCCATTGCGGCTCTGCCGATCAAGTGTTCGAGTCCCCCCGGCCCCGTGGTACCGGTATTAGTCGTGTTTAGCCAATGGCGTCAGTCATGTTAAAAAGTTTACCCAGCTTTAATAAAAGTGGAATAGGATAAGATAATATTATATTTATGTTATTATTTAATTAAATTATAAATACTTATATCTATTATAGCATACTATATATAATACATAATATACTTACAATATAATATACTATATTATATATTAAATAGTATATATTATTGTAGATTAATATTTTTTTATTAGTTTAATATTAATATTAATACTATTTTTATATAAAATATATTATACATTACTTATTTTATTAAATAATATCAATTATATATATTATATAATTATTAATTATGCCATAAATAATTTTAATATAATATATTAATAAACTATAACTATTGCACTAATTTAATATATACATATATTATTATAATAGTTTGTATTTATTATTATCATTATATAATAAATAATATATTAATATTTCAATTATGTGTATTATAATTATATTAAATATTTAATATAATACATGTAATGTAATTGTAAATATAATATACCTTAATATTATTGTGATTAATTTTATATATTTTATTATTAAACTATATTTGTAATATATTATTGATATAATAAATTATATTTAATGTTTATATATAATAATATAATTTTATATTTAATGTTTATTTATATATATTTATTTGTTTATTTAATAAATTAATGCAATTAAATTTTCTAAACATTATATGTGTAATTTAAATAATACAAAAGCAATAATCCTTTGTCTATCTTATTTTATTGTCCTTCATTTTATTTTGTATGGGAAAGTTATTTTGCCACACTTATTTAATGAAACAAAGGGCTTAAAAGGTGGCATGTGATTCGAGGTGTGCACAAGAAAAGAATTAAACAAAGTTTCTATGTTGAAAATTGCTACTTTGTTTAGTTCTTTTCCTATGCACACCTCTAACATCTAAAACCCTCATTTGGTCGTATTTGAAACCTTCATTCCAGAGAATATTGAAGGGTTGCTACCTATAATTTCACATTATTTTCCAATGACATGGAAAAGTTAAGGTAGCATATTATTTTTCAATTTTCTTTGGTTTGTGTCAAGGTAAATTTAATGATGATGAATTCTACAGATATAGGACAGTCATGTTGAAACATTATATGTGACCAAAATGTTCCAACTATTATAGGCCACTGTTCATAAGGGCTAAATTCACCGATCAACCCTACCTAACATCAAATATTTCAATGACTATTATTTATTAAACAAAATGCTTCAAATGTTATATATTGTTCCTTTCTCTATAAAATTGTAAATGCACCTCCTTATAAAGTTTTTGGGCAAAGATTCCTTTTTTCACTGTAAAATCTCATTTAATTTGTATATAATTGATAACATATTTAATTATAAACAAGGTGCACATATTTACTTTCCTTGCAACATCTTTGCTTATTAAAACGAGGTGATTATCTATCATTCTAGACAAATATCTTGCATTTATTAAAAACAGGTCCATGTTTTTTCCATACTATATGAACAATAAATTGTTTGCATCTCTGGAAAAAGGTCCATGTATTTTTCATATTATATAAACTATATTATGTTAGTGGCGATGGTTTGATTAATTGAAAATAATGGAAAAAAAGAATTTTAAGAGCGTGTCTTCTCTTCGTAGAGAGATGACAATTTTTTTGATATTCTAGGTGTGGATGTTGTAATAGGGAATACTCATGGTAGTGGTTATCTCTCCTTTCATGTTTTTTGTATGGTACCCATATCTACTACACATTTTTATTTCTTTTACCTATTACTTATGACAAGAGTGCCTTAACTAGTAGGAACATTCGTATTTCTAGTTGACGTATTTGTGGGGCCCACCAAATTGGTCAAAATCCAGTGCTCACGACCGGGATATCATCTATTAATAACATGTTAAGGAAAACAAAAATGGTTAATACCAACAACATTGGTTAAGGCAAAAGATAATAGTTAAGTTAAATGATAATTGTTAAGACAAATGCTAGGGGTTAAGCCAAAAGCTAGTTGAAAAATAAAATGCTAATATCTGTTGAATGCTGACTTATCACTTGTGTGTCTTGTCCCTATTCAAATAGTATACCAGTTCTCATTTTCCATACCTTTTCTACTTGTGCAAGAGACTGATCACCATTACCCGATTCTAGAAGCCTGAATTGTAGGAGCATCCCTGAGTAGACATTTTACTATACATGTTGGTTAGCTACAATTAATTACATTATCTGCATTGTTGAATCCTCGACCTTTGAGCATGATATTAGTTTAGCATCTCAAAATGGCATATCGGTTAATATTTTGTATTACATTTGGGTTTCTTTTATGTTGACTATCTTGTAGACTGTTTGAATGAAGTAATTATTAGTTAGGGCATAATCATTCACACAACACATGGCTTATTGAATAGTTTTTATAATCAAGATATGATACATATAATTCAATGAACGCATATGAATTCAACACATAATCATTATTGGATATGCTACATAAAAAGGAATTTGAACTCTATACCTTTGTATTCTAGCTGTATACCATAAATGAATTTGAATGTTTAGAAATTTGACCCCTATTGTGTGCATACAATCAAGTATAGTTATAACCACCATCATCATGAGCTCATTAATAGATGATAGATGCATGTTTAAGCACAAAATAGGTTAATATCCTAAAATAATTCCCAAATAAGCATACCATTAGGGGTTCAAGCAGTTAACAACAAAGTGAATGCCCTGTTATGGGAGGCAGAGTAGAGGAAAGTAAGTTATGTTTGAAGTAATAACTGACATTGAATGAATTATGCATTCAATGAATTATATGTAACATATCATAATTACATAAACTATTCAATAAATTACATGTTTAGTGAATGATTATGTCGTAACTAATTCATAATACCTTCAAGCAGTCAATAGTACAATCAACATAATATTCCCTAGTTCTTTAGTGATAATTATGTTAATGTGAAGGATGGGCATGTATAATTGTTTATTTTGGGCTTTCAAAACACTTATTGTGCTCATTTTTTTTAATAATTCAATTAAGTTAATAATAGAAAGCTCATGGAAACCCATTGATTGTTTTGTTGACTACTTGATCCTGATGGTATGTTTATTTGTGAATCATTTTAGGATATTACCTTGTTTTATCTTTAAACTTGCATCTATCTTTTGTGACTCAACCATTCCCTTAAATGATGATATGAATGGATGTTTCTAATTTTTAATTTCCTGTTGCTAATGGAAAGAGTGACATAGGTGGTGGATAACTTATTATTATGTTTATCTCAATGCATGTTTTTATTATTAACTTCGTAAGTGTTCTGTAATCCCACAAGAAACACTAATATTAGGTACTAACTTAAGAGAAACATAACATTGAGATAAACATAGTAGTAAGTTATCCACCACCTCTCTTAACTTAGTATGCAATATTAATGTTTCTTGTGGGATTTCAAAACACTTATTGTGTTCTTTTTTATTCATAACTTTATCAAATTACTAATAGAAGGATCATGAAAACCCATTGACTGTATTCATGACTGCTTGAACTTGATGGTATGATTATTTGAAAATTATTTTAGGATCTTACCCTGTTCTATCGTTAAACCTGCATATATCTTTTATGACTCAGCTCATATTGAGGGTCATTATAACTATTTCTTTAAATGGTGATATGAATGGATGTTTCTAATGTTTGATTTCCTATTGCTAATGGTCTAATGGAAAGAGTGACATAGGTGGTGGATAACTTACTATGTTTCTCTCAATGTTATGTTTCTCTTAACTTAATACTCAATATTAGTGTTTCTTGTGAGCTTGCAAAACACTTACTATGTTTTTTTGTTTATAACTCTATCAAGTTAATAATAGAAGGATCATGAAAACCCATTGACTATATTCTTGACTGCTTGAACTTGATGATATGCTTATTTGAGAATCATTTTAGGATATTACTCTATTATGTCTTTAAACCTACATCTATCTTTTATAGTTCAACTCATGCTGAGGGTTGTTATAACTATTCCCTTGAATGGTGATATGAATAGATGTTTCTAATGTTTCATTTCTTGTTGATAATGGTCCAATGGAAAGAGTGACATAGGTGGTGTATAACTTACTACTATGTTTCTCTCAATTCTATGTTTCTCTTAACTTAGAATTTAATATTAGTGTTTCTTGTGGGAAAGCAAAACACTTATTGTGTTGCTTTGTGTTAATAACTCTATCAAGTTAACAATAGAAATATCGTGGAAACCCATTAGTTATATTTATGACTACTTGAACCTGATAGTATGCTTATTTCAAAATTATTTTAGGATCTTATCATGTTATGTCTTTAAGCATGCATCTATCTTTTATGACTCAAATCATGTTGAGGGTTGTTATAACTATTCCCTTAAGTGGAGATATGAATGGATGTTTCTAATGTTTTATTTCCTATTGCTAATGGAAAGAATGATATATTATACTATTAGTTGGCATTAGAAAGTTTTCATTTGTAGCCTTATATGCAATCTATTAATTCAACGTATGGTAAAGATATACATTATCAATTTTTTATTTGCTCACATTCTTTAAGGATAACCCTATGAAATTTTTGAGGTTAGGGTGTGCCAACTTTTTTTCATTAACATCATATGATTATATGAATCTTGAAGATACATATGTTTAGTATTTTTTCTTTTTCTTTTTTTGCATAGGATTATGGACAATATATATGTCTTGTGTATTATTATTTTCTATGATACAAGCAATGCATGTTTCACATGTGTATATTGTTTACGGTCTGAGGAAAGCAGTGATAACCTTTAATTCTGATCCAATTAATGATGGTATAAAATTGAATGGTTCATACTATGTATCTCTTTTTTATGGTCTTATGACGCTTTATGATTAGAATGTAGAGAATGTGGTTATTGAAAGTAATTCTAAATTAATGTGTGACTAAATGTTTGGTAAGATTTGTGTAAGAGAAGAGAAGTTAGCCATACTTCATAGATAGGTAGAGTCACTTGTGCAGCAGTTTGTCAATGTGAAGATCAAATATGTACAAGATGTTGGGGATATGAAAGCAATGGAAAAGTGGGGTAGAGCAAGTAGTGGAGGTGTTTCATCCAATTGTACTAGCATGGTTTCACAACTTATGCAATTACAAGACATTGTTAATGAGCCTCTTTTGCCACTTTTTGAGTCAAATTTGAATACAAATGATGAACAACATAAACCATCATTGGCACTATGACCATGGCATGTTGCCAATGATTCCAGATTAGATATTATGAGATGCCCAACATGCAACTCTATTGTATAGTTTAGGGGGACTCAAGAGGGCATACGCATTAGTTTATGGCAATTATTATTTTTATTTACGGTATTGTCATTATATGTGCTATGTATATAATATTGGGTCATTTCTTCAGGAGTAGGAAGGAGCAAAATAATGTATTTAGAATCAATGAGTTGAGGGCTCTCTCTTGGTAGAGAGCACTTACCTTGTCAAGTTATAATCATTATTGTAAATGAATGAAAGTTTTGTTATGATATTAAAAAAAAAATCATGATACTTAAATGTTATAAGTGATATTATTATGTCTTATTACATGTGGTTAAGATAATAATGGTTGTAAATCTCAATTGATGATAATGATAGCATCATCACCAAGTGTTTCCATTAGTAAGCAATTCCTTTGTGTAAAGTTAATAATGATGGGCCTTGTATCAAGGATGTAATAATTTTGCACATAAATATTGGAAGTATCACTTTGTACATTTTTTAGAATCTCCAATTTGGGCTTCACTTTGTTATTTTTGAACCCATTAAGAGTGCCAACAAGCTATAATATGACTTAATGTTTTTTAGAGATTTTATATTACCATCGACAATAAATTGACAACATAAATAAAATATAACTTTACTTTTCAAGTAAACCATCCATGTTGAATATTGCATGTACTAGCAAATAATCCATACTTGATTTAGTCAGATAAGCACACATGGTGTTAGGAAAATTTTCAAACTTCACATTCTTGTGATACATGTATATTGATATTTTAAAATTTTCACAAACTAGAGTAACTACAAAGTTAACAATTTATGTGAAATGAATGATATATATGTAAAATTCAACAACTATAGTGAAATGAACCATAGTAAAGGAACACACTAATTATGATCATTATTATTGGAGTTGGAATCAGGAAACATGGATGCGGATGGAGTTGTGGTAGGGAAAGTCATAAGATGGATTCCAAAGTTTGTCCACACTTTGATCTCTTCCTTATATAAATTTTTTGCCTTACATTCCTATAAATATTTGCTTCCAAAAAAATAGCCCTATCACTTTCCACATCTCCATATACTCTCAATGGTGCATTTTGATACTCAAGCCAAATATGAGCCTGTATTTTTTATTTGCTTACACGTTCAATACAAATCTTTATCTCCTTGTTCTCATTTGTCAGAGATGATATGGTTGTATTCATTCCTTCAATGTTTTTCTTCAATTTTTCCTCCCTTTCTTTGCTAACCTTTTCCCATTGTTTCCATACACCTAACTTGGTCTTCAAATGCCTTAGTTCACAATCTTGAAGGTTGTCATCCACCTTTGCATTCATTTATTCAAGACATTCGGATTGGTCCAATAAATTACTTGGGGGAGTGGAATTAGGCTTCTTGGAAGCTACACAAAATCAAAACCATGGAGATTTAGTAATTATATAACACTAACAGACATCTAATCCTATGAAAGGATATCACTTGAAGTTTGATTATTGGGATCATAATATACAATCAAAATGTCAATCAGTTTTCTCTTGATAGCTTCATTGGTTCCTTTCCTTTCTTTTTTATTTTTGTCCATTACTAAACAAACAAGAACATTGTAATATAATGACATGTAGCTTCATTGGTTCTTAAACATTTTGTAGAAAAATAGAAAACAATATACCATTATACAAAATGTGAAGGGTATTATAAAAATAAGATGCATGGAATTATATAGACTATAATAAGATGGACAATAATACACCATTATACAGATCAATAGTTTATTAGTTCCTTTCCTTTATGTATCAAGATGGACAACAATATACCATTACACATAATGTAAAAGGTATTATATAGACAACCAAGATGTAAGGCATTATACAAATTTCAATAAGATAGACAATAATAAACCATTACATAGAATGTAAAGGGTATTATACAGATAAGAAATATGCAAAACATTATACAAACTATAATAAATAGTTTTATAGAAGTAATGAATATATATACCTAATTTGTGTATACCAGTACAAAGAATGTAAAGGTTGTGAGTTTTATCTTACCTCCAAGAAAGTGGATAAACATCCTTTCAGCTTTGATGATGTTGATGTATAAAGTTATAGTGTGACTCTATACCTAGAAGACATGCTAAAAAGAGGAAATTTGGAAGTTGACTCATGGAAGAAGTAGAGGGTCATCTATCATGATCACTTTTTTATTGTTATTCCATTTTATAATAATGCATTTTCATGATGACTTGCACACTCAACATTTGAATATGCATATAACAAGTAATTGACACATGGTATGATGAATGTAGATGGTACATGCCATGTGGCATAGAATGTGTCAAAGGGTCAAGGTAAATTAATATTTGATTTTGAAAAAACTATGTCAATGCCATTCATTGTATATGGTATATAACATGGTTTTATGCATAATGAAATGGTAGTAAAGCTAGGATGGAACTGATAGGACTCTCAGTTGACAAACACATGTATTGTATGCATCATGTACTTTATCATGCTCTATATGGAGGATATGAAACACACCATGGGAAATTTTGTGTGTGTTTGTCCCTTCATTGATATAATTTGTGTAACACACCATGGGTAGTGTCAAAATCTAAAGTTTTTGTGTTTTTATTTTTAGTATACCATCCAATATAAAGATTTAGAAAACTTCTAATCTACGTTAAAAATTTATACAGTTAAAAATTTATACAGTTAAAAATATTTTCATATTCACATAAGAATGTTTCTATACAATGCAGAGTTCATCATATTACTTGAATAAGGCATTTTTAGAATCAAGTGAAATAAAGTTATAAAATGTAAACCTTCATAACACATGATGCTCCCAATCATCCTTTAACTAATTTAGCAAGGGAAAGATATACATATCACATATTAATACACATTCCAAGACATAATTACTTTTATGACCCTTATATGCAAGTTACAATCATATCAAGGTTTATCTCAAGATTTAGAAGTTAACAATAAACCTAACTTAAAATATGAATGAACATATGAAATAATAATACTACCAATTCTTCCTAATATACTAATATATTTTTCATCCTCTTCATATTACACTTAGTTATCAAGGGTGAGGTGGACATTTGTTTGCATATTTTAGTCTAAAATTATTTGTTAATGTAAGGGAGTGTTGCTTATTTCAATTCCATTTTTCCATCAAGGTAGCATCTCGAAAACATGACCATTGTTGAAGATGTGCATGTTTAGTTGTAACACTATTCTAGAATAGAGGTACAGTGTAGTGAAACCCTAGTTTCAAGTTGAATAAAGGTGATATGCAGAAAGTAACCTTATGTTATATCAAAAAAACTATAGTCATTAGAATGATGACAAATACCTAAATGTTAGAATGCCACATGAGGGAATCATATGTGATAGAGCCTATACTAAATCATTATCAATGATGTGGGATGAAACTCAAAAATAAGACTTTATTACATAGAATTAATTCTAAGTATGGAAAAATACATAATGATGTCCAAGATTATTTTGAGTTGGATAATATGATGGCCTTCAATGACTTAATAGCTCGTATATGTTTTGTATTTTACAAATGAGATCTGACTAGGGATTTGAAAGAGAGCATATTAAAACAAAAAAACCACTCAACTTGGTTTAAATCACATTATCTCATTAATGAAAAAACCCAATCAATAGACCAAACACACGACTATGATCAAGTCCCAAATAACCAACACAGAAAGACAAAAAAATCATAATACATAGATGGCACTTGTAGGCATCAAACATGTGAGCAAGACACCATAAAACCAACAAAGAAAGATAAAAGATTCATAATACATTTTCTTTTTAATGACCTGTCTATTGCAAATAATATAACATGTGAAATCATTTTATGAGATGATTCTTGAACCTAAATTGGAATTCTTTCCCTTTTTGGACACATTTCATTTATTGAAGATAAATATCTACATATGGTTCCCTTATGGGAAAAGTCTTATTATAAGATTCGAGATCACATTTCCACCCTCTTCAATCTATCATAACATTTGAAATAATATTTGACATGATGTATCACAAAAACATATTGAATCTCCACAAACTGAATAAGCCATCTAACATAAAATATTTCTTCAAACATTTCTTCTCCTCTTCAGTTCCTTCTTCTATGTTGAACCATCCTTGTCTTGCTATTACAAAAAATGAATACAATTAATTTCATAAATAAAAAATAAAAACCATAGATATTTGATTCAAGAGTAAGAGCTATTGAAAAATCAAGGATAAACAAATATATCTTCTCCTTCAACTCTCCTCTTCTCCCTTTCACATTCTTGTTTTAGAAAAGTCATTTTCTTTTTCTTGTCAAGTTTCATAACTCGTGTAAACACAAGATGTGAATGTATTGGTGAAGAAATGAATATAATAAAAAATACATAATGTATCACTTACACAAATTCCCTCTGCCTTATAATCTCTCACCTCCTTTCATATTTATTTTATTCAGAATTATAAATCTTGATTTCTTCTCTATAGCTACCAACCCTTCGGGGCTCAAATTTTTGGAGTCATAAACATATTTTTTAAGAAACTTTCCTGCATATACGCATTTCATATAGTTGTTTCTACAAATTTCATTAAAAAACCTACATAGTCTTCTCTTGATTAGATGTCTTATTGCTTGACAATCTAGAATGGGACGTAACATATGCATTTCAGCATAGTGTGGATTGAACTATGATTTTGACTATAATTTATTCCCACCTTTATATAATGCAAGACATTGTGGTGCAATATAATAGAATTGATCCATGTATCCAAACCCTTGAATAATCTTGTAATAATGCTGCTAGTACTCAAAGATAATCTACACACATCAAAAAATTTAAATTAAACAAGCATTTTCAATTTCAAATTCATAGGACATACATCTAAACTAAAAATGTAAAAACATGAGAGAATTACCATTGTACAATGTAGAGATCATGGCATGTCACTGTAGAAATCTTATGGTAGCTAAATTTTGAGAATGTCTTCATGCTCACATAAAACATGTGAGTCTCTTTCTTGCTCAGAGATGGTAACATGTTCTTATGCAAGTAAAAGCACAAAAAAAATATCACAATCCTATTTCGTAGAACTTAAAAAAGTTCACAATTCCCCACATTCTACCATATCCTTCAAAGGATGCTCATGTGTACCCGAAGGGTTGAAGAGGTAATTTGGTCCATTCTTTTGCTCTTTCTGTGAGAGAGGATAATGAGTGCTTATGCAAGTAAAAATAGTAAAACAATATCAAAATCATGTTTCATATGACTTAAATAAATACATGCAAATCTCAACATATTAGCTTGTCCTTCTGTCTATGTCCATGTCCATGTGAAGAGGTTACAGAGGTCATTCATTCCATTCTTTTGCTCTTTCTGTGAGGGAGGGTAATAGGTTCCTATTCAAGTCAAAGAAAAAAAACAATGTCACAATCATGTTTCATATGACTTAAAAAACACCCCCAAATATTGACATATTACCTTCTCTTTTGGATAACCCTGTGTGCAAGCAGAGGGGTTACCAATGAATCCTTTGGTATCTCAAATTTACAAATTCCTCAACCTCCAATAAAACACGTGTGCAAACCTCCTCACTACTATTGTTTACCTAACAAATAAGTGCAACAATTAGAAATATCAAATAGCTATACAATAAGATATATGTGCGACATGAAAATGGAAGAATGTAAAAGAAGATTTACTCTTGTTTGATGGGAATCATTTGCAACATCATAATCTAGATTGTCCTCATCCTTTAATGAAATAGGTGATTTTGTTTCTTCCTCAGAGACAATAATAGGTTCCTATATAGGAAAAAGAAAAAAGTGATGATCACAATCAGGTTTCAAATTAATTTCATAAACTCACAAAACCTTCATATTCCCTTCTCTTGTATTACCTTCTCTGTGAGAGGAGGTTGTCCATGTGCATGGAAAGAAGTTACAGAGATGGTTTCATCCATTCAATTCTTCTATTCTTCATATAAATAGGAGTAGTGCATCTGTCCTCCTTACCATTATTGTGCTACAAAATTAATGCAGTAGTTATAATTAGAATTTATAATTAAACAAAATAATATTAACATTTGAATATAACAAATTAATAAAAACTTACGACCTTCCTCGATTGTTTCCTTTTTCATTGATGTTGTTGGACGAACTTAGGAAAACTTATCCTAGGTTTGACATGTTGATCACACTCTACATTCCCATTAAAAGGTTGAAAAATAAATGAACCCATTAAAATTTGAAATCATGATTGATCACATGAATATAACAGTTAAAATTTGAATACTATTATTTCATGATACTAACATTTTCAACAAGGAAGACTGAGGCCCAGGTTCAACAACATTAACATCTTGTGTTGGATGTGAACCACCAAGGGTTGTTTGTATCCAATTTCAAATTAGAAATGATAAATGGCTAACATTGTATACAACATATAATCTCTTAAATAATTAAATAAAGCAATCTAAAACCAAACAATGTTTTCATAAAACCAAATCGATGTCATTTAGTTTAGTCAATGTGTCTTTAATTATTTGTGTTGGTGTCTCTTCTAATCTATCATATGATTGTGCAAAGCTATACAACTTTTTCGTTCATCATTCAGTTGTGCCATGTAACTTTATTGGAGATAATTTTTCAATGAGTGAAGGCTCTCAAAAAGATCGCAACCATGTTTTGAGTCAGAATAGTCACAAAATTGACTGATAAGACTACATACATACTATTTCAGAAAAATTATATTAGAGCAATGTATACTAATGACAAGAAGATTTTAATAATAACAAAGGCATATATTCATGTAGAGAGAAGCAAGTAAAACATCTATTTATATACATTGTCTATTTATGGAAGGGATATAAGTGCGATGTAAGGTCCATATTATGTGAACACTTTATATGTCCAATTTATGTCTAATAAAAGTGCAGTGTATTATATGTCCAATTTATACTTTAAAGGATTTGTAACCCCATTATGTGAGCATACTTTATCATGATTGATCAATTAAAAGATATGGTAAGATAAAACATACTTACTTGGAGATGTAATGTTCTTCTTCCTTTCTTCTACCATGGCCAAAGAAGCAAAGCATGAAAACCCAGTCGAGAGGGAATGTATATAGAATGAACACATTCATGTCTACTAATTGACAATGTTATTTATTCTTTATCACACAACCTAGAGAATTACAAGGTAAATAATCAAGATATAAAACTTTTTCAATCATTGTATCCAAGAAAGAAGAAAATATCCCATATGATAGTCAAATGGATGTCAAAAAATGAGTTAAAACTACGTTATGATGGTAAAATGGAAATAAAATTTGAAATATCACACTATTACCTCCACCACCATTGTGTATGCCATTATAGGTTACGTTGAACGATCTCAAAACATGACATAATATATTCAATTGTCAAATATATATATATATATATATATATATAAAGATTGTCTATCAATTTTAGTGCAAAAGAATAAAATGTTGCATGTACTATACATTATAAAAGTTTAAATACAATAAAATATGAATTTAAATATTAAACAATACATGTTTAAAAAATATAAAGTTGTCCATGTTAACCAAGTTTAAATAGGGTTTGAGATTTAACAATACAGACAATCCAATTCATTATAGGTAACAAACTAGTATAGTAGATGCCTCCTATGGGATACTCCTATGAATGCGATGCACACTTATGGAATTGAATAATGGGCACATGAGCTCATGTAGAGGTCAAAAAGGAATAGGGTAATGGCAAACGAGAAATGGAATAGGCGTAGGGCATGCAAGTAATTGAGGATGTAAGAAGTGGCACCCATCATCAGAGGGCTAAGAGGCCAATGGAATGGACAGAGGGGAAGGACCCTCATAGTATCCAGTAGGCATGTGGAGGTCATGCTAACAATTGACCTCAATGTGCCTATTAAATACTCCATCTACCCTCAGATTATCCAAGTAATCACATGAAGGTCAACTGATAATTTACCTCCACGTACCTACTCGATACTCCATCTACCCTTGGAGTATCTAGCATGCACGTGGAGGTCACACTGGTAGTTGACCTTCATGTGCATGCTAGATATTTTGTCTACCCTCCCCCCTTATATCCATTCTATTTGTCTATTAGCCCTCTGATGATGTGCCTAAATTTTTACATCCTTGATTCTGAGTGTAACCAATTGGTATGTTCAACATGAGCTCAAAATTGAGGATGTAATAATCCAGGCCCATTGATAGAGGGGTGAAGAATGACTGAATTAATGAATGAGGAATGACAATTTAAGGTTAACATTTCATTGTCCTTCATCCCTATAGTTTATCTTAACCACTGTCATTTGCCTTCACCATTGTCATTTGCATTATTGGCTAATGGGATCCTACATAGGTAGAAGATGAATGTGTAATGGTAAAGGAAACTATATAGTCTTTGAACAAGGGAAAGGTGTACAAGTAACAAGTCAACATTCAATGGATATTAACATTTATCTTTCAACTAGTATTTTCCTTAACCATTGTTATTTTCTTTAACGTGTTATTGACAAATGTTATCCTAGTTATGAGTGCTAAACATTCATCAATTTGGTAATCCTCATGAATAATCAAGGATGTAAGAAGTGGGTCTCATTAGCAGAGGGCTAATGGGCCAATGAAATGGACAAAGGGAAGGGACCCTTATAGTATATAGCAGGGACGAGGAGGTCACACTCATAGTTGACCTCCATGTGTTTTTTATATACTTCATCTACCCTCAGAGTATCCAACATGCACATCAAGGTCACACTGACAGTTAACCTCTATGTGCCTTTTAGATATTCCATCTAACCCCAAAGTATCCAATAGGCACATGGAGGTCATGCTGACAGTTGACCTCCATGTGTTTGTTGCATACTCTGTCTACCATGGGATTATCTAATAGGCATGTGAAGGTCCTGATAATAATTGACCTACACATGCCTACTAGATACTCTAGCTACCCTCCCCTCTACACATTGTGTTGGCTTGTTACCCCTCTTATGAAAGAACTCACTACTTACATCATCAATTATGAGTGTAATTAGCTAGTACATTCAATGTGAGCTCATAATCAAGGATGTAATAAGTGGGGCCCATCAATGAATGGCTAATAGGATGATGCAAGTGAAGATAAATAAAATATTAAATCATCATTTTCAAATCTCTCACCCCTTCACATAAGATAAGATTTTCAACTAACTATCAGGCTAACGAAATGGATGGATCGCCAATACATAAAGTAACTAGAGAAGATGTGGAAGTAAATTACTCGCATGATAGCCTAAACTAAACATATCATTTGGTTATGCTCTTAAGGGAGGATCTAATAATAAATCCAAACCAAATAATCTATGATCATAGAATGTTTAGCATGGATGACCATGTTTATAGTTGACCTCTACATCCCCGTTAGTTACTCTATCTATCGACGCTCTGTCTACTATATATCAAGGTTCAACTTCATTACCATCTACAAGTGCCATGTTTGTATGCCTCATAATAAAATGTAATGGAGGTTCATCGACCCTAATGTTTGGCATAGTATGTTACATTCATATCCAAAGGTTGAGTGTGCATGTCCCCATAAAATTGCTTTATTATACAATGGAATAACAATAAGTAAGTGATCATGATAGAGACTTCTCTATTCCCTCCATAAGACAACATCCATATTTCTTCATTTAAACATTAACTCTTGATATACAACCACATTGTAAATTTATACAACCAAATCATCAAAATTTCAAGGGCATTTAACCACTTTCTTGGAGGTAAGGGAAAACTCACAGGCTTTACATTCTTTGGAATGGTATACATAGATAATGTATTCATATTTTTTACAAAAAGGAGTCTGTATATATATTCATTACTTGTTTATATATTCATTGTGTGGGTAATACATTTATATTATGTATATCATCCTTGGATATGCTACATATAAAATAATTTGAACTCTAGACCTTTGTATTCTAACTTTATACTATAAAGCAATTTGAATGTTTAGAATTTTGACCCCTTGTCTATTCACAGTGTTGTCCATATTGATATATCAATGAAAGAAAATAATGAACCTATTATGGGTTTAATTGGTACCCTTGGAGAGGGTTATTCAGGTTCTTTCCAACTAAGTTATAATATTTGGACAACTCCAGGTTATGGGTATCCTGTAGCGGGGTTGAACCTCTAGAGAAGGTCGGCTTCCTCTTGATGCTCACATAAACTAATGATTCATAAGGAAAATGGTTATAAATATGGTTAAGGCTCCTAAGAAAGATAAAAGGTTGATGCACCAAAGTTAAATGGGCACTCATATGAGTTTGAACGTGCACTAGATCAGCAAAAGATAACTATGATTTACTCAATCTCACTAGTTGCATAAATATTTCATAGAAGAGGTTCCAAGTTGAACACTAGTCTAGACCTGAAAATTAGTTTGAAAACACCTTCAAAGAGGCAAGCATAATGATAGTAAATTAGGAAGAATCTCCATCACAAATTTATTGTACACAAACATACTGAGCACTGATTCAAGACAAGAGATAGGCAAAGAGTTGATCCTATTACTTAAAAAGGCAGTTCTTATAATATTTTGATAGGGTTTAACCATATCAAATGAGCACACTCTTTCAAGAGCCTCGATGAGTATCCTTGCCTCAGAAATAAAAAATGCTAAATTCTAAAAGTTGAGAACCCCCTGCAATGGGGAGGAGATAAGGATATATAGGAGAAGGGAGAGAAGAGTTTACTATCCAAGCTACCAGCATACCCTAATGAATACTCATCCACCTTTTTGAATTCTAAACCATCTACCCTCCCATCAACACCAAAACCTTACCAACAAGTTAACCTCATTTGTTTGGAAGCCTTCAATCTCTTCTCATTGGTTGAGAATCACACTAACAAATAGGAAACCGCTGTAGGTGATGAATCATGATTTGCTTAAGGAGGGAAACTTAAAGGTTTTGTATCAGAATTGAATGCTCCATTATACCTATTGATCCCCAAATCCCTTTGTGTTGATATTTTTACACCATCTCTCATCTACTTTCATCATGAGGACAAAGTTTTTATATTCATGAACTTGACAAAGCCATGCTTTGGGTGGCTGTTTGTTGAGAGTATGGCTTAGGATGTTCTTCCATTAATTACATATATTTGCCTCTGCTTTGAAATGTGAACCTGGGCCTACTATAGATTAAAACCCAATTTAAATTATTAGTTTTCTTATAATTGGTACATCCATCTGGACATATCTATATTGTATGAATAACTAGTAGCCCACCCTGATCTATATTAGGTCTAAAAAAGACATATTTTATCCCTGCAGAGTCTTAATGGTGTTGTCTGATCCCAAAATATCTAATTTTAGCCCCAACTAAAATGTGCTCAAGCTTGGCTTTACCATGCTTGCTTGTTTTGGTTGAAAACTAACCTTTTGACCTCTGTCTAAGTCATTTGGGCTCGCCTTCCTTTGATTGGTCATTAAAAACTAGCTCAGATCATTGATCCCATGACTCATCTCACTTTGTTGGATCTACCTGAGGTGAATGAATGTGAGCCATAGATCCTCTATTGGGACTCACACACTTGTGCCACTTATCCATCACACCTTTTCTCTTGAGATTCACTGACTCTTTGACCTGTTTATGTGCCATTGATCTGAAATCCATGATTGAAAGTGCATTATTGATCTGATTTGGGCCTGTTATTCTATCTTTGCTCACTCACCATTGGATTTGATTTGGGCTCCTAAGATCTGGACACTTGTCAATTAGGCATTTAGTTGGGCGCCCTTTTACTAGTTCTTTGAATGCTAATGGCTATTTTGTGGGGCTTGAATTTGATGTTTGCAGGGTTGTCCAAAACTTTTTGAAATCAAACGACTATTTAATTTAGGCCTTCTTGCTAGATAATTCCTTCAGGCTTTGTGTGGAGCACTTTCTCTAAAGGAAATTCCTTGTTTTGTCTCTGCCTTTGAGCAATTCTCTCGGGATCTTCATTTTGAACAAAAAGTCTGAAGGAATTTTACCTTAGATAAAATTTTCCCAGATAATTTTCTCGAAGGAATGATGTTCTTAGAATGGTCCCTCACCTCTTTGAAATAGTCCTTTGAAAAATCTGATTTGGGCCACTTCTCGAAAGAAAAGTACCATTCAAAGACCTTGAAGTGGACCATTTTCATGAGAAATGTACCCTTCAGGAAAAGTACTTGGGATACTTGTTCGAAAAACATATCCTTCAGGGAAAGTGTTAAGGTCCATTTGATTCAAAAGTGCCCTTTGGAACTTTGAAAAGTGTCCTTCAAATTTCAAAAGTGGACCATTTGGAAAGGACACTTTGCCAGAAAAGTACCCTTTGAAACCCCTGAAAAGAACCCTTTTCTATAGAATTACCCTTTGGGAAAATTATGCAAACAATTTTCCTAAAGGAAATCTGACACTTAGCTTTGAGAAATATCTTTCAAAACTTTTGAATGGACCATTTTTTCTAAAAAATATCCTTCAGACTTTTGTTTGGTACACTTCATCAAAGATGATTCTTTGGACTTTTGTTTCAAACAAAATGTTTGAAACAATTCCAGACACTTGGCCCAAAAGACCTGAAACAAATTCTTGGAAAGAAATAAACACTTGGTCCTTTTTGCTCTAAAACAATTTTCTTGAGAAAATTAAGCCTTTAATAAAATTGTGCAGACAATTTTCTTGAGAAAATTTCTTCAACACTTAGCTTTTGGCTTGTAGGCTTGACCCATTCTAGCATCAGAACTCTTGTAAGACTTGAAGGCTCAAATGAATTATGAAAACTTTGAACTTATATAGACCTATTATTAACCTTGATCGCATCGACCACCATTCCATCCAGGACTTGGTCAAATCCCCTTGGCCATTTGCCTAATCTAGAAATTTGCTCAATTCTCCAATCTATGTCTGGCCCTCAGGACAAAGTTCTACATGTAGGCCAAAAATTGGCCAATATTTCTAGCAACATCTTGGCGTTGAATTTATACTATGCAAGAAGACTAGTTACCTTGAACTGATCTTTTGGGCATACGAAGTCAAGTCTTTCTTCCAATTGAACTGAAACTGATTCAAGGTTGCTCTTTCTTTGGAACCCCTTAAAAAAATATAGACCAACAAAGTGCCCAAGGAACTGGAAGAGAATACATAATAAAAAGGGAAAAGTGCTCAAGGCACGTAGAGGAAATCATGAAAAACTAATCTAATATGTATAATATCATACAAGGGATGCAATAATTACAATAACAAGGCTTCAAATAGATGCCATTGATTGGGATGGATAATGCCTCTCCATCTAGTTGGGCAAGCTGAAACACATTATGTTCCTTGCATCCATAGATCAAATAAGGAATGGTCCATAGGCTATCAAATTTGGTGTGGTTTCCTAGTTTGGCCTTATTGGAATCCCACTTGAGGAATTGGTATCCCTCATTGAAGCTCCTTACTATAGCTCTTTTGTAAAAATTCCTTTTGACCTAAGCTTGATGTGGTTCTAGCATTTTAATAGTAAGGTCCTTGGTTTCTTCCAACTCCATAAGTTCTACCATCCTCACATTCATGGGCTCATCCTCTATCAACTCGAGCTGTTGGGTTAATTCCAATACATGTAGCTCAAGGGAGATAGGTAATTTATCTTCCCTTACATATAGAAGAACATATGGATAATTACCAATGGTAGTTTTAGGAGTCACCCTATCAACCCACAAGGTTGTCTTTAGCTTGGTGTTCCATGTTTTTTTATTCTCTTCCATGGTCCTCTTGATGATCCGCAGCAAATCCTTGTTAGTGGACTCTACAAGTCCATTTCCTCAAGGATAGTAGTTGGAAGAGATATTAAGGTAGATGCCCAATTTGAGGTCTCACTTATTTGTCTTCATGCCAAGGAATGATAAACCATTATCTGAGATTATGGTGGCTAAAACACCAAACCTAGTCATAAGGCTATCGTAGAAGTCTAAAACTGCACTTTCATTAGTTTCCTTCAAAGCAATGGCTTCCACCCACCTGGTGAAGTAGTCAATTATAGTGAGCACCCATTTATGCCCTGTATTTGATTGTGGATTTATCATCCCTATGAAGTATAACCCCCATTGCATGAAGGGTTGCTCTACCTAAATAGGGTTGAGTGGAAAGGTTGTTAGTTTTTATTTTCTTGTAAAGAGGACACATTTATGGAATTTCCTAACCCAAGCATGAGCATCTTTTAAAATTTTGGGCCAATAATAACCAACCCTTATTGCCTTTGTTTATATTATTTAGGTGCAAAATGGCCTCCTTCAAGTCCATCATGGAACTACTCCAAAAGTTTGGTCACCTGGTTGTCATCAATGCACCTAAGAAGTACCCCATTGAGGTCCCTCCTGAAAAGGACACCATAAACTAATGCATAAGGTATATATTGAATCCTAAAATACCTTCTCTTGGCTCTATCTAAACCTTGGGGGCATTCTCCTATTGTCAAGAACTGAGTCATGTCTTGAAGCCATCTCCTTTGAAGTGGAAATGCACCTGCTTGTGAGTCATTTTGGGTTAGCAAAATAGCTTCCTTGTCTTCTTGGAAGTCATCTACCATGTGTTCATGCAAACCCTTGTCTCTGACCATCTTGGTGACCTTGATCTCTACATCATATTCCATGACCTTTGTGATCTATCCTACATTCTTCTCATTTAAATCTTTATTAAGGAGGAAATCCCTAACTCCAAGATGAGACACCATAAGGTGGATCTTGTTGTTGGAGAGCATGGGCCTAAACTTATTAAGGTTTCTTAGGGCCACAAGAACTTGATTTTTAATGAAAGTGTACCTCTCCTCATATCCTTCTAGCCCTTGACTAAAAAATGCAATTGGTTGCTCCATCTCTTTGTCATTCTTATACATTAGCATGGATGATATGTTATCAATATTGGCAAAGGTATGCATGATAAAGTCCTTGGAGAAGTTAGGATTAAAGAGTGAGGGTGCTTGGGCAATGGCCTTCTTGATGGCCTCAAAATCTTCCTTGCCTTCATTAAACCAAGCAAACACCTAGCTTTTCTTCATCATGGTGGTGATAGGTGTGACCAGGTTTGCAAAGCCTGGTATAAACCTTCTCATGAAGTTGATCTTGCCAAGGAAGCTTTGGATCCCCTTCTTGTGTTTTGGAAAGGATAAGGCTAAGATGGTTCTCACTTTGTCAGGGTTTATAAATAGCCCTTACTTTAAAGAAATGTGACCCATCTACTTACCTTCATGTATATAGAATAAGCACTTCTTTAGATTCAAAGAGATTCCATACTCCCTGCATCTCTGGAAAGTCAACCTCAGATGGTCCATGTGCTCGCTAGCATTCTTGGAAAAGACTGTGATATCATCCAAGTAAACCAATACCATTTGATTTATCAGTGCATGGAAGGCCATGTCCATTGCCCTTTGAAAGGTTACCCCAACATTGGACAATCTAAAAGGCATCTTCTGATAAGCAAAAGTGCCCCACTTGGTGGTGAAGGTGGTCTTGTACTGGTCTTCCTCTTTCACT
Source organism: Torreya grandis (assembly GCA_037957365.1). Classification (NCBI taxonomy): domain Eukaryota; kingdom Viridiplantae; phylum Streptophyta; class Pinopsida; order Cupressales; family Taxaceae; genus Torreya; species Torreya grandis. Next base: position 3,571,516 of record JARHVA010000453.1, on the reverse strand, counting down.
AGCACTTGGTTATAACAAGAATATCCATCCAAGAGAGAAAAGCATTCTAAACCAAAAACTACTTGTAGGAGTTGCTCCATGGATGGTAGGGATAGTGATCCTTCAATGAGACCCTATTAAGATCCCTAAAGTCCACACACAGTCTAATCTCTCCACTTTTCTTCCTGATATGCACTAGATTAGCTACCCATGAGGAATGCTTGATTGGAAAGATAATATAGCATTCAATAAGCTTAGTTAGCTCCTTCCTCATGATATATTCAATATTAGGACTTATGGGCCTTTGATTTTGCTTGACTAGCTTGGCATCAACCTTTAGCTCTATGATGTGTTGGGCCAATTTAAGATCAAATCCCCTTAGGTTACTAGATTCTGAAGAAAAGATGTTTGAATATTCCTTGCAAAGTTATATAAAATCATCTTTTCTAGCTTTGTTTCTTACCTTCCCAAGCTTGAGAAGTTTGTCCTTGAAGATAAGGACTCTTTTATAGTTTTCTTCATTGGTTGACACAACTACTTTATCCCTCCTCTTACGTTCCCCTTCATGAAAGAGACCTTCTAGGGTGACCAACCCTTTAGAAAGCTTATTGGACCTTAGTTGAACAATCTTCTCCTCATATTGATGTTGTAACTTCCCTTGGTTAATAAAGGAGATTTATGCTTCTCATTGTAAGAAACATGCAATCTATTTTTCATTCTCAAAGACTTGCTAGCGAGCCTCACTGTCCAACAATAATGGTCTCACCACCACTTTGACATGTGTTGCAACTTAATCCTTTTCAATTCATTGGGGATGTCAAAATGAGCCCCCATAGCTGCTACTCAGTCAACATGTTGATTTTTGCCTCTTAGCACTGATCAAATGTTGAAGGCTTGAAAATCCTCAATTAGGTCCCACACCCTATGTTTTTAGGACCTCATCAAAGGTTTTTTAGTGGCCTTTTATCCTCTAACATGGTGCACAACCGATTCACTATCTCCATAGACCTGTAATTACTTGAAATTTCTCTTATTATCCCATTAAAAGACATGGATGAGACCTTCATATTATGTTGCATTACAGGATCAGCTAAATTAGAACCTATACGAAGAGAAATACCTTTCATTTGAAAGGGATATCAGTATGACACCTACACCCACCCCGTGCTTGCTCCTTGAACCATCAAAGAACAACTTCCATAAACCACTAGGATCTTCTTAAGGCTTTATGAGGGATGGCGTGGGATGGTTTTCTTCATGCAATAGATAGACACCTAAGTCCCTTTCTTCAACACATTCTAAGGAGTCTACCAACTGGTTGTCATCCCATAGCTCATCCAAGAACATGTTCGGTACTTCTTCTAGATGAGTGTTTAGATCTTGCCCCATTTCAAATTCATCCTCATCAACGATGGTTCAATTGATGTTTGTACCATCTAGTCCATAGGGTTCTATGTGAAATTGTGCAATGGGCTCAACCTTGATTGACACTTTGGCTCCATATCTCATCCTGAATTCCATATAGGACCAATCTACTACAAGATAACCCCCTATCTTTATTATGAACTCTCTAGACAAGCATAGTACAAAGTGAGGAGGCACATCAAGATCAATACATCTTGAACCACCAAGACACTAAGACAAGATTGTAGGTTCATATTGAGATCTTTGATTATACTAGATGGTTTGGTAGAGGAACCATCAAGTTACAACACTCCCTTGGACTGGGGTTCATATTTTAGACCAAGCTGATCAGCTATGGACTTTGGCATGATCGATGTACTAGCTCCACTATCCAATAAGTAATTGTACACTAGAGAGTTGATAATGATTATTGAAATATAGAAGGGAGGAGGCTTGACTACTTTACCTGATTGCCCTTCACTTAGACCTTTGGTTGTATTGGTGAGAACTTCATTCACCTTGCTTGGTGGCTTATCTATAACTGCTATGACATTAATCTTAGACAATCCTTCCTGGAGAATGTTTACTTGACCAGGCATGGAGATCATATCCCACATAGGCACACTCACATTATATTTCTTCATTTGTTCAACAATGCTGATGAGTGAACCATCAACCTTTGCTTGTGCTTTGGGAGCCACTGTTGTTACTTTTGAACTTGTGATCCTTGGGGTACAACAAGACTCCCTTGATTTTTTGTAGGCACTAGGACCTTTTTAGTGATGACAGGTTTATTTGGATTTGTTAGTGAAGGAGTAATTGTATGAAGTGATTTGATTGCTTCTTAATTACCATCCATATTCCTTCTTTTAAAATTTATATTGGCTGCCACTGCTATGTAGGCTTGGCTAGAACCAACCTGTTGGTTAGACGCATAGCACTCCTCTTAATCAAAATTGATCATGGTCACATCTAGATAGCTTGGTCCTTGGGTAAACCCTTGTGGAGGCTCCTTTGACTTGGTCATCATGGGCACTTCTGCATTTTGGACCATAAGAGCTTGGTTATACCCAAAGTTAGCAACATGTTGCCAATAATCATTGAAAGCTTGGTTGAGGTCAATATTTGGGACCATATGTTGACCAAAAGAGTGATTCCAAGGTATGGTACCCTTTGCCTCTTGAGCCACATTATTTTGAACAGGTACCAAGGTATTGGAAGTGCTTGCCACATTGGGATTATAGCTATTTTACTTGTTATAACCATGTTTTCCTTGTCCTTGGTTTTGACCTTGGCCTTGGCCTTGATAATTCCCCCTATATGGTGGCCTATTTGCTTGAAAGGATTGTTATTGAGGTTGGTATTAAATTTGATAAGGTCTATTAGAAGCCTGCTACCTTTTGACATTCACAAGCTCATTCCTAAAAGACTGAAAAATGCTTTTGAGTTTTTAGAAGTTCTTTTGGTCTACGGAGCCACTAGATCCACTAGTAGAAGCTTGCTCTTATTTTGATATAGGTACTACAACAATTGTTGGTGTAGGAAGAATGACGTCAAGCAGAGGGATAGTAATAAGAGGTGGTCTAATTTTAGGAAATAAGGGCATTTGTGGTCTAGGAGTAAGTTTACCAGCTTGAACTAGATAATTTTATGCCCTAATGGTCATCTCATAAGCATTTGGAAGTATATTCCCTCCCATGGATTGTATCATTATTGTTATGTCACTATTTAAAGCCTTTAAAAAGTAAAGGAAGGCAAAGTTAGTGGTTGGCCTGACTAATACTGAGATTTTGTCCTAATTTTTCTAGAACCTTGTGTTGAAGTCTTGCGTGACTTCATGAGGATCTCTTTATAATGGCAATTAGCTGCTCTACAAGTGACAGATGGTCACTTTTGTCCTCAAATCTTTTAGACAAAGCCTCTCCTAATTGGTCCCAGGTTTGAATGGAGTTAGCAGCAAGGCCTCTATACCAATCTAGAGCCTTTCCTTTAAAATAAGTAGCTAATAACCTAATGGATATGTTTTCTTTGGTGACATTATGGATGTTGCAAAAATTGGTTATGTCCATGAGGTGCTCAGAAGGTGTTGTAGCTTGGTCACCAGCATAATAGGAAACACTTTAAAGGGTTGCAACTGGGATTGGGTCATATTGGGTAAGGTCCAAAGGAATCTGACCATTAAATCCCATAAATGGAAAATCTCTTTGAGGAATCATGGTAGCAAAAGGGGCTAACAAAGGTCTTCTTATGTAGGTAAACCTTAGGACTAGTTTAGGAAAAGGGTTTCCTATGTATGGGTGAGTATTAGCAAACCTTAACCTTTTTATTGAACTCAAAGGTAGTTCAACAAACTCAAAGGAAATACCTCTTAAAGTAGACCTTGTTGTTACCTTTGGCATGGAAATGAAGTCACTGCTATGTTATCAGAACGTTGAATCTTCCTTTTAGTGTCACCAGATGTTGTTGCTTGGTAGCTTGACCATTGCAAATTTGATCAAACTAGCATCAACTTTGACCAATCTTTATGTCCCACCAGGCATGCCAAAAACTATTATAGGCTTAATTTTCACCCTTGGAGAGGGTTCTTCAGGCTCTCTCCAACTAAGTTATAATATTGGGACAACCCCAAGCTATGGGTATCCTATAGTGGGGTTGAACTTATGGAGAAGGCTGACTTCCTCTTAATGCTTACTTAAACTAACACTAAACTAATGATTCATAGGGAAAAGGGTTATAAATATGATTAAGGCTCTTAAGGAAGCTAAAACATAATACACTAAAGTTAAATGGGCACTCATATAAGTTTGAACATGCACTGAATCAACAAAGACAATTATAACCTACTCAATCTCATAATATCACTAGTTGCATAAATATTTCATAGAAGAGGTTCCAAGTTGAACACTAGTCTAGACCTGCAATCAGTATAAAAACACCTTTACAAAGGTAAGCAAAAGGACAACAAATTAGGAATAATATTATTCACAAATTTACCATACACAAACATATTAAGCACTGATTAAAGACAAGAGATAGGCAAAGATTTGATCCTATTACTTCAAAAGGCAGTTCTTTCAATATTTTGATAAGGTTTAACCATATCAAATGAGCACACTCTTGCAAGAGCCTTGATGAGTATCCTTTCCTCAAAAATAAAAAATGCTAAATTCTAAAAGATGACAACACCACATAACGGGGAAGAGACAAGGATATATAGGAGAAGGGAAAGGAAAGGGAAAGAAGAGTTTACTATCCAAGCTGTCGCCATACCCTAATGAATGCTTGATCACATTTTTGAATTTTGAACCATCTGCCCTCCCATCAAGACCAAACCTTTACCAACAATTTAACCTTATTTGCTCAAAAGCCTTCAATCTATTCTCATTGGTTGAGAATCACACTAACAAATAGAAAACCCCATATAGGTGATGAATCATGATTTGCTTAAGGAAACTTAAAGGCTCTATATTACAATTGAATGCTCCATTATACCTATCAATCCCCAAATCCCTTTGTGTTGATCTTTTCATGCCATCTCCCATCTAATTTCAACATGAATACAAAGTCCTTATATTCATGGACTTGACATAGCCATGCTTTGGGTCGTTATTTGTCAAAAGTATGACTCAGGATGCTCCTCCATTAATTACATATATCTACCTCTACTTTGAAATGTTAACCTGGGCCTATTATAGATTGAAAACCAATTTAAATTATTGGTTTTCCTATAGTTGGTACATCCACATAAACATATTTATATATTATGAATAGCTAGTAGCCCACCCTGATCTTATTAGGTCTAAAAATGAACTATTCTAGCACTATAGAGTCTTAATGGCACCATTTGATCCTAAAATATCTTTTTTGGCCCCAATTGAAACATGCTTGAGCTTGGCTCCACCATGCTTGCTTGCCTTGGTTGAAAACCAACCTTTTGACCTCCATCTAAGTCATTTGGGCTCACCTTCATTTGATTGGTCATTGAAAACTGGCTTGGATCATTGATCCCATGACTCATCTTGCTCTATTTGATCTGCCTAAAGTGCATGACTATGAATTATAGATCCTTTATTTGAACTCATGCATTTATGCCACTTGTCCATCACACCTTTGCTCTTGAGATTTGCTGACTCTTTGACTTGATTGCATGTTTTGATCTAAAATACATAATTGAACATGTGTCATTAATCTGATCTAGGCCCATTATCCTATCTTTGTCTACTCACCATTGGATTTGATCCAGGCTCCCAAGATTTAGACACTTGTCAAGCTAGCGTTCAGTCAGAGGCCCCTTTTCTAGTTCTTTAAATGCCAATGGATATGTCATGGGGCTTGAATTTGACATTTTTAGGGTTATCCAAAACTTTTTGAAATCAAACAACTATTTACTCTGGGCCTTCTTGCTGGACAATTCCTTTGAGCTTTATGTGGAGCACTTTCTCTCAAGGAAATTACTAACTTTGTCTCTGCCTTTGAGCAATTCTCTTGAGATATCCATTTTAAACAAAAACTTTGAAGGAATTTTTCCTTAAGGAAAATTATCTTGAATAATTTTCCTGAAGGAGTTGTGTTCTTAGAATGGCCCCTTGCCTCTTTGAAATGGTCCTTCACAAACTCTTTTTTGGGCCACTTCTCGAAAGAAAGGTACCCTTCAAAAACCTTGAAGTGGACCATTTTCATGAGAAATCTACCCTTCAGGAAAAGTTTTTGGGATGCTTGTTCAAAAAAAATATCCTTCAGGTAAAGTGTTAAGGTCCATTTGATTCAAAAGTGCCCTTAAAAACTTTGAAAAACATCCTTTGGATTTCGGTAGTGGACCATTTGGAAAGGACACTTTGTTATAAAAGTGCCCTTAAAAACCCCTAAAAAGGACCCTTTTCTGTATAATTCCCCTTCAAGAAATGGAGCAAACAATTTTATTGAAGGAAATCCAACACTTAGCTTTGATAAATATCCTTCAGAACTTTTGAATGGACCATTTTCGCTAAAAAAGACCCTTCAAAATTTTGTTTGGTACACTTCACCAGAGATGATCCTTCAAGCTTTTTGTTTTAGACAAAATGTTTGAAACAATTCTCGACACTCGGTCCAAAAGACCCAAAACAAATTCTTTGAAGGAAATAAACACTTAGTCATTTTTACTCTGAAACAATTTTCTCGAGAAAATTAAACCTTTGGGAAAATTGTGCAGATAATTTTCCCAATAAATTTTCTTCAACACTTAGCTTTTGGCTTGTAGGCTTAACACGTTCTAGCAGCAAAACTCTTACAGGACTTTGAAGGCTCAAATGAATAATGAAAAATTTGAACTTGTATAGACCTATTCTTGACCTTGATCGCATTGACCACCATTCCATCCAAGACTTTTTCAAACCCCCTTATCCATCTGAATAATCTAGAAATTTTCACAATTCTCCAATCTATGTATGGCCCTCGGGATAAAGTTTTGCATGTAGGCCAAAAATTGGCCAACAAAACCACCAATGTGTATAATGGTCTATTGGCACTATTGTCCATCTTGTTACATAAATGAAAGAAAGTAATGAACCATTAGTATGTATAATGGTCTATTGTTGGTCTATTGACACTATTGTCCATCTTGTTACATAAAGAAAAAAACAATGAACCATCAGTCTATATAATGGTATGTTGTTATTCATTATAAATACTAAGTATTATCTTAAGCATTGGGAATACTACCCTTCACATAAAAACTAAAATGATCAATCTTGCCACATAAAGGAAAGGAACCAATGAACCAATACACATATCCCATTATCATAGAAAGACAAACAAAGGGTATTATACAATGAACCATTATACAATATATATTGAATGTGAAGGGTATTATATAGATAAGAAAGATGTAGGGCATTATACAGACTGTAATAAGATAAACAATAGTAGAACATTATACAAACTGATGGTTCATATCAAACAACTATATGCAAGACATATATGTTATCCATAATCCTATGCAAAAAATGAAAACATTTAGCAAACATAAGCATATTCAAGATTCATATAATCACCTCATGTTCATTACATTCAATGGGTTTATATGATCATTCCATTAGTAACTTGATAGAGTTAGGAAAAAATCAAACACAATAGGTGTTTTACAATCCCACATGAAAGACTTATACTAGGCACTAAGTTAAGAGAAACATAGTACTATGTTATCCACCACCTATGTTTGACTCTTTCCATCAGCAATTAAACATTAGAAACATCCTAAAATCATCTCAAAATAGGCATACCATCAAGGGTTCAATCAACAATAAATTCAATGATTTTCCATGAGCCTTCTAGTATAAACTTGATTGAGTTATCAATAAAAATGAACACGATAAACTTTTTGCAAGCCCATAAAAAATAATTATACATGCTCATCCTTCACATTAGCACAATTATCATTGAAAAATGAGGAGTATTATGTTAATTGTAATGTTGACCGCTTGAAGGCATTAATGATAAGCTAGGGCATAGTTTGTTTTATGTTGATTATATTGTTGACTACTTTGAGAGAAACATAGTACTATGTTATCCACCACCAATAAGGAAAAAAAAGCTAGCATAACCACAACCTCAACACTTTGATAGGATGATCTTTATAGAGTGAAAACAATTTTTTTGACAATGTGTATCTTTACCCCAAATGAAATTAACAAATTGCATATACTACTTGTTGTTCCCAAAATCTGTTACTCATTTTTTTGGGACAACATATGAACTATTTTGGTCCCGTGCCATTGTAGCAGCCACCATCTACAATAAGAGTTAGGAGAAACAAGCCTACAGAGTCCATAGAACCAAGCCTGTAGAGTTAGTAGAACCAAGCCTATAGAGTCCATAGAAACAAGCCTATAGAGTCTGTAGAACAAGCTTGCAGAGTCCATAGAAACCAACCCATAGAGTCTGTAGAAATCAGCCTGTAGAGTCTGTAAAAATCAGCCCATAGAGTCCGTAGTTGTGCTAGATGGAGAACAAAATGATCGCACCTTCGTTATTCACTGGGGATATTTGCTTGAAACAATGTTCATTCCATTACTGGAGTATTTACTTTTTCAGCTAAGGGACTCACAGGTTCAACAGGTTCAATGACTTCAACATGCGAGCTCTCACAAAGAAACAAGTTCCCAACACTTAGGCAATTTCAAGGTTGGTTCAACGCCGAGGTTCAACCAAAAGGTCCATCGGCAAGCTTCAAACAAAGGATTAAACCATTGAACCCCACTTCCAAAGGTTCAAAGGTTCAACGGGTTCAAAGGTTCAATGACTTCGAAAGACTTAGAAGAAAAGAAGTCTTTGAAGAGTAAAGAATGAATTGTTGAATTGTTGAACCTTGAACCAAAATGGTTCAATGGGTTCAACAGGTTCAACGAGTTCAATAAGATCAAAAGACTTAAATGAAAGAAGGCTTCAAACAAAAGATTGAACCATTGAACCATTGAACCATAAGTTGGTTTAATCAGTCGGTTCCATCAATTGGTTCAATCGAAAGGTTCAAAGGAAGGTGTCCCAAAGCCCGAAGGACAAGTGCCATTGTGGAGGGAAAATGGAATGAAAAGATATCTTTTGGAGGGATTTTCTACGAAAAATTTTACAATTGAAATCCTTTGGACAAAATGTCTGAAGGAATTCCTTCAGACATTTTGTCTGAAGGAATGTTCAAAGGCCTGACAAAAAGCAAAAAAAGCAAAGGAAAGATTTCCTTTGGACAAAATGTCTGAAGGAATTCCTTCAAACATTTTGTGTGAAGGATTTGAAGAAGAAGGCTGCTCAAAGAACCCCAAAGGGCATGTACCCTTGTGGGGGGATCTCAGCGACTAGGAAATGGACCTTTCTCAAAGCCCGAAGGGACACCTTCCCTTCGGGGTGTTCCAAAGACATAAAGCCGAAGGAATTTCAAAGCTCAAGAGACTTAGGGAAAACAAAGGATTTTAAGAAAGAGGATGAGCCATTGAACCTTGAACCAAAATGATTCAAAGGTTCAATAGGTTCAAAGAGAAGGTTCAACTGATGAGCAAAGAAGCGATTGAACCAAAAAAGCGAATGAACTAAAGGAGCGATGGAACCAAAGAGCTGATAAGACCACCCAAACTATTGAACCATTGAACCAATGAACTTTCACAGGTTTAAAGGTTCATGGTTCAAAATGGTTCAAATGACCAGCGACCAATGATGTCCCCAAAGACGTCAAATTCAAGGTAATGATATATTCATTGGTTTTCAAATGTGGCACATAACCTAAAGAACAAACTAAGTGACCAGCGAAAGAGGAAGCCGAAAGAGCCTGCAGAATGGAAAAAGGATAGCTTGAGGGCTCAAATCATGAGGAAGAGACAAAATACGTTAAGGAAAGAGAGAACAATACAAAAAGACCAAAAAAATCTGTGCAAAAGTTATTTCAGTAGGTGAAATAATCCACCAAGTAGACATCTGAGCTCGCAAACATTAAAAGGCGCAGCCTATTTTTATCCCTTTGAATAAAAGTGAGGGGATAACTGCATACATATTTGGAGAAAAACTAGACAACCCATGCTAAGGAGAAGACATTCAAGATGTTTCTATACACCAAAGTCAAGGCCGATGCCCTGCTCTAGCATGGCCCCTTGATAGAACTAGAAATGCATTCAAGGCATTGAATGCAGCATGGGTCATTCCATGAAACAAAGTGCCAAGCCTTTCTTGGCTGATATATATTGTAATCTCTTATTTTATGCAAAAGAGAGCTCTCTCTATTATAGAAGCAAAAACTCTGCCCAAATTGAAAGGCATTTATTGAGACTTTGAGCTCATATTGTTAATCATATTTTGTTATATGAATGAGAAAATATGTTACTTTCAGACTTTGTGTTGTAATAACTTATGTTATTTAGGGGATTGTTCTTATGTCTGTTTCCTAGATGCAGTCTTGTTCATTTAATTAAATAAGCAAAACTAGAGGAAGTAACTAGGAAGGTGTCATGAAGCTGACTGTGGAGAGACTTTGTGTTGCCATAATTGTCTTTAGTGTGTTTGTTTTTCTATTTCTGTGTAAAGGATCTTGGGATGACTTTGTGCCCCCATTATCCTTCATATTTCACTCTTTGGCAGTTGAGGCAGAGACTTTGTGCTACACCTCATTCTTCTGGTTATTGCACCCTTGTTACATTTAATTATCAGTTACCTATCAGAAAGAACGCCTGTTGTTTGCTGTAGACTACTTCTGAAAGAAGAGAAGTGCCTTTAGTGTTTTCACCAGAATTTCTCCTTTGTCTATTAACATCATCTCTGAAATAAGAGAGATGGATGGTATAGTCCTACATCTGAGTGTTATTTTTTGCATATATATATAGTATCTATCCCCTTATATTTTATAGGGAACCTCCCCTTGATGAGAGGAGAGATTTGTCCCCTTCTGATGTTTAGCCGACCAATATACTTATGTTGTGGTTGAAATTATTGTCCCCTAAAAATGCCACTCATTTGTGGGACAACCTACAGACTATTTTGGCCCAGTATAGACCAAAATCCTTTCTCCCCTTTTCAAAAAATTGTTTTGAGCATTCAGGTTCTTCATTTTTCAAAGCTTTTTTAGAAATCTACGGACTCTGCAGATTTGAATCTATGGAATTTGCAAGCTTGGAACTACGAACTTCACAGATGGTTTCTACGGACTCTACAAATAGACGTCTATGTACTCTTTCAAAGTTAGAGAAAACTATGAACTTGGCTTCTATGGACTCTGCAGGCAGGCTCAAATCTATGGACTCTCAAGGTTGGTTTCTATGGACTCTGTAGGAAAGAAACGGGTACAACACAGCCATTTTTTCAATTGAGAAGTTTAAAGGGGTCTTCCAAGAGCCCGAAGAATAAGTGCCCTTGTGGAGGGTAGTGAGCAAAAGTGGACAAAAGTTGAAAATCCCTCGAGAAAATGGCTAAGTAAAAGAGACCTAAAGAATTCTTTTGGGAAGATTTTCCTCGAAAAAATGTTTAAGGCAAAATTCCTTCAGACTTTTTGTTTGAAGGAATTCACTCGGAAAAAAAGTCTAAAAAAATGGAAAAGAAGAAATGGCTAAGTAACATGAACTTTCCTTTAGATTTTTTTCGAAGGAATTCTTTCGGGCTTTTTGCCCGACGGAAAAAGATGAAGCCTAAAGTCATCCCGAACATCCTTAAGGATAAGTATGCTTGCGGGGGGCACTTAACGATAGAGAAAGGACCATTTCAAAAGCCTGAAGGGACACCTTCCCTTCAAGACGTCCCAAAGGCAGAATAAAGACATAGAAAGGAACCTTCACAAACTTAGACAAAAGGGGCTTCAAAGAATGAACTGATTGAACCGTTGAACCAAAAACTTCAACGAGTTCATAGGTTCAAAGGTTTAACCAGAGCTTAGAAAGATAAAGGAAGCAATGATTGAGTGAGACACAAGATGAACCAATGAATCGATTGAACCTTGAACCAAAAGAGTTCAAGGTTCAATGGTTCATAGGTTCAAAAGGTTCAAAGGTAGCCTTAGTCAAGGAAAAAGTAGCAAACAAGTGGTTCAACGAATGGTTCAACCAAGGAGCGAAGAAGCGATTGAACCAAGAAGCGATAAAACAAAAGAGACAAAATGAACCAATGAACCAATGAACTTTCCGTGGTTCAATGGGTTCAAGTTTCAACATGAATCAAGTGATCAACTGAAAATAGAGCCTGAAGACTCAAATTGCTATGAGGAAGAGAAGATAGATGCAAAGGAACAAAAATATCTTCGAAAGAGTTATTTCCAGTAGGTGAAACAGTGGATCGATTAGACTTTTGAGTGCACCAAACCAAGGACACAACCTATTTTTTTTCCATGAAGTAAAGACAAATTGAAAAAGGACCAGACGGTCCATACCAAGGAAGAAATATATTAGATGAAGGGACATGCCATAGTTATGGCAGTGCACTATTCTGAGCATGGTCTCTCCAGACAAGACTGAAGGCACATTGAAGACGTTGACTGCAGCGTGGGCTGTCCCATGAAAAAAAGTGCCAATCCTTGTGTAGTTGTTATAAGATTGTAATATCTCTCATTTGTAAAGGAGACTTTTCATTTTTACAAGAGCGAAACTCTACCCATTTTGAAAGAAGACTGAGACTTTGAGATCAGATTGTAATTTCATTTCATTTTATCTGAATGAGAAAGCAAGTTGTTTATAGACTTTGTGCTATTTTGGCTTGTGCTACTTTAGGAAATTGTTCTTATGTATGTTTCCTAGAAGCATTTTTATTTATTTAATTTGACCAGTAGAACCAGTGAAAGTAATTAGTAAAGTGTCCTAAAATTAACTGTGAGGAAGACTTTGCGCTTTCACATTTGCTTTCAGTCTATGTTTTTCTTTTCTTTCTGTGATTAGGATTTTGGGACAGCTTTGTGCCCTAATTATCTTTTGTTATATACTCTTTGGGTAGTTGACGTGGAAACTTTGTGTTTTATTTCATCTTGTTGGTTACTGTGCCCTTTTGCCATCAGTTACTTTTACTACCTGAAAGAAACTCCTGTTGTTTTCTACAAGAACACTTCTGAAAGAAGAGAAGTGCCTTCAGTGTTTCTACCAGGATTTTCTCCTTTGTCTATGAGCATCATCTCTAAAATAAGAGATATGGATGGTTTATTCTGGCCCCATGTGTTACTTTTTGCTTATATATATAGTATATAGCCTCCGCATATTTAATACGGAACCTCCCCTTGATGAGAGGAGAGATTTGTCCCCTTTGGATGTGGTAAACCTGCAACATTAGACGACCAATCTCCTTATGTTGTGGTGATAGAAACTATTTTGGTCACCAGTTAGCTGGCTGACAAAATATTCACCCAAAAATAATCGCCTATTTTGCTCATCAGTTAGCTAGTGACAAAATATTCACCCAATAGTTTTTGGCGACTCTACTAGGGAAGAGTGCATAGTTTGAAGCCTCAAACTTCAAGCTAAAGCAGGGCCAATTTTTTTTCATTTTTATTCTACAATCTAGAAACTCCATGCTATACAAGAAGCTAGAGAGCCCAAGGTGTTGTTGACCCTGTCTTTGAGTTGGTGCAGAAGGGCAATTTTGATTTGTTTTCTCCACAACTTTAATTTCAATGAACTAGGAGTCTTCTTCCTACCAATATCAGGTCACCAATACAAGGTAGAGCTTCTTTTTCTACTGTTAGTAGAGCTTTGCCTATACATACTCTACCCAGATTTGTTATCCCCCCTTTCCATAATCAAATCATGGCGGTTTAAGGCCCTTAGGGTAACTCTTTTGGCCCACTCAATTTAACTCCACCTCTACATGAGCTACCACGTAGTTTAAGGAAGAATTTCCCCAAATTCTTTGGTGATGGGAGAGTTCATCCTGATGAACATATTGTGGCCTTCAGCATAGCCTGTGGCATGATAGGCGTGAAGTATGAGAATGTGGCAGTTAGGCAGTTTGTGGAGACATTACAAGGTGCTACTACAGACTGGTTTTATCATCTACAAGCATAAACTGTGACTGGCTAAAACACCCTGAAAGCTAAGTTTGAAGCAAGGTTCAAGCCTGCAGAAGATGCACATGCCCTACTAGCCTAGCTCACACAAATGAAGAAAGAGCCTCATTAACCTATGAGGGACTTCATTGCTAAGTTTGACAAGCTGAAGAACCGAATTCCTACAATTTCTCAGCCAACACCTGAGAACCTTAAATGTTTTTTCATCAATTCTCAGCTGCCTGAAGTGAGTTTCTTGTTGAGATGGGCTAGCCACATAGACCTTGCTGTTGCTCAGGATTTGGTCACTGAGGTGGAAGATGACCTTATCTTGCTAGAAAAGATAAGGAGAGATCCTAACAGAGGTAAATGTTCTTCATCTTTTGAATATCCATCTACAGGCACCACTGATCCAATGGTGTAAAAGTTAGAAAATGAGTTACTAGCTCTCAGAAAGCAAATGGCGCGAGGGATGTCTTCTACTCCTTCATACTGAGATATACCAAGAAGAACATTCCCCAATCAATCATATCAAGGCACTGCCAAAAATCAAGGGAAATCAAATCATCTTCCTCCCCCCAGAGGAAACTTGCCATTGAAGCAGCACTAGCCAACTCAATAGTTAGATATCTCAAAATAGAATCAGATTTCTCCTTCTAGCCTAAGTTAAACCAAGAAGATGACGCTGATCTCTTCATAGAAAACCAAGAAAAATTAGCTGGTGACTCCAACATTGGTTTTCTAAATTACTAAGTTGAACCCAAAAGTGAAGGTAAAGTAGTTGAGGGATCATACGCTATGTTCACCTAATCCAAGAATCAGTCAGCCCAGCAAGCTGATAAAGAAAAAATAGAGGAGCGAGCTTAACCTACAATTTTAATTGCTAAATGAGGAACTTCTCTACCTTTCCACTTTCCAACCAAATGACCTAATGAGTAATAAAAAAGTAAGTACCTCAAATACGCCTTCACCTTCACCTTCAATTTCATAGATCAATCCTCTCCCCCATAAAAACCAAAAGGATGAACTACCTTTCCCTATTCTCAATTCATTTTAGACGTTTGACATAGTTGACCATGTCAAGAAAATTAAAATTCAAATGTCTGAATTTGAATTCCTGCAATCCAACCCTGAGCAGTTGGATAAGTTAGTGGAATGTGTGAAGAATAAAATCATCCCTGTAGGACTAGCTATTCCAAAGGTGACTCCCACGTCCACCTAAAATAACCTTGTCATTGCTCCTCTTGCTGCTCCCGAAAGGACTGAACCATTTTATGTCTCCCTATTGATAAATGGACACCAGTTAAACAATTACATTATAGACTCAGGTGCATTTGACAATGTCATGCCTGCTAAAGTAGCAAAATCTCTTGGTCTCACACTGACCAAGACATTTGGGAGATGTTTCTCCATCGAGAAAAAACAAGTGCCACTACTGAGACAAATCAAAGACACCCAATTTGCATTTTCAACATTCTCAGACAAGAGAATCAAGATGACAGTCCTGGTGGCTGACGTCCCAGCCTCATACGACATCCTTCTTGGGTGAAATTTCTACAAATATGTTTGGGTGAGTTAAGTATGGACCTATTTGAAGTAAAGATCCCAGTTAAAGGCGTCATGCAAAGGTTGATCCCTAAGAAAGAAGTAAAATATGTTGTCACTAAAACATCAGTGCCTGAAGATCAATTTCTGTTTGAGTCTTCAGGGATGGGTAATTACTTCTTATTCATGGAGGAGGTTCATGTGGCAACTAATGAAACTTCTAAAAATGACAATCTAAAAATTAGCTCAGACAGAATAGTAGAAGGATTGGTAGAACGCAGTATAAGTGCAGAAGAATCCTACCCTCCAAACGAAGAAGAATCTAAGGTAGAAATAGTTCTTGATAATGTATGGATACTAGAATTTGATGGCAGCTATTTCTCTACCAGTTCAAGAGCCAATATTGTGTTGATATCTCCTCAAGGAGATATTATTCTTTCTTTATACAAGTTGCAATTCAACAACACCAACAACACTGTTGAGTATGAATCTCTACTGCTTGGATTGAAGGCCGCTCAAGACAGAGGCATCAAACTCTTTCACACCAAAAGAGATGTTGAGCTGGTGGTTTGTTAGGTGAGGAACCTGTACCAAACCAAAAATGAGAGATTATGCCACTACTACAATCTGGTTTGGGATCAAATTGAAAACTTTGATGCTTTCAGTATCTCTATAGTGCCCAGGGAATTCAATGATCGAGCTGATGTATTAGCTATTTCTATAACTCTTTTGGTTCTTCACCTAAATTTTAAAGGAGACAAGTACACTATCAAACTAGTCTTTCAACCAAGTGTACCTGACAACGCCAATCATTAGCAAGTGTTAAATGGTGACAACTAAATCATTGCCTTCTTGGAACAAAAAGGCAGCTTCGAACAACTTCACATCGAAGGTAATAAACCAGCCCCTAAAATAAGTTTAGACATAGGTGAAGAATCTCTATAGCTGAAAGGGAATGAAATCTCAAAAGACCTGATTTCTCTTGAGAAGCTGTTTGACAAGCATGACAGATTCATTAAATAGTAATGAATGGATTCAATCTCCTCCCAGGAGTTTGATCAGATAAATTTGGGTACCAAGGAAAATCCCACGATGGTGAACATTGGAAAGTGCTGCACTCCGGAGGAGAGACTCCAATTTATTGACTTGCTTTGCCACTACTTGGATGTTTTGGCATACTCCTATGATGATTTGAAGTCACTCAGGCCTGAATAAATTTGTCATGAAATTCCTCTCAAGAGTGATTCGGTGCCTTACAAGCAGAAATCTTGGTAGTATAATCCCAAGATATCAGGTACTATTCTATCTGAAATACAAAAAATGCTAAATGCTAGAATAATTTTTCCAATCTATCATTCCACATGGATTGTAAATATAGTCCCTGTGAGGAAGAAAAATGGCATAATTTTCCTCTACATGGATTTCAAAAATTTGAATCAATCATCCTTAAAGGATAACTACCCTTTGCCCATCATGGATCAAGTCCTTCAGACGGTGACTATTTCAAAGATGTTATCAATGTTGGATGGTTTTTTAGGGTACAATCAAGTAGAAGTCAATGAAGCAGACTAGCATAAGACTGCCTTCACCATATTTTGGGGCACCTTTACATATCGAAGAATGTCATTTGGCCTGATAAATGCTAGCACCACCTTCAAGAGAGCAATAGACCTTGCTTTCAAAGATGAAATGGGTAGGTTCATTGTGGTGTACCTTGATGATTTACAATCTTTTCCAAGCATCGTCCTGATCATGTGTGCCATTTGTAACAAGTGCTAGAATGATGTTGCCAAAATGATATTTCTCTAAATCCCAAGAAGTCTATTTTTGGAGTAACAGAAGGGAAACTTCTCAGACATATTGTATCCTGAGAAGGCATAAAGATTGACATAGAAAGAGTCAAATCCATCTAGGAGCTTACTTTGCCCATAAGTAAGGCTGCAGTTCACTCTGTCTTTAGAAAGGTGAATTTTTTATGAAGGTTCATTCCTGAGTTCACTGAGAAGACTCACCATATTGTAAACATGATGAAGGAAAAGGCCACTTTCAGCTAGACTAAAGAAGGCAAATCAACATTTCGAGACATCAAGACAACTATTTCCCATGCCCTAATTCTAGTTTATCTAGATTATACCAAGGATTTCACAGTGTATAGTTATGCTTCTAAGCACACACTTTCAACAATTTTAGTTCAATAGAATGAATAAGGTGTGGAATCT
This sequence comes from Torreya grandis, assembly GCA_037957365.1. Lineage (NCBI taxonomy): Eukaryota > Viridiplantae > Streptophyta > Pinopsida > Cupressales > Taxaceae > Torreya > Torreya grandis. Next base: position 3,553,897 of record JARHVA010000453.1, on the reverse strand, counting down.
CCCATATCTTTCATGAGTTGTCCTCTCAAAGCTCATGAACTGAAGTATTCAAACATGGAGAAACATGCTTATGCAGTGGTAAAGGCAGTAAAGCACTTCCACTTTTACATCTTGAATTCACACACTACTGCCCTGGTTCCTGATACCATAGTCAAATCCATATTAACTCAGTAGGAGTTTGGAACCAAAAGGGGCAATTAGATTGCTAAAATCTAGGAGTTTGATCTCATTATCAAACCAACAAAGCTTATATAATGAAAGAGCATTTGCTAATTGATTGATGACAACAAACCCAAAGAAGCAGGGCATGAAGAAACAGAAGTGGAAGACATGCCAACAGTCCTCTTTGTCTCCACCACGAATGAGTGGTATTCAAGTATTTCTCATTTCTTTACTTATGGCGAGTGTCCCACTCACCTGTCTCGTAAAGAAAGTACGACTATTAAATTGAAAGCTACCAATTTTTTCTTATGGGACAACGGCCTATATAAGAGGAACCTCGATTGAGTGTTCCTTCGCTGCATGGATAAAGAGTAGCAGAACCAACTTTTGAAGTCCTTCCATAATCTAGCTTATGGAGGACATTTTTCTACACTTGTAACTACTCATAAGATTCTGTGAGCCAAGTATTACTGGCCTACTCTATTTCAAGATGCATACAAATGGGTATGAAGATGTGAACTATGCCAATAGTTCATTGGAAGACCCAAGTTAGCTGCTCTAGCTCTTAATCTAGTGGTAATAGAAGAGCCATTTCAGCAATGGAGAATCGATTTCATTGGTGCTGTAAACCCATTTTCAAGCGCTGGACATGATTATGTCCTTATAGCCATAGATTACTTCACCAAATGGGTGGAAGCAATTCCAACCAAGCATGTTACTTCAAAAGTGGTATGCGATTTCCAAAAAGAAAACATCATTTTCAGGTTTATGGTCCTAACCAAGATTGTGACAAATAATGTAGCCTATTTTTCTTCTCATGAGATCACTCAATTCTATTTTTACTATGGGATTACCCTCTCCCACTCCTCTGATTATTTTACACAAGGGAATGGCCAAGCTAAATCAAGTAATAAGAACCTGGGAACCATCATTAGGGAGTTTTTGGATGACAACCAATGAACATGGCATAAAGCATTAGTTGATGCTTTATGGGCAAACAAAACTACACCCAAAATGGCAATAGGTATGTCACTTTTCCAACTTTTGTATGGTCTCAATATAGAGATACAAATCACCCTAGAATTGCCAGCATTGAAATTGGAAAAGGTGGTCGAAGATCAGACCTATGAAAGCTCCATCGATAAGAGGATCATGTGCCTTACTGAGCTGGGTAAGCAACAAACTATGGTGGTGGATAGAATTATTGCGCATCAAAGTCTGGTGAAGAAGCTCTTCAACTAGAAAGCAAAAAATTGTGAGTTCCAGATCATTGATCAAGTTTTGTTATGGGATAAGAGAAGAGAACCAAAGGGAATGCATGGAAAATTCGATTCCCTATGGAGAGGCCCGTTTACTATCCATCAGCACAATGGTGAAAATAGTTTCCTATTGAAGTATCAAGATGACACGCCCTTTTCTCTGCCTCATAATGGGCAGCATCTGAAGCACTTCAATCTTTGAAGTATCAAGTGACATCAGTTGTGCATATGTATATTTGTATAGTCTTTAGTTCTATTTTGTGCTTTCATTTTCATTTTTGGCGCCTTTATTTTTTGGGTAGCATGACTCTATAGCCTAATGGCATACTTAAAGGAACTGGAGATTTTGGTTTCTACTCCCTTCAATTATTTTTACAATCAATGGAAGTTCCCTAACTGGAGCCAATTATTGTTCCCAAAATTTGTTACTCAATTTTTTGGGACAACATATGAACTATTTTAATCCCATGCCACTGTAGCAGCCACCATCTGCAGTAAGAGTCAAGAGAAACAAGCCTCCAGAGTCCATAGAACCAAGCCTATAAAGTCCATAGAATTAAGCCTACAGAGTTCATAGAAACAAGCCTGCAGAGTTTGTAGAACAAGCCTGCAGAGTCTGTAGAAACTAGCCTGCAGAGTTCGTAGAAATCAGCCTGCAGAGTTTGTAGAACAAGCCTGCAGAGTCTGTAGAAACTAGCCTGCAGAGTTCGTAGAAATCAGCCTGCAGAGTTCGTAGAAATCAGCCTGCAGATTTCGTAGTTCTGCTGGATGGAGAACAAAATGATCACACCTTCGGTATTCACTGGGGATATTCTCTTTAAATAATGTTCATTCTATTATTGGAGTATTTACTTTTTTAGTTAAGGGACTTGTAGGTTCAACATGTTCAATGACTTCAACATGCGAGCTCTCACAATGAAACATGTTCCCAACACTTGGGCAATTTCAAGGTTGGTTCTGTTGGTCCCCAAAAGCGTCATTCATTTTTGGAACAACATATGAGCTATCTTGGTCCTACAGGACCAAAATTTCTCTCTTCCCTTCTCAAAATTTATTCTGAGCTTTCAAATTCCTCTTTTTTTCAAGCTTTTCAGAAATCTACGGACTCTGCAGGCTTGAATCTACGGACTCTGTAGGAAGGAAATCTACGGACTTTGTAGGAAGAAAATCTATGGACTCTGCAAGCCAAGTTCTGTGGGCTTCACAGGTTGATTTCTAAGGACTCTAAAAATATGTTTCTATAGACTCAACATGCTTGAAATTAGCACATTCAACAGGTTCAAAGGCTTCTGTAGGTGAGTTCAGTCCAAAAGAACAAGCTTCTAACACTTAGTCATTTCCAAGATTGGTTCAGCAGTTGGTTCAATTGAAAGGCTCAAGGGGCTGCCCAAAAGTAAAAAAGGCAAGCGCCCTTGCAGAGGGCAGGCAACATTGGTTCAACGGTCAAAGAAAAGACAGAATTCCGTTGGATTTATTCAAAGGCCCAAAAGGAACAATTCTTTCAGACTTTTTGTCTGAGGGAATTCACTCGAAGAAAAAGTCTGAAGAAACAGGAAAGAACGAATGGCCAAGTAACAAGAAACTTTCCTTCAGACATTTTGTCTAAAGGAATTCTTTCGAGCTTTTTACCTGATGAAAAAAGCCCGCCGAAGAAGTAAGAACCCACCGGGGAAGTTGAAGCCTGAAGGACAAGTACCCTTGCGAGGGACACATGACATCAGAGAAAGGACCAGTTTAAAAGCTCGAAGGGACACCTTCCCTTTGGGACATTCCAAAGGCTGAACAAAGACGTAGAAAGGAACTTCCATGGACTTAGACAAAAAGGGGCTTCAATGGATGAACCATTGAACCGTTGAACCAAAAGGTTCAACGGGTTCAAGGTTCAAAGGTTCAACCAAAGCTTAAAAAGATAAAGGAAGCAGTGTTTCAGCCAGACATAGAATAAACCAATGAACCAATTGAACTTTGAACCAAAAGAGTTCAAAGTTCAATGGTTCAAAAGTTCAAAGGCGGCCTCAATCAAATAAAAAGTGGCACACAAGTGGTTCAATGGATGGTTCAACCAAGGGCTGAAGAAGCAATTGAACCAAGAAGTGATAGAACAAAAGAGACAGAATGAACCAATGAATAGATGAACTTTTAGTGGTTCAAGAGGTTCAAGGTTCAACCTGAATCAATCGATCGACTAAAAAGAGAGCTCGAAGACTCAAAGAGAGAAGATCGATGCAAAGGACCAAAAATGTCTTCGAAAGAGTTATTTCTAGTAAGTGGAACAGTGGATCGAGTAGACTTCTAAGCGCACCAAACCAAGGACGTGCCTTATTTTCTTCCATGAAGTAAAGACAAATATGCAAAGGAGCAGATGGTCCATATTAAGGAGGAGACATATCAGATGAAGGGACATGCCATAGTTATGCAGCGCACTATTCTTAGCATGGTCTCACTAGACAAAATTGGAGATGCATTGAAGACGTTGACTACAGCATGGGCCATCCCATGGAAAAAGGTGCCAATCCTTGGGTAGTTGCTATAAGTTTGTATTTTCTCTCATTTGTAAAGGAGACTTTCATTTTTACAAGAGCGAAACTCTGCCTATTTTGAAAGAAGAAGACTGAGACTTTGAGCTCAGATTGTAATTTCATTTTCATTTTTATCTGTATGAGAAAACAAGTTTTTCACAGACTTTGTACTGTTCTGACTTGTGTCATTTTAGAAGATCATTCTTACGTCTATCTTCTAAAGGTGTCCTTATTCATTTAATTTGGTAAGCAAAATTAGTGAAGGTAATAGGGAAGTGTTCTAAAACCAACTGTGGGAAGACTTTGTGCTTTCACAATTGTTTTCAGTTTGTGTTTTTTATTTTCTTTTTGTGTTAAGGATTCTGGGGTGACTTTGTGCCCTCATTATCCTTTGTGATATACTCTTTACGCAGTTGAGGTAGAAATTTTGCATTTTGCTTCATCTTGCTGTTGCTATGCCCTCTGGTTAACTGGTTTCTTATCTTACTACCTAAAAGAAAATTTTGTTGTTTCCTGCAAAAACACTTCTAAAAAAAGAGAAGTGCCTTCAGTGTTTACACTAGGATTTCTCCTTTGTCTGTGAGCATCATCTCTAAAAGAAGAGAGATGGATGGTTTATCCCACCCCTGTGTCTTACTTTCTACTTATTTATATTGTATATAGCTCCTACGTATCTATAGGGAACCTCCCCTTGATGAGAGGAGAGATTAGTCTCCTTTTGATGTGGTAAACCTACACAACTGGCTGACCAATCTTCCTGCTATGGTTGATCAGACCTATTTTATTTATCAGTATGTTGATTGACAAAATATTCACCCAATAGTTTTTGGCAACTTAGTTGGGGAAGAGCATGCAGTTTGAAGTCTCAAACTTAAGCTGAAGCAGATCCTGCTCTTTTCCATTTTTTGTTCTGCAATCTGGCAACTCCACAACCTCACCTTAGACGAACTAGGAGTCTTCCTCCTAGCCCTACTAGGCCACCAACACAAGGCATAGATTTTTTTTCTACTGCTGGCTGAGCTTTACCTATCCATGCTCCACTTGGATTAGTGATCCAACTTTTGCATAATCAAATCATGGCTCAAGGCCCTTAGGGTAATTCTTTTGGTCCCTCGAACTTGACTCCACCTCTGCATGAGCTTCCACGCAGTTTAAGGAAGAATTTTCTTAAATTCTTTGGCGATGGAAAGGTTTATCCTGATGAACACATTGCAGCTTTCAGCATAGCCTGTGGTGTAATAGGGGTGGAATTTGAAGACATAGCGGTCAGGCTATTCGTAGAGACATTACAAGGCACTATTACAGACTGGTTTTACCACCTGTAAGCTGGATCAGTGACTGATTGGGACACTCTGAAAGACAAATTTGAAGCCAGGTTCAAGCCTGCAAAAGATGCACATGCCTTGTTGGCCCAACTCACTCAGATGAAAAAAGAGCCTCATGAGCCTATGAGAGATTTTATTGCTAGGTTTGACAAATTGAGGCACAAGATTCCCATGGTCGCCCAACTAATGCCTTAGAACCTCAAATGATTTTTCATCAACTCACAACTGCTTGAAGTGGGTTTTTTGCTGAGACGGGCCAGACACATAGACCTTACTGCTACTCAGGACTTGGCTACTGAGGTAGAAGATGACCTTATCTTGGCAGAAAAGATAAGGAGAGACCCTAATAAAGGTAAATCCTCTTCATCTTCTAAGTATTCACCTGCAGTCACCACTAACCCAATGGTACAAAAGCTAGCAAATGAAATGCTAGCTCTCAAAAAGCAAATGGCGCAAGGGATGTCATCTGCTCCTACATACAGAGATATGCTTAGGAGGACATTTTAAAATCAGGCGTTTCAAGGTAATGCTGCCAGGAATCAGGGATAGCAAAATCGTCTTCCTCGCCCTTGAAGCACCTCCAAACAACTCAACAGTTGGATATCTTAAAGTTGAAGTAGATTTCTCACTCCAGCCTGAATTGAATCCTGAAGATGATGATAATCTCTTCACTGAGAAACAAGAATAATTAGCTGGTGACTCCCATATTGGTTTCCTAAACTATCAAGATGAACTCAAAAGTGAAGGCAATGTAGCTAAGGGGTCATATGTTGTATTCACCCAGTCTAAAAATCAATCAGCTCAACAAGTTGATAAGGAGAAAGCAGAGGAGCGACCTCAACCAGTAGTTTCAATTGCTAAGCGGGGATCCACTCTTCCTTTCTAGTCAAAGGACTTGGTGATTGCGAGAAAGGTAAGTACCCCTAATGCCCCTACGCCTTCTACTTTAATTTCGTAGTCCAATTCTCTCTCTTTCAAAAATCAAAAGGATGAACTCCCATCCTCTGCTTCTATCTCATTCCAGACATTTGATATCATTGACCATATAAAGAGAACCAAAATTCAAATGTCTGAATTTGAATTTTTGCAGTCCCATCCTGAAAAATTAGATAGACTAGTTTAATGTGTTAAAAACTAGAACATCCCTGTTGAGCGAGGAATTCCCAAAGTGACACATGATGCTGCGAGGAATGCACCCACTAGGAACAACCTTATCACCACTCCCCCTGCTGCTCCTGGCAAGATTGAACCTTTTTATGTCTCATTACTGATAAATAGACATTAGCTAAATAATTGCATCATTAATTTTTGAGCTTCAGACAATGTCATGCCTGCTAAAGTGGTTGAATCCCTTGATCTCACATTGACCAAAACTTTTGGTAGATGCTTCTCCATGGAGAACAAGCAAGTGCCTTTGCTAGGACAAATTAAAGATGCCCAATTTGCATTTGCTACATTTCCAGACAAAAGAATCAAGATGATTGTCTTGGTAGCAGACGTCCCAGCATCATATGGCATCCTTCTCAAATAGAATTTTTGCAGAGATGTTGGTGGTAAATTAAGTATGGATTTATCAGAGGTGAGGATTCCAGTCAAAGGTGGTATGAAGAGGCTGCTCCCTAAGAAGGAAGCGAAATATGTGGTTACCTAGACCTCAACACTTGAAGCTCAAATTTTGTTTGAGTCTTTAGGCATGGGTAACTACTTTCTGTACATGGATGGAGCTCATGAGACATTTGATGAAGCTCATGCAGATGACAGCTTGGAAATGCATTCAGTTGGAACAACAGATGAATTGACTGAGCACAAGGCAAGTGTGAAAGTATCTCCACCCCCAGATGAAGAAGAATCTAAAAAAAATCAATATCAAATGAGATATGGATTCTTAAATTTGATGGCAGGGTCTCTTCCACTGGTTTAGGAGCCGGGGTTGTGTTAATATCTCCTCAAGGAGATATTTTTCCCTCATCTTATAAATTACAATTTAGTAACACAAATAACACAATTGAATATGAGTCTCTGTTGCTTGGATGTAGAGCCGCTCGAGACAAAGGCATCAAGCTCCTTCATGCTAAAGGAGATGCCGAACTAGTGGTTTGTCAGGTGAAGAACCTGTATCAAACCAAGAATGAAAGATTGCGTCATTACCGTAATCTAGTCTAAAACCAGCTTGAAGACTTTGATGCTTTCAGCATCTCTGCAGTTCCTAGAGAATTTAATGACCGAGTAGATGCATTGGCTATTTCAACTACTCTCTTGGTCCCCCACCTAGATTTCAAAGGAGACAAGTACAGGATTGAGCTATTCTTTCAGCCAAGTGTACTTGATAATGCCAGTCATTGGTAGGTATTTAACAATGATGATCAAATCATTGCCTTCCTAGAGCAAAAAGACAGCATTGAATGGCTGCATTTTGAAGGTAGCAAACATCAAAAGTGTGAAACAACTCCTGAATCAAATGCAGACACAGGTGAGGAGTTCTTGCAACTAAAAGGGAATAAGATTCCCAAAGGCCTAGTTTCCCTTGAGAAGTTGTTTGATAAGCATGATAGATTCATCACATAGTAGCCAATGGATTCAAGCTCATTTCAGGAGTTTGATCAAGTAAATTTGAGAACCAAGGAAGACCCCAAGATGGTGAACATTGGAAAATGTTGTACTCCTGCAGAGCATTTCAAGTTCACCTCTTTGCTCAATGAATACATGGATGTCCTAGCGTACTCTTATGCTGACCTGAAATCACTCTAGCCTGATGAAATTTGACACAACATCCCTCTCAAGGCTGATTCAACACCTTACAGGAAAAAGACCAGGGATTATAATCTAAAAATATCAAGTACTATTTTATCTGAGATACAAAAAATGCTAAATGCTAGGATAATCTTCCCAATCCATCATTCCACATGGATTGCCAATATAGTGCCTGTAAGAAAGAAGAATGGTGAAATTTGCCTTTGTGTGGATTTTAAAAATTTAAATCAAGCATCCTTGAAGGATAATTATCCTTTTCCAATCATGAATCAAGTGCTGCAGACAATGACAGGCTCAGAGATGTTATCAATGCTAGATGGCTTCTCAAGATATAATCAAGTCAAAGTTGGTGAAGCAGACCAACATAAGAATGCTTTCACCATGCTCTGGGGCACGTTTGCATATATAAGAATGCCTTTTGGCTTGATAAATGTTGGTGCCACCTTCCAAAGAGAAATGGACCTTGCCTTCAAGGATGAGATGGGTAATTTCATCATAGTTTATCTTGATGACTTGACTATCTTCTCTAAGCATCACCCAGATCATGTGAGCCATTTGTAGCAAGTGATGGAACGCTGCCACCAGAATGGCATTTCCTTAAATCCCAAGAAGTCAGTTTTTAGAGTAAAAGAGGGGAAACTTCTAAGACACGTTGTGTCCAAAGGAGGCATAAATATTGACTCAGACAGAGTAAAGTCTATCCAAGAACTTTCCTTGCCCACAAGCAAGACTGTTGTTCACTCTTTCTTTGAAAAGGTGAATTTCTTACAGAGATTCATCCCCAAATTTGTCAAGAAGACCAGGCACATTGTAAACATGATGAAGGGAAAGGCCACCTTCAGCTAGATTGAAGAAAGCAAGTCGACTTTTGAGGATATCAAGACCGCCATTGCCCATGTTCCAATTCTGGCTTGTCTAGACTATAGCAAAGAGTTCACCATTTACAGCTATGTTTCAGAATATACGCTTTCAACAATTTTGGTTCAACAGAATAAAGAAGGTATGGAATCTCCCATTTCCTTCACGAGCTGTCCCCTCAAAGCTCATGAGCTGAAGTACTCAAATATGGAGAAGCACACTTATGTAGTGGTGAAGGCCATGAGACATTTTCATTTTTACATCCTCAATTCTTGAGTTACTGCCTTCGTCCCTGACACCACAATGAAATCTATACTGACTCAGTAGGAGTTTGGGATGAAAAGAGGCAATTGGGTTGCAAAGATCTAGGAGTTTGATCTAATCATCAAGCCAACAAAGCTGGTATGCAAAAAGGGGCTATGCCAACTAATTGTTGATAACAAGCCAAGAGGAACAGAGCATGAAAAACCAAAAGTGGGTGACACACCAACAATCCTCTTTGTCTCCACCACAGATGAGTGGTATTCAGGTATTGCTCATTTCCTTACTTATGGTGAATGTCCTACTCACCTATCTTATAAAGAAAGGAGAACCATCAAGCTGAAAGCTGCTAATTTTGTCCTCATGGACAATGCCCTGTACAAGAGGAGCCTTGATGGAACGTTCCTTTGCTGTGTGGACAAGGAGCAACAAAGCCAACTTCTGAAGTCTTTCCATAATTCAGCCTATGGAGGACATTTTTCTGCCCCTGTGACTTCCCATAAGATCCTACGAGTCAGGTATTATTGGCCAACTCTCTTTCAAGATGCATACAAGTGGGTCAGGGGATGTGAACTGTGCCAGTAGTTTGTTGGAAGGCCCAAGCTAGTTGCTTTGCCTCTCGAACCAGTGGTCATTGAGGAGCCTTTCCAGTAATGGGGAATTGACTTTATTGGTGCTCTAAACCCATCGTCAAGTGATGGACATGACTATGTCCTCAAGGCAATAGACTACTTCACCAAATGGGTGGATGCAGTTCCAACCAAACATGCTACTTCAGAAGTAGTATGCAATTTCCTCAAAGAGAACATCATGTCCAAGTTTGGGGTCCTAGTCAAAATTGTCATTGACAATGCAGCCTATTTCACTTCTTATGAGATTACTCAATTCTGCTTCTACTATGGAATTACCCTCTCCCACTCCTCTGATTACTTTCCACAAAGGAACAGACAAGCTGAGTCAAGCAATAAAAAGTTGGTGACTATCATAAAGAAGCTGGTGGATGACAACCAAAGGACTTAGCATAAGGCATTGGTTGATGCTCTATGGGCAGACAGAATTACACCAAAGAGAGCAATTGGTATGTCTCCCTTCTAACTTCTATATGGTGTCAATGCTTAAATACCAATCACCTTGGAATTGTCAGCATTGAAATTGGCTAAGGCAATTAAAGATCAAACGTATGAGAGCTCACTTGAGAAGAGGATCATGTGCCTTGCTAAGCTGAATGAGCAGAGAACTATAGTGGTGGACATAATTGCCGCCCATCAAAGTCTAGTGAAGAATCTCTTTGACCAGAAAGCAAAGAATCGTGATTTCCAGATTAGAGATCAAGTCCTGATGTGGGACAAGAGAAGAGAACTAAAGGGGATGCATGGAAAGTTTGATTCCCTGTGGAGGGGCACTTTTACTATTCATCATCTCAACAGTAAAAATAGTTTCATGTTGAAGTATCAAGATGGCACTCTCTTCTCTCTGCCTCACAATGGGAAACATTTGAAGCACTTCAACTCTTGAAGTATCAGATGAGTTCCCCTATACATATGTATATTTGTATAGTCTTTTGCTTTGTTTTGTTCATTTCATTTTCATTTTTGGAACCTTTCTTTTTGGGTAGCTCGACTCTGTATCCCAATGGCACACTTCAAGGCACTAGAGATTCTAGTTTTTACTCCCCTCAACTGTGTTTCAAGTTTTCCCTTGAAGGAAGTTCCCCAATTGGAGCCAGCTGTTGGTCCCCAAAAGCGTCACTCATTTTTGGAACAACATATGAGCTATCTTGGTCCTACAGGACCAAAATTTCTCTCTTCCCTTCTCAAAATTTGTTCTGAGCTTTCAAATTCCTCCTTTTTTCAAGCTTTCCAGAATCTACAGACTCTGCAGGAAGGAAATCTACAGACTCTGCAAGAAGAAAATCTACGGACTCTGCAAGCCAAGTTCTGCAGGCTTCATAGGTTGATTTATACGGACTCTGCAAATATGTTTCTACAGACTCAACATGCTTGAAATTAACAGGTTCAATAGGTTCAAAGGCTTCTGCAGGCAAGTTCAGTCAAAAGAACAAGCTTCTAACACTTAGTCATTTCCAGGATTGGTTCAGTGGTTGGTTCAATCGAAAGGTTCAAGGGGCTGCCCCAAAGTAAAAAAGGCAAGTGCCCTTACGGAGGGCAGGCAACATTGGTTCGAGGGTCAAAGAAAAGACAAAATTCCTTTGGATTTGTTCAAAGGCACAAAAGGAACAATTCTTCCAGACTTTTTATCCAAAGGAATTCACTTGGAGAGAAAGTCCGAAGAAATAGGAAAGACTGAATGGCCGAGTAACAAGAAACTTTCCTTCAGATATTTTGTCCGAAGGAATTCTTTCAAGCTTTTTGCCCGATGGAAAAAGCCTGCCAAAAAAGTAAGAACCCACTGGGGAAGTTGAAGCCTGAAAGACAAGTACCCTTGTGGGGGACACCTGACGTCAGAGAAAGGACCATTTTAAAAGCCCGAAGGGACACCTTCCCTTCGGGACATTCCAAAGGCTAAACAAAGACGCAAAAAGGAACTTCCACAGACTTAGACAAAAAGGGGCTTCAACAGATGAACCATTGAACCAAAAGGTTCAACGGGTTCAAGGTTTAAAGGTTCAACCAAAGCTTAGAAAGATAAAGGAAGCAGTGTTTGAGCGAGACATAGAATAAACCAATGAATCGATTGAACTTTGAATCGAAAGAGTTCAAAGTTCAACGGTTCAACATGGTTCAAAAATTCAAAAGTGGCCTCAGTCAAAGAAAAAGTGGCACACAAGTGGTTCAACAGATGGTTCAACCAAGGGCCGAAGAAGTGATTGAACCAAGAAGTGATAGAACAAAACAAACAAAATGAACCAATCAACCGATGAACTTTTTGTGGTTCAACAGGTTCAAGGTTCAACTTGAATCAAGTAATCAATTGAAAAGAGAGCCCGAAGACTCAAAGAGAGAAGATCGATGCAAAGGACCAAAAATATCTTTGAAAGAGTTATTTCCAGTAGGTGGAACAGTGGATCGAGTAGACTTTTGAGCGCACCAAACCAAGGACGTGGCTTGTTTTCTTCCATGAAGTAAAGACAAATATGCAAAGGACCAGATGGTCCATATTAAGGAGGAGACATATCAGTTGAAGGGACATGCCATAGTTATGGCAGCGCACTGTTCTCAGCATGGTCTCACCAGATAAAATTGAAGACGCATTGAAGACGCTGACTGCAGCATGGGTCGTCCCATGGAAAAAGGCACCAAAACTTGGGTAGTTGCTATAAGTTTGTATTTTCTCTCATTTGTAAAGGAGACTTTCATTTTTACAAGAGCGAAACTCTACCCATTTTGAAAGAAGAAGACTGAGACTTTGAGCTCGAGTTGTAATTTCATTTTCATTTTTATCTGAATGAGAAAGCAAATTTTTTACAGAGTTTGTACTATTCTGACTTGTGTCATTTTAGAAGATCATTCTTACGTTTGTCTTCTAAAGGTGTCCTTATTCATTTAATTTGGTAAGTAGAATTAGTGAAGGTAATAGGGAAGTGTCCTGAAACCAACTGTGGGAAGACTTTGTGCTTTCACAATTGCTTTTAGTTTGTGTTTTTTCTTTTCTTTTTGTGTTAAGGATTCTTGGGCGACTTTGTGCCCCCATTATCCTTTGTGATATACTCTTTGGGTAGTTGAGGTGGAAACTTTGCGTTCTGCTTCATCCTGATGTTACTATGCCCTCTGGTTAACTGGTTTCTTATCTTACTACCTGAAAGAAAATCCTATTATTTTTTGCAAGAACACTTCTTAAAGAAGAGAAGTGCCTTCAGTATTTACAGTAAGATTTCTCCTTTGTCTGTGAGCATCATCTCTGAAAGAAGAGAGATGGAAGGTTTATCCCACCCCTGTGTCTTACTTTCTGCTTATTTATATTGTATATAGCTCCTACGTATCTATAGGGAACCTCCCCTTGATGAGAGGAGAGATTAGTCTCCTTTTGATGTGGTAAACTTACACAACTAGCTGACCAATCTTCCTGCTATGGTTGATCAGACCTATTTTGTTTATCAGTACGTTGATTGACAAAATATTCACCCAACAGGTTCAATGTCGAGGTTCAACCAAAAGGTCCATCGACAAGCTTCAAATAAAGGATTGAACCATGAACCCTACTTCCGAAGGTTCAAAGGTTCAACGGCTTCGAAATACTTAGAAGAAAAGAAGGCTTCAAAGAGTAAAGAATGCACTGTTGAACCGTCGAACTTTGAATCAAAATGGTTTAACGGGTTCAACAAGTTCAACGAGTTTAATAAGATCAAAAGACTTAAACGGAACAAGGCTTCAAACAAAAGATTGAACCGTTGAACCATAGGTTGGTTCAATCAGTCGGTTCAATCGAAAGGTTCAAAGGAAGGTGTCCCAAAGCTCGAAGGATAAGTGCCCTTGCGGAGGGAAAATGGAATGAAAATATATCTTTCAGAGGGATTTTTTGCAATGGAATTTTACAAGTGAAATCCTTCAAACAAAATGTCTGAAGGAATTCCTTCAGACATTTTGTCCAAAAGAATGTTCAAAGGCCCGACAGAAAGTGGCAAAAGCAAAGGAAAGATTTCCTTCAAACAAAATGTTTGAAGGAATTCCTTCAGACATTTTGTTTGAAGGAAATCTTTCCTTTGCTTTTGCCGCTTTTTGTTGGGCTTTTGAACATTCTTTTGGACAAAATGTTTAAAGGATTTAAAGAAGAAGGCCGCCTGAAGAACCCGAAAGGGCATGTACCTTTGCAGGGGGCTCTCGACGACCAGGAAATGGACCTTTCTCAATGCCCAAAAATACACCTTCCCTTTGACATGTTCCAAAGACATAAAATCGAAGGAATTTCAAAGCTCGAGAGACTTAGAGAAAACAAAAGCTTCTAAGAAAGAGGATGAACCGTTGAACCTTGAACCAAAATGGTTCAAAGGTTCAAAGAGATGGTTCAACTGATGAGCAAAGAAGCGATTGAACCAGGAAAGCGAATGAACCAAAGGAGCGATGGAACCAAGGAGCTGATAAGACCGCCCAAACCATTGAACCAATGAACTTTCATAGGTTCAAAAGTTCATGGTTCAAATGACTAGCGACCAATGACATCCCCACGGATGTCAAATTCAAGTTAATGAAATATTCATTAGTTTTCAAATGTGGTGCGGAACCTAAAGAACAAAATAAGTGACCAGCTGAAGAGGAAGCCAAAAGAGCCTATAGAATAGAAAAAGGATAGCCCGAGGGCTCAAATCATGAGGAAGAGACAAAATATGTTAAGAAAAGAGAGAACAATAAAAAAGATTGGAAATATCTATGCAGGAGTTATTTCAGTAGGTGAAACAATCCACCAAGTAGACATAGGAGTTCACAAACATTAAAAGGTGCGGGCTATTTTTCTCTCTTTAAATAAATGTGAGGGGACAGCCACGTACATATTTGGAAAAAGACCAGACAACCCATGTTGAGGCAAAGACATTCAAGATGTTTCTGTACACCAAAGTCAAGGTCGATGCCCTGTTCTAGCATGGCCCCTTGATAAAATTGAAAATGCATTCAAGGCATTGAATGCAACATGGGCCATTCCATGAAACAAAGCACCAAGCCTTTCTTGGCTACTATATATTGTAATCTCTTATTTTATGCAAAAGAGAGATCTCTTTGTTATAAAAGCAAAAACTCTGCCCAAATTGATAGGCATTTACTGAGACTTTGAGCTCAGATTGTTAATCATATTATGTTATATGAATGAAAAAGTAGGTTACTTTCAGACTTTGTGATGTAATAACTTATGTTATTTAAGGGATTGTTCTTATGTTTGTTTCCTAGATGCAGTCTTGTTCATTTAATTAAATAAGCAGAACTAGTGGAAGTAATCAAGAAGGTGTCCTGAAGCTGACTATGGAGAGACTTTGTGCTGCCACAATTGTCTTTAGTGTGTTTGTTTTTCTGTTTCTATGTAAAAGATCTTAGGACGACTTTGTGCCCCCATTATCCTTCGTATTTCACTCTTTGGCAGTTGAGGGAGAGACTTTGTGCTACACCTCATTCTTTTGGTTACTGCGCCCTTGTTACATTTACTTATCAGTTACTTATAAGAAAGAACTCCTATTGTTTGTTGTAGACTAATTTTGAAAGAAGAGAAGTGCCTTTAGTGTTTTCATCAGGATTTCAATTTTTTCTGTGAACATCATCTCTGAAATAAGAGAGATGGATGGTGTAGTCCTACCTCTGAGTGTTATTTTTTACATATATATATAGTATCTATCCCCTTATATTTCATAGGGAACCTCCCCTTGATGAGAGGAGAGATTTGTCCCCTTCTAATGTGGTAAACTTGCACATTTGGCTGACCAATCTCCTTATGTTGTGGTTGAAATCACCTATTTTTCTAATCAGTTAGCTGGTGACAAAATATTCACCCAACACTACTAATGAAAACTATCAAATGGTAACATATACTAGGGTACTGAAGAATTGTCTCCTTAAATTATTATCTTTATTATAATTTCAAAATAAATAAAATAAAATGAGTGATAGAAACCCAACAAGGTGTACCATCAAACACCTCACATCTTATGCATCTTACATATCATAGATAAACACTATTGACATAAACTCTGCCCCCAAAACATGAATTCCTTCAAGCAGTCATCTCAGAAGGGCATATCAATTTAGTTTTCATAATACATTTGAGTTTATTTAAGGTTGACTGTATTATTGTCTACTTGAAATAATTAATGATTAGTTAGGGCAAAGTCATTCACTTAACACAATTTATTGAATAGTTTGGGTAATTATGATATGCTACATATAATTAATTGAATACATATGAAATAAACGCATAATCATTGTTGGATATACTAGATATAAAATAATCTGAACTCTATACCTTTGTATTATAGCTAAACACTATTCACACAAAAATCCAACTCTGCCTCCAAAATATTAATTGCTTGAAGCAGTCATGAATACAGTCAATGGGTTTCCATGATTCTTCTATTATTAACTTGATAGAGTTATGAACAAAAAGGAACATAATAAGTGTTTGGCAATCCCATAAAAAACACTACTACTGCGTACTAAGTTAAGAGAAGTGGTGGATAACTTACTACTATGATTCTCTCAAAGTTATGTTTCTCTTAACTTAGTACCCAATATTAGCATTCTTTGTGGGATTGTAGAACACTTATCAAGTTAACAATAGAAACATAACATTGAGAGAAACACAGTAGTAAGCTATCCACCACCTATGTCACTCTTTCCATAAGCAACAAGGAATTAAATATTAGAAACATCCATTCATAACATCCTTTAAGGGAATAGGAGAGTCACAAAAGATAGATGTTTAAAGATAAAACGTGGTAAAATCTTAAAATGATTCCCAAATAAGCATACCATCAAGTTGAAACTGTCAACAATAAAACCAATGGGTTTCTGTGAACATAATAAGTGTTTTGTAAGTCCACAATAAACAGTTATACATGTCCATCCTTCATATTAACACAATTATCACTGAAAAATTGAGGAGTATTATATTGACTATATTGTTTACTGCTTGAAAGAATTATGGATTAAATAATTCATAATCATTCATTCAATACATAATCAATGATTGGATTGTTGAATATCTAGCCCTTAAGCAGAAAATCATTCGTAAATAAACATACAATTAGGTTGAAACAATCAAGAATACAATCAATGGGTCTCCATGATCCTTTTATTATTAACTTGATAAGTGTTCTACAATCCCATAAGAAACACTAATACTAAGTACTAAGTCAAGAGAAATATAACATTGAGAAAAATGTGGTAGTAAGTTATCCACCACCTATGCCACTCTTTCAATTAACGTGGAATTAAATATTAGAAACATCTATTCATATCGCCATTTAAGGGAATAGTTATAACCACTGTCAACATGAAATCAATCATAAAGATAAATGCACATTTAAGCACAGAATAGGGTGAGATCCTAAAATCATTCCCAAATAAGCATACCATCAGGGGGTTCAAGCAATCAACAATACGGTCAAAGGGTTTCTATGAGCCTTCTATTATTGACTTGATTGAGTTATCAAGAAAAAATAATATAATAAGTGTTTTGTAAGTCCACAATAAACATTAATACATTCCCATCCTTCACATTAGCACAATTATCATTGAAGAACTGAAGAGTATTATGTTGATTATATTGTTGACTAATTAAGGAATTAATGATTAGTTAGGGCACAGTTTATATTTTATTGACTATGTTGTTGCATGCTTGAATGCATAATTAAATCTAATGATAATTACTACTTGAAACATAACTCACACTCCTATACTCTGCCTCATAGAATAGGGCATTAGTACACAGAGAATTACAATAGAACATGCTACTAGTACAATAGGGAATAAAATCAATAGGGCATTGGTAAGTATTATAATAGATTGTTTGCATTAACCTAAAACCAGGTAGTAAATATTAACTTTGATTATTAAGGCATTGCCAGGTCCCACCGATGCAGTTAAAAGGAGGAATGTTAATAATCAAGGAGAAGCAAAGTATAGTTTTCAAGTATAAAATGAATGAAGCAGGGGTCAAATTTCCAAACACTCAAAACCCTCAACAATATAAATCAAGAATACAAAGGGAGCTCATTCAAATTCATGGAAAATTATAGTATAAAGCTAGAATGAAAAATTACAGTATAAAACTAGAATATAAAATTACACTTTAAATTTAGAAATTTTCCATAATTACTTAGTTAAAACCCTATACTCAATGATGTGATGCAAGAACATCAAAGAATGACTACGTTCATAATGTAAATATCAAAATTATACTTATTTAGTGTCTTAATAGGTACTAGTGGTCTTTGTAAAAATCAATAAGAAGTCATTAAGTGCTTTGCTAGTCTTGTTATAAGTCAATTTAGTGTATTTTATGGTTTCCCTTTAAAAAGAAAAATTGTGAAGCATGGTGATTAGTTTTAAACCTCTTATAACATGTCACCAAGGTAAATATCTATTGTGAACATGATTTACAATCTCTAGAAAGATATTATACCTCATCACCTTATCTAGGAAGAGCATCACGTTGGAAAAAAGGCAAAGAAGGCAAGTTGCTGAAATTTGAGAAGATAGGGGAGAAATTCTTGGTCAAAACCAAGACCATACCAAGTTAAGGAAAGCTTGTTACTTTAAGATAAGTTCGAACCTCCAGCGTAGATGAAGAAAAGGATATAAATCTAGAGGTTTTTATCCTTCATATGTAGAGTGGTTGAAAAACATTCTCAAGATGAATTCTTGAGAAATAACTGTATAATGGAGGTCTGTAAATAATGTGGTCTGTGTAAAGTTTTGATATTTTGATGAATAAAGAAAGAATATTTTATTATTGATCGTGTCTGAGTAGAAAAAAAAAAATGTATTAGCATCTTTGCTAGATGACCGTATATGAGGAAAGTTTTAGATTTTTGTGTGTAGCAAGTGTGATCGTATATTGAGTTGCATGGAAGACTAATGAAGATTAATAAGGTAAGATATAACAGTATATTATCTGCCTTGATGCATTAGTTTGAGTATTTAATTGAAAGAAGGATTTAAAGGCCAATGTAGGTTACAAACAATTATTTAAAGGTTTTTGGGCTCACTATTTGACTGTGTAAACCAAGTGGAGGGCCGAGGGAAGTAAAACATCAATAACTTTGTATTTATCAAGACCAATGACCAGAAATTTGGTGTATTTGTTTCTTATAAAGATCCTAAGTCTGCCATTTTAAAATTTAGAGGTCTATATGTACATATTGGTATTTATTTCATAAATACGAGTGGACTTTGTAATGTTGAAATCCATGTAGAAGGAAATATTGCAGCAAACCTGTGTAAAAAATTATGTTTGGCTTAACCTGATAAAGACTAAGCGCAGCCAATAAAATAAACTTTGTATTTAAAGGCAGATGTCACATAATTTTGGATGCATGAGACCCATTTCATTATATATAGAGTTGTTAAAAATTTTATAGTTCATAGTAGAAGGAAAGGGAATCCAATTTCTAGCTTGTAATTTAAATTTATGACAAATAAATACTTGTTTTTGCACTGTAGTAAAAAATGTGTTTTTGGATACAAAAGTCAGTGCTGATCATAAACAAACCAATGAAATAGGATATAAATTGGTTTACGGAGGCGTTTTGATGTTAGCTAAATGATGAAAGTGTTCTTAGGTATTTTCATGAAGGATAAAGGAAGAAATTTATATTTTCATTCTGTACGACTGTTAAAACTCAAAAAACCAGAGTTTTTCATGACTAAAAACCATTTTATCATAGAAACATTCAATGAAAAATGCTTAAATTTTAACAGTAGGTGAAACTTGGTATCATGAATCCAATTAAAGTGATTTGGGATCAATTGGATCAACATGGAAAAAGATATGGTCAAAATACAGGCTGCTAGTCAATACAGATCTATATACAAAACCGTGGTTAAGGATTTTATGTTTGACCACTCTAAAGCTTTATAAACTTGTGAAAAGGTATGAAAATTCATTTATAATGTGTTGAGGATGAGAATATTTCCAATACCAATTAAATAAGTAGAATTTTAATGATATTTGAATGATGATTGTATTTGCAGCCAAACTTGAATGTTTTCTGTGAAATGTCCTCGACCCATAAGTGTAATCTGAATTATGATAGAAATAGAAGTCTGAGCTCTTATTTTAAAAGTTTGTGTTAAAGTATGAATGAACAAATTAGGAATTGAGGAAATATTTGTATCAAGGAGTTGACATGATTATCAAGTCAAGGCCTGAAGTCTCAGACAAGAATTAAAAAGGTTAGATTAGTAGGTTATAAAGGAGAGAATTGTATTTGGAAGGCAACTAAGAAAATAAATAGAATTAGATAATATTTATATCAAAACCTTGTGAAGTTGAAGAAAGATGAAGGAAACTCATTGGTCTTAAGACTAATGAATTAGTAACTGATCCAGGATATGAATGGTGAATTGTGAGATTGCCATCATCTTTGGTATCAGAGCACTTGGGAAAAAAAGAATTTTTGTGTTTTTATAATCATTTTTGACAGTGATTAAGAGCTCTCAAAGATTGACAAGTTGTAGGTTGAAAAAATCAAGCTTGCAAGAGAGAAAGAGGTAACAAGAAGTTGTATAATGTGTTTAGCTCTTTAAGGACTGATTTGTATTTAAGTGATTCAGTTGAGAATATTGTGGAGGTTCAGGGCACTCAAAGCCAAGAAAGGCTTGAGAGAAAGATAAAGAGCTAGGAGAAGCTCAAGAGAAAGAGCATAGTGAATGCTCTTATAGGAAGATCTAAGAAGTCTTGGATAGTTTACCAAACAACTGAGGTAAAATATGGAGTTTGAAGAATTGAGAAAAGTGATCAAGGAGTTGCCTAAGGTAAAGGATAAGCTTAAGAAGCAAAAGGAAAAGGAATTGAAAAGAAAACAAAAAGAGGAAAACTTCTAAAGAGAAATAGAAGATTTGAAGCAGAGAATAGCACTAGTAAAGCTCATGGTTGAGAGCATGAAGAACCCATGGTGTGGATGGGTAATGAAAAAGGAGGTAAAATGCCCTATGAAAGTGATAGAAAAGAAAAGAAATAAGAAAAAAAAGTTGTCATGTAAGCAAATCAAGAGTGAGCTAAAAAATCTCAAAATGAACATGTAGATGGAAGAAGATACTCAAGGGCCAAATTGGCCTCAAGGTTTTCTATCTGATTTTGCTTTTGATGTTTTGAATGCAGGTACACAAATTGTTGAGTCAATAAATGAGTTCATACATGAAGGAGAAGATGAAAAGAAGGCTCAGTGTAGGGCCTTAACACTTGAAGAAGATATTTTGAAAGAAATAGAAGATTTTGACCAACAATTTGTAAATAGAGAGTTGCCAGATGAAAAACAAAACAATGTTTTTGTTTATAAGAATATAGAATAGCTACAATTTTAGAATATATTATAAGGGATGATCCAAAAATAGAAATTGAAGAGAGAGGCAGTTGGCATGAGACAATGATGTCTCAAGGAGGAGTTACAGCTCACAAGTCAAATGACATACTTGAGCAACAAGTATGGATGAAAGAAAGATGGAGTGAGACCTCAAGGTCTCAAAACTTTATCTATAATGTTTCTTTGGATCGTGTATGTGCAGGTTTGTTGGGCAAGGAGGTGGAAGTTATAGAAAAGAGAGCTCTTCAAAGAGCTCAAAAGAGGAAGATAGTTGTTGATATCCTCATTCAAAAGGATAGGCATACAAAGAGAAAGCAAGAAGAGTATATCACCAAGAGAATAAAATACAGATGTGGAAATAAGTAACATGTCCACATACATGAGTGGAAAATTGGAAGACAATTAAAAAAAGAGGAAATGTAGAAATAAAGGGCTATATAAAAAACAACTCATGAGTAGGAGCTCATGAAACATTTTGAGCCTAGGAGTTTGATGCAGGAGCATCAAGGAATAACTACATTCATAATGTAAATATCAAAATTATACTTATTTAGAGTCTTAAGAGGTACTAGGGGTCTTTGTAAAAATCAATAAGAAGTCATTAAGTGCTTTACTAATCATGTTGTAGGTCAATTTATTGTATTTTATGGTTTCCCTTTAAAAAGGAGATTTGTTAAGCACGGTGATCAGTTTTAAACCTTTTATAACATGTTACCAAGGTAAATATCTATTATGAACATGATTTACAATCTCTAGAAAGATATTATACCTCATCACCTTATCTAGGAAGAGCCTCACATTGGAAAAGAGGCAAATAAGGCAAGTTGTTGAAATTTGAGAAGATAGGGGAGAAATTCTTGGTCAAAACCAAGTTAAGGAAAGCTTGTTACTTTAAGATAAGTTTGAACCTACAGCCTAGATGAAGAAAAGGTGATAAATCTCAAGGTTTTTATCCTTCATATGTAGAGTGGTTGAAAAACATTCTCAAGATGAATTCTTGAAAAATGAATGTATAATGGAGTTCTGTAAATAATGTGGTGTGTGTAGAGTTTTGATATTTTGATGAATAAAGAAAGAGTATTTTCTTATTGATCGTGACTGAGTAGAATTCAGAAGTGTATTAGCGTCTTTGCTAGATGACTGTATATGAGGAAAGTTTTAGAATTCTGTGTGTAGCAGGTCCGATCATATATTGAGTTGCATGGAAGACTAATGAAGATTGATAAGGTAAGATATAACAGTATATTATCTGCCTTGATGTATTAGTTTGAGTATTTAATTAAAAGAAGGATTTAAAAGCCAATTTATGGTACAAACAATTATTTAAAGGTTTTTGGGTTCACTATTTGACTGTGCAAACCGAATGGAGGGCCGAGGGAAGTAAAACATTAATAACTTTGTATTTATCAAGACCAATGACTAGAAATTTGGTGTATTTGTTCCTTATAAAGATCCTAAGTCTGCCATTTTAAAATTTAGAGGTCTATATGTACATATTGGTATTTATTTCATAAATACGAGTGAATTTTGTAATGTTGAAATCCACATGTAGAGGAAAATATTGCGGCAGACCTGTGTAAAAAATTGTGTTTGGCTTATCCTGATAAAGACTAAGCTTGTAAATAAAGGCCGATGTCACGTAATTTTAGATGCATGAAACCCATTTCATTATATATAGAGTTGGAAAAACTTGTATAGGTCATAGTAGAAGCAAAGGGAATCCAATTTCCGGCTTGTAATTCAAATTTATGACAAATAAATACTTGTAGTTTATGCACTGTAGTAAAAAACGTGTTTTTGGATACAGAGGTCAGTGTTGACACAGGAAATTGCACCATTTGGCAGGAAAACGAGCTCCTGCTTTTTTCTCGCAAGATGGAAACTCCTCTCTCACCTGTGGGACCGGCGAAGCTGGAGGGGAGAGTCTCTAGATAAGGGCTAGCTCCCTTTGATGCATCGTGTTTGATCTAGCAAGTGTTAACACATATACATATATATATAGATATATAAAAAAGGTGGTGGCGGGCGGGCGAAGAGAGAAAGATGCAGGAAAACAAACTACTCTAAAGAGGTGATGCACCAAAATAAAGTGACCTTCTCACGTCCACTCTCGAAATCAGACAAATGCATACATACACTTCACACTTGGCAGAAGGACCAGGCTGCTAGAAATTGGCAGGGAGGCCTTAATGGAAAATGCAGAAAATAGGGATCACCAAAGGTGATGTGGGACGCACACTTATGTAGTAATTTTCTCTGTTCTAAACTTCTCAAAATATTGCTCTTCTCCTGTCAGCTACAGAGATGGCGCCTTGTAGACAATATGTATGCTGGTGTTGAACCTGTGAGAGCATCAAGAAACAATGACTGAACACAAAACAAACACTCAACACATGCTCGGATATGTCTATCCAAAATGGAGGTAAAAACTACGTTTATTGATTCAGGTGGAAAGTTTTGCCAGGGCTATGCCTTAGCAAAATGTAAAAAATATCCCCCTACAAATGACAAGTTCGCAATATATATAGAAGTAAATGGGCCATTTGGCGCTCCTTTTTTACAAGTGGCTTATGCGTCCCTTCATTGGGAAGAGGAAAACACTGTTGTCGATGTCATTCTTCTAGAAGAGGCCTGCTAGAACCATGTTGTATAATCGCCAAATTTGACTTTGGCGTTCAAGCATTAATGTGAAACACACGCTGCGCCTCTTTTCTGCCAACAGATTGAGATTTGTCCCCTTTAAAATGCACGGGCCATGCCATCTGTTGTTTGCACCATTTGGGAATTAACAGGGAATAAATCGCCTTCCCCTTGCCTCTTGGACTGCTTCATCCCTTCCTGCACCCTGTCATTCCCCTGCTCTGTCACCTAGGATTTTGTCCTTTTCCTATTTTGGCGCCTCTGGCTCCTTCGGCCCCTGGGGCGAACATCTTGGCGGGTCGCTACATTCTGGCCCCTTAGTTAGCTCTTGGTTAGTGCTTTTCCATTTTGAAAGCAAACGGCTAATTCGCTTTGTTCATGTTGACGGTCTCTAGGACGTCATTGCCCCTGTCAAAACGTCATCGGGTCTCTTGCTGGCTTTGTCCTTCTCAATTCTTCCGCGGGCACTCTCCCTTTGTCTCTTTCACCTTCTCGAAGGGAAGTGTCCTTTTGAATTTGGCCGGAAGTCCCCCGCAAGGGCACCTGCCTTTTGGGGAACTTCGGCAGGTCCTTGTTGCCTCGGACTTTTCCCCGGGTTTCATTTGCCTCTGTGTTTTCCGCGGGCTTTTGTCCGCGGACAATTTCCCGCAAACAGAAAGTCCGTGGAAATTCTGCTCGGGACTTTGCCTTAGCTTTAATCCGATCCTTTGCTTGAAGCGCCTGCCCTTCGGAAGGGCACTGAACTTTTGGACTACCCCTCGGCCAAGGGTATACGCTTGAACCAAGCTGTTTGAACTTGCCTTTGAACCGTTCGGTTGAACCATTCATTGCACTTTAACCGCTGAACCAAGGCCTTAGCGTTGAACTTTGCAGAAGCGTTGAACCAGTTCATGAACCAAGGCCGATGAATTGATGCAACCAAAAATGAATTGGCCTTAAACATCCGGGGAGAAGTTGACCGAAATTTTGCCTGTGGGCAAAATTGGTCAACAGTCAGTAATGCTAAACGAACCAATGAAATAGGATATAAATTGGGTTAGAGAGGTGTTTTGATGTTATCTAAATGATGAAAGTGGTATCATGGATTTTCATGAAGTATAAAGGAAGAAATTTATATTTTCATTCCGCAGGACTGTTAAAACTCAGAAAACCAGAGTTTTTCATGACTTAAATACGTTTTCTCAGAGAAACATCCAATTAAAAATGCTAAAATTTTGATAGTAGGTGCACCTTGGAATCACGAATGCAATGCAAGTGATTTGGAATCAATTGGATTAGCGTGTAAAAAGATATGGTCAAAATACAGGCTGCTAGTCAATACAGATTTGTATACAAAACCGTGTTTAAGGATTTTATGTTTGACCGCCCTAAAGCTTTATAAACTTGTGAAAATGTGTGAAAACGCATTTATAATGTGTTGAAGATGAGAAAAGTTCCAAGACCAAGTAAAGAAGTAGAATTTTAATGATATTTGAATGACGATTGTATTTGCAGCCAAGCTTGAATGTTTTCTGTGAAATGTCCTCGACCCATAAGTGTAATCTGAATTATGATAGAAACAGAAGTCTGAGCTCTTATTTTAAAAGTTTGTGTTAAAGTATGAATGAACAAATTAGGAATTGAGGAAATATTTGTATCAAGGAGTTGACATGATTATCAAGTCAAGGTCTTGGGACAATAATTAAAAAGGTCAAATTAGTAGGTTATAAAGAAGAGAATTGTATTTGGAAGGCAGCTAAGAAAATAAATAGAATTAGACAATATTTATATTAAAACTTTGTGAAGTTGAAGAAAGATAAATTAAACTTATTGGTCTTAAGATTAATAAATTAGTAATTGATCCAAGATATGATTGGTGAATTGTGAGATTGCCATCATGATGAAATTTTTAAACGTAGGGGATATAGAACTTACTTTGTTGGCTAAAGCTTAAACTAATTTCAGTATTTGTGAACGACTCGGTTGATCTTGACTGTAATGCGATGAGGACGAGGGTACTTGCTAGTACCGTGAAGAGGGGAGTGAAGAGAAAGTCCCAGAGCTTACAAATGCGTGTGTGATTTGAAAATTATGAGAAGTGAAGCTCTTCTCCTTGATGATTAACATGCAACCATCTAACTGCATCGGTAGGGCCTAACAATGCCTTAACAATTGCGGTTAAACATTTCTACCTAAGGTTGGGGTTAATGCAAACGACAACAAAAATGGGAACAGAGAATGGGATGGTGCCAGCTAACAGTGAACATCCAACGTATTGAGAAGATATACATGAAGTGGAGTTTTGATTGGTGTGAAATGGACTATGCCAAACGTGAGACGAATCTATAGTTTATTCATCCCAATAAAACACTTTCAACGAATACGAGGAATTCTCCCAATTTTGTTGTGGTAGTTTAGTGTGTGGGTGCATATTATTGGTGTTTGTGTTTGGGTGGTGTGTTTTATTTTTATTTTTATTTTTTTCAATATTAGAAAAAAATTAGGCCATGTTGTACAGGTTGTACCTCCCCAGTTGTTGTTGCTACTCAGTGCAACCACACGATTGTCGTGCTTCTCTGTCAGGAATCTAGAACAACAAACATGCTCTGATCCCACTTGTCAGGATGCGAAACCGGAAACATACAATTGATTACCAAAATACCAAGCAACTATAATATGCGGAAATAACCAGATTCACCAAGTAACTAGAATTCAGAATAACACAGCATATGAGAGACAATACACAACTTGTATTAACACTTTATACAGAAAAGAATACAATAAAGAAGATGCCACTTCTTCTCCACCACCTTACAGAGGTTTCCCACACCTCAAGTGAACAGTACTTCTTCTCCCCAAAGCTCTCCCTCTCACAGGTCCCAACACCCAACTCAAATACAGAGTTGGTGTTCACCTCCCGTGCTCCACGCACACCACAAGTGCTCCACGCACTCCACAAGCACTCCACGTGCTCCACAAGTACTCAAGGTACTTCAAGTAGATCTCCCATGAACCTGCAATAACCTGCACTTCAACAGACCATACTTATGGAAGGAACTCCCTTGCCTTCCTCTTGCTCTATCCAAGTACACACCTGTACTCCAAGTAGATCCTGCCTGATACTGCTCCCTGTTGTGTTGCTGTCTATATGACCTTGCACACCTGCAAATCAAACAACGGTTCTGCTCACCTGTGAACCTCGACCTTGCACACACATACACCTGCAGATCAACGATCTTACTTACCATGTAGATCTCCTATATAGGCCATGCAACTGTGACCAAGATCCTACACTCCTGAAGAACCCAGCTGGCTCTCCAATCCAGCACCAACACACCTGGTACTGAGGCACTAGGAGGAACGCACCATTGCTCTACCTCACACACAGAAGGAGCTTATAATTATGCTCTCTTACTCCCTAGCACACTTTTCCAATACAACCATGAGTCTATTATATAGATCTCATCCAAACAATAATTAGACATCTAATTACAATAATTAGATCCGCAGCTATGAGTCTAAAATTAGCACTCATCATGCAAACACTTGGTCCGTTAGCTAACTGCCCGTAAATAGCTCGCAGTCGAACCACACAGGCGACCGACGTCGGTCCCTGTCTGCCTGGAGGTGACCGACGTCGGCCGATATATGATCGACGTCGGTTGCTTCCCTTCGCTATCCTGCCGACGTCGGCTGATCAGACCGACCCCAACTTCTCTGCA
Organism: Torreya grandis; assembly: GCA_037957365.1. NCBI lineage: Eukaryota > Viridiplantae > Streptophyta > Pinopsida > Cupressales > Taxaceae > Torreya > Torreya grandis. Next base: position 3,526,459 of record JARHVA010000453.1, on the reverse strand, counting down.
ACTCAGCAACCTTCAGCAACCTCCTCTCCTGTTTGCATCAGTGAAGCTTTTAGCTCCACAATCCTAACAATCTCCCACTTGGAGATAAACAGCTGCACTGTACCTGTACCTGTACTCTATCTAATCTGTTTCCTGGTTTGTATCCCTCTTCAAGCTCCAACCTGAAGACAACCCACCACACAACCTGTGATGTACCTCCTGTCATCCGAGTACCTGCCACATCCGAACCTACAACACCTGTAGTGAAGTCCTGACCCTGCATAGCAACACCTGCTGCTGGTCCCTCTCAGAAACCTGAGAACCCACTTTCCCGAATTGGCTCCTAACTCTGACAGCTCCCACTGCATGGGAATACTCAGGTCTATACCAGACCTCATGTGATTTCGGACACTGTACCTGTCCAGCCCTTAGTGTGCTCCGATTCTGCATCCCGAACCTCACCAACACCTGATTCACATCAGCTCCCACTCGAGACAAAATCAACCTGTGATCTCCATGCCTCCCATGTCAAAGAATTTCGCTGCTCAAAACTCCCCCCTGACATGCCACTGAACTAATCTTACCCTTAGCTCAGAAAACCCTGTATGTACTAACCTGCTATAGCAAAACATACCGTCCACATACAGTAACAGAATGATGTCATGACCATCATCCTCCTGGTAAGTCAAACCACAGTAGTTACCCTGACATCGACTGAAGCCATGCTTCGTCCTCCACTTGTCAAAACCTGTACCACTGTCCTGCAGCTTCCTCAAGACCATATACCTGGTCTTCCGTCTCACGTATCCGTTCTCTCTATTCTTCTACTAAGGCATCCATTCATCTCTGTGCTTTCATCTAGCTGGCAAACCTACCAAAACTCCCGTTTGGTTCTGCATCATAATCCTGCCTAGCTCACACCTGTTTCCTGGATCCTTCCTGCTCTACAATCAGCAACAAGTATGAAGAAGAGGAACACGAATTTGAGGGCCTACTTACGCCTTCAGTCCTCCGTATGGGTGTTTGAGACTCCTTGACAGCTTACTGTCCACCCAAAATTCGTTATAGTGACCGACTTCGGTCACCCCACAGTCTGCATTCGACCGACGTCGGTCCCATGCGTCTGTACCTGACTACCGACCCTGCGGTGTCCCTGCTGCCGACGTCGGTCCTCCTGACCGACATCGGTCTTACTTACTGCCGACGTCGGTCTTATCCTGCCCGACACTGCCGGCTTCGGTCTGCACATGACCGACATCGGCACCTGTCTATTCGACGCCGGTTCCTCCTGACCGACGCCGGTGTCTGTGTTCGCCTGTGAGTGATGACTTTTTACCCGCGAGCTCCTTTGGATCAAAACACATGTCCAAATTGCTCTGCTCAGATGTATCCAGCCTCATCCACTGAACTCTGTCCGCCATCTCCTCCAAGAACACCAAGGCTTTCCAGTTCTTAAGCCTGTCAAATATATCTGTCTTCCGCTTAAGAACATGCATCTCCTTCCTGCTCATGTGACCAAGCCTACGAAGCCACGTCTCCGCAATAGAAGAAGAATCAGTAATATAAACAAGTAGATAAAGTGTACCTGTTTTCTTATCACCAGCTAATTCAAGTGCTACCGCTGTGAGAGTTCTTGTGCATCTCTCATCACCCAATCTTTCTGAAGAAATTAGCCATATCTCCAAACCTGGGACCTGCATGACCTTCATCAACACCTGTGTGTTGGCCGCCTGCAATTTCAGCTTCACTTCCCCTTTGCCAATTCTTTGGCAAGGCTTACCAGCTCCTCTACCTGGGGCTGCATGGAAAGAGGCAACCGAATCTTTTATCCAAGATTCAACTTTATCCAAGAAACCTGCAAACACATCCTGTGCAACAACTCTTGCTACATCTGTATCTTCAGTTTCTTCATGCTGATCTGTTACCAACCAACAATGTTCTTTTACCTGCTCTTTCTTTCCATCGGACCGTGAGTAACCGTCTGTGCTTTTCAACTCCTCCATTCTTAGCTTACTTTGATCTGCCGTTGCTCTACTCCCACTCAATCAGAAACCCCTGAGAGTGCCCTGTAACCAAACACAACCTGTTTCCTGCAACCTTAGCTCTGATACCACTTGTCAGGAATCTAGAACAACAAACATGCTCTAATCCCACTTGTCAGGATGCGAAACCGGAAACATACAATTGATTACCAAAATACCAAGCAACTATAATATGCGGAAATAACCAGATTCACCAAGTAACTAGAATTCAGAATAACACAGCATATGAGAGACAATACACAACTTGTATTAACACTTTATACAGAAAAGAATACAATAAAGAAGATGCCACTTCTTCTCCACCACCTTACAGAGGTTTCCCACACCTCAAGTGAACAGTACTTCTTCTCCCCAAAGCTCTCCCTCTCATAAGTCCCAACACCCAACTCAAATACAGAGTTGGTGTTCACCTCCCGTGCTCCACGCACACCACAAGTGCTCCACGCACTCCACAAGCACTCCACGTGCTCCACAAGTACTCAAGGTACTTCAAGTAGATCTCCCATGAACCTGCAATAACCTGCACTTCAACAGACCATACTTATGGAAGGAACTCCCTTGCCTTCCTCTTGCTCTATCCGAGTACACACCTATACTCCAAGTAGATCCTGCCTGATACTGCTCCCTGTTGTGTTGCTGTCTATATGACCTTGCACACCTGCAAATCAAACAACGGTTCTGCTCACCTGTGAACCTCGACCTTGCACACACATACACCTGCAGATCAACGATCTTACTTACCATGTAGATCTCCTATATAGGCCATGCAACTGTGACCAAGATCCTACACTCCTGAAGAACCCAGCTGGCTCTCCAATCCAGCACCAACACACCTGGTACTGAGGCACTAGGAGGAACGCACCATTGCTCTACCTCACACACAGAAGGAGCTTATAATTATGCTCTCTTACTCCCTAGCACACTTTTCCAATACAACCATGAGTCTATTATATAGATCTCATCCAAACAATAATTAGACATCTAATTACAATAATTAGATCCGCAGCTATGAGTCTAAAATTAGCACTCATCATGCAAACACTTGGTCCGTTAGCTAACTACCCGTAAATAGCTCGTAGTCGAACCACACAGGCGACCGACGTCGGTCCCTGTCTGCCTAGAGGTGACCGACGTCGGCCGATATATGACCGACGTCGGTTGCTTCCCTTTGCTATCCTACCGACGTTGGCTGATCAGACCGACCCCAACTTCTCTGCAACTCAGCAACCTTCAGCAACCTCCTCTCCTGTTTGCATCAGTGAAGCTTTTAGCTCCACAATCCTAACATTCTCTTCTACATCATGACATGCCATTGCCACCACTCATGCCATTGGTGCAACCTTTGTTGCTTTCAATTCAAGTCATCATTTTTACCACTACTATGTAGGTATATTGACTTCTCCTTGGCTCTGCCTAACCATCTGCTCCAACAATCATGCTCTATTGGCTTTGTGTCTGCATCGCTCAGTTACTTTACCCCCTGGTAGATGGACGATTCTAAAGGATGAGTGGGAAGAAAGAACGTACATTTTTTGCAGCAAAGGGTTGGTTGAAACTAAAAGGCATTTTTATAATTGAATGTGTTGTGTATACAAATATTCAGAGTCAATATGAAAAGACTGCCTAAGTGAGCTTTTTGAGGAGCCTATGCTTCACAAGACAATTGGTTTATTGATCAAGCTTCATAGTAGAATATCTGATATCAAAAAGAACCGGAGAGTGCCTTGGTGTTCTGGGTCTTGGTCCCTTAGATTGCTCAGTCTCATGGATGTCATTAAAATCTTTCATTTCATTCTATTATCTTAAACCTTCACCTTGATTATGCTTTTCTACACTACTCCGAGCCACAACTCTTTTATTCAGCTCTGCCTATGGAGGGAGAGGGTTGTGTTTTCTTCAACATTTCAAAGGTTTCAAAAGTTTGAAATTTTGTTTGGTGTTAGGGGTGTTGCCCCTCGACCCTACCCTATATCACGGTAAGGAATGCTCTAGGGGTACAACGTTTGGACCTTACGAGTGTTTCTACCTCTCCATCTCACTATGGGTTGCTACCCTCAATTCCTGTCTTTAACAATAAAAATATTATAGGGGAAAACTTTTTTTTTAGGATATTTTTTCATCCATACTTTTTGCGGGCCTCTTTTGACACTCTTGAGGTAGAGTCACACTTTTTTTTCAGAGCACTTTTGGCAACACCTTATGTATTGAGCCACACATTTGGTGCCATTTTCCCTCTCTAACCATAATTTTTAAATAACGAAGGGTGGGACTTGATTTGATAGGTGGTCATCCCCACCCCACAAGAATTTTTTTTACATTTTTGTGACCTCACCATAGATATTCTACCCAACTTTGTTTTGGGTCAACTTTTTTTTTTGAAATCATATGATTTTCATGTTCTATGCATATTAATAATTAATATGTAATGAAAATGCATGTGTTTTCCTTTTCTTCTATATTGTACCTAGTATGGCCTCGTTATTGGGACCCTATTGAAGAACTTTTTTGTCTCATTTTTCATATGTAATTTTTTTGATATTATTCCTACACTTTTGACCTTGTTGTTCAAGTAATTGATTCATACTATTTGTGAAGATATTTTTTGTGATTTTAATTGCATTCTTGAGATGTTGTTGGTTGGGTTTTTCTATCCACTTCCACTATTTCCATTCTATTTGAGATGTATATTGAGGCCCATTTCTGCATGCCTTATTTCTATTTTTGAAGGAGATTTTTTTTCTCGTATGCACTTTCAAAACCTTGACAGTTTGTCTGACTCCTTTTGGTGAGTGACTTCTACAATCCTAACATACATTTGGTGTTTGAGTAGTGGTTTCATACCACTCATATAGATTTATTCATCCACTCCATCCACTCAACATTATAGGGGGTGTGCTTTTATAGGGGCTTATTTGGGTGTTGTATTCAAATCTCTTGGGTATCCTTGTGACACATCTTAGTATCTAATTTTAAAAATTTATAACGATGGATCAACCCATCCAATGCACATTTTGTGATTGATTCAGCCTAACCAATGCACCTTTCTTTCAGCATATTATACTACTTCTTGTGTGTTTTACTGCCTTCTTGGTTATCCTTGTAGCATATTTTATCACCTTCTTGAACTTATGTTGATTGCATCACATTCATTGTACATGGGTACCTCGTCAAACCTAGTGTTAGGACTCATTTTTAAAGTTGAGCCTTATATTTTTTATACACGCTTCCCAAAATTGCACTCAAGGAGGTATTAGTGTAAAATAGTATATACACCCTAGATTTAACCTAAGTTAGATTTTAACCTTAGTTTTAAGATAGGTTACTCACCTACACATGTTTTATCCACTTGTGCATAACACTATACCATTATTGGCTATGCATATTTGATATATTGTCCAGCCACCTCCTTAAATATGTTGGTCAAATTTATTAATAAAATATGCATGCCCCTTCTCTATAAAAGAAGGAACTCTCACTCTCTCTCACTTAGAAGGAAATGAGAGGTTATCTTCTTTTTTTATTCAATTTTTTCCTTTGTGCAGATAATGGAATAAAGTGGTACGTTGTACCCAAACTCTCACTATTCTCATTTGACTTAAAATGTGAACTCTCTCTTTATTTCTCTCTACCCAAACTCTCACTATTCTCATTTGATTTTAAATGTGAACTCTCTCTTTATTTCTCCATGATCGGGGCTAATTTATTTTTCTAATAGTTTGATGTAACCTATGGCATAATATGTAATGACCTTTATGATTTATAGTTGTTAGTGCTTAATGGCACCTTTTTTTTTGGTACATTTATGGCTTTTTGTCATTTTGATATTGACCTTTTTTTTGTAATCATGGGCCTTTCTTAGGTTTTGTATTCGATGTGGAATCTCAATGTATATTCCCTTACCACCTTCATTTTTTTTCAAATTTGTATTCATATAATTTATTTAATGAATAATTATGCATACTTTTAATCAAAATAAATACCTAAATTTTTAGGTCTTATTATAGCTTGAATGTATGTGGGGCTCCTTTCTAGTACAACTAGTGAACTTGACACTTTACCTCTCTACCTTCTTGCCTTCTTCCTTTCACTCCCTCTATATTTAATGATGAACACCTTTCACATCGACATGGTTTGTAAGATTTATCAAGGTATCTTTAAACTTGTTTCGAAGATTGCTCATACAAGTGTTTAGAAAATATATCAACTTATATAACCTTAAATTTAAAGCTCCTTACTAAAATATGAAATAATCTGGGTTTAAATATATGACATGAAACTTAGATGATAGATTTTATACAAATAAAAAATAAATGTAAAAATCTCTTTAAAAATGTGCTCCACTTTAAACTTTATTAATTTAATTTAGATGTTATTGTTTTAAAAATGATAAATTGAAACTTCAGTAAATTAGAATCACCTAAATAAAACAACAAATATTGACATAATTGTGTATAAAGCCAATCTTGTTGAGTTGTCCTTCTAAGTTATTGTTGAGTTGTCCCTTTTATCTTATAGATAATTGTGATATATAATTAGGAAAAAAAAATATTGACATAATTGTGTATAAAGCCAATCTTGTTGGGTTGTCCCTTAGATATTTGTAGTATAAAATTATGTTATGTGTGGGTTGATGTGTAACTTATATTTTTATGTATATGTATTTTATTGTGGGTGTATAAATAAAGACTATGCCTCTCAATTAAACATTCAATTTCATTGTATTTGATTTATTTATGATTTATTTATTTGACTGATAATTATTTTCGGATGCTTTTTCACACTATAAGACATGTTTGTGATTTTTTTTTTATGGAGTTTTATATATTTGTTTGAAGTCTTCTAATGCCCAACACACACAAACTATGCAACTTTGAAACACATAAATTTGAAGGAAAAACTATGTATTTCATTTATGAAAGGTTTCAAATATAGACCGAAAGAAAACCTATTTTATTTTGTTTTTGAAGTAATATCATACATGTATAATTGATTTATTTTGATTATGAAGTTTTTTAATTATATAGATTTGAAAGAGAACCTACTATATTTCATTTCCAAAATTATGAAACACATAAATCTAAAACAAAATAAAAACCTAGTCTATTTACACTTCCAAGCCTATAAACACACACTCTTAGCTAAACATACTCCTGCAAACATGCATACTAATAGAAAAATACATCCTTTTCATTTTTCAAGATTTTAAGCACATAAATGTGACGCGAAATAGTAAATCTTACAAACACACAAATATGATGAGAATGTTATTTTTAATTTTAAGATCTTTAAAAATAAAAATAAATCAAAACATAACCTATCTCATATTTGAATGAATATCTTATTTTTTCATATTTAAAGCTCTCAAACACTTGAACTTGAAGGAAAGTTTGATATGTTATACTTTGAAGCTTTGAAAGACACATACTTCGAGAAAAACCTATTTATTATGTTTCTGAAGCTTTCAAATCCATTAATTTGAATAGAAACCTAGTCTCATAGTTTCAAAAAATTTGAAACACATATATCTGAACAATCACCTATTTATCTCATTTGTAAAACTTTCCAATATCTAAATTTGAAGGAAAAATGACTCTAAAACACATATTTGAAACAAAACTTAATGATTTTGCTTACAAGCTTTTCAAATGAATAATTTTGAAAAAGAAAAAAAAAATCTATTTTATTTCACTTATGAAAATTTAAACCCCTTTTAAACTTTATAACAAAACTTATTCTATTTTATTTCAAACTCATATATTAAACAAAAATATAATGTATTTTAGTTTTGAAACTTTCACACGATATATAATTAGAGTGAAAAAACTAAATCTTTAATAATATTTGCTAGCAAAACATTTTTCTTGAAAACAAAATGTGAAGAACACCCTATTTTTTTGGTCTCAAGCACTTTCAAATGAGTAAATTCAAAACATAACTTAAAATAAAATTTCAATTTCTCATTTTCGAAGCTTTCAAACACATGAACTTGCAGTAAAATTGAGTAAATTTAAAACATAACCTAAAATAAAATCTCAATTTCTCATTTTCGAAGCTTTCAAACACATGAACTTGCAGTAAAAATTGATTTCTCACCTTTTGAAGCTTTCAAAGACACCTGCTTGAAGGAAAACCTATTTATTTTGTTTTTGAAGCTTTTAAATCGATAAATTTGAATAAACACTTGATCTATTAGTTCTAGAAACTCTAAAACACATATTTTTGAACAACCTATTCGCTTCATTTTTAAAGCTTCTAAATGTCTAAATTTGAAGGAAAGATTGCTCTAAAACACACATCTGAAGCAAAACGTAATTATTTTATCTAGAAACTTTTACATGCATAAATTTGAAAAGAAAAAAATTAATATATTTCATTTATGAAATTGTTAAATACCTAATCTTGAACCAAACTTATTCCAAATCATTTTAAATGCATGTATGTAAACAAAAATATATTGTATTTCAATTCTCAAGATTTCAAAAACACATATATACAATACTTAAAAAGATTAAATCTTTAACATCATTTGTTAACAAACACACTTCTTTAAAATGATATTTAATAAAGTTTGTAACATGACTTTAAAAAAAATAAAAAATTATATATTCAAATGCTACAAATCAATTCAGACAAGGGATCTTACATGAATGACAGAATTATTAGAAATTGAATGTACAAAATATTTATAAAATAAAAATAAAACAAAATAAAATTTTAATCGCTTGTTCATGTTAAACACCAATTTAGTCTATAAAAGTAGCATAGGTTTATATTACTCACATGTGTGTTCTTCTTGATGTTGGATCAAAGGATGTGATCTAAAACATCGCTCAAAATCTTGTACACAGTTTGTCCAAAATCCTTCATATTAATACCAAAACAAAATAATGTTGAAGCTATTTGGAAATGCATTAAAACTATTGACATGACTTAGCAAGATCAATTGAATACAAATAAAGTCAGTAAGTAATGAATATGAATGCTCACCAACCCAACAAATAAAAGTCATTTATGACATGCCAACCATTTTTTCATAATATATCTAACCTATCTTTTCCATTTATAAAGCCTCCAAAGCTATAAATCTTAAGGAAAACTTATTTGAAAACACATATATTTGAAACAAATCCTATTTATTTTGCATCTAACCTTTCACAATATAATTTTGTTAAAAAAAACTAATCTATATGAAACAAGACCTATTCCAATTAATTACAAACATGTGCATTTAAACAAAAATATATTTTATTTTAGTTCCAAAACTTTTAAAAATACATATGTGCACTAAAATATCAAATCTTTATCAACACTTGTTAGCAAAATATGCTTCCTAAAAATAATATTTAATAAACTTCACAATATGACTTAAATTTTTAATAAACTTCACAATATGACTTAAAGAAAACCTGCAAAAAATTATGTTTATGAATGTTGCAAATCAAATTGGACAATTAATTTTAAATAAATCCCCGAGAATTGGATCACAACATTTTTATGAAATAAAATTATAAAATAAAATAAAAGAATGTATATTTTATGTCCAAACTATGTATATTTTTTGAGGTGTATTAAAACCACCAACATAACGTGGTCAAGGGCATTGAATGCAAAGCAAGTTGGAGGATTAAATGCATGATAGATTAGCAATTTTTAATAATAAAATAATCTATACTTTGGTTCAAACTATATTTAAATAAAAGATTTTTTACATGTCACGTTATGATTAATTAACATAATTAATATTTTTATTTTCTAATAAAAAAATTATATATGGTTTGAAAAATATTTCTACCAAATAAAAAAATTGGAATAAACTTTTTTGAAAAATAAAATATATGTTTAGTTTTCCAAAATTAAATACTAAACATGGTAATATTGAATATAAATCAAATACTGATCATTTTTTAAAGTAACATAATTTATACCTTGACTCAATTTATAGTCAAACCCAAAAAAATTATGAATCAAACTATTAATGGCCGATAAATTATATATATATATATATATAAATTCTTATATACTAAAAAAATATTTTGACCAATCAAAAAAGAAGTTTTTTTTTTTTTTCAAAAAATCAAATAAATATTTATTTTTCTAAAATTATATGCGAAACATAACTAATGATAAAAAGGGCGATTGACTTGTCAAAGCTTATAAAATAAAATAAAAGATGCAAAGTGAAATCTATATACTACCTTTGGCAAGTGAATACAAATGATATGAGAGATGAAAATGTAAGTTCAAAATAAAAATTCATTAACATGTAATCAAAACTTTCAATGCCCATTCAAATTTAGAACTCTAATTAAAAAAATGACTGGTGGGGTTGCCCTGCACACCTTTGGATCATAATTTTACATTTTAATAAATAACAATAAAAAAACATATTTTATATAAACATTATTTAAATCTCCACCTTGTTTAATGTGGGGTGGTAGCCTATATTGTTTAAATTTTTTTTATCAATAAATAAGTGTTAAGGATTTTTTATTTGTTTATTTGAATAAAAAAGAATTTTTCATAAAATGAGATCAAAAGTACAAAAATTATTTTGAACAAAATAATAATTTTCTATAGTAAAAGTTTAGAAAGAAAAAAGACGTAAGGAAACCAAAAAATCACGAACCAATGTTCTTTCATAACCAATCTTAAATCTTCCACAACATTAAATCGAAGATTAGAAGCCACAAACCAAAGAATTAGTTGCAATTAAACTCAAATTGCCTTCCACAACCTAATTTCAAATCCTTTGCAATAAAGAAAGACAAACAAAACAGTCTCAACAAAAAAACAATAGATTTCCATAGTAATTGTTTTTGCTACAAAATCAAAAATCACATTTAAAATTTGTAGATAAACATTCCACCATAATTTAAACAACGTTCTTCTTGAAAAAAGATCTTAGGATCATGTGCCCATAAACCATCTTTTTAAAAGACAATGTTTTATTTTTAACCATTTTCCAACCTTCAGAGTATTCTATAATGGAAGAACCATCGAAATATTCAAGCATAGAGGTAGATTTACTAGCTATAAAAGTAAAACCTTTATATGAGCCACAATTTAAATATGATTTAAACAGATTAACAAGGCCATCATAAGGAGGAGAAGATTTCACAGAGGGCAAAATAGAAGATACAGGTGAAATCACCAAATTAACTACACCAAAGGATCGAAGTCTTTGTTGATAACACAAGGAAACTCCAAATGCTTGGCATTATGAACCAAATCAAGTTTCACTTGTTGATGATGATACTCTACTCCCTTTCACCATGTAGCATTCCTTGTCTTCTTACCTTATGAATCAACAAAGAAGACCTTTTTCTTTGCATACAGATGGATGCAAGAAAAAACTTGATTTGCATCTAAAAGCTATCGGCTCATAGCCCAATTTTTATTTCTAAATGAAATCCCTAACCAAAATCTCTCTCTCCTTAGGCAGCCTCTCGACAAATATAATTCAACTCAAATCTAAGAAAAAGTTGGTTGGGAGTGATAATTACTCTCTAGGTAAGTGGAAAGGAGTTTTTCCAAAGTATTACTAAGAACATTAAGCTATATAAAAGTTAGGCATACAAACCCAAACTAGATCCAATGAGAAAGTGTGTGTTGAAGGATTAAATTTAGGGAATTAGAGTTTCAAACAAAATATTGTTGGTCTCCATGACCATGGAACAAAATGTAAACGAGTTTTTTGGTCCTCCTCACAACCATAAACCACAATAAAAATACATCGTGTGAAAGGATAAACGAAAAGTTCCTCACAAATAATGGGTTTCCAATTCTTTTGGAAGGGAAAGCCAAAGCTTATTGAATCTACAAATTAATCCAAACTCAAAATTTTATTAAACATAATCTGAAGGGAATACCCATTATTGTATCATGTTTTAGATGGAAACTAGCATAAGGAATAGTAAACATAAGCTACAATAAAAAAAATTAGCGACTTTGATTATGTTAGCAAAGGATAGGAATTTTGATCCCCAACATTCAAGATTTTTTTAAAATGTATTTGTTGGCCATTTTTGGTCCACATATAAAGCTCTTGCATGATTTGATGAGGCCGTGGATCAAAAGCATAGAAATGGATCCAACATTTGCAAATAGAGAGGGTCCAAGCAAGGTTTTCTAAGGGTCCAACAACAATGTTCAAGGATAAACCTGCAAGCCAAAAAGCTAAGTGCAAAGTCTCTTTTTTGGTTAAGTCTTTCTTGTTCATTCTTTCGGACTTGTATGGGACTAAGTGTTTCTCTTCTCTTAGGAATTTTGTTTCCGACTAAGTGTTGGAATTCTTTTAGACAATTTGTCTGAAAGAAAGGTTTCAAAGACTCTTTTCTCGGGGAAAGGGTATTTTTTGAAGTCCCAAAGGATATCTTTCATTTTTTGAAGGTACTTTTCAAACAAGCAAGAAGCCAAAGGCATTTTCAAATTCCAACGGTCCATTCAAAAAATCCAAAGGGTACTTTCCCTTCGCAAAGAGACAAACACTTTTTTCTGAAAGGCCATTTCAAAGGTTCCAAAAGGAGATTTTCAAGAATTCCAAAGGGTATTTTCAAAGCGAAAGGAGCTTTTCAATAATTTTGAAGGGTCCATTTCATTTAATATGAAAGATCCTTGACAAAAAATTTGAAGACATGATTTCTTTTTGATAAATTATCCCGAGAAGGGTCTACGCAAATTGTCCAAAAGAAAATTTCATCTCAAAGTGCTGAAACAATCCTTTCGGGAGAATAGCCCGAAGAAATTCTTCCAAAGGAATTGTCTGAAGAAAATCGCTGAAACAAGTTGTCCGAAGGAATTGATGATGGCCCCACAAACGTCAATATCTGAACCCCTACAAGTAGGCATTGGCATTTAAAAATATCAAAAGAAGCTACACAATCTATAGATTTGTATTGACATAAATGGATATAGGAAAACCAATGTCCTTTGATTGGTTTTCCATCTATAGAAAAGATTTAGCCCAGGTTTCAAAGAAGGAGCTAGTGTATACAATTAATGGAGAGGCTCTCATCCTTCGACATGGCCATCATCTCCGACAAATAGTCATTCAATTCAGAGGCAACATGACTCAGTCCAAGTTCAAAGTTATGGGGATTTTCTCCTTATACGTGCAAGACAAGTTAAGGATGGTGTAGAAGCCAAAGATGAAGATCAGGTGATTAAAAAAGGTAGCTCGAGCATTAAAGATGTTCCTGGACTTTTCTTTTTTAGTGGATCATGGCATCATCATCCTCAACAAGTTCTTGTCTTCTAGTGTGTTTCTCAACCAATGAGAAGGCTTGAAGACCATTGGAGCTAATGGTGGATAATTTATTGAAGAAAGATTAGTTCTAATTAACCCAAATGTGGGTGAAAATTCATAGAGGGTGGTTGGATCTTATTTATTGAATTCTATTTGCTTGCCTCTTCTCTTTTCTTCTTCCTTTTTTTTTCATATATCTCCGTTGGCTCCCCCATAGAGAGAGAGATACTCATTTAACAAGGAGAAACCCTATCAAAATTTGTAAGAAAGACCTTTTGAAGTAATAAAGATCAATTTTTACCTATCTCTTGCCTAAAAATTGTGCTTAGCAAGCTTGTGCATGATGGCCTTGTGAAGAAGTGTTCTTCCATGTCCATTGTCCTTCTTTCTTGCCTATTTTTAGGTGTTTTCAAGTTAGTTTCATGTTTGAACTTGAGCTCTTTCTGCCATTAATGGATGTTTGGTGTGGATTTTTAAATTCCTCTTTGGTTCATGTATTGTTTGGTGAGCCTAGTTTATGAAACACTTATGCAAATTAACTAGTTTGTGAGATTGTGTGAGCAAGAATTATCTTATGTTGAATTAGTATTTATTTCATGATTATGTGAGTGTCAATAAATTTGGTGTATCACCCGTTTACCTCTCTTAGTTACCCTATACCCCCTCTCTACCTCTTTTACAAGAAGAAACATATATTTTAGGTGATCTACCAAGAGGAAGTCGGCCTTCTCCGGAGGTTCAACCTCATTATAGGATACCCACAGCCTGAGGTTGCTCCAATATTTTAGCTGGGAGTGAGAGAACCTAAAAAACTCTCCCACAAGGATGCAATTCTAGCCTACAACAATATTAAAAAACCATCTCCACATATCACTAAGAGAGACTCCAAGACTGAAGGGAGTACCCATGTATCTTGTTATTTCTCCATGTAGACTCAATACCACTCAAGAGGAATCTAATGGGGAGTGGGGTCATCTTGAATCATCATAAAGTATATCTTATTCATCTAAAGTCAGACCCTGAAACAACACAATACAACTCAAGTACATCCATGTCATGGTTGATTTCCTCTTTATTATTGTGAAAAAAACATAATATCATTGGCAAAATGAGAGTTAAGGGCACAAGTATAATTATGAAGAGTAATCCATTTAATGATATTCTTGTCATATGATTTTTTCAACATGTATCCAAGATCATCTGCAACCAAAACATAAAAATAAGGTGCAAGAGCACAGCCTTGGCAGATGGATCGTTGAAGAACAAAATGTTTAGTGAGAGAGCCATTCACTAAATTTTTTTACCGAGGCATCATTAAACAATATTATGACATGATGAATCATTTTTCCCCCAAAGCCCAACCAACTTAACATATTGAGAATAAATAGCCACTTGATTTTGTTATAGGCATTATCAATGTCAAGCCTGACGATAAATGAATTTTGGGATGCTTTCTGTGCCCATTCTATATATTCCCAGACCAAAAATAGGTTTTTTAGAATGTACCTCCCCCCAATAAATCCCATTTTCTCATGTCTAATAATTTTTTGTGCCATAATATCAATATGATCATTAATAGCTTTTGAAATGATATTGTAAGAGGTATTAAGGATAATGATGGGTCTCTATTCAGATGTGTTGTCTCTATTATTACTACCTTTAGGAATGAATTTTATCAACCCTTAATTTATAAAAGGCATTAGTGTGAATTTTTAATTACACCTTGAGATTATGTAGTGAATCAATAATTTTCTAATGATTTCTTATTTTCTTATTTATAAAATAATCATATTTGGACTTGGAAACTTGCACTATCATCCAAGTTGCACACTCACATGGAAAAATACACCAAATTTTATACTTACACACCAAAGTGGACTTTAGGCAACCACTTGGTCCACATTTAGTATTTCCTTCTGAATCTAGCATGCATCCCTTGGATGCTCTCCTAGATCATGATCTATCAGACACCAAGTCATATTTTGATCTTGCTACACTTGTAGTTGCCTTTGTCATAACTCATACTTCTGATGATCATAATGTTGATGTGGTTGCCTCCTTTGAGAAGAAAGGTACTAGTTTTGGTTTTTATTTTCTCCACACCTTGGGTTATTCTGGTGGAGGTATTGGAAAACATGAACATCATATTATCTCACCCATTTAACCTGTTCACTAGATTTCTCACTATGACATTGGATATCAAGCATGTGCATCCACATCTTCTTTAGGAACACTTTATATGAGTTCTACACCAGCTTTTGTTAACTCTACACTTTTAGAGGACATCGAGCAACATAAATCTATTGTATCTTGGCCTTCATTAGACTATGCACTTTGGCATGAGAGTCCTAAGCCATCTTCAAATTCTGTTAGGAGAGATCTAACTCTTCATTCAAGCATGTGAGACCTAAGTTTGTTTCTGGAAGGATTACTAGGCATTTCCCTTCACCTTGGCATGAGAAACCTGAGTTTTTTTGTTAGACCTGAGAATCTTAATACATTATCTAATTTACTTAGGCATGAAAGTCTTTGATTTGATTCAAACATATCTTTGCATACTTAATTTATGCACATGGAACCAAATCCATTGAAAGCATCTTATTTCACCATCCACATTCATTTGGGATGGATTTGTGATCGGTTATGGTGACATCATCAGCACTCATTGCATGGAATCAACCAAGATGGTTTTTCCACTATTTGTTTGCATATTTCACACACCATTCATACTACATAAGAATGTTCTTTCTTAGAGTAAATTTTAGGTCTTGTGATGGCTTCTTCGATTGATCAACAACTCCTTGAGGTAATATATTTATGATATCCCCAACATCTATTTGATTCTTTGGTGTTCTTTGTGGATCCATGTGATAAATTTATCAACACCAACAATGAGATCCTTGTGATGTATTTTATGTTTTCATGCCATCATGTTGTTTACAATATTTTTCATCCACCTCACCCAATTAAACATTGAGGAGAGGTGTTGTATACTTATTTTTTGGTTGAGATGCTTGAGGTGCATCTCACTATTTTTTGGCAAATATTTTATGTTGTTATACTACTTTCTAGGTGAGATCTTTATGGCACATTTATTTTCCAAAGAAGAATTTGTATCTCATTGTACATGGGTACCTCATCAAGGTTAGTGTTGCAACCCAATTCAGAAGTTCAACTTAAGTTTTTATGCATGCTCCATAAGTTGCACTTAAGGGGGTGTTGGTGTAAAGTTTAAATTACAACTTAAACTTACTTGGTGAGTAAGTATTTTTCATAGGATTTCCTATTTTATTATTTTGAAAATAATTCTATTTGGACTTGGAAACTTGAACTAAATTCCAAGTTATGCACCCATATGGGAAAATGCACTAAAGTCTAAATTGTACGCCAAAGTGGACTTTAGGCAACCATCTGCATTTATTCAATCAATTGCATTAATGCAACCACCTAAATTAATGAGGCTCTTCAAGTTATATATAAGTAAGCCTCTCATAACCCTTTTGGAAATGGTAATTATTATGTAAAATCCTTTTCTAAGAGGAATATATAAGATTACTTTGTTATTCTATCAAATTTGCTTTGGACAATATTGTGTGTGGCATTTTACAAGAGCATGGTCCTGGAGTGTAGAAGTGTTGAAATAACTTGTGTGCTATCAATATCCCCTCTTCTTTAATAAAAGGTGCCAAGGGAACCTATTTCTTCAATCTCAAGATAGAATTGGTAAAAATTTCCATGAATCGTGGGCCACATGGCCTTAAATAACTTAGTCTAGAAGTCTCCAAGCCGAGGGATTTTTCATTTGCCATAGAAAAGAGAGTGTTTTTCCAACTCCTCTAGGATAAAAAACTTATCAAGATGATTGAAAAGGTACTGCATGATCTTGGTAAGGATGCATTGGATCACTGCTTTGCTCAGTGAACAACGTACAAAGCATTATGAACATTCTCATTGGTGAAAAGAGTTTTGAAATGATGGCTAAAAACATTATTTCTTTGGACATAAGAGGATCAACAATTGTTGTTGCCTATGATTGCCATTATCCTTTATTTTTTTGTGTTTGTGATTTAAGTATCAAAATAATAACTTCAAACCTTTATCCCCCTCTTTAATCTAGGTAAGGCATGAGCATATTCATGATACAACTCAAATTATTTTATCTAATTTTCCATAATAACCATTATTTTTTGAATGTTTTCATCCAAGGGATTAGAGAATAGGAGTTTACGTCCTTCCTCAAGCCTCATCCTTAGAGACCGTTCCATTTCTTGGCTTAAGTGAGTTTTTTTTCCATAATATCAAAGAAAAGAGGTGCATCTATCAAGTTATTCTTACCACCAATAGCTATCCCCTTCTTAGGGTTCGATAATTGAATTCCAAAGAGCATTGAAGGCAGCCATACAATCCTTATTTTTAAAATGTAACACATCAAGTTTGTAGGGAAAATTACAAGAGAGATCATTAACACAAGTAATAGATTGTTGGATATTAATAAGAAGATGATCAGATAAGGTGGTAGTAAGATCCAGTTACACCATTTTCCCTTGAGAAAAGGGCATGATTTAAAGATTTGGGGATAAGAAATTTTATCTAGACGGCTAATTTTTTTGTCAAGACTAAATCTACAATTTGATCATGTGTACCAATGTTACTTATGAGTATAATATTTCCCATGTATGGAGTCAAAAAATCCTAATGTATTCTTGTAGTAGAGCCAAGCCCCGAATTCAGATGGAGATAGTTTGTAGCAACCAAGTTAGCTTCGGTCTAACTTTTTTTAGTCATATTAAAGTTTCCTCCAACAACCCACTCAACACAGTGATGTTTGTCTCCCATCCATTGCCAAAGTTAGGTTCATTCATGGTGATCATTGGGAGAATACACTAATTAAAAACTTTTTTTTTGAATGAGGATAATGATCCAAGTACAATGGTGGGAAGGATCTTCCCCTTGTTGAATAATGAGGTTGATGATCCAAGGGGTGACATAAAGCACCACTCCACCATTACCATTTGAATGAGAGGATTGGAAAATTTTCGTATCTTTTCATATTTGATTGAGTAAAAATAAAGTCTTACCCCTTTAACCTTCACTTCTTGAAGAAAAATAACATCTCGATGTTAAATATCAAGAGTATATTTGATCTAAACTTGTGGGCTAGGATTTACAAACCCCTCACATTCCATGATTTTTTTTTCACTTCATTGAGAAAGTGAAACACATTCTTCCAGTTCTGTAGTCAGATTCAGGAACTAGTTGTTGAAAGGAACTAGTTGATCAGTGTGAGTTAGAGGTGGAAACACCATTATTGATTGCCAAACACAATCTTTATTTTATGGTTAGTACGTATATTCCTGCAACTCACAATTATTATAAGGAATGTGTCCCTTATATGGCGCCTCTAAGATAGAGTTATTAGAAGAGTCATTGAGCTCTTTCCTTTTTGAAATCATACGCCAACCATCCCCCCATAATTTTTTCCTTGTGTGAAGTATCATACCAAGTGGGTTTAACATGTTCAAATGGGATAATGGCAAGGTTTTGAGGGTGCTTAATGGGGTGGGATAGTTTAGAAGCAAGATTTATCTGGTAAGAATATCATCTAGCCCAAGAGGTCAATCAACTAGAGGGGGAACCATGGAATTCTTTAGGCAAGATAGAGAGTTGTTAATGGGTATGTGCATGGAGTTAGGGGATTGGTAGACACTTCCCATAATCGCAATCATGTTATTAAATAATGTGATTACATTATCAACATAATCCAATCGCGTTATTTGAATTATGGCTCAAAAATTATAGAGCCATAAGATGATCACATTAATACAAAATGTGATCACGTGAATATATAACGTGATCACGTAATTGTAAAAGCAATAATGTGATAATGTTCCTATTATTTTGCACAAAAAAATATTTTAACATCTACATGAAGCCAATCCTGGTTAATAGATAATGTGATCACACTATTATAAAAGCAATAACGCAATTGTGTTCTTATTATTTTTCACATAAAAGAATATGAACATGCACATGAAGCCAATGTTGGCATGAAACTTATATTTACTACTCTAAATGTTAAGTATAACAAAATAATACGTTTTAAATTTATTTTAGTAAATATAAAAAATTAGGGTCACTCTGCATCTAATAGAGTTGGTCTCACAGCTACACGCCTTACAATGTGAAAAATAATTTTTCAAAATCTAATTGGTCAATACTTAGGCATTTTTAGGGTCTAAGTATTGAACCTAGGGATTTAAAAGCATAAATTTTATAGTTGATGTCCATTTTTGGTAAACATATAGTCATTTTCTAGGTTTTTGTCCTTTATGGATTACTTCCTAGTATTTATAGGAGTCCTAGATTTGTCAAAATTGAAGTTTTCAAACCACTCACTTTGAACTTGATCAATGGTGGTGTGATTAGGGTAGCATAAGCCACATTGATGACCTACACACATCAAACGAGCACTTTGTTTTAATTTCACTTACTCATCATCCATCCCTCATCCCTGATCACTTCCTACTCATGACCCCTAATCACTCTCTCTCTTCGTTCCTCATTGTCTCTAATTAGTCCCTAATTAACCCTTATTGTCCCTCATCATCGTTAATTACTCCATCATTCTTAAAATCTCTCTCATTGACCCTCACTATCCCTCATCATCCATAATCACTCACTCCTCATCCCTCGTCATCTCTAATCACTCCCTAATTGACCCTCACCATCCCTCATCATCCCTAATCACTCCGTCATTGGCTTTCACCATCCCTCACCATCCCTAATTGCTCCCTCATCATACCTTATCACTTTTTCATCATCCCTAATTGCTCCCTCTTTGTCACTCATCATCCCTAATCAATCCCTTATTGACCTTCACCATTCCTCATCATTTATAATCATTCCCTCATTATCTCTAATCACTCCCTCATTGACCCTCACCATCCCTCGTCATCCCTAATCACTGCTTCATCATCCTTTTGTCAATCAGACTCACACCCTTGTGAAGGTAATTTCAGGACTTCATAGTCTTCTGAAACATGGAAACAATCCTAGGTTATGGGTGTCCTAGTCAGTGGATTGAGTCTCTAGATTATAAGGGCTAGCTCCCTTTGGTGTATCAATTAAGATCTCTACTCTACACTACAAATTTACAGGGAAAAGTAAAGAAAGAGAATTGAAAGGAAACCATACCTAATGATGGTGATACACCTAAATTTTTATTGATCCACTCAATTTGAGCTTCTAAGAACATTGATCAGGCATTAAACACACTGAATTTTTAAACCCAATTGACCCCTACACATCAGTATTTCATGAAATGGTTCTATCTTGTGATCAAAGATTGAGGGAGCTGATGGAATAGGGCTGATTCAAGGCACTAACTAGCCACTTATATCCACTATAACTTCAGCCAAAAGATATTAAACACAAAACATAACTTGCATAGTCTGGTCAGCTAGTAACTAGGCAAGAATCATGACTTGACAAGGAAAAAAATTATATCACATGTGCAAATCAATGACCTAAATAGACTATACCAGCACTTTGGAGTCTAAAAATTGTCCTTCTATTAATCTAAAAAGGTTACACAACACAAATTTTGGTAGAATATGGTCTTGCCAAAAAGAGGATAAAATTCAAGGTTGAAAAGCCAACTTATATAGAAAAAGATACAATAGCCACGAGGTTGGCACTGAAAATAGAAAAGGAGGTCAACTCAGTCCACTTGTGTTATCACAACCTTCAAATAAAATATATTTTGCCTTATGCTTTGCATGAAAAGATCTTTGGCGTTGTAAAAAGGATGGTGGTTCAAGTTTGAGTCAAACCTTCATCATGCATAATGCTATGCCAATCTTCAAATATATAACTCCCCTTGAGTTGTTGGAATGTTTAAAAGCTTATTTTGCATGAAATCAATGCCAAAATAGAATTTAGAACTCCTCTTGAACTACTGAGAACATTTAAAAGTAAGAGTGCATGCATGAAATTCTTTGTTAAGATCTCCAACATTAAACTCCTTGAGTCATTCATGCATTCGAGTCTCCATTTTAGAACTGAAAGAGTCATGTTTGAAATGGCTACATGTCTTGGACGTGTCTAATCCTACTTTGGGCCATGTTGCATGCTCTACATATAGACTATAGAATGTGTTAATATGTTTATTGTCTATTGAAATCCTTTGCCTTTTGTTTTTGGTTCTTTGTTTCTGTGCATATATTCCTTCTATTTGTCTACGCTATTTCCTTTGGCCTTTGATTATCTTTGTCTATTTCATACGGATAATTTGTTTGAGACTTTTCTTTCAGGCTTATTGCCCATCGATTTATACCTTGTTTATTTCCTTCAAACAAAACGTCTAAAGGAAATCTTATCTTCGGACTCTTTGTCTTTTGTCACTTTCCTGCAGACAAATTATCTGCGAAAATTCAAGTCTTCAAACTTTTGAAAATGAACCCTCTCAGAATTTTTGTTCGTTCATTTCCTTTGGACAAAAAGTCTGAAGGAAATATTCTCTTTTTTTTTATTTTTTTATCTAACACATTCCTTCGGACTTATACAAACCTCCCTTTGGATTTTTACAATGGCCCTTCAAACTTTATGCTTGTCACTTCCCCAAAAGAATGGACCCTTCATCTTTTTGAAAATGCCCTTCGAGCTTTTTAAAATGTCCTTTGAGGATTTTGGTTTATGTCCACTCGTCCCTATGAAAAAATAAAAATTGCCCCTCACCGAGAAGTGACCCTTCGAAAATTTGATATGTGCCCTTTGGAAAAATTGTATTTTTCTACTTGCCCATCAGAATTTGGCAATCAACTCCTTTCAACTTTTGTAAATCGCCCTTCAGGCCTTCTGAAATTATCTTGGAATTGTGAAGTGAACTTTTTTCAAATGAATTCTACCTTTCAAAAACGTTGTTGAGGTTCTTTTAGTGTTTTGAAAATGACTTTTTTTGAAGGGCAAATACCCTTCAAAGTTTTTGTAAGTGACCCTTTCGAAATCCTTGAAGAGCCTCTCAAAATTCTTGAAGTGAACTTTCCCAAAGGGCAGATACCCTTCGGGATTCTTGCCAAGTGTCCTTCAAAATTTTTCAAGTCAACCTTTTGGTATATAATGCCCTTCGAATTTTCAGTAAAGAACTTTCCTGAAGGGGACATAGCCTTCAAGAAACTTGTAAAGGACCCTGCAGAAGAAATGAAAGTGCCCATCATATTTCTTGAAGACTGCCCCTTTTTTGAAGGGAAGGAACCCTTCAGACTTTTGTTTGGTCCATCTGCCGATGGAAAGAACCCCCCAAAAAGGAAAGAACCCTTCGGAAAAATGAAATGATCCCTTCGGCATTTTAAAATGATCTTTCTCGAAAGCATAACAGCCCTTCAAAAAATTGAAACAAGCCCAACTCCTTTGGTCAATTGAAAATCCCATTTTGCCGATACGTGCCCTTCAAAAAACTATTGAAATGGACCCTTTTTTGAAAGGAAGGAGCCCTTCATAAAAACTACAAAGACCAATTTCTGCCACTACTTCAAAAGGCATGTTCATGCAAATTTTGAATGATAGAGGTGACAATTTGACCTACAGGGTCAAAATTGTTAACACATCCCTCACCATCTCTAATCACTCCTTCCTCATCCCTCATTACCCATAATAACTCCCTCATTAACCCTCACCATCCCTCATCTATAATTAAATTACTTATATGTTCACATAGAATGATTTTATATCACATAGAATAAACAAATATGAGAGATCACATGGCAATAACTGACAACATAGTAGAATACTTGATAATATAGCAAAGCCACTTCGAGGGGGAAACCTCCACAACAATGCACTAAGAGCAAAATACTTAACATGATGATCAAAATACTAACCACTACCTCCTATATATAGTCCACTTAGCCATGGTTATTCCATAGGACGACCTAACTAAGAACATAGAGAAATGCAACAAGAAAATAAAAGAGGTATGTAAGCCACAAGTCAGCCACACATATCCCAAGACATGCCAAAGGTTAAAGGTGTAGTATCATCATCCCTAATCACTCCCTCATTAACCCTCACCATCCTTCATCATCCCTAGTGATTCACTCATCAGCTCTACTTAATTCTTTCTCATCTTTCCTCATCCTTAATCACTCCATCCAATACCTTAATGGTGGTATTTTGTTGGGGTTTAACAATGCTAAGAGCTACAAGTGGAGAGTTGAGTGCTAGTATAAAATATAATACATATTGATCAAAATGACGTGGAGGAAAATTTGAAACATAAATATTTAGCACTTATGAAAAAATATGGGCCTATTAGAAATGATGTAATTCACAATTAAAGATCTGCCAGAAAAAGAGAAGCAAGTAAAACCACCATAGCACCAAAACTGGGTATTAAATATGAGGATCACTAAGCTATGTGATTTATTGAACCCAATCAATTATTTTCCATATGAGGACATTTTATTATTCGAATAATTACATTGAAGGCCTTCTATTTGTATGTTTATTGATTGAATCATCATACTATAGAGTGGAGAATAATTTTCAAATGATTAGAAAAAGCAGTCTAAGATTGGAAAGTGGTGCTTAATTCATAACTTCAATATTCAATCCAATGAAGAGTGTCACACTATGATCTCTCTACTTGTACAGATCAAGAAGTGGGTACAAGTTATCTATCTTTATAAAAAGGTAAGTACATAATAGATTATAAACATAATGATATGGTTGGTACTAAAAATATCTCTACTTCCCCCAATAATAAATTATATGAATTAACAATATCATTTCATTAACAAATGTATATCAATGGTGGGTTAATAAACTTCATCATTTCCAATGGAAGTCAGAAGAATTTTATTTCTCCTAAAGCATATTTTCAAAAATTGAAATTGATGCATCATCCATGACCATACGCTAGTGTATGGTCTAGTGTAGGCCTTGAGAAATAAATCACCTAGTAGTGTCACGTGGCGTACAAAATCAAAATTTTTAAAGATGCAATCCTTTGTGACATCTCACCATTAGAGGTGTGTGATGTTTTACATGTGGTCAACCATATATTTACCATTAGCATGTTGTCTATGAAGTAAATCCTAAAAAATGTTGTGATAGATTGACATTATCTGAAATACCATATATTATATTTAGTTCATAAGATTTCAATCATTAGTGTATGCAATGGGAAATGCAACATATCTACAAATTAATCCTAGCTCGGAGAAGATAGATCCTACTTACACTTTCGATTGGGGATACATTAGATAATTAGGGTCATGACCAATATGAATCTACTAGACCTATACAATGGATCCCTTACCACAATAATATCACTAGAGAGGATTGCAAAGCCTCCAATCAAGAGAAATTATGCAATAACCTTAACTAGGTCTTATGTTTTCATATTCACTAAACTAATAACAAGTAAAGGAAAATCTAATCTAGTGCTCACCAAAGCTTATGGCACAAAGTGGGGGTAATAAACATTAAAAGTAAACATGCATATAAGACATATACTCACATTAATGTATATATAATCCTAATGCATGGAAGAGAAGTGCAAATTCATATCTCTACTCTTACAAAGGAGGAACAAAGTTAAGAATATTTACCTTTGAAGACGAATCCACGGAGCTTCAATCTTTCCCTTAGCCAAGGTGCTTCACAAGAGGTTATTATGGTATGTAAGGATGACACAGATAAATCAATTCTAGGCTACACAACCTATCAATGCATCCAAAAGACTTCTCCACAAGATAAGATCCATATCTCCAAAGAAAGTATGAAACCCTAAGCTTGTTCCTCAAGTAGAATGGTGGATAAGCAGATGCATACTATAGCTTACTTCTTCTTCTTTTCTTCTAGAAATGGAAAAATTATTGTGTTTATATGGCGTATTTAACACTAAACCCTTCTGAAAGTTTTGATCGACAAGGTTGACCTGATCGACCTAGTATTGTGAATGACAAAAGCTAACTAGGTCACGTATTATGGCCGACTTAGTTCCTAATAAGTTTTATCAATAAGGATACAAGGTTGATGTGGACAACATAGTCATGAAAACTATCAAAAAGGGGTTTAGGTTAGGGAAAGGGCTAATGAAGGTGGTAAATGAGTAGAGGACTATGCAAAATAGGAGACAAAAATTAAAGGAATAGTTTTTAAGAGACAAGTGTGTCGATAGCAAGCGGTAAAAGGGACAACAATCCTATGAAGCACTAATAGTCTACCTCACCTTTCCTGGTGCACCCCTTAGGGCATGCACTCATAGAGATTGAGACTCGATGGGTTCCTACAAGATAAAGAGCATCAGTAATTGATAAAAGTTTGAAAATATTGTGTATACAATTAGTCCTAGGAAGTGCAAGAATCTTGTTAGTTCTAATAAGAAGTATACTCTTGATGGTAAGAAGTAAATGTAATAACATCCTTATGGCACCATATCATAGTGTGGTTTTTCCAACAATAACAAAGACAAATTAATTAAACCATAAACTAGATGAATACAAGGATATATTTTAGTCACCTAAATAAGTTCTTACATATTGTACACTAAACAATACTATTAATTTGATCCCTTAACTACATGTACCTCCAACCTCTTTATACAATATATTTGTAGTATCCCTTGCTAATTTTGACCTCCAACTGCTGATTAGAGGCTCAAAGAATATCATCAAACACTTTGCATACAATGTCTGAACTTGTTGTTATGAATGTCTGATTGCTTGTTTCATGATATTTTTATGCTAATAATAGTACTTTGAATGATATAATTTGATTAAAAATGATAGCAAGAAATATATGCAACAATCTACAATGTTTTCAAGGCACATAAGTGTTTAAATCTAGAAGAGACAATTAATCAAACAATTCACATGCAACTTCAGATTTTCTTCAGGCTAATCCTTCTTCTATTGAGCATACAATAGTGCAGATTACAAGCTTGATTGTTTATGAAATCAAAACTGTTTTTCAATACAATGAATCCCTATCCAAGCTCTAATGGCTTCCACTACTTCAGACTAATATTAAGACCTTATAATCATGCATACAAGTTGAAATGTTGATATGAAGGTGATTGGAAGAGTTGGTAATGATCAGTAGACTCCATGAATGTTAGTTCTAATTTTTATCTTATTTTTGGATGTCTCCTTGAGTGAAATCACCCTCCTTGAGTGAGGCCACGCCTGCCCTATGATTGGAACCTCAAGAATAAATTATTGGAGCTGTATACCTCCTTCATTTGACCCTTGAAATGGTTTCTAGGATGGTAGGAATCAAATGCATCAATACCAATAACCATGAAATGTCTCAATGATGAGATAGCAACAAAAATATCATTCCCATGGAGTTGTCCCTGCTACTGTATGACAGTACTCAATAATAAATAATTAAATCCTTGAAACACCTCCAATTTGTTCCTAAAATGATCTCCAAGCAGCCATGAAGAGTTTGAGCTAATGCCCACAAAATTTGGATGTAAGGATGTGTCAATACGAACCAAAATCTGAGTATAAGTATGTAGATTGAAACCCTCCAATGGCTAAAAATAAGCTCAAAGAAAAATTTGTAAATCCTCTAATGTAGCACAAATTGGACCTTTGAATGAAGCCCACAATTAGGCAATAATTTCAGCTGATAGTTTCACAGCCTCAAAATTGCACAACCTATGAGAGTTTTCATTCTCAAAGGCTCAATAATGGCAGAAATCCTAGCTGGTTCCTTCTCCAAGAAAAACACTTTGAAACACATATCAATTCCTAGATGAAAAGAAGTTTCGCTGACTCTCTTAATATACTTTTTCATGAGCTGGTCGATCCCCTTTGAGTGATTTTTTAATTATTTAAAATAATATTAAATGTGTGCACATTGACTTGATTAAATAATTTAATATTCAACCTCCAAGTCAATATTAATTAAAGTACTTTAAAATTACTTAAATGGGGGTCATGGTCCCATTGCACATAAAGTGATTTTTAATACCTTATATTATAATTGCACTTTATAAATAATTATTAATAAATTAATCACCTTATTAATAATTAAAATAACATAACTCCATAAATAATCATTATATCTCAATTCTGTCTTAGCATGAGAGTTAACCATTTGTCCACTGTGCATCCAAATGCCTTACTAAAAATAGTAAGGGTCCCTCTCTATCAATCACTGACTCACTATAAATAAAAAATCCCTCATTTTCTGATTAAACCAATTGTGCAAGGGATCAACACTACAATCATAGCCTGTTTAGGTACCCTGCTATAAATGGAAACCATGACTCCCTAACAAGATGACTTACTATAAATAGTAAGTATGAAGAACTGAGTCCTATGAATGGCCAAACCTAAACCCATACTAAGCTCTGACGAAGAAAACACACTGATCTCTAACAAAAAGGAACCTCTAACCATTTGAGTTAGCCTATGAGGTCCAATGATAGGCTAAACCAATCATAAACCATGGTGAGCTAAAATGGGGATATTGCAATATCATTTCTAGAGAATGAATAGATCAAGTGGTAGATCCATGAAATCATGGATAATGGAAACATCATGCCCAAATCATTGCCTTGCAGAAGCCCAATTATGCTTGCACCAAAGAAGGATGGGACATAAGGTTGTGAATCAATTAAAAAAATCTTAACAAGATTAAAGTGAAGAATTATTATCGTCGTCTAAATATTAAGGCATTTTTATGCCATATCCATGATGTATAAGTCTTTTCTGAAATTGATCTTAAGTTTGGGTATCATCATATTCATGTTGAACCTCTAGACATTTGGAATATAGTCTAAAAAATAAAGGAAGGATTGATTGACTAGCTGGTTATGCCTTATAGATTAACTCATTTCATGAATTCATTCATTGAGATGTTGAATGACATCCTTAGGCCCTTTAACGATGCCATTTTTTTAATCTACCTCGATGACATACTAATCTTTAGAAAACATGGTATGAACATCGACACCATGTTGAACTAGTGCTTCACATTTTGCAGAAACACATTTTTATGATAACATGAATAAATGTTCATTTTTCATGCAAAAGATAAAATATTTGGGATACATTGCACACAAGGAGTGCATGTGTGAATTTTATCAAGATTCAAGTCATATAGGAATGGGAAACACCAAATAAATTCACATAGATTCAAATATTCTCATAATTATAAATTATATAAGAGATTTGTGTTTAATTTTTATCCTTTGAACCAAGCTACCAAAGGTGGAACGGACTAAAATTTCATCTAGTTAGTCGCACAACAAAGATAATTTGATGAGCTAAAATTTAGATCTATTTTGTGCTAGCACTTATGTTAATTGACTATAATTTTGAAAGATCATCAAATTCATTCAATAATAAAATTGACTATCACAAATGGGTATTGACAACATAACATGTCCTAGAAAAGAGTTAATTTCTATTATAATGGATTAAACAACATATGATTAGAATTAAAGATACCTTTAGAGTATATACTTACGTCAGATGATGAGAGAGTGATTAAGGATTATGAGGGATGATAAAAAATTTATTAGGGATTGTGAGGGATGAGAAGTGATTAGGGATGATAAGGGATGGTGATAGTCAATGAAGAAGTGATTATTGATGATAAGTCTGAATGATTAGAGATGAGGAGGGACAATAAAGGTCAATGAGGGAGTGATTAGGGAAGAGAAGGGATAAGGAGGGAGTGATTAAGGATAATGACAAATGATGAGAAAGTGATTAGGGATGATGAGGGATGAGGAAAGAGTGATTAGGGATGATGAGGGATAAGGAAGGAGTGATTAGGGATAATGATGCATAGTGAGGGTCAATGGAGGAGTGATTATGGATGATAAGAGAGTGATTAGAGATGATTAGGGACAATGAGGTTCAATGAGGGAGTGATTAGGGACAATGAAGAATGATGAGAGAGTGATTAGGGGTGATAAGGTTCTAAGGATGAGTACAAAGTGATCAGGGATGAGGGAGGGATGATGAACAAGTGAAATTAACACAAAGTGGTTGCTTGATGTGTGCAGGTCATCAATGTGATCTATGTTACCTTAATACACCAATTTGGATAAAATTCAAAGTGAGTGGTTTGAAAACTTCAGTTTTGACAAATCTAGAATCCTAGAAATGTTAGGAATCAATCTAGAATGCATAAAAACCTAAAAAATGACTATATGTTTACCAAAAATGGACATCAATTGCAAACTTTATGTCCTAAAATCGCTAAGTTTAATACTCAGACCCTAAAAATGCCTAAGTATTGACTAGATTAAATTTTGAAAAAATATTTTCCACATCGTAAGGCATGTAGTTGTGAGACCAACTCTATCAGATGCAGAGTGACCCTAATTACTTATATTTACTAAAATAAATTTAAAGTATAAGGAAATAAATGTAA
Source organism: Torreya grandis (assembly GCA_037957365.1). Lineage (NCBI taxonomy): Eukaryota > Viridiplantae > Streptophyta > Pinopsida > Cupressales > Taxaceae > Torreya > Torreya grandis. The sequence continues at coordinate 3,496,792 of JARHVA010000453.1, read as the reverse complement.
TAATATTTAGAGTAGTAAATATAAGCTTCGAGTCAAGATTAACTTCATGTCCATGATCACATGCTTTTATGTGCCTAAAGATAGGAAAATGATCACTTTATTCTTTTAATAATAACGTGATCACATTACCTACTAATGTGATTACATTACCTACTAACGTGATTGTGTTACTAATGTGATTGTGTTATCTATTAATGTTATCGTGTTACTGTATTAATCCGATTGCATTATTTGAATTTGAATTCAAAAACTAAGCCTTTTGACTCAGGAATGGCGTGGATTCTCGAACCAAAGGCTTGGACTTGTCAATCTATAGTCGAGTCTAAGCATTTTGCTAAAAAATAATAAAATTCAAATTTGATCGCCAAATACACTACGATTTTTAATTGTAAAATTCAAAAATTTAATACAATCACGATGAGCACGCTATCCTATTTTCAAAAATATGCTTTTTTATAAATTTTGGACTAATTTAAGGTTTCAAACTATGTTAATTTCTAACTATACATTTTTTAGACTACTACGTGTCATAAATATACATGCCTATACATGTTCATATATTTTGTTTTTTGTTGATCCAAGTATAAAACAAGTTATATGGTCACAAACTAGGTCTAATTCTACACACATTAAAAAAAAATGATTTTCATTTTTTTGGAGGTAGTAAGGCACATCGCACGGACGGTTATCTATTTTTTTGTCAGTTTTCAAAATCTATTTACTTAAAAAATTCATAAAAAAAAAGTATTCATCAAAAAAATATTCACAAACTAGAAGATCTTATCTAAATGTTCACCAAAGGGTTTCAAGCAATATTGAACACTGCTAAAAAATGGTGTGCCACATAGATGTCTATCTACTCTGTTTTCTTAAAAAAATAGGAGTTCCTCTTCAGATTTTAGATGTTTGACATAATTATGTTTAACCATTTTTTTTAAAAAATAGTGTTTTGAAAACTAGACTCAAAATTCTACATTTCATGTTCTTACACCATCTTCAAATTTGGAGTGTAGATATCACAAATTATCTACAGAAGTTCAAATTTCTAAAATTTCAGGAAAATCATGTCCATAGGTAGGCCCCTTTTTATCCCCCGACTTTGTGCACTTACCCTGGTGTGAGCTAATTTAACCAAAGGATTTGGATCAATAACATTGATCTTATCAGATTGAGAAATATATTCAATGGTTTTACATTGGATTTTAAATTCCTTATGCTGACGGGAAAAGTTAGGTTTTGGTTTATGGAAAGGACAATCTCAGATGAGATGCCCTTCTCTATGATAATAAATACATGCATTAGGTTTATTAATAAACACCACAGGCCGTGAGATTTCAAAATTGGGGCCAAGTAGCTTAATAAAATCAAGAAGGCTTTGTGTAAGATCCATCTCTATGCATGCACGACGTTGAAATCTAAGACCACCAAATTTGTCAGCATCATTTTTACACCAAATGACTCCACCCAACCTACTAGCTATTTCCTTTAGGAAAGGTCAAAAGGCAAGTTTGAGGAAATGGAACTCAACCTGCATAGGATATCGAGATTGAGAGGGCCTTTCCAGATGGAAGTCAAAATTTCATGTTTGTAAGTAACAAATTTGTCAACAAATTACCCCCAAGTTTCATACCATAAAACAACTTATGCATTTTTAGGGTTCCTAAACATGCATGAGAGAGTGACTTTTCCCAACTTCCTCATTAATTCTAAAACCCATCCCCTATTTCCTAATTCAGTTTAACCCATTTATAAAAATATTATTTAGAGAACACACCAAGAAAGAAGAAAAGAATAATAGTTATTTGCCCACAATCAACAATAACATCAAGGATTTCATTTGGTAGTTGTAATTCAAGAGCCTTAACCTTTTTAGTATGAGACGATTTTTTAGGGGACCCCAAGTTTGGTTGCATTTGAAATGAGTGGAAACTCTCACCATCGCTATGAGTCATAGGTTGGCTTACAAGTGCAACACAATCAGGGGATGTTCAACTCTACACGTGGTTCTTCCATTAAATGGACAACCATTGCCACAAAGAGTTGTGTCTTTTATAGGGGAAAGGTCCCAATAACTGTGCATGTTCCAATTGTCGAATAAGGCTTTTGTTAACATGTATTCCATTGACATAACATATTAGTGTGTATAAATATTAAAGTGCACCCGACGCTGAACATGGAGTATTTAATATTTGTTTAACATTTATTTTATAAAATTAAAAGTAACCAATCACATCTTGACATGTAAGACTCAAGTATTGATATTCTAATGCACAATTATTGGTACTCCAAAGGTTAAATTTTGGTCATAGATTTAAAAAATGCATTTTATGACTTCTTTTGATAAAATTGGTTATCTCGTAAAATATATAATGTGTTAAACCTTGAAACTTTAGTTATAAATAATTAAGACGACATATTAAAATGAATAAATATTTCAAAATTTAATATAATGTTATAGCACTTTAATTCGCTGTCTAAAATTAAAGTGCGTGACTACTGAAACCTACTATTTAAATAACAAACAATTCCATTTGTAGGAGGATCATCCTCTTTCCCATCAATTGCCATGTCTTTTTAAGTGGATGTCAGATGCTTGCCACATTTTTTACAATATTCATGTGATTGGTCGCTGCTGTGGATCAAACCCTAGTTGAGGTTTAGGGTTTGATAAGAACTGGTTGCGTTTAGGCAGCTAAAATTTAACGATTGCAGTGTTGAAGAAAGAAAGAAGAACACTGAAAAATCAATTGGAAGGTGTGTGAAAGATTGGCATCAAAGCATGGCCACCAGATCATCTTCATATCATTTACAGTTGCATCAAAGACAGGTTGCGGTTTATCTCTTTTTTATTGTTCACGTGAGTGATTACAAAGGGTTGACATGGCATTGGATTGGACCTTTATGAGGTGGATTTTAAATATAATATTTATATATATTATATGATATTATTATTTAATATAACATAATATATAATATAATATTTTAAATTTTATAATTAATTAATTTGATTAAATAATAATATTACTATTTTATTATAATTTTTAATTAATTGTTTCAATTTTAATATAGATATACATTTCACTATAATATCCAAAAAGTGTATCATGTTGAATTATATATATAATATAACATAAAATATTAATAATCAAAATAAATGTTTAATATTTAATACAATATTTTAGAATATATAAAATATATTTGATATTTTTTATTGTCGATGGTGAATTAGGACATCGTGAGAGTTGATTTCATTATTGTAGTACTGTACGTTTCACGTGCAGCTCGAATCAACAATGTAATGTCGTTGATCTTGGGACAAGACATTTGGATCCCATAATCTATGTTGTAGTTTCCATTCATATGTGATAACAATATATTGACACTGAGAGCAATTACATCATACTTAATAACATACATAGATAACATACTTAGACTCTAGGAAGAAAGGGCAAAGCCATGCAAAACATGCAAATGGTGAAAGAGTCCAAGGTAAGATAAATAACGATGATGAGGGGTGATGACAAGGTTTTCCAATGATATTGTACACCGAGGAGCCCATATCAAACATGAGACCTAGATTTAGGGCATCTTTTCAAATTACATAACTGTCACTCATTACAAAGAGGTCTAGAATTACATGACTATCACTCATTGTCAAGGGCAAACGAGGATGTCGTGAGAGCTTATTTGATTGCGACAAGGCTCCACATTTGACTAATAAGCATATGACTATTGACAGTGGAAGTGAAACCATTGACATGTGGAAGAGTAAATTTATTCACCATACGAACTAGCCAATACACCACCCAATAGAGCAGTGCATATTTGTTAAACGTTTTAGGCTTCAAGCAAAGTTTGTCATTAAACTCAGTTTGTTCAAGTACAAAAATAATTTGTTACCTGCATAAATTAAAAATATTACATCTCAGTGACAAGAACTGATGTGATTGAAACAAGACTCCACATTTGTTGAGTGTCTCAAATCAATGATGCAGGTTTACACCACAACATGAATCACAAAGATTGGATATTATAATACGCCATTTCTTTTCTTTTTTAAAATATGCTACGATTTGTTCTATTTTTTATATATTATATTATATAATTATATATATTTACATGTATATTAATATAATATTATATTTATTTATTAATATAATATGAAATTATAATATTAAAATCTTATATAATAATTTATATATTGTTATAAATATTAAAATTGTATGTAATCATTTATATATTGTTTCCCAAAATTATTTATACAATTTGGTGGGAATTTGTATTCGGTTCTATGATACAACTTAAAATCGGTAGTGTTTGTACTTCTAGACGCATTTTCACCTCTCCTCTATTCACCAAATAAAGAGAAATGTTCACTACTATTAAAAATACAATCATTGTTGTTGTTGTTGTTGTTGTTGAGAGAGATAATGGAAACATATTAGAAATATTTATATTCATATCTTTTTACCACTTTTTTATCGCTGAAGCTTACAAAAAAACATGATATCTTGTCCATGAATAACTTATTGATACGTATGAAATAACACGCTACCTCATTTTCTACCATCACCTACATCAAAAATATCAAATTATTATTTTTTAATATTTCATACACAAAATACTAATCGATTATACAAATTATTAATTACATATACAATACTCCTATTAATATACACATTCACTTATAAGACCCCACTTTTACCCCCATACATATCTAAATATCCCTTAACGATCTTATCTTGAGCCCAAGGTCAATGCAAGTGGCCTTCTCCAAGCAAGGAGCCATTATCATACTCCATTTCCAAACCCCCGTGGGCAACACGTCTTCCCGAATCTCAAAACGTTCTACGGAGACGTTTCATGCATTAGATCGATGGTTCAAAACGACTTAAAATTAGGGTTTTTTTTTAAAAATATTTAAAAATTATATGTGGACCTTTTTTATTTAAAAAATAATTATGATAACTTTTTTGTTTAAAAAAAAAAAGTTATGTTGACACGGCATTTAAGAAAGTCCGAATCCCACCAAATTGTCGCTCATTTTAAATGTACCTTTCTTGTACTCTCATTGACTTTTATTTGAGTACTGGACATTAATGGTGTCAGTGGGGTTGCTGGTGGGCTCTTATTATCTTATATATGAATTTGATCAATTTATAATTTTAAATTTGACTTTTATTTGAGTGTTATTTTATTTTAAATTTTTTTGGACAAGATTATCTTATCGTATGGATTTTAATTTTTTTTTTTTTGAGATAAATAGATATTATTATAAATTAAGTCTGATCGATATTATTATATTATATTAATTTTTATTACAAATATAATTTTATAAACAAATATTATTATAAATTAAAAAAGTAAAATATATTTTTAAATTTCAAAGTATACATTAATTTTCTCTTCTTTAATATGTCAAGGTTGCAAATTTATGAAGTTATACCTTTATGATTATCAATAATACTAAATTCCATTCATATTTGTTTTATGTAGTGTCAAGTTGAGCTTTTAAGTTTGTGGAGTGAAATTAGTTGCTTTTATTTAAGATTTTAATACTTGTGTGTGTTTGCAAAGAATTACTTTTACTTATATCTAAAATTCCAAAATATTTTTTAAATGGTGTTGTAGCAAGACTCTTTAAATCTATTAAATGGTAGTTATAAAATTAAGTTCATTTCTACGCTAAAAAAATTATTGTTTTGATAGATTAATAACTATGTTGTTATTTTTTCTAAAGTTTGGCGATAGTTAACAAATGATGTTTAGGTGTGCAGGGGTATGGACATGCACAATCTAACTTGTTGTAGAAGGTATGTTGATGTGCAATTATATAGAAAACTCACAGATGGATAGTAGCTATGCCGATATACATTAGAAATTTAGGTATTAAATGATTATATATTGCATATAATAGCGATGAATTTCATATTGACTTTCGATGGAGTGGTGAATTATATTTATAAGCATGAAATTTATTTTAAACTGTAGGCGAGTTGACCTGAGAAACTAACTTATACCCGGATAATTGAGACAAATCTACATTGCTCACCACCCAATAAAATAACCAAGTAAAAATTTATAAAACCAAAATATTCGTGAATTAATGAAGAATAACCACTAAAATTTACCCTAAAGTAAGATTTTCTCGAGATGTTTATTACCTATAGTAGTCCTAGGCGATTTTTTTTTACAAATTTAACTATCTATAACTAAAATAAAAATAGCATGGTGCTTAGGTTTGTAAACTAGATCCCATCACCACATGAGTAATGGATTTATGTATAATTGTTTGTATCAAATTACAATCAAAATATTTTATAGATGTAATGTGAAATTTTGAACACCAATTTTTTTAAAACATATATGTATTTCTTTTAGTGTGCCATGTTTTACTATGATTTATATGGGCAATGTTAAGTAACAAAATTTTTTAGACTAGTCCGAACTAAGCGTATATATAATAAAAATTTAAAACTTAAAGGTTCACTGAGTGACGTTTATTATAAATGCATTTGGAATGAACACTCCATAATAAACTTCACAACTTTCTAAAGTGACTCCCAATCCCCATAACTATTGCTACAAAAGCCCTATACATAGTTGTCCAATGCAATTGTATGGAGCAAAGAAAATGTATGTAATAGATAAAATATAATCCAAAACAAACAATTTAATTAAAAAATTAATAATTTAAATATTATATTAATTAATCTTATTATTTTTTTCATATATTTATCTAACACATATATTTTAGAGAAATCAATCTAAAAGACATAGAGAGATATCTAATATATATATTTGATTGAAAGGCATATAAAATGTTTCTTTGATTTAGTGATAAGGACTGAGGGTATTCATTCCCCCAAATTTTGTTGAGGTAGTAAATTTTATAGTGGATGGTTAGGGAACACCTTTGTTATCATCACTCTCATAATTACACTTCGACCCACTTATTTCAGCCAACTTTATTTATTTTTACTATTTTTACTTTTTTTCACTTGAATACATAACATGACAAACACACTTTACCATTTATCCATACCTTAAAGTCCTTTATATTGATTTACACATGAATTGGTATAATATTTAAGAAAAACTTTATATTTTTTAAAAAGGAAATTATAAATTCGACTAGAAATATAAAATAATCTTATATACTATATATACTACAAAATATAAATCTAAATAATAATAATACATGACATCATCAAACTTTTAAAAATAGAGATTCTTTTAGTTCAATTGAATATATTTAATTTGACTTCAAACATAAAAGAAAAAGTCTTATCTTATCAAACAAATTTAATTTACACTTTCTTCCTCAAACAAACTTAATTAAACCAGTAACACTAAAAATAATATGAAATATCATCAAATTTTTAAAAATATTATTCTTTTTTTTTCAATTAAATATATTCAATTTAACTTTAGATCAAAATAATTTGTGGGACCCTATATCAAAAATTATAATTTAAAAGAATAAAGGAAAAGACAAAAGAAGGTAACTCTGAATTTTTTTAAAACTGTGATTATAGATCTTCATCAATTTTTTTTTACTATTCTTCAAAAAGAAAACCTTATACTTTCTTATTCTAGATTAAAGAAATCTAATTAAAAATCTTTAATCAAATTAAAAAGCCTTGTACTTTCTTATCTAAATAAAAAGCCTTGTACTTTCTTCACCAAAGAAATCCATTTAGGTCGGTATCACTGGGTTGGGAAAGGTTACAAGAAAGGTCCAGCTTAAATTAATTATTTTATGAAATAGTGGACCTCCAGACAAATAATAATAAGTTATCAACTTTGGTTTTGCTTACGGACCCCGTCTTTGAATTTCAGATCCATCGATGGTTTGCATTTAGGGAAGGATACATGTTTTTAACTAGAAATAGCAAGGCGATTGCAGGCGGATCGCAAAATGGTAAGTTTAATAACTCATTATACTTTTTTCAGGTTGTTTTTTAACTCTTATATGAGTTATATTTAGATAATTACAGCTGTAAATGCCAGAGGACTCATTTGAATGTCCGTTTGCTGAGTTTTCTGTTATGTCAGCGTAATTTTCGTTAGTTGTTTTCATTGCTTTAGGACTGGCTGTTACGTTAAAACAAATTCCGCTATTTTAGTTTATGTTAAAATAAATTCAGTTTAATTTGTTCGTTTTAAAGTATTTCAGTTATATTTGTTTCTGCTGAGGTAAATCCAGCGAACTTTTTTGTTTTAGAGTAGATTAGGTTGAATTGTGAAAGCGAATTTCGTTCGATTTGTTTTTGTTAAAGTAAATTTCGTTGAATTTGTTTGTGTCACAGTATATTTTGTTAAATTTGTTTATGTCAAGGTATAGTTGTTAAATTTGTTTTGTGTCAGAGAAAAATTAGGGATATTTGTTTTTTAAAAAGTAAGTTCAGATATAAATTAGTGATATTTGATTTTTTAAAAGTAAGTTCAGGTATATTTATTTGTTTGGAAATAAACTCAAGTAAACTAGTTTTTTTAATAGTAAATTCAGGCAAATTTGTTTGTGCCAAAGTAATTTCATTTTAATTTGCTTGTGTTGAAGTATATTTTGTAAACTTTGTCAGAAAAATTCAGTTAAACTATTTAAGTTGAAAGTATATTTTGATAAATTTGTTTTTTTTGTTAAAGTAAATTCAGGTAAACTTGTTTGTGTTTGAGTAAAATTTGGTTAACTTGTAATCAGAATACATGGGATTTTGTAAAATTTGTTTGCGTTGAAGTGAATTCAGTTGAATTTATTCGTCTTCAAGGAATTCCAGGTAGATTTGTTTGTATAAAAGAAAATTTAATTAAACATGTTCATGTTAAAGTGAATTCTGTTGAATTTGTTTGTGTTTATCAATCTAAAGAATTGTATAGGAATTTATTAGAGAAAATTAAAGAATTGAAGTATTTTTTTTTTGCTGGTAAGTAAAACCAAACTGTTTGTGTAGCGGTAGTGGATTGATTGACCGAGATCTCAAAATGTTTGTGTTGAAGTAAATTACCTTGAATTGGTGTTTGTTCAATCCAAAGAACTACTATATGAATTTAGTAGAGAAATTCAAGAAATGAAGTAATTTTTGGGAGATAGGTGAAACCAAACTGTTCATGTAGGGGGTGCGGATTGAGTTGAGCAAGGCATCATTTTTTTTCCCGAAACCTAACTCAACACTTTCAGTAGTATTAAGATATGTTTCTTCATATTAAAGCAAACAATGGGTTTAAAAAAATCCTAATTTTTACACATTTATCAATTTATACCCTTAAAACTTGTTTATAACAAGTAGCGATAGAGTTCCAATTTTATTTGCTTGCTACTCCATTAAAATAAAATGGAATAAGACTATATAAATAACCAAATAGATGCATTACAGAGTAGTCACAATAGAACTGGATCTCGAGGATTTCTAGACCCAGTTGCAATAGTGAACTTGATTAAAGCAAACATCCAGATAGGATATAAAAACCCTCCATCAAGGCCATGAAACAGAAAATAAAACTCCTTGCGTTCAATCTAAAAAAAACTAAAATAGTGCTTACTAACAGTAAAATTCTATCTCGGAGGAGCAGGGTGATTTTGTGGAGGGCCATTAAATTATGGATGGGATCATTTTAATCCACAAGCTAATTCACTCAATAGTTACGAATAAATAGTCTGGCGTGATAATAAAACTAGATATGGCCAAGGCCTATGACAGGTTGAACTGGACTTTTCTTGACATTGTGCCCGATAGCTTTGGTTTCGGGGATCATCAGAAAAGATGGGTGAAGAGCTGAATTTCATCTTCAAAATTTTCAGTTTTAGTAAACAGTGTGCCAGCTGGCTTCTTTTCAGCTGAGCGGGGTTTGAGATTGGCAGACCTTGTTTCCCCTTACCTTTTTATCATGGCTGTCGAAGCTCTCGGGCATCTCTTACTAAATGTATTAATTACCTAACAGTTATCTATTAGCTAATATTCAATTATCAACTTCATCAACATTATGTAACTTCTTTTTAATTAATAAAACATAGGCCACACAAGTATGTCAGATTGCCTTCCATTTCTCTTCATTCATTCTTTCTTTCATCCTTTCCAACATTGGTATCAGAGAAGCGTTCGAGGAAGCCCTGGTCGGGTATGAATGAAAAGAGAAGAAGAGGTTCTAAAGTGAAGGTGTTCAAAGCCATCTGTTCGAGGAAGCCCTAGTATAAGGGTACAAACAATAAGTTGCTAGGAAAACAAAAGTGTAAACAATTTCGCTAGCACATGAATATGTGATTGCAAGTTGTAGTTGTGTAAGAGGAGAATGCAAGAGGAATACCAAGGCAAAAGATCGTGCTAGGGCATGCGATGTGAAGAAAACGACGATATGAAGACACATTGCAAGGAGGTCAAGACCAGGAAAGTGTTGTAGACATTTTGAAGACAAAAATGAAGGTGAAGAAGACATCTGTGTGTACGTTACAGACCAGAAGAACATGATAGAAAGAGGACAAAGTCATGATTTGCAAATATAGATGCTTTTTTATCTACTATCATGATTTTAGGGTACAAACAAAAGAAAAATGCGAAGGAAGACAATTTTATAGTTGCAGGAGGACATTTTGACGTTTTTGCAATTACAGTAAAGGCATCAAAAAACCAAAATGGAGGAAGCTTGTGCAAAAAATGATCCAGACTTTCAAATCGCAATTTCTAGGGACTATCCAGTTTGTGTAGACAAAATAATCGCAATTTGCATATTTTAAATTAATAGGGTTCTCATTTATACAAGGACAAAATTATTGTGATTATTTGATAAACTGTAAAGTAAAAAATAATGGCCAATATTCATAATTTGATTCAACGAGAAGTGCAAAAATTGACTGGCTAGAACTACAACATCTGGAGTCACATGATATTGACGATTGCGGATTATTGGGATTGTAGTCAAATTATTCTTAAAAAGGAATTAGGTGACCTACTACGAATCCTATTGACTATGAAAAATGTCATAAGGAGGATCTTTTGCTGTTGAAATCGTCTATTTCAGAGGATTTAATTCCTAAGGTCCAGAATGCCACTGTAGCAAGTGATCTTTGGACTAGTTTTCAAAATAACTATCAATCTTTAGAGAAAAGTAGTCCCATACCTTAAGAATTTGTTGTTTTCCGCAAAGATGAATGAGGGTGGGTCCTTGTCAAAACATTTTCTTTGGATGAAAGATCTCCATGACCAGCTCATTGCCATAAACTAAAAGGTAGATGATGATGACCCGGTTGATTTTGTTTTGAACAAGTTGATGCCCTCTTATGAATCATTTGTGGAGGCTTTATACTTGATGGTAGAAAGTCATGGCCTAACCTTTAACCAGGCTAGTTCTTATTTGCTGCAGAAGGAACACAAGCAAACATAGACAAATGTGTCCAACTTTGGACCAACAAAGAGTGCATTTGTTGCTCAATCGAAGGGGAAGTGAAAATGTAATCTTAAAAGATCTACTTCCAAATATCAAGTGAAGTGCTATTACTATTATAAGGTTGGGTATGTCAAAAAGGAATGATGAAAGTGATAGTATGCTCTTTCTCACAACAAATAGCTGAAGGGTCAAGCAAATGTGGCAGCAATTGAAGTTGAACATGATTCTAAAGAATAGTATGCTCTCATGGCATCATGCTCGAATGAAAGTGCTATTAATTGTTGGTTCTTTGATTCTGGTGCATCTAGACATTTCACGTGTCATAAGGATTGGTTTGTCAAATTTACAACAAATACAAGTTTTTCTAATTCCGTTTCATTAGGTAATGGAAGATCAGATGCTGCAGAAGGGATTTTAAAAATATTCACATAGTATTGAATAATGGTGCCAAATTCATAGTAAAAAATGTTAGGGATGTTCCTAGAATGAATAAAAATCTCCTAACTATTAGTTAGTTAACTTGAAATGCCAACATTTTAATGAATTTCTCTGGGAAAAAATGTATTGTGTCTAATGTAAAACATGACAAAGTAGAAGCCCTAGGCTTGTTGACCCTACCACAACCAACTTACATGCATTAGTTGTGGAGGGTAATACCAACATTTTGTGGCATGAGAGATTTGGGCATCTCAGCGTCCAGTACTTAACTAAACTTAGGAGAGCCAATGTGGTTTTTGGTTTGCCTACTATCCAAAAAAATAGGATGTGTGTAGGGTGTTTGGTTGGTAAGAAGAAGCAAAAGCTATTTCCGATTGAAAGTGCTTGGTGTTCAAAGGGGATTTTAGATCTCGTTCATGTAGATCTTTGCAAGCCATCCTGAAAATCACCTAGAGTCCTTGGTGCAAGGTATTTTATGTTGCTAGTGGATGATTTCTCTAGGAAGATGTGGGCCTACTTCTTGAAAAAAGTCTTATTGCTTTGCAACATTTGAAAAGTTCAAAGTGTCAGTGGAAAACCAAACAAGCAAACATATCAAGATGTCATGCCCCCTTTTCAAGGCTAGCTCGCTAAGGAGACCTTTGGACCTGTTTGACTTCACAGGGGCTAAAAGAGAATACAAGGGAAACTTGGTTCTTTGTTCAAGTTGCTAAAAAAGTAAATTGTTGGCAACTTCTTTCTAAATGAAGTTATAATAAAGAAAATGACTTATCTAATTTGATATAAGTCGGTCCTTAATTTATAATGTTTATTGGAGAAAAATATATAAAGGGAAAAAGGAGGTTCATTTGAAGGCTCATGTTAGTTTGTGAATTGAAACCATGAATTTAAGCATGATTTGCTTGAATTCATCATTTGAAGACGGAAACCTTCATGGAAAGGCTGAAGTAAGGATGAAAACCATTACCTTTCAGCTGAGCAGCCTTATTTTTAGAGGTTGCATATGGCATCAGTGATCCGTTGAAAGTGTTTTGAACACCATTTTCAGGTTCATATGACAGTCTAGGGCATCAATGAGGAGTGGTACAACATTCTAGAGGGCAGTGTCTGGGTTTGAAAACCCTAGAAGGCAGTAAATTGATTTGTGTGGGCAGCGACCCCTCTTGGGGTTTGAATGTGCCATTTGTGAGGCAAAATAAAGCCAAATTTGTTGTTTAAGGGCTTGGACATTGAGCTGGTATTTTTGTTGAATTTTCCATCCATTCACTTGATCAATAAATTCAGTTTTGAGGATACTTTATTGAGCTGTTATATTCTTGAATTTTGGCAAGTATTTTTAATCATAAAATATGGAATTTGTGCCCTAAATCTAAAATTTCAAAATTAAGAATTTTTTATTTGCTTAGGATTTGAATCAGAAAATCAGAATTGTATGTTTATGTTAGGGTTTGTTGGGCAAACCCCTTTGGTTCTAATTCTGCCCTAAAAGAGATATCACAATGATATCAAAGCCATTTTTTTGCCAGTTGTAGGTAGCAAGTTGTCTGCAGACTCTTCTTCATGAAGGGCAGTGATAGAAAGATGAAGACAACAATGGTAGCCATGGAAGAGATGTTGCAAGCTATGCAAGAATCTCAAAGGGAACAAAGGGCAATGGGTTCCAAGGCATAGATAAAGCTTGCAGGGTTAAACCCTAGACCTCTAGGGTCTCCCTTAGAATAAGGAAAATGACCAACAAAAGTGATGAATACTTCATCACCACAAAAAATCAAGCTGCCCATAGTGGAATCCACCATGCAAATTGAAAACGAGGAGTCCCCCAAAGGGAAAGATATGGATTCAAATGTACAAAGTGTTTGGGTAGAAGAAAAGAAAACATAAAAGTCAAGGTCTGAATTCCCAAACCCTACAAAGGAGCAAAAGAGTGAAGAAGCCAAGGAAGAAATTTTGAAAAATGAAATGTCATTGTCTGATAGACCTAAGAGTTTAGCAGAAAAGGACATAAATTACATATGTGAGGCAGAACTTAATGATCCACCATCAACAACAAAAGTCGATCCTAGGGTTGAAAGGAAACTAGCTACCTTGCAAGCAAGCACGAAAGATGTAATAAGGACTCAAAGGAGGTGTGATGATTGGCTAAGAAGAGCGAAAAAGACAAAGTTAATAGTCATTCAAACAAGACAACACCTAAAGGAATTTAAAGAAAGGGGTAAACAATTTGATTATCTTCATAGCAAGAATTTATTGTATCACCATCATACTATGCCCTTACAATATTTTTATCATCATGAGAATCATTCTAACAATAAGGATAAGATGAAGGGTACCAAATGGAAAGAGAATCTTATCCGAGAAGCCCCTACCCATCCTCCAAGCATTCCAAGGATTGAGCCATTGCCATATGAGATGGATTTTCAGGACAACTATGGGAAGCTAATTGACAAGATTAATAGTATGGAGGCAAATCTATCAAAGGCCCCTACTTCAATGAAAGGATATGAGAATTCTAATTGCAGCCCAAGGAATCATGGTCATGCCCAATGTTGTAGGGAGATGCATTTCACAGCCCCTGGGACACGTATCTGGTACGAGAGATGGGTATGGAGATGTCTCCCGTGCCTGGAAACATTTTCCTGACCATTCCTACATCTCTCGCTCGTTTTTGTGTCCAAATTTCGCGTGCTCGAAACATGTAAACCCTAAATGCATAAAAAACGCTATCATCGTTTGCAGGGGAAGGTCATCGTTTGTCAGGTATGTAGTTCGAATTGTTATCAGTTTATTTTGTTTGAAACGCTTAGTTTTCTTTTTTTTTACCTGGCAATGTCTGGCACAACCACGAATGACAGCACCCAACACGACCCCTAATGATAGTGCTTCTGAGCACTGCTATTAGTAGTCATGCTAGGCACTACTGTTCGCGACAGTCCTAGGTTTTTTTTATGTTTTTTAATAAAATTGTTATAAACTTATAACTATATAATATATATTTTATATTTAATTATAATTATTTTTTTAACTAATAGTTTTAATGTATTTTATATTTATTTATAATTATTTTATTTAACTAATAGTTTTAATGTTTTTGTTTTTTTACCATTAGTTATAAGTTATAACTATATAGTATATATATACACATATACGTATATTTATTTTTAATTTTTGAAATAATTTTAATTTTATAAATATACATTTATTTATTTTTTATTTTTTAAAATAACTTTAATTTTATAACTCTATATATAAAATAGTATTATATATATATTTTATTGTATAAATATAAATTTATAAGTTTATAATTTTATAAGTATAAATTTTTAAAATAATTTTAATTTTATAACTATTTTAATTTTAATTTCATAGTATATTTTATATTATTTATATAAAAAATAAAAAATAAATATATATTGCCGTCTCCCTGTACCCTTGTCTCCCATTTTTCAAAAAATGGTGTACTAGTACTGGTACTTGTCTCCTCATACCCATCCCCTGACAACTATGGTCATACCCCATATTCAATGCCCCATACTAAGATAGTTCTAGATTGTTGTCTAGAGGGTCAACACCCTTATAATTTTAGTTTAAGTTATGGTGGGGACAACAAAGAACTATTCCAACTTTGCCATCATTCAGAGAATGGAAAAATAATGGAGACTTATCATAGGAGGCAATTCCCATGGGCAGCACATGATGATGTAAATCCTACAAGTTTATTTTTAGAACAACCGTCATGCCATAAGAATTCTCAGCTCCTAATTGATAAGCATGGTCTTGGGAAAGGTCTTTCTTTGAAGATAGGTAGTAAGTTCATAAACTCAGCCACTTAGGGTAAA
This sequence comes from Torreya grandis, assembly GCA_037957365.1. Taxonomy (NCBI): domain Eukaryota; kingdom Viridiplantae; phylum Streptophyta; class Pinopsida; order Cupressales; family Taxaceae; genus Torreya; species Torreya grandis. The sequence continues at coordinate 3,481,136 of JARHVA010000453.1, read as the reverse complement.
CAAAATATATATTACCTTGCTGTTCAAGATGTTATAGACCAACATAGCATGGTAGCCATGAATGTGGGCAATAAGAACTATGATCCATAGTTCTTAAAGAGTGCTATCACGAACTTTTGGACTACTATTTTCCACATTTCCAGCCTTGCCCCTATACCTTTTACAATGATATAAATGCTTCCATTGCATGATCTTCAATTTGTTGTTGCTAATGAAACACTTCCAATCATTGTTTGGTTGTCTCCAGCTCCTATTTCACTAACATCAATAATCTTTATAGAAATATTTTCAGTTATTACAATGCTCACATTTCCTGTTTTTGCAGGGAGGTTTCAATTGTACAGCTGTTGTTCCATTTTCAAGTTGCTAACTTTGAAAAATTAGATAATTTATGACTATCATAATTTGTTTTCAGCTTGCATACAAGCTGATTTATGTCCTTCCTAGAAAGGAACAACTTACAATATCATTAATGAAGGTCATCTTAAGAAGGTATGTGTTGTGGATTATGCACACTTGATAATCGAATTATTTTCTGAGCTGTCAAGAGACATCATTGTTAATGGTGTTGAGAGCTACAGTGGTTGGTCCAAATGATTTCACATCTCAAGTATGGGAATCGAACTTGAAGGTTGCATGGAAATTTTCAGACCTTGGGAAGAGGACATCATTGGATTTCAAGTCAAGAAGGAATATATGAAATGTTTTCTTATATTTTCGGTTCCAAGATCGGAAACTTGCACTTGTGGTATGGTGAGATATACACATCCTTTTGTTTTCAGCCTGTATGAGAACAACTTGTCTTCCAGAAAGGCGGACAAAGTTCAAGGGCAATTAGATGGATTTGGCTATCATGATAGCTTCATAAGTGCTAGACCTATGGAAGTCCATATGAATGGAAATTATGAAGAAGATGCAAGCATTGGAGAAAAGTTGAACAACATGCCTATGAGGCATGATGAAGTAGTTGAAGAAGTGATAAGGGAATCCTTGTTTTCCTTAATGAGTTTGTTCCATGTGCAGGTATAGGTATAAAAAGGGAGGAGCAGCTGAGTTTGCTTCCCACCCAAGCAAATGGTGAAGCATATGGGATTGCAGCTGAATATGGAGAGGACACAAGAAGATTGACAAGTTTGTGATTGCAAATTGTCTCATTTTCCATAAGAATAGAGTCTTTCCAATGTTTGGATCTAAGATGAAACAGAAAAATTTGAAGGCATGGGTGATAAGTGGACAGCCAAGGACAAGAGCAAGTGGGCAACTTAGAGCACCTTTCGGGCAGCCTCAAACAACAATTTTTGGGCAGCCAAAGAGGCCATTACAACAAGGTAACTCTCTTGAGTATTTTACTTTGGGTCAGCTGTGCATGGTGTTTAAGTTTGTATTTCTGAGTTTGCTCTTGGGTGAAGAGTGCCATCATGAGTTAGAGAATGGTGTGGGATACATCATTCCTATAGAGAAAGTTATAAGCACCATAAGATCTCAAGGGGCAGTCCACATGGATATTTATGCAAGGAGTCTCCAACAAGGCATGGAGGGAAGGCAAGATGATGTGTTGCTTTCGCCAAATAATAGAGGAAGTATATACATGACAACCGCGAGCCAAATTGCCATCATTAATGTTGTCATCACCATTAGCAGCCACCAAAATATTTCAGTTACATTCATATTTTTCGATATGGGGTGTCCTTCCCCCATAATTGACAAAGTTGGAACGAAGAGTGAGGTTGCCACATTGGAATTTGTATTAGCTTGTCAAGCTGCTGGTTATTCATCCTTTCTTTGCTCTTGGATAGTAATTGCAACTGTTTGCAAGGGATATATTACAACTGAGTTTGCAAAGAAAGAACTTGTTGCTGTCCTAAAGGGTGCAAGTGAAGAGGGTAGGGACAAGGTAGTGGCTGATCTCTTTTTCAAGAAAGTTTTAAAACTTCATGGGCTACCTAAGAACATTGTTAGTGAAATGGACAGGAGGGGTATGAGCTTGTTTGGGCAAGAGCTCTTTCATTTGACATGTACAAGATCTAGAATACAGCATTACAATGTATTTCTGCATTTTGGCATGATGATACTTGTGTTAGGACCGTACAATACAATTGATTACTTTTGTATAAGCAACTAAACACGGAATTAAATCAGAAGTAATAAGTAACTAGAAATCAGAAACAACAAAGAATAGGAGAAACAATACAATCTTGTATTAAACTCTTCCAGAAGGAAATACAATGAAGAAATCTCTCTTCTTCTCACACCTCTCAGATGTACAATAATTCTCCCTTAAGAGTTCTCTCTCTCTCTCACAATTACAACTAACTCAATTACTGAGTTGTTCCCTCTTCTCTTCTTTCTCTTAATTACAATACTACCCCATGGGTCTCTTAAATAGGATCCAAGGCAAACAATAATTAGAAAAACAGACTCAAGACTAAAATTAGTCTTTACATGCAAACTAACCGTTCTCCTAAAATTAGAACAAATCTAATTCTGGAAACGCATGCAAACACACAGGTGACCGATGCCGGTCGCTGTCGGTCTGAAGATGACTGATGTCGGCCGACCCCTGACCGATGTCGATCTATTTTGTGTCTATGCCTGACCGATGTCGGCGATACTGCCAATGCCGGTCGACTGTGTAACCGATGTCGGTTACTGTGTAAACTCAGCAACCTCAATCTTGCTCATCAGTGAAGCTTTTAGCTCCACAACTCAACAATCTCCCACTTGGAGATAAACAACTGCACCTGTACCTGTACAACAACATCCTCTAGCTTGTTTCTCCATCTTCAAGTTCAATCTTGAAGACCAACAAAAGTTGAATGAAGATTCAACTTCTCCTTTGTTACCGGCTTTGTTAACATATCAGCAGGGTTCTTATCCGTATGGATCTTTTTCAGCTTCAACTGACCATCCTCCAATACCTGTCTAATGAAGTGGTACCTAAGCTGTATATGTTTGGTTCTTGAGTGAAAGGCTGAAGTCTTTGCCAAATGAATTGCATTTTGACTATCACTGTACAATCTGTAGCTCTCTTGCTCTTTTCCCAACTCTTTCATGAACCGAGTCATCCATATCATTTCTTTGCTAGCTTCTGTGACTGCAATGTATTTTGCCTCTGTAGTAGATAAGGCAACAACCTTCTGCAACTTTGAAATCCAGCTAACCGCCGTTCCACCAACAGTGAACACATATCCTGTGGTGCTTCTCCTGCCATCCAAGTCACCTGCCATATCCGAATCTACATACCCATGTAGAGAAGTGTTTGACCCTGCATAGCATAAATGCCTACTACTGGTCTCTCTCAGATATCTGAAAATTCACTGAACTGCTTTCCAGTGCTTCTTTCCTGGATTGGCCATAAACTTGTTGACAACTCCCACTGCTTGGACAATATCTGGTCTAGGTGTGCTTACCGGTTTTGCATCATGCATATTGAACCTCTCCAACACCAACTTGGCCTTATGTCTTATTTGTCCATACTCTCTTTTCTTTAACCTGTATATCCATTCGTTTTTCAGTGCTTTCTTTCCGGCTGGCAACTCTACCAAATCTCATGTTTGGTTCTCTTCCAAGAAATCAATTTTCTCATTCATGCCATGCTCCCACTGTTTCCTAGAATTTACCTGCATTGCCTCTTCAAAACTTTCTGGTTCTCCACCATCAGTGAGCAACAAGTAGTATAAAGAAAGGAGAATAACGAATTGGAGGTTTACTTACCCTTTCAGACCTCTTTATGGGCATTTGAGACTCATTGACAGATTGCTGTCCGCCCAAATTTCGTTCTGACAGTGACCGATCCTGGTCATCTCTCGCTGATGCTGGTCTGCACCTGACCGACGTCGATTTTGCTGACGTCGATTTTCTGACCGACGTCGGTCTCTGCCTGACCGCCAACGTCGATTTTCTGACCGACGGTCTCTGTGTTTTCCTATGAGTGATGATTTTTACGTGCGAGCTCATTTTGGATCATAACCTTGTCCAAATCAAGATTGCTTTGCTCAGAATTATTCAGCCTCTTGAACTGATCACTGTACATCACCTTCTCATTGAAAACTACATCACGGCTTCTAATAATTTTGTTAGTTTCTAAATTCCACAATCGGAATCCAAAATCTCCAAAGCTATAACCAATGAAAGTGCACCGCATAAATTTAGCATCCAGCTTCTTTCTATTTTCTTTATCAATGTGCACAAAAGCTTCAGAACCAAAAACTTTGAGAAATGAAAGATCTACTTTTTTACCTATCCACGCCTCTTCTGGAATTCCACCATCCAGTGCAGTAGAAATTTCTCTGTTAATCAGGTAAACCGCAGTATCTACAGCTTCTGTCCAAAATTGTAAGGGCAAACTAGCATGCAACCTCATATTCTGTGCACGCTCCATTATTGTTCTATTCATCTTTTTAGCAACTCTATTTTGCTGAGGTGTCTTTGGAACCGTCTTTTTCTTGCGTATTCCACTCATAAAACAGTAACTGTTGAATTTATTGTTGCAGTACTCACCACCATTGTCAGATCTAAGGCACTTCAATCTCAAACCTGTTTCATTCTCAACCAAAGCTTTTCATTTCTTAAATGTGTCAAAAACATCAGATTTTTTTTTATGCAATAAACACATACCTTTCTTGTAGCATCATCAATGAAAAAAATATAATACTGTGATCCTCCAATAGAAGCTACCTGAGTTGGTCCCCACACGTCTGTGTGAACAAGCTCCAACTTGTGCTTCTTCTTTGTTGACCCAGTTTTGAAAAACTTCACTTTTTTTTGTTTCTCAAAAATACAATGCTCACAAAAATCTAGATCTATGCTTTTCAAATCTGAAAGCTTACCTTTTAATTTAAGAACATCCATTTCCTTCTCACTCATGTGACCAAGCCTACAGTGCCACAACTTTGCATCTACATCTGAAGTAGATAAAACAGAAGGAGAATAATCAGTAATACAAGTAGATAGATAAAGTGTACCTACTCTCTTACCTTTAGCTAATACAAGTGCACCCTTGAAAACTTTTCAAGATTCAGCTGTGAGAGTTACTGTGCAACCCTCATCACTCAACTTTCCTGTAGAAATCAGATTCCGCTTCAGGTTGGGTACATGCATGACATCCTTCAACACCCATGTGTTGTCATTCTGCAATTTCAGCTACACTTTTTCTTTGCCAACAATTTGACAAGGCTCATCATCCCCTAAATAAACTTTTTCAAAGTCTCCATGGACATAATCATTAAAAAAATTTCTATTTGGGGTTGCATGGAAAGAGGCACCAGAATTTAAAACCCAAGATTCTATTTTATTATCCAAAAAAAATATAAGAGCATTCTGTGCAACAATACCTGCATCATTTGCTTCTTTATTTTCTTCATGCTGATCTTCTACCAACCAACAATCTTTCTTTGCATGCCCTTTCTTTCCACAATTCCAGCAGGTTATACCTTCATTTTTGGATTTGGATCTACTGCCTATCTTTGACCTTGATTTCTCTTGCTTGCCCTTCTCTCTTTGCTTTTCCTTGCTTTCAACACTTAAAGCATTACCTGATGTTTTTCTTGTGCTTTTTTTGCGAATTTTTTCATTCAAGATTACACTAACAACATCATCAACTTTCAAGATATTTGAAGCAGACGCAGTATTACTAACTGCTATTACCAAGCTATCCCAGCTTTCAGGTAAAAAGCATAAGAATAAGAGAGCCTTAATTTCATCATCAAAAACTATTTTGACTGAATTTAATTGATTTACAATTCCATGAAAATCATTAAGATGACTAGATACAGATCCACCTTCCTGCATTTGCAAATTAAATAATTGGTTCATAAGATATACCTTATTCGAAGTTGAGGGTTTTTCATATAAATTTGCCAAAGTATCCATTAGCTCTACCGTTGTCTTTGCCTGTAATAAATTTAAAAACACAGAAGCTGCCAGGCTCAGCGTTATAGCTCCAAGAGCCTTTCTATCAAGAACATTCCATTCTTCATTTTTCATATATGTGGGTTTGCTTGAAACCCCACCCAACGGTAAGTACAGATCTTTTTGATACAGATAATCTTCAATCTGCATCCTCCATAATTGATAATTCTTGCCATTGAATATCTCCATTCTTAGTTGACTTTCTTCTGCCATTGCTTTGCTCCCACTCAATCAGAAACACCTGTGAGTGAACCCTGTAATCAACAAACACTAACCTGCTCTGATACCACTTGTTAGGACCTTACAATACAATTGATTACTTTTGTATAAGCAACTAAACACGAAATTAAACCAGAAGTAATAAGTAACTAGAAATCAGAAACAACAAAGAATAGGAGAAACAATATAATTTTGTATTAAACTCTTCTAGAAGGAATACAATGAAGAAATCTCTCTTCTTCTCACACCTCTCAGATGTACAGTAATTCTCCCTCAAGAGTTCTCTCTCTCACAATTACAACTAACTCAATTACTGAGTTGTTCCCTCTTCTCTTCTTTCTCTTAATTAAAATATTGCTCCATGGGTCTCTTAAATAGGATCCAAGACAAACAATAATTAGAAAAACAGACTCAAGACTAAAATTAGTCTTTACATGCAAACCAACCGTTTTCCTAAAATTAGAATAAATCTAATTCTGGAAATGCATGCAAACACATAGTTGATCGATGTCGGTCGCTATCGGTCTGAAGATGACCGACGTCAGCCGACCCCTGACCGATGTCGGCGATACTGCCGATGCCGGTCAACTGTGTAACCGATGTCGGTTACTGTGTAAACTCAACAACCTAAATCTTGCTCATCAGTGAAGCTTTTAGCTCCACAACTCAACAACTTGGGCATGAGAGCTTGCATTTGCTTGAGGGCAAGCAAATTTGGGGAGGACTATCATGTCCCCTTTTCAAGGCTAGTTTGCTAAGGAGACCTTTGGCCCTATTTGCCTTCCTAGGGGCTAAAAGGGAATACAAAGGAAACTTGGTTCTTTGTTCAAGTTGCTAAAAAAGTAACTTATCGATAACTTCTTTCTAAATGAAGTTATAATAAAGAAAAAGACTTATCTAATTTGATATAGGTCGGTCCTTAATTTATAAAGTATATCAGAGGAAAGGATATAAAAGGGAAAAAAGAGGTTCATTTGAAGGCTTATGTTATGTTTATGAATTGACATCACAAGTTTAAGCACGATTTGCATGACTTCATCCATTGAAGATGGAAACCTTCATTGGAAGGTGGAAGTAAGGACGGATGTTCCCTTACCTCGAGTTGGGCAGCCTTATTTTTAGAGGTTGCATAGGGCATCAGTGATCTGTTGAGGTATTTTGAACACCATTTTCAAGTTCATACAACAGTCTAGGGCATCAAGGAGGAGTGGCGCAACATTCTATAGGGCAACATCTAGGTTTGAAAACCTTGGAAGGCAATGAATTGATTTGTGTGGGCAGTGACCCTTCTTGGGGTTTGAATGTGCCATTTGTGAGGCAAAATAAAGCCAAATTTGTTGTTAAGGGCTTGGACATTGAATTGGCTGAATTTTCTAGCCATTCACTTGATCAATAAATTCAGTTTTGAGGATACTTTATTGAGCTGTAAAATTCTTGAATTTTGGAAAGTATTTTTAATAATAAAATATGGAATTTGTGCCCTAAATCTGAATTTTCAGAATTTAGAATTTTTTATTTGTTTAGGGTTTGAATCAGAAAATCACAATTGTATGTGTTTATGTTAGGGTTTGCTGGCAAACCCCTTTGGTTCTAATTCTTCCCTAAAAGGGACATTACACAAGACTCGAAGATCTAATAGTGGGTGTGAATTCACTTCCAAGTAGTTCAAGGACTACTGCAACAAGGAAGATATTCATCAACAATTGATAGCCCCGCACACTACACAACAAAATGGGGTGAGTGAGAGGCATAACTGAACTATCATGGAGATGGCTCAGTGCATGATGCATAGTAGGGGCATGTCGTACAAATACCAGGGAAAATTAGTGAACACAATAGTGTATACCCTGAATCGGAGTCCTTGCAAAGCTTTGCAGGATGTTGCCCTTGAGGAAGCTTGGTCTGGAATCAAACTTGGGGTAACACCTTTTTCGTGTTTTTGGTTTTGTTGCATATACTTTGGTTCCTAATAGAAAAAGGAGTAAACTAGATTCAAAGAGTGCTAGATAGTTCTTTGTTGGCTATAGTGATCAATCTAAGGCCTATAGACTTATTAATATTTCCAATAACAAGATAATGTCGAGATGTTGATGTGAAGGAGACAAAATTCTTTTTTGTTTGTAACCAACAAGCAATCTCTGAGGTATCAGAATCTAGTGATGTGGTTCCTTTGAAAGATGAGGATTCTAGTTCATCTAGTACTCCTTCAAAGACTCTAGTGCAACAGCCCATGGCTGATATTTCTAATAATCCACTAGTATGTCAACGGTGCCGACCTATGTTGGCCAACAATCCGGTTGATATTCAACCACGACAAGATTATTCGGTACAACAAAGGTCTAAGTGGTTTTACTCCACTATATAAGATGTGCGGGAGGATGAAATGTCTCAAACAGATGCACAGCCCTAGAGGACCGGAAAGAAAGTTGTTGATTCCGCTGAGCCTTTTCATTTTGCACTTGTTTTTAATCTTTTTATAGTACCTAAACCATAGAGTTATTTCGAAGCAAAAAGCCAACTTGAATGGGGGATTGCCATGCAAATTGAATATGATGCCTTGATGAAGAACCATTCCTAGAAATTGGTGGAATTACCTCTAGGTAAACAATCCATTGGATGCATATAGGTGTTCAAAGTCAAATGCAAAGCCGATGGTACTTTGGAAAACTACAAGGCTTGCCTTGTTGTGAAAGGATTTTCCCAACAAGGGGGATAGACGATGAGAATTTTACTCCTAATGCAAAGATGGTCACATTTTGGTTGCTTCTCTCCATAGCATCTCAATTTGGTTGGAAGGTATTTTAGATGGATGTAAAGAGCACCTTCCTAAACGGAGATTTGGATGAGGAGGTTTACATGGTGTAGCTTGAAGGTTTTTGGGTACCTAGTTTGTAGGTTGATTAAGTCTCTGTGCAGGCTTAAGCAGGCTCCTCAAGACTATTATATTAAGATTGATCAACATCTACATGATTCTGGATTCGAAAGGAGTCTTTCTTATTTGAATCTTTGTGTCAAATGTGACAGTGATGACATTGTGATACTTATTGTCAATATGGACGATCTTGCCATCACAAATAGTGGGCCCATTGCAATTCAGCAAGTAAAATCAGACTCGTGTGCGGCTTTTGACTTGACCAATCTAGGCCTCCAACACTAATGCTTAGGTGTAGAATTTTGGCAACATGTCCATCTCATTTTTATAGCTCAAGTCAAGTATGCCACAAATCTCTTGAATAAGTTTGGGATGACAAATTGCAATCCCTCTTTTACGCCCATGGAGGTTGGGCTGAAATTGCTAGCCTATGATGATTCATAACCAGTTGATGATTCACTATACTAATAATTGGTGGGCAGCCTAAATTTATCTTACATCCACACGACCAGATCTATGTTTTGTTGTTAGCTATCTTTCTTGGTTTTTGTCTCAACCAAAGCTCATACATTGGACAGTAGCAAAAAGAGTTTTGAGACATGTCCAAGGAACTCTTGACTTTGGCATCCTATATCAAAGGACAATAGATTTCAGATTGATAGGATACACAAAGTTTGATTGTGGAGGTTCCGTAGATACTCAGAGGTCTATCACTAGGTATATTTTTACCTTTGGTTTAGAAGTTGTTTTGTGGTAGAGCAAGCTTCAACACACTATGGCTATATCTTCCACTAAAGCAGAGTACAAGGTAACTGTTAGTGCCAGTTGTGAAGCAGTTTGGCTACATTGGATTTTGATTGATCTTCAGCTTTCTTAGACTTCATCTACTCCATTTTCCATGTTCCATGACAATTAGGGTGTATTGAAGATGGTGAATAATTCATTGTATCATATTCGTATCAAACACATTGAGATTCATCTTCACTAGATATGACAATTGGTTGATATTGGTGATATCTCTCCACTTCTGTTCCTCTAAGGAGCAGCCTGCAGAGGTAATGATTAAACCTCTTGGTCCCATTTTATTTGTAAAATTTCGGGACAAACTTGGAGTAGTCTCCAGTTTAGCCATTAAAGGAAGGTATTAAAGATATCAATTAATTTTTAGATATCTTCTAACTAATGTTCAGTAATCAACCTCCTCAACTGTATGTAACTTCTTTTTGATTAATAAAACATAGGCCACACGAGTATGTCAGAGTGCCTTCCATTTTCTTCATTCATTCTTTCTTTCATCCTTACCAATATCGCTACTCAGCAAGAGGCTAGATGCTTCAAGGAGACTAAATATTAATGAAACCACTGCCAATCAGATGGTTAAATGGCAATAAATCTCATATCTTTTCCTTTAATAGGCATCCCAGATTACAAGCTCCACTGACTATTTGGGTTTCTCCCAATTTCCTCCTTTCCAGGCAAACACTTAGGCACACCCCTGTTCCAATGAAAGAAAAATCCTTTGTTATGGGATGGTCTGATTGAGCGCTTTAGCACCAATCTTGAAGCATGGATGGGTAATTGACTTACAGCTGTAGGTAAGCTCCAACTGTTGAAGGCTGTCTTACAATCCCTTCCTGTTTGTTTTTTTGTCCATTCTTCAAATTCTGTCTTAAGTAGCAAAAAGTATCACTGATTTTCAGTGTAATTTACTTTGGCAATGGTTTGAGGAGAGGAATAGAATTCTTCTTCTGGTGTGGAGAAAAGTGTCTTACTCAGGAGAACAGAGGGGCAGGGGTTAGAGTTATTATTCAAATGAATTAGTCCTTCGCTGCTGAAATTATATGGAGGATGTACAAGGATTGTGAGTCGTGACCGATTATGGAATAATGTCCTCAGACAAAAATATGTAGATAACATGGATCTGGATAGAATTTTAACTGTCCAGAATCAAACTGATGGCTCTTCTATATGAAAATTTCTTTTATTCTAGTAGAAACATGGTTAGTGTTCAGCTTCAATGGAACATCAGAAGTGGTCATCAAGCTTATTTCTGGGGGGATGCGTGGCTGTTTCCTTACCCACTCATTAATCTTTGTCATATGACTGATTTGGAACAAAAAACGGAACAACAAATGGGTGGTAAGGTTTCTCATTATTGGAATGAGGAGGATCATGGTGGATGGAAGGCAATAATATGGAAGGATTTCAGGATTGAGGATGATCACAGTCAACAAGATTGGAATTGGCTTAAGGGATTTCTTGACTGGCATATTATGACCTACAGGAGAGGATATGATGAGCTTAGATGGACTGGGACAAGACACGAGAATTATAAAGTAAATCAAGGTTATGCTTAACTCAGTAAAATCAGGAACAGGGTATTTAGTTTGATTGGCTACGCATCTGGAAAGGTAAAGGCTTGCCTAAAGCTGTAGTCTTCTTATGGCTGTCAATTCATGACAGAATTCAAGCTCATGAAAATCTCATGAAGAGAGATTTTAGTGACCTTCGAAACATGTCTTGTGCAAGAAGAGTGACTTGGTATCTTGTAATTTTTCCAGGTCATTGTGGTATCAAGTGTATGTCCTCCGAGAATCTCTTAAAATCCAGGCGCAGATGGATAAAAAACTCTCTTATAGAGAAGAAAACCGACTTAGATATGGGATATTAGTAAGTCTATGCTGCCATGGGCTTTGTGGCTTGAAACAAACAACAAGATTTTTAGGGGAAAGCCTAGTTCAAACAAACAACTTTGGAACTACTTGGTGGCTTCTATTGAAGAGATCTTGAGATTGCTTTCTGATCCTAAGGCTTATTGGGTGGTAAAAGCTAAAAAGAAAAGTGAGACAAAATTTGAAATGGAAGGCTCTTGATGCTAACCATGTAAAGATTAACTTCGTTCGTGTTGCTAGAGGAACCCGGGTCCATCTGCAGCTGGGGGCATTTGCTAAAATGATAAAGGTGAGGTTATCATTGCTTTCACTATGGATCTGAACCATATGGTACAAATAACAAAGCCAAATTGGAAGCTCTTATTCAAGGCCTCAAGATTGGCAAAGAAAAATTCTGGATAATGCAAGGGGGAAGGTGATTTGCAAATTGTCATTGATGCCATGAATGAGAAAACTATGCCAAATTGGAAATTGAAATCTCTTTTAGAAGAAGCACTGAATGTTGTTGCTCTTTTTACAAATATTTGTTTATACCATGTGTATAGGAAGCACAATAAAGCTGTTGAAAAAATTGAAACTGGGGAGTCAATAATAAATTAAGTGTCCTTTTCTAAAGCTGTAACTTAAAGTACTGTTTTGGACAACTTAATCAATTATTATTAGACTATTTTCCTTTTAAAACCCTCCCTTTAGCCTATGGGAAATAAATATAGGCTATGGGTCCTCTGATTTCATTAATTCAAGAAAGGGGACATTATAGCTAGCCGACAAGAAGGAAGTAATGTATTCTCCTTTACCAATACCTAATGCACATTGGGAATCAGTTTGTAGGGATTTGTTGTTGAGTTCTCATACTATGTACATTGTAATGATTGTCTTTTTGTACTAGTGAATAGATTTCCTTAAGTGGCAATTCTATTGCCATGTCAAAAGGTTATCTAGGTCGAGATATGTCATGTCCCCCTTTTGATTGTGGATCCATTGAAGACCCTTAGCCTTGATTTGTTTCCCAAGGGCTAAGGGAAAAAGAAAGAAGAAGGGGAACACTTTGGGTTTCTTAAGAACACTTGTAAAAGTACTTTATTGTTATAATATTCACTTAAGTTGTGGTCTTTTAAGGGTCATGGGCACCCGAGCCACTTAAGTGGATTATAAGGATTGTTCTTTTAATATTTGAAAAAAAGATCTTCCCTCCAAATTGGAATGCACCCCTTGGGGGAATTGATATAAAAGAGAGTGGAGGATCATTTAGAGGGATGCTATTATAATATTTGAATTTTTGTGGTCTAGGCACGCAAAGCTTAACCCAAGACTCGGAGACGAAAACCGTCTAGGCTAAAGAAGAATTGGGGATGAAACCTTCTAATTTCTGATTAGGGCAGCATCATTTCAGAGGCTGCAATTGAGTTTGAATATTTAAAAATTCCAAAAACACACATTGTGAAGTGTGACGAACACCTTGGGAGTGTGGCAACTTGCTTTGGGAGTTCACACTAAGGGTTTTAGGGCTGTTTTGGGCAGCGAACTAGTGTGTTTGCTGAAGACCCCTTTAATTAGGGCTGCATTGGAATTTTTTTGTTGAAGACCCCTTGTCCCAAGGTTCTGTGGATAAGGACATGTGTATTTGTTGTCTTGCAGTTGGGCTACCCCCTTGGGGATTGTTTGCATTATTTTCTAGGGCTTGATTGACTTAAATTACATATCTGAACATTGCATAATATTTATATTATTTTATTGGAATTTTTTCAATAATTATTGCTTCAAAACATGCTGGAAAAAGGTATTTATATTGGCTGAAATTTGATAATTTTCTGGTAATTATTTGATCATAAAATAAGGTGATTTCAGGGTGGAAAAGCATCCATTTCATTTTGCAATTTTCCAGCCCTTGTGGCGTCTAGGGTTTGAAGATTGGAAGACTCTTTTATGCTCTATTCATAATTGAAATAATTGTTGAATTATTGCTAGGGTTTGACATAATTTTTTGCAGCAATGTGTGAGGGTTTGATCACTAGGGTTTGTAGAAAAAATCAAAAAAAGTATTTGTTTGGCTAGGGTTTGGTATAAAATTCAGATTTCAATATTTGATCTTATTTTGGGATATTTCAGTGGTATTAGAGCCAATATCTTCATTGGCGGTGGGGGTTTTAAGATTGATTCATGTCCACGAGTGACAGAACCAAAATATTACCTTAGAAACAAGAAGAAAGTTGCTGAAAATCCGTTTGAAGAATTAGAACAGAAAATGGAAAACTTGGAACAACCAAGAAATGAAAGGGAAGATAGAGAAGAGGAGAGGCTTGATAGGTACACACAAACCCAAGAACAAATGACAACAATTATGGCAGAATTTGTTTGCACCATGAAAGAAATGAGGGGTGACAAGCCATCCAATGGGTATGGTAGTGCTTGCGGAAGTCACAACCTCACACATCAGCCCACAAAGGGGAATAGAGGATCCACACGCAGGCCTAACCAACGACTTTTTTGCAAAGAGAAGAAGCCACTCCAGAAAGTGAGGAGCAACCTACCTTACGAGATAGTTTGTTGGGGAATTTTGAGGAGTATATGACTTATTCTGCTCCTTTTAGGGAGCAAATGAAGTTGTCCAAGTTCAAATCTTGGAAATATGGACAACAAAGAGGCAATGGGGCTGGCCAAAGACCTAGGGGCAGCCAATGGGAGCTCCAACATGATTTGGGAAAGCTTTCGCTTTCTACTTTTGATGGCTCTCCGAAGAGGTCGGCTAGGGATTGGATTTAGATGGTAGATACCTACCTTTCACTTAGACTTATGATTGAAAAAGAGGCTATTCAGTTTGCCATCTTGCACTTAGAAGGAGCTGCCCATGAGTGGTGATATCATGGGTTAATTACCCAAGAACACCAACTCATATAGTCTTATGAGGAGTTCGACAAATGGATCATTGAGAGGTTTGATAGGGCTGATCTAGAGCTTTATTTCAGAGAGTTGGATCAATTGAGGCAAAGGGGTACAGTGGAGGAATATGTGACAATTTTAGAGACTTTCGGTCACGGTAATAGATGTTTTGGAGAGGATATTTGTGGTTTTGTTCATGGAAGGGTTGGCTGATTCCATTTGGGGTTCGGTCAAGGCTTTTGACCCACCTTCTCTTCAAGGAGCCATTCAAAAGGCCCTTGATCTTGAGTCTTCAACTCCCCAAGGTAAAATTCTGCCCTTTGTTTAGCAAAAATCTAATTCTTTTGGGCCTTTTGGACAACAAAAGGGTAACAGATGGGGGCAACAAAAGAACAACTCTTATGAGCCACAAAAACCAAACTGTTTGGGGCAGCTTGGTAGACCAAACTAGTAAGGTTTGGGGCAGCAAAGGGAGCTGCCAAAATGGAACAATGAGACAAGAAATGAGCTAAGAAGGAAAAAAAATTGCTTCACTTGCAAAGATCCTTGGACACCGGGTCACTGTTGCCGTGGGAAGGGGCAAGTGCACCACATTGAGGTATATTCGGAAGGAGAAGAGGAAGGGGAAACCACCTATGAGGAGGAGCCTTTGGAGATCCTTGGAGGAGGGACATAAGTGGCACCTTGGCTTCAATATCGGGTGCTCCTACATACTACCCCTTTCTTGTGAAATGAATATTGAAAGGTAAGAGTGTTACTATTCTCATTGATAGTTGGACCACCCACAATTTCATTGACAGGAGTTTGATTGCTACATGTGGACTTCAACCTATTGAATTCAAGGGATTCCGTGTGACCATGGGCGATGGCTTCACCATCCCTTATACCACCAAGGTTACCAATCTTAGCATCATGTTGGGAACACATCCCATTGAGGATGACTTCTATGTAGTTGGCATTGGAGAGACCAATCTTGTCCTAGGCATCTAATGGTTGTACTCTCTTCGAGAGTAAACACAAAATTACCAAACTATGGAGCTCAAATTTGATATGGGTGGGAAAGAGGTAATCTTACATGGCTTGAGTGATAAAGCACCACCGGAAGTGATGTCCAAAGTGATGGAAGGGATCTTCCATGAGAAACATTTGGTAGAGACAACAAGGGCAGCAAGGAAGGTTGCATTTTCTGAGTTTGGACAGCCACCTCAACTTGTGGAAATTCATTCCACACTTGGTTTTGTAAGGGGCTCAAAGGTTGGAAGGTGTTATTCTTCAAAAGGGGCAAATAGAGTGGAAAAACTTGAGTACGGGAACCCACTAAGGTATGTTGAAGGCCATTCAATTCCATGTTTTAGAAACAATGCAAATTCTGAAAATGAAGAATTGAGACAAGCCTTTGAATGGGCAAAAATTCAGCTTGTGGACGTCATAAGGAAATCTGAATTTTTCATGAGGAATAGGCCCATGACATACTCAGAAAATTCTGAGTTTTTTGTGCAAAATCAAATCATTCCATACATCAAAATTTCTGAAAATTGTGAAGGGATAAATTCCAAAATTTTTGTAAAAACTCAGCCCACAAAAAGTACAGAAAAATTGAAAGTTGTTGGGGAAATTCAGCTCCTAACAAAATCTGAAAATGTTAAGGAAGTAAATTCGAAAAAATTCATGGAAACTCAGCCCAAGGAAGGTACAAGAAATTCTAATTTTTTTGGTGTATTACAGCTCCTAGCAAATTCTGGAAATAAGGAGGAAATTTTGTCGCTCACACGTGACACGAAGTTGGGAATTGTGAATTGGGAACAACCTTCCAAGGTATGGAGTTTTGGCTCTTTGCAGGTATGGTAAGTACGCCAAGCTTTATTAACTTTGTGATAGGGCAGCAAGGGTGGAATTTGAATATTCAATTAATTTTGATAGAACATGCAATAAAAAAGAAAATTCAGAAATGTGAAAGGAAGGGTGGTATGGTGGCTACAAATAATCTTCAACTCATGGAGGAAAGAGAGGGCAAGAGTCATGTATGGTAGAATCATGGCAAAGTTGGTCACGTTATTTTGAAGGTATGATTTCCAAATTCGTTGAAATTGATTGTTGCATAGAGGAGATCAAACTGCGTTTTTGCTCATGAAGGGGACTTTAGAGTCCATTTAAGTTATAAGGGGTATGTGGAGACTCTACAAAAGAATATTCCTTCTCAGGTGCACATGTGGAGAAGGGACATGAGGGACAGCCATGGTACTCTTCATCATGCTGTCCATGACAGGTCCAGCCCACTTGTTGTGAGCTTGAGAGCCTCTGGATGCATGGGGATTGCTGATCTCAAAAAGGTGAGTTTTGGGTGATCAAGTTTCTATGGAAGGGTCACAAGAAGTCTGATTTTTGTATGCACAGGCAATCAATCATAAGAGAAGTGACTGATTTCACCATCCCTTTTGTCTATGTGAGCACTTGTTGGTTGTCAAAAGGCAAGATGTGGGGTTCAAGCATTGTGATGGAGTTCTCAGCTCTTGTAGATGGAAACATTTTGAGTCTATAGGCAGTTTTTGAGGGCCTTCCTATGCTCTCTAAGGCATCCACACACATCTTTCCAGCCACTCCACATTTGGAGAACTTGGTTAAGTATGCAAGCATGGGAAGAGAAGGGAGCAACCCCCGCATGGAACAAGAAGGAAGAAAGTCCTCCATTTTGAATAACATTTTTGTGTTTTGTGTAGGTATTGACAGGCGGTCATTCTATATCCAGTTTTCCAGAAAACACCTTGCTGGAATAAACTTTTTCAGCCACTATAATGCTGCTATTTCTGCGGATTTCCCTTTTCTCATAATCTTTGTGGTATATCCGAGGTACAGGGCCTCAACGGGAAGGGAAAGGAAGGATAGGAGTTGTACCATTGCGAGATTGCATATGCAGCGAAGAGTCTTCAAGTACCACATGAAAGGGCTTCATCAAGAGGTCTTCCTTCCATGGAAAGAATTTAGGTTTGAGTTTTGCGTGAGACCTATGGTTGGGACAACCCATTGGTTGTTACAATTGCTTGAGGACAAGCAATTTTGGACGGGGAGGATTGTCATGTCCCCCTTTTGATTGTGGATCCATTGAAGACCCTTAGCCTCGATTTGTTTCCCAAAGGCTAAGGGAAAAAGAAGGAAGAAGAAAAATACTTTGGGTTTCTTAAGGACACTTGTACAAGTACTTTATTGTTATAAAATTCACTTAAGTTGTGGTCTTTTAAGGGTCATGGGTGCCCAAGCCACTTAAGTGGATTATAAGGAGTGTTCTTTTAATATTTGAAAAATGATTTTCCCTCCAAATTGGAATGCACCCCTTGGGGGAATTAATATAAAAGAGAGTGGATGATCATTTGGAGGGATGCTATTATGATATTTGAATTTTGTGGTCTAGGCATGAAAAGTTTAACCCAAGACTTGGAGATGAAAACGTTCAAGGCTAAAGAGGATTTAGGAATGAAACCCTCTAATTTCTAATTAGAGGCAGTATCATTTCAGAAGCTGCAATTGAGTTTCAATATTTAGAAAATCCAAAAATACACATTATGAAGTGTGGCGAACACCTTGGGAGTGTGAATACTTGCTGTGGGAGTTCACACCAAGGGTTTTAGGGCTGTTTATGGGCAACGAACTAGTTTGTTTGTTGAAGACACTTTTAATTAGGGCTGTGTTGGAATTTGCTTGTTGAAGACCCCTTGTCTTAGGGTTGCATTGATAAGGACATGTGTATTTGTTGTTTTGCAGTTGGGTGACCCACCTTGGGGATTGTTTGCATCATTTTTTAGGGCTTGATTTGGCCTAAATTGCAGATCTGAACATTGCATAATATTTCTATTATTTTATTGGAATTTTTTCAATAATTATTGTTTCAAAACAAGCTAAAAAAATGTATTTATATTGGCTGAATATTTGATAATTTTCTGGTAATTATTTGATCATAAAATAAGGTGATTTCAAGGTGGAAAAGCATCCATTTAATTCTGCAATTTTCTAGCCCTTGTGGCGTCTAGGGTTTGAGGATTGGAAGACTCTATTATGCCCCATTCATCATTGAAATAATTGTTGAATTATTGCTAGGGTTTGACATAATTATTTGCATCAGTGTGTGAGGGTTTGATCATTAGTGTTTGCAGAAAAAATATTTGTTTGGCTAGGGTTTGGCAGAAATTCCAGATTTCAGTATTTTATCCTATTTTGGGATATTTCAAGATACAACCAAGTTGTTCTTTCAGGCTATATGTGTGCGTTTTGGTTATCATCAACTGTTGTACCTGATAGAGATACCGGATTTTTTAGCAACTTTTAGAAAACACATTGGTCAATGATAGGCACAAAGTTAACAAAATCTACAACATTCTTCCTTAGGCTATAGATAAATTGCAGTTGTGAATAGATTGATGTATACCTTCTCAGCATGTGTAATTCCAAGCATCATCACACTCCATATGAAAATTGTGCTTTTTGGATTATCACCAACCCTTGTATTTGATAGAGACACTAGATTTTTTAGCAACTTTTGGAAAACACTTTAAGAAATGATAGGTATAAACTTAACTAAATCTACAACATTCCTTTCTTACGCTGATGGAAAAAATGAGCTTGTGAGTAGAGTGATAGTACATCTGCTTAGAATGTATAATTTCAAGTGTCATCACACTTGGGATGAAAGTTTATCTTTCATACAATATAGCTAGAAGAGAGCTCTTCGCAGCACCACATAACACAACCCTTTTTAGGTGTGTTTAGGTTTCTAACCTTTGTTGTAGCTTATCATATGTTTCCGACAACGGAAACCTCTTCAGCCCAAAAAGAAATTGATAAAACAACCAAATTTGTAGAACATATTTAGTTGATCGGCAACAAATTCAAACTATCCTATGAAGGCCAATGCTAAGTATAATCAGCATCGTGATGAGCATCATGATCAACATCAAAGACCATACCAATTCAAGGCAAGTGATAAAGTATGATTTCATTTGTAGAAGGAAAGTCTCTCAGGACTTTATCAAAAGATCAGATACATTTGGTATGCCCATACACTTGCTAAGAAAGTGCTTTGAGCCAAACCTTCCAGCCTACCTTGGCATACATCCATTTTTTGACACAACTCTTGGGTCCATACTTTCCACCTTTGTTTTACACATCAGATGTAGCAGAACTCCAATTAACAGATATAAACCCTGATTGCATTGCACTAGTAGAAGCGGGTCAAGTAAAAAATGCAAGTGTCAAACATGCAAAGAACCATGCAATCACACATGACAAGGTTGTCAAATACGGCCAAACACCTCACAAAGGGATATAACATGCCAAAGTTCATTGTGGAACAGTTTGCATACTTGATTTCTCAACTTGACACAACTAGGATCGTTGCTTCTCAAGAAGGGGTGAGTAATTTAGGACCTGGAAGTCTGGCTTTATTGCACCAACCAATGACATCTCCATATCATCTGTGCCAATCACCTGTAGCTTTGCCGCAACAACAATCACATATGGACGTTGACACAGTATAACTCTCACTTTTGCTTGATGACAATTGACAAAAATACAAATAGAGACCAAGACACTTAACAGAAGTTGACGCCGATAAATGACACCTTATCATGGAAGACCAAATGACAAAATACAAACAGTTACACTCTTTGTAACTGTTGACAATTTTTGCCCCCATAGGGCAAATTGTCACCCCTATTATTCAGAACTTTGCAATGGTGCCAAGTTTGTCTTGTGAATCAGTTTTGGGGTTCTTAAATGTGCATTTGCAGCCACCCAAGTGGCGATCTACAGCAGTTTGAAAGGGTTTTCCTCCTCTTCTAAGCATCACGTACAGCGAAAAGCCAAGACATACAAGCTATAAGTTTATTTATTTTGTCTTCCCAAGGATTTTTTTGGGCTATAAGAGGTGGACTATTTCTTCGGACATTTTGTCTGAGAGAAAGAGCTCTCAAAGCACTGTGTAAAAGTCCAAAAAAATGACTAAGTGGCAGTCGTTTAAAGTTTATTTTCTTCAGACTTTTGTCCGAAGGAAAAAGAAAAGCACAGTTGAAAAGACCTGAAGGGCACGTGCCCTTCGGGAAGGTCCAATTCAAATGTCCCGAAGGGTATGTACCCTTCGGATTGGTTTACTTTATGTTTCTAAAGACGCAGACAATTCATCCGAAGGACAATTTCAAAAAACCCGGGTGCCCTTCAAAAAGCCCGAAGGGCAATTGCCCTTGTGGAGGGCATTCAGGCGGCAAGAGGACCTTTCATTTTTCTCGAAGGATCATTTTCAGAAACCTCGAAGGGTATATGCCCTTGTGGGGGACACTTCAAGCACGAAGAAGACCTTGGCAAAGGTTTTGAAGGACAAAATCAATTTTTTCGAAGGGCACTTGGTCGGTGGCAGGACTCTTTCAAAAGTTTCAAAAGGCACTTTTGAGGACGAATAGCCCTTGCGGAGGGCACTATGCAGCGAAGTGGACCTTTTCCATTCTTCCGAAGGGCACTTCTGGAAGAACCTTACCCTTGCGGAAGGCACCCAAGCGACTAAAAGGACCAAATCAAGAAGCCCGAAGGGCATTTTTGGGAAGTAGCTCTTGCGGAGGGCACCTTCATAAAGCGAAGGACATAAACAAAGTTCCCGAATGGCACATGCCCTTCGGGGAAAGATAGCCAAAGGAGACGAATTCCTTTGGACTTATTGTCCGAAGGAAGGAACCTTCGGACAAAAAGTCTGAAGGAATTCCTCTCCTTTGGCTATCTTGTTTTGTCCAAAGGAATTCGTCTCCTTTGGCTATCTTTCCTGTTCCTTTGGGCAAAAAGTCCGAAGGAATTCGTCTCCTTTGGCTATCTTTCCCCGAAGGGCATGTGCCCTTCGGGAACTTTGTTTTTGTCATTCGCTTTATGAAGGTGCCCTCCACAAGAGCTTCTGCTTCTTCGGACAAAAAGTCCAAAGGAATTCAGACAAAGACTCAATGGAGGATATACCTGGGGAAAAGCCCGATAAAGATAAAACAAAGGCACAAGGAAACGAATTGTTCGAAGGAATTCGGGAGGGACAAAAAGCTTGATAGAAAAAACAAGGCCACAAGCAAAGAACCAAAAGCCCAAAGGCTAAAGCGTAAGCAAAGGCCAAAAAAGAGAAAAGAAAATGCCAAGCACAGGAAAATATAAACACAGAGGCTCGACCAAAATAAAGCCCAAATTCCGAATTAAAGTAGAACACGGGAAAAGCCAGAGAAAACACGAAGTGAACTGAGCATGATCAATAGCATGAACAGTGAATAAAACAAACGCAAAATAAAGACAAAGGCAAGATGAACAAAGATCATGCACAGACTAATGTGAGTGACTCCAACGAAGTGAACACGTTTTAGGAAACAAGTATGCTTCAGTTCTGAAAATAGAGTTGTCTTGCATGATGAACGGGCAAAGTGTTGAACGTTTCAAACAGCCAGAAATTCCATGCATGCACTCTCGTTTGTCTCAAAGCTTGAAACGTTCCGACGGTTCAAACGTAATTCTTAATTTGGCATTTGCATTGATTTCATGCAAAGGGGAGACTTTCAAATGTTCCTATAGTTCGAGTGGATTTGACTACTCTTGTTTTGGAGTTGACTGGTTTTCAAGTCAAGACATCTGTTCGTAGATTTCATGCATCCAAAGCTTGTCTTTTTTTCTAAATCAAGAAATTTTCATGCAAGACAAAATAGACTTTTGTAAAGGCTAAGTTGGTTTGAGTTTACTTCTATTTTTTCCAACGCCAATCTCTTGGTTTTTTGTAATTTTCTATATTAATGGCTTTTCAACCTTGTAAAATCCATCCCTCTTGGTAAGACCCGACTCTGCCATTGGTGAGTTGTGTAACCTCTTTAATCAATAGAAGGACTGTACTTTCAGATTTCAAGTGCTGAAATAGTGTATATTCATTCAACAATTTGCATACGTGGTAGATTTCTCTCCCTTCCCAAATTCTGATTCATACCTAGTTGCTAGCTTATCATGTTATGCAAGTCATGTCCAATGTTTTATATGTCTTTTGCTGAAGTTGTAAGTGGATGTTAGGTCGCTGCAAAGTGTCTTGTATCAGAGCTCTCTCCATCATTTTTCCGCACGTTTTTGTCATTGG
The DNA here is from genome assembly GCA_037957365.1 of Torreya grandis. NCBI lineage: Eukaryota > Viridiplantae > Streptophyta > Pinopsida > Cupressales > Taxaceae > Torreya > Torreya grandis. The sequence goes on along the minus strand of JARHVA010000453.1, from coordinate 3,458,461 downwards.
ATCAAACATTCTCATGAAATACTTATGCATAGTGATCAATTGAAATCAAAGGTCTTCCTTTTCCCTTGTTTGATTCAGTGTTCAAGGTTCCAAGTAGAGTGGATCAACATTCTGGTGTATCACCGTCATTAGGTAGAATTTCCCCTTCAAGTTGCTTTCTCCCTTTATCATGGTAGTCCGCAACACAGAGTAGAGATCCTCATAGATACATTTTACAGGAACATGACTTCTCTAGAGGTTCTTCTCACCATTGAGGCACCCACCCTCATGAGAAGATCCCATTGTTTCAATTGGAGAGAGGATTAGCCATTTCAGCACGTCTTCGATTCAGGGTGCAACTTCAGGTTGACAACAGTTTTTTGGCACTCGGTGGGACCTATTGGAGCTGGTCTTGGTAAAATTGCAGTTGCAATAGTGTTATTCATGAACTATTTGGTGTTTTTGAGCTCAAAACAGTTACTTCTAATAATCCGAGCACAGTTTCAAGTAAGTCAGTTTTATTTTTACTACAATGAATGAGTTTTGATGGCTGTGTATGAAGAGAATTCCTATGCTATGTTTTCTTATGAGCCCAATGATGGATCATACCACCCTTGTCATGATACCTATGAGCCTTTTTATGAGCCTAATCAGCCTTATCAAGAGTATTATCAAAGCTATGTTGAGCCTTATCAAGTTTTTCATGATCCTTATTATCAAGAGCATGAGTCTTACCTTCCTTGTGAGCCATATTAGTCTCAGGACCAGATTTCATCTTCCCCATATGGCTAAGATGTTGCATATGAGCAGCCTTTCCTTCAAGAAAGAATGAACGAAATAGAGCTCATAATACTAGCATATGCAAGAAAGGTTTGTTCTCACTCTCAGTATGAGGAAGCAAATGATCTATTTCAAAATGTGTCCAATGATCCAGAAGAGATAAATGGGTTGTGTATTCTTGTATTGGAAAAGATGGAGGTTTGGGAGAGGCAGAAAATCGAGTTAAACCAATTGTCTACAAAGGGTTCTTGTGCTTCTTATTCTCATGAAGTTCTTAATCATGCCTAGTGTGTGACAAGAGAGCTTTCTAATTGTATTCAAGAGCCTATTCATGAGACTAAACTTTCCTATAGTTCCCTTTCCTCACCAATCATCCCTCAAGCTCAAGTTGTCCAGGAAGACAAGTAGGTTTCAGACTTTGATGAGGTAATGGCCAAGTGGAAAGAACCAAATACAGAGGTCTTTAAGAGTTTCTCTTTCCCCCCTCTCCAAAACTCCCTAGATAATTCCATTGCCCTCAAGATTCCAAAATCTGAACATGATCAACCTCCCATGCTTTATTTTTCCTCTCAAACAAATGAATTTCATCACCCTCCCACCATCTCTCTTCCTTAGGAGGAACCTGTTCTTTAGAGGATTGAGAAAGAGGTTGCAGCTACAGGTCGAGTTCTTGCAGAGTGTGTAGAGGATGCTTCAAGTGTGTTTGAAGAAGAATTTCCTATCGATACTTCACTTGAGGTTGTAGTTGCGCATCCAATTATAGTTGAGAGTGAGAAGACTAATTTTGATGTAGAGGAACTTCAAGAGGAGCTGGTACAAATTGAAGTCATACATGAGTTACAAGTATCTCCTATTGAGAAGGATCCAGATAGCTTTCAAGCTGATTCTATAGATCAAAATGAGGAACAAAAAAATGATTGGCAGTTGTACCTTGAATCTTTTTAGGATATTGAAGAACGTTGTATGGATATGCTGTCTATTGAAGGACATGTTTACGAAAAATTTGATCAAGAATCATCTATTCAAGGTCACATTATAGATTGGGTTGCCTACTCAAAGCTCCTTGAAGAGCTGAATGAATTTGCAGCAGTCGATAAGGATGTGGTCACTCAAGAACCATGCATAGATGAGGTATCACTTGACAAGGTGGTAGATGACAAGCAATATGAAAAAAATCAGGAGGTACTTGATGAGTTTGTCTTTGTTGGTGACTGGTTTGCTGTTGATGACTCATTTGAGAAGATGCTAATACAGTTGGTGGACAAGAAATTTTTTTCATCAAAGGTTATGATTAATAAATATCTTGCTTTGTTATTTGTACCATCTCTTCGAAGGAGTGAGTTCAAGAATTTCCCAATTGATCCAAGCGGAGCATGCTTTATCATGGTTAGCTAGGTTCTTTGTTTTTGCTTTCCTCCAAGTGCTGTTCAAGCATAGTAGTTTGCTTCAGTTTTGTCCAATAAGTGCATATTTGCACATTTGCTTCGTAGTTTTCCTGCTTTCGTGTTTTTCCCTTCCTATTTTGAGGGAGAAGGTTACTTCAGCTAAGGTTAGGAGGAGATTTTTAGTCAGAGATCAGGTTCACCATTTGGGAGATTGAATAACATCTATATGGTCTGAGTTCTCTAGCATAGTAGGCATGCTTCCCAGTTGAGTCGCCAAAAATGTTGACAATTTTTGCCCCCATAGGGCAAATTGTCACCGCTACTATTAGGAACTTTGCTATGGTGCCAAGTTTGTCTTGTGAATCAGTTTTGGGGTTCTTAAATGTGCATTTGCAGCCACCCAAGTGGCCATCTACAACAGTTTGAAAGGGTTTTCCTCCTCTTCTAAGCATCACGTGCAACCAAAAGCCAAGACATACAATCTGTAAGTTTATTTATTTTGTCTTCCCAAAGATTTTTTTGGGCTATAAGAGGTGGACTATTTCTTCGGACATTTTGTCCGAGAGAAAGAGCTCTCAAAGCATTGTGTAAAAGTCCGAAAAAATGACTGTGGCAGTCGTTCAAAGTTTATTTTCTTCAGACTTTTGTCTAAAGGAAAAGGAAAAACATAGTTGAAAAGACCCGAAGGGCACCTGCTCTTCGAGAAGGTCCAATTCAAAAGTCCCAAAGGGTATGTACCCTTCAAGTTGGTTCACTTTATGTTTCTAAAGACGCAGACAATTCATCCGAAGGACAATTACAAAAAACCCGGGTGCCCTTCAAAAAGCCCTGTTGACCATTTTGGTCCTTCAGGGCAAAAATTGGTCCCCTTCTTCCCCTGCTGTTCTGAACCAGTCCAAAATTTGATTTTTTGCACAAGTCTGGAATTTCTATGAACTCTGTAGGCGTTTCTACGGACTCTGCAGGTGTTTCTACCGACTCTGCAAAAAGGAGCTACGGACTCTGCAGGCAGTTCTTTCAGCAGATGAAGAACCAATTCAAAGAGTGCAAGGTTTTACAAAGCTTCTTCGAACTCTTGTCCAAAGAAATTCACGAGGAAAGAGAGCTAAAATGGTTCAAAGGCACTTTTCCTTAAGGTTGGAAAAGTGGTTCAACGTCGGGGTTCAACGACATGATCTTTCCATGAGTTACATCTTTGAACCGTTGAACCATTGAACTGGTTTAATGCTTCGGTTCAACGCTTTGGTTCAATCAAATGGTTCAACAACTTTGGTTCATCAGATGGTTCAATCACTTGGTTCACTCAGTCGGTTCAACGACTTGGTTCAGTCGGCTTGGTTCAAAGCTTGGTTCAACGTTCGGTTCAACGGTTGGTTCAAAGGAGCGGTTCAATCAAAAGTTCAAGAGAGTCTCCCGAAGGACAAGTGCCCTTGCGGAGGGCAGTTCTGGACTCAAGTGCCCTTGCGGAGGGCAGGGAACACTTTTGCAAAGAAGCCACAGAGAAGAGCCGAAAAGGTAAGTTTCTTTCAAAAATTTGTTTAAGGCAAGGGAAGTACCCTTCGGAAGGGTCATTTCCAATTTTCCTGAAGGGCACTTTTCAAAGGGCAGTTGAAGAAGCAAAGGAAGAAATCCTTCGGACTTTTTGTTCGAAGGAATTCCTTCGGACAAAAAGTCCGAAGGAATTCGAAAGGCGCGGAAAAAAGACTAAGGAAAAGGCGAGAATAATTTCTTCGGACTTTTCATTTGAAGAAATTCGAGAAAACCGCGAGCCAAAAAGCTCGGGAGAAAATCCGAAGAAGCAGCCAAGGCAATTCTTGCGGACTTTTTGTCCGCGGGAAAATGTCTACAGAAAAAAGTCCGTTGGAAAAGGTTCCGAAGAAAATAGGCCGCCGAAGGACCCCGAAGGGCAGGTGCCCTTGCGGGGGAGTCTCGGTTGCTAAATGGACACTTCTCCAAAAGCCGAAGGGTCACCTTCCCTTCGGGAAGGTTCAAAACAAGAAGTCCAAAGGAAAGGAAGCAACAAGAAGCCGAGAGAAAGAGAGAGGCCGAAGAACTCCAAGGGGTGACGGGCCCGAAGACGTCAAAATTGAGCACGACGAACTAGCCATTGGGAGTTCAAACGCCCAGTGACGGGTGCGCATACGTCAAGTTTAATGCGGTGAAATAGCCGTTGATTTTTGAAAAGAGCCCAAGGAACGCAGCGACCCGCCAAAAAGATAGTCCTGAGGGTTGAAGGAGCCAAAAAAAACAAAGCCAGGAAGAGACAAAGTGCAGAAACAGACAAGACGGCCCAGGTGGCAAAGGGAAGGCGAGTTATTGCCAGGTGGTCATCAAACGGCGCGAACAGTAAGCGACGCGGCTTGTTTTCTCCATTTTGCATTTATAAGGGGACAAACCGCGTGAATATCTGGAAAGAGCAGTCTTGTTTGTAGAAAAGAGGCGCGGCCCGTGCTTTCACATTAATGTTTGAACGCCAAAGTCAAGATCGGCAATTACACAGCATGGTTCCAGTAGGCCTTTTCTAGAAGAATGACATCAGAAACAGTGACTTCCTCTTCCCAATGCTCACAAACGCACATGGGCTAGCTTGTCAAGATGGCCAAAGTCTTTTCAAAAGGGGCGCCTTTACTTTTTCTTCTCTTTCTATATATTGTAAAATTCTCATTTTTGAGAAGGATCCATCTCTCAGCCTTAAGGCAAATCTCTGCCCAAAAATCTCTGGGTTTGTAAGGCAGAACTCTACCGGATTTTTACCTTGAATCAAGACTTAGCAACTTTTACCTTCATTTGAACTTGCACTCACGCATATGTCTATGTTTTCTTTTTGTGTTAAGTCATTTTCTTTTATGCTTTTCACAGAACGATTCCAGCATATCTAGTGCATTGTGAAGTCTCTTTTTCTGCAGGTCTGCCAGAAGTGTCTACAGCAGGAATATAGGCACGTGAATAGGTTGCCAAAGTATTTCTCAGAACACCTTTGATAGTTCCTTCCTCCCTGTATCTCTACGGTCCCTAACTCACTGATACAGAAGAGTTTCCCACGTCAAATGTAGTGTATGACCGCTTCTTCTTGGTGAAAAGTGTATATTCGGGCTGGGTGGGTCATCTTTTTTGGTGTATCACCCTTTTTTAGTTTAGGTTTAGGTTCTGTTTCAGCATCTTTCTCCCTTTTCATCTCCCCCTTTTCATTTATTTGTTAGCAGTAGGGAATCCAGGGCCTAAAAGATACATCAGAGGGAGCTAGCCCTTATCTAGAGACTCTCCCCCCAGCTTTGTCGGTCCCACAGGCGAGAGGGGAGTTTCCATTGTTGCGTGTGGAAGGTAGGAGCTCGGCCTCCTGCCCAGGGTGCAATCCACTGCATCAACAAGTCCGAAGGGCAACTGCCCTTGTGGAGGGCACTCAAGTGGCGAGAGGACCTTTCATTTTTATCGAAGGGTCATTTTTAGAAACCCCAAAGGGTATATGCCCTTGTGGGGGACACTTCAAGCACGAAGAAGACCTTGGCAAAGGTTTCAAAGGACAATCAATTTCTCTGAAGGACACCTGCCCTTGCGGAGGGCACTTGGTCGATGGCAAGGCCCTTTCAAAAGTTATGAAAGGCACTTTTGAGGACGAATAGCCCTTGTGGAGGGCACTATGCAGCGAAGTGGACCTTTTCCATTCTTTCGAAGGACACTTCTGGAAGAACCTTACCCTTGCGGAAGGCACCTAGGCAACTAAAAGGACCAAATCAAGAAGCCTGAAGGGCATTTTTGGGAAGCAGAAACCCTTGCAGAGGGCACCTTCATAAAACGAAGGACAAAAACAAAGTTCTCGAAGGGCACATGCCTTTCGAGGAAATATAGCCAAAGGAGACGAATTCCTTCGGACTTTTTCATAAAAAGACTTGATGGGGGATATACCAAGGGGAAAGCCCAATAAAGATAAAACAAAGGCACAAGGAAACAAATTCCTTCAGACTTTTTGTCTGAAGGAATTCCTTCGGATAAAAAATCTGAAGGAATTCGGGAGGGACAAAAAGCTTGATAGAAAAAACAAGGCCACAAGCAAAGAACCAAAAGCCCAAAGGCTAAAGCGTAAGCAAAGGCCAAAAAAGAGAAAAGAAAATGCCAAGCACATGAAAATATAAACACAGAGGCTCGACCAAAATAAAGCCCAAATTCCGAATTAAAGTAGAACACGGGAAAAGCCAGAGAAAACACGAAGTGAACTGAGCATGATCAATAGCATGAACAGTGAATAAAACAAACGCAAAATAAAGACAAAGGCAAGATGAACAAAGATCATGCACAGACTAATGTGAGTGACTCCAACGAAGTGAACACGTTTTAGGAAACAAGTATGCTTCAGTTCTGAAAATAGAGTTGTCTTGCATGATGAACGGGCAAAGTGTTGAACGTTTCAAACAGCCAGAAATTCCATGCATGCACTCTCGTTTGTCTCAAAGCTTGAAACGTTCCGACGGTTCAAACGTAATTCTTAATTTGGCATTTGCATTGATTTCATGCAAAGGGGAGACTTTCAAACGTTCCTATAGTTCGAGTGGATTTGACTACTCTTGTTTTGGAGTTGACTGGTTTTCAAGTCAAGACATCTGTTCGTAGATTTCATGCATCCAAAGCTTGTCTTTTTTTCTAAATCAAGAAATTTTCATGCAAGACAAAATAGACTTTTGTAAAGGCTAAGTTGGTTTGAGTTTACTTCTATTTTTTCCAACGCCAATCTCTTGGTTTTTTGTAATTTTCTATATTAATGGCTTTTCAACCTTGTAAAATCCATCCCTCTTGGTAAGACCCGACTCTGCCATTGGTGAGTTGTGTAACCTCTTTAATCAATAGAAGGACTGTACTTTCAGATTTCAAGTGCTGAAATAGTGTATATTCATTCAACAATTTGCATACGTGGTAGATTTCTCTCCCTTCCCAAATTCTGATTCATACCTAGTTGCTAGCTTATCATGTTATGCAAGTCATGTCCAATGTTTTATATGTCTTTTGCTGAAGTTGTAAGTGGATGTTAGGTCGCTGCAAAGTGTCTTGTATCAGAGCTCTCTCCATCATTTTTCCGCACGTTTTTGTCATTGGATCAAACATTCTCATGAAATACTTATGCATAGTGATCAATTGAAATCAAAGGTCTTCCTTTTCCCTTGTTTGATTCAGTGTTCAAGGTTCCAAGTAGAGTGGATCAACATTCTGGTGTATCACCGTCATTAGGTAGAATTTCCCCTTCAAGTTGCTTTCTCCCTTTATCATGGTAGTCCACAACACAGAGTAGAGATCCTCATAGATACATTTTACAGGAACATGACTTCTCTAGAGGTTCTTCTCACCATTGAGGCACCCACCCTCGTGTGAAGATCCCATTGTTTCAACTGGAGAGAGGATTAGCCATTTCAGCACGTCTTCGATTCAAGGTGCAACTCTAGGTTGACAACATTAACTTCCCAACTTTGTCTTCCTTCTCCATATTTCTATAAATGTGTATTATAGCTATTCTATGACATTCAACCTACAGTTTTGTCAGTCATAATACAAACAACAATCACATATGGACGTTGACATGGCATAGCTCTCACTTTTGTTTGATGGCAATTGACAAAAATACAAACAGAGACCGAGACACTTGCCAAAAGTTGATGCCAAGAAATGACACCTTAGCATGGAAGACCAAACAACAAAATACAAATAGTTACACTCTTTGTAACTTTCCAACTTTGTCTTATTAGCTAAGCAATATTTAAGTACTATGTTGAGAGTTGACAGATGCATAACCTACGATCTATCTCTTGATTAGTGTAAAAACTTAGTTTCTGTTTAATTGGACTATGGAAATAGGTAACTTAAAATACATAGGATTGTTGGAGATGGCAACTGTGTGCTCCAAAAAATGCATGTGACATGATCATTAAACATAGTTGAGGAGAGTAACTTCTGTAACGACATTTACCTTGTCAGGGGGAACCGAGCCTCAAGGAGAAGAAGCACTAGCAGCCGTATTGTCCAATAATTTAAAGTTCAAATCCTCTCTATTATGTGACACATCAACATTCTCCAGTTCTACCACAATAGCCATTCTCCTTGTCTATGCAAACACTAAAGTTAGGAATTGCTCTACTGTTGGTAGGTAAAGTCCACAGTTATTGTTGATAATGTTGTATGCAGTGCTATATACATTTGTGATAGGTAAAGTCATGTTAGAGACAAAGTTATATTTTGTATGCTGCAGTGGCATTGATGACCTATTTAACATCCCTGTATTCTTTACATAAACTAACCTACATGGTCAATGGTACATGGACAAGGGATGAGCCAGACTGCAGTTTATATTTCCTTGTAGGAATTTTACTGAGTGCCCGTGGATCATTCACATCCAAAACTTATTCAAAGCTCCACATCTAAATGTTTTGATGTGCACATTCACATGGAATAGGTTTCATTCTTGAACTCTAAGTGGGATTTTATTTATTCAAAGTTATTCCTTTCAAATTGATGTTTCTTTGATTTGTATTGGTGAGTTATTTGACATAACAAAGTCTTTGGTGAGGTCATTATAGATTCCAAGAGGGTCCATGTTTTTAATTGTCTGTGAACCTTCTTTCATGAGTTTGAGACACAGTCGATGGGGTTTACGTCTGATCAGGGCCATAACAAGATTTTACTCTATTAGTTGGGAGTTATGTAATTCCACGGGGTTTTACCTTCATTATAATGACTGGGTTACACTAATTTACTGCTACGATTGATACACATACAGACTCATTCTCTCTATTAAGATTTTTTGTTTATAAACATTATTTCCTCAAATTACTCAGCTGAAGCTAGAGCTCTCTTTAGAGGACTGTCTCGCTAGAGACTTAAAACATTGGAAAAATGATCATTGAAGGGACTCAAAGATGATAATAGATGGATTGATTGAAGGCAGTTGTCCACTCTGGCAGGTTAATGAGATATTGGCGGACTGCATTGAATAATTTCTTTCATACCTAACAGGACTATTAAACATGTTTACTGTGAAGGAAATTTAGTGGCGGACCTCCTTTCCAACTATGGTATGGGCCTAGGTGAGATAAATGATGTAAGGTTGATATATCTAATGAAGTATGTGTTCTCATTAACAAGGAAATTTTGTCCTGTGAGGAATATGTTTTTTCTTGGAACAAGTACTCAGATGGTATGGATATGCAGGATGAGAACTTTGCCTCCCCAGATGTAGGAATGAACAATGTATGAATATAGATGGTTCCTTTTTTAACAGAATGCACAGGGATGTTAAATAGGTCATCAATACACGGATATTTCATGATGGCTGCAATATGCCTTTGGTACAGTGATATTCTTAGTGGTGTTATCCTGATCACGACAGTTGGACCTCCTGTTACCTCTCTTTTGACTGGGCTGAACAATGGGTATCCAGGCTCCTCTCTGAAACCCAGACTTCCTCCTATGTCCTTGGATTTTATTTTAGTATGTCATTTGGGACAGTTATAGACTCAGAATTTTACGTATATGTACCCTTTATTCAGTCTGTATATTTCGAAAATCTTGAATTAATATGGCTAAGGAAGACATTTCTATGGCAGTATTATTCCTCAATGGTTTTATTGCATAAATTTAAAATGCTTTTGGATATGTATGGAATGTTTTTTTACGTAGTCACACACTTTCAGATTTATGATATTTCCAGTGTGTTTGTTCCATTACGGGTGGGAGAGTTTAAACTTGAAGATGCCCCCTTGCAAAGTTGGGGCATTCATTTGTGAAGAATGCCTCAAATGAATGGAAGGGCTGTAAGACTGGGCAGTATATTTGGGCTTCTTTGGTGGGCTGTTGGTAATATCTATATTGGCATATTCTGTTGCTGCATGCTGTTGTCAATACTCCTGCGTATTTAAATAGATGTCTCGCTTGTTTATGTTTGCAAAGGAATTGTTGTAATCTGAAGAGGAATTGAGAGGATAGCGTTTCTGGAAATTGAAAGCTGGTGGTGTATTTTAGGCAGCCCTGTTTGGACTTGTGTGGGGATCCTTTCCTGCCCTACTGACTGCAGTGCATCTTGTGCATGCATTTGTTGTTGGCTACACAATTCAAAATCTTCTTATAATGGTAGATTTGGCATCTGGGTACAATATGAGGTGTTTTTCTATCCCAATAATACCTCAGCTATGGCATTTGGCAGATTGCTTCTTTTCATACCTGCCATCCTTTAATGTTAATGATGGCATGATGTGCCTGCTTGGTCTACATCTGGGTGGGCAAGTGTCTCTTCTCCGCTTGTCTCCTGGTCCTCATAAATTGGAGATTGCAGGCTGCCTGTGTTGCGTTGATTACCTGTGATTGCATGTTCTGCCTTAATTATGTCATGTGCATTCCTGCGATTTTTAACATTAGATTTGTTGGAAAGAAAAGATGTAGGCATTAGATTGTAATTGTTTTTCTGAAGGTTGTGATGGATTAGTAATTTTAATGTTTTGTATATGGCCATAGACTTGTATCATTTTTTCTCTTGGTTGTTCAACTGGGACGCCCAGTTTTGAGCTGTATATAGGGATGGGACCAGTGAGTAACCCCCAGTTTTTACCTCCCCCAAAAAAGTGTATTGACAAAAAATGCCTTGTTCTTCCTAGGCCGCATGCACTCATTACTTAATGTATATTGCGTGCCCAATTTGTTTGGTTACTATATTGAGACTGCTTGTGATATTAAGAAATTCTGGTATTTTGTAAAACATTTGAATACTAATCATCGTTCTTCTTTTGTGGCAAGGTTTAATTCAAACTTATCATTCTTTGGTTTCTCGCATAGCATTCAATCTTACTTAATCTTATTGCTTGATGCAACAGGTTAACTGTAAAGGATGCTTTCTTATATTGGTAGCACTAATTTCAAATTTTGTTAATTTTAATCTCTGCCAAGCTACCCCTGAAGGTATGAATCCATTATTTTGTTAGATCAAGCTACTCTTAATTATTCAATTCTTGCCATGCATTGTCACAGTATATTTTATGCCCTCCAAGTTATTATTTGGCTATCCCATTGATTATTGGATTTAATTAGAGTCCAAAGACCCATGTCTTTGTTTTCAAATTGAAAAGGAAGGATTACGCAGCGCAATTTTTTCTTGTAATGCTTCTAGGAGTAACAGATCCAAATATCAATTCACAGAATTTTCTTATAAAATGGAAAATTATAAAAATGCAGCTTAGCTATTCTTTGATGTAAACACTTTTGACTGCTCAGAAGGGATAACAAAATTCAAGGGAAATTTTGATATTCCAAGTTACATATGTCTCAACCTAATGAGATGACATTTTCGTAATTCATTTATTTGATACTGCAAGTTAAATAATTTTATTCTGCCAGGGGATGCACTTCAAATAATCAAAGAAAAGCTTCATGCAGAAGTAAACTGGACAGGGAATGATCCCTGCCAAGGCTGGGAAGGTGTCAGCTGCTCCCGTAATCATGTAGTTGAATTGTGAGTTCATCTTTTCTACGTCTTTACCATATTTGTATGTTTTATTTAAATTTAAAATAAACATATTATGCAGTATTACATGAAGTTCCCGGAAAGGGGGGATGTGAGGACATGTTTCCGGAATGTGTAAAATAACTTAGGGAACTTCAGAGGATAAGGGTATTTAATAAATACAGTAAGAAAAGTTTATTTATTTCTAATGACTCAACACTGAAAAGATAAACAATAAATTCAGGATAGAAGAATAATCATGCATTACCATACAATTGAAAATAATAAATTAAAAAAAAACAAAACAAAACGGAAAAGGTTTATATTATGGAAAGATCAAAATATACATATTCTATTGTGCCAGGCATAAAGGCTATTAGTCCAGCCTTGGGCAGTAGAAACATAAGCAAGCATAGGCAACATAATCATTGACATAAATCTAACTCGATAATTTGTTGAAGATCTTGTTGAAGCTTGTCAGACCATGTAATGTCCCCATTTTCATGAGCATCAGTTTGTAGAGGGTTTAGCCTATTCCTGGCTCTTGTAGGCTAATATGGTTTGATTAGAAGGTCTTCTTGGCAGTTACCCAATCAGCGGTTGGCTTTCTTTCATGGATTTGGTGATTATATGGAGGTTCTACTATGTTATTACAAATGTTTCTAATTTGGGAAACCTCATGTTATGTTTTGACATTATGTTTTGCACTTTATATATTTTAATGTTGTATTATAATATTATAATAAAGTGCAAATATAAAGTATATCTTTTATCCCACATTGACAAGAAAGTGTGTGAGCTTCCCTAAGAAAAGAATAAAAAGATCTTATGGGCTCATTCTTGGACATGAAGAATTGGATATTTGACTTAAGATTGTTTGGTGGTGAGTCCAGCTAGGGTTCTGCCATTTTCCAGCCATTGGAAACGAAAACTCCCAATTGGTTATGCAATTTTGAGGTTGTGAAATATCAGCTGAATTATTGCTTCATTGTGGGCTTCACTTCAGGGGTCCAATCTGTGCTACATTGGAGGATTTACATATTTTAATTAGAGTTTATTTTCAGTCATTGGAAGGGTTTTTCTGAGGTCTGCAATTTTACATCATTCTGTTGTTATGAGGTTTGAACAACGTATGTGAGACATGGATATTTGCTCATTGTGTACTGCTGAAACATCAAATTGTTTTGGGTATTTGAGCAATCAATTCCTTTTGTCTTACCGATCATTTCAGGTGCCAAGAAGTGGAGTTTTATTACTGCATTTATTTATCTAAAATATTGCCAAGCAAGGGTAGGGATGACTTCACACATAGAGGGGTTATTTCACCATTTTTAGTGTAGTTTCATCATCAACAAGTGCTGCTTCAATATCTCAGTTATATCGACTGTGTATTAGGTTCCTTAATGTTTTGTTAGAGTATTTGCATTAGGTGCTGCTGTAGATAAACATTTATATTAGATTGGCATTGTGTTGGGATTTCATTGGAAGTCAAGAGTATTGGCTAGTTATATCAGCATTGTACTAGAAATTGCATTCAATTAAGAAGGGGAATTTGTATGCCAATTATTTGATGTAATACTTATATTGATCGAGCTCTATATTGTCATATGAGTATGCATGCCAAATGTTTGTGAAAATGCCTATTGGCTGAATGAGGTTGTTTGTATAGTGATTTGAATATTTCGTCAAGAGCCTTTGCTTGCCAAGTGTTTGCATAAATGCCTAGTGGCTGTGGGTGTATATTGGAATCCATGGAAAGTGTTTGTCTTAATGTCAACTAGCTGTACTAATTAAATACAGTCACTTGTATGTATGCCAAAGGTCTGAAACAACTAGGATATCATTTCTATAACAACCTTGCATTGTTAGAAGCATTCAATAACATCATTAATAGCCTATTAACTCAAAGTTGACAATCATAAAATTCATAACAGCAGGTTCAGACTTTGTATGTCAAGTGTTTGATAATATTCCTTGAGCTTTATATTAGTATATTGAGTTCAAAAGTGGCAAGGGATACTACAGACCACCAAAGCAGTGGAGGACCAAAACAAGATATATACCCATTGTCAAGGGCACAATTAGCTAAAGCATCTGCCACTCTATTGAGCTGTCTCGGATTATGTTTGAAGGTGATTTCCTTAAACTTGTCCTTCAGATGTATTTTGTCCCATTCTCACTCTAGATCAGTACGGATCCGGGTGACCTTTCACAACCCCCTGGGATCTCATCAGCATAGCCATTCCAGTTCTAGCTCCAGGAGTCAGGCTAGATCCACCAGATCATCACGGTGTGTTACTCCCTCCAGACAGCAGCACACGAGACAGACCAGACACTCCACTTTCTCCTCCACTGGTTATCCATCTATTTTTAGTTTTTTCTCGACGGCTTTGGATGCTAGGAGAGTTGGGTCCACTCCTTGATGGACCTCTCTCATTGCTTCTCCTGGTTCTTCTCCCATCTTGTATTTTCCCACCTCTCTGTTTGGCTGAGGTCGTTGGCTGCGGGTTGTTCTTCGCCTATTTCCTTTCTGGCTACTCCCGCTCATTGTTGTATTGTTTCTCTTTCAGCTTTGCTTTCTCCTTGGAAAACCGTTTGGTTTTCCCACGTTGCTCTGACACTTTTGTACTCTGCAGTCCTTTGGACCTACTTTTGTGGTCATTTTTCAGACATTAATATATTTATCTTATCTTATCTACATAGTTGCCAATTTCTGCCCTGATTCACAATAGAGGTGGAGAGCAATCGAACTGTAAAAATTAAATACAATAAGTTATACTTCTAACTTTTCAATCTCATCACTTTTCATCAATTAATAATTCAAAACTAAACAAAATTGAAATACAATGAATCGTCACATCACATTTGAAAAATGATATCAGGGGAGTAGAAGTTGAAAGTTAAAACTTGAAACTGTAAATTAAAATTGAAGGTACAAATCTAAAAATTGATAGATCATACAATCATATATGTCCAATAAAATCATAAATCATAAAATAATTTAACCCCAAGACATCGAAATAGTAGTAAGTTCTTTTCCTTCTTGATGTGTTTAATTCTCGCTTTCTCATTAACACATGTTTAGGGTTAGTTAAATGTAGATCCAAAATTAATACCCTTACTTTCCAGAATGTTCACACTTTATCACTTTTTAATTCGTTTTGATTTTCTTGGAATAAATGTTGCATCTCTTTGATGATCACCTTTATTTAGAGAAATTTCCAAATACAATGTCACATCTAGTAAAAATGTTACATAATATTAACAAGTATGATGATTATGTAATCGTGATGCTGAAGAATAATGTTTACATTTTTACCAGTTTAAAATAAGTCTCTGTAAAGGAAACTAAGTCTGTCAGGTATGGCATTTGAATTTGATATTGTTGTCTTGTGCAAACAAATTGAATATGATGCTCTATAACATGGTTATCAGTATTAGCAGCCCTTTCTATATTCAATAGAAATAAAGTTATCTTTTACATTTCCTACATAACATAAGGAGTTGCTGGAGCATATTATCTTTGAAGTTGGTGTCAGCTGCCAGTGACATTTGATGAATTTTTATTTACGCTCTTTCTTATTGTAATTGAATTTTTTTGCAGATATCTCTTTGAAAAGAACCTTCGTGGGAAATTGCCTGCAGAAATTGGACAACTTTCCTACTTAAATTCCTTAAATCTGACCAGTAACCGTTTAGAAGGAAATATTCCAAATGAAATAGCCAACTTGACAAATCTTCAAACTTTGTAAGTTGTTCATGAGTTCATTTGTTGTTTTAAAATTCAATACTAGGAATTGATTCATTTCAAAATTTAAAAAAATATCAATAAACCGATTTTTCTGGCACTTTTAGTGGCGATTGATGTTTTAGGGTTGTAGGATAGATGGATGCTATGCTGAGAAGGATTGTTTCATATCTAATAGTGATTCTACAATTGGAAATTTGCATGTTGTCATACACTTAATATTCATTGTGCTGTGTTTAAAATGGTAATACTATAGGAATTTATGTGTTGGTCTATAGACAAAAATTATTGTGCCCTTTATGTCACTTAATTCTTTTGGACTTGTTTCTAACAACAACGTATTACTAGGCATCTTTGAATTGTTCCCTTATTGCTTACGTTGATAAAATTAAAGTTTTGTTAATGCCTATGGTGACTTATTATGCAAATATATTAACTTTTCACTTATGCATATTCAATGCTTCACTTCAGAGAGGCGATCAACTTGAGGGAAAGGTTTCCTGCTTAAAAACAATTTTGTCCTAGCATATATGCTTTCGCCTGATTCTGCCATACATTTTCCTCTAGTAATGTTTTTCTATTGGAACTGATAAGCTAGGGATCCCAAGTAGGAAAAATAACCTAGGATAGAGTTCACAGACTTTCAGTCTTAGTACAAATGATTTAGATTTCAAAAGAGCACATAAAGGAAGTCCGAGTCATTGCTCATTGTAGCTCTTACAGATTTGAACTTTGACATGTAGAAGCACGAGTGAAAACATATATTAAAATATCCATTTGTGTTAGACAAGCATGGTTGATTTGGACCATTAATATTGGCCTCACTAAAATGTTTATCAAAATCATATTGATCCAGGTGTAAACCTTGGAAGAAAAATTCTAAGACGAACAATACTCTGATTTGAATTTTAAACAAATCCATAAGGTGGACGGTGACATATGAATGAGATATACAACCCCATTGGTATTTCCTGATTTTGCTCATCTTTAACCGCTGGAAGATGAAGGGTCAAATGTGGAAGAGCAACGGTTTCATCTTCTATAATGGTTTCTTCATCCTCCACACATCTCAGTTCTTATGGCAGGACAGAGTAGAGCAGAGAGGGGTTTAATCACAGTGAGATTTTCGATATAATATTTGAAAATCATTACCCCTCGAGAAGATATATCAATATATGGCAAGGCATGACATATCCATCCTACACATATCTTCAAGGTTTTCAGCCATAACTCTTGAGGCACATCTCAATGATGATGACGCATGTGTTTTGAGTTGTGACATTATGTACTTGTCTCATGTATGAAATTAAGATAATAAACCCATTTACATATTCAACTCTCTTATTTTGCAATATTTTGTTTTTTCATTCATTTATAGTTAATTTTTTCTTTTTTATCTATATTGCAATTTTTTTTTTAATATATTAAAGAAGGTTCTATTGGGACCCTCATCCTATCCGTAAAGTTTGCAATACATAGAGATCCTTGATATGCTGGAAGAAGAAAAAATAGAGTATGACAGAAGAAGACTAAAGGAGGGAAGAAGAAAAGTATGGGAAGTTACATTACTATAGCAAAACTGGTCTATCTATAATACCGTTATTTTTTCTTCCTTCTTAGTGTAGTGTTCCATGAAATCTTTCATTTGCTGGTAGAAGTCCATTGGTGAATTTCGAGAGGTCAAAACCCAACTTATCTCTTGTGCAAAGGTGGCACACAAGTTATATTTTATGAGAAGCTGGTCTATAGTGAGTGCTGGGCCAACTAGAATGTCTTGAATGGAAGGCATTCATGGTGGATGACCCATGTGATCCAGCATCCATAACTTGTCGTCGAATTGGCTAGTAGGCTTCTTCCTTCTGCCATGCTTTCCCCCTGAGCTTTGCTTGACCTCTTTCTTGGTTGATGGAGTCGAAGAAGATAAAGGTGCTGCCTTCTTGCCCCATTTTCGAGAATGAGCGTGGGGAGAAATCAGAGAGTGGGAGCCAAGCCATTGTTCCATCCTAGCTTCGATGGAATCAATACGATCCAGTATGAGTGTATTCGGATATTCTATAGGCTTCTCCTTGCTGGCCTATTTTGAACTAGCTTTGATGTTCAGATAGCACTTCAGATCCTCCTTTGACCAGATCCCAAGCTTAGACTATGTTCTACATTGGGAGGACTGTACAACTTCCATATTCACTTCAACACCTTCACACCATAAAGTTTTCATTTGGAAGGGATTGTTCCATAATGTATTGGAATGTTGGAAAAGTTGGCATAACCAAAGCTATGGCTGAAACTAAGTCATCCCCAGGACTCTTTGCAGTAAAGGGTGGACCACTAGTGACTCCAGAAATGGAAAGGTCAACCCAGATTAGTTGTGATAAGGAGTCGTTTCCACCAAAGCATTTGCGAGTATTATCAAGAGATAGGGGAGGACAAGGTGGGGACGACATGGTTGTTTCCATCACAAAGGTGCAAAGTTTTGTTGAAGAACGGGGGTGAGTGAAGGAATAGGGGAGGCAAATGAAAGGTTGATTGTGGGAAAGTGTGCGCGAGAATCCATCAATAATAAGAAAATTGAAATGAAGTAGATATGTGTGAGCAATGAATGTTTGAGGTGGTGAGTATTGGAGATGATTGATGGGATAGTGGAAAGTTGGTGCTACGATTAAGGAGAAAGAAGAAAGAAAGAAATTATAGTAATGTCCATAGATGACCAAACATAGGTCAATGGGACTTGAGGATACAACAATTAAGAAAGTTATAGGAAGCTATACAAAGAGAATCCTAGACCCAAAAATAGAAAGTTACAACAATTAATAATATAACATTCTAGTTCTGATGTGGGATGCACTGGTGTTCAAAGGGCACTTAGTGCTACTAATCGCTTGGATGGGTTGTAAGAACGAGGTGATCAACATGGGTGCTCTAGAGCCTCTAGGCTCCTCTTGTAGGGATTTGCGCCAAAGGGTGACAACCTCATGAAGGTAAAGAGCTAGGCACTGCTGATCTGGGTATTTGAAGAAAGTAGAAAGAGTGTTTCCTGAGTCCCTGTTGACCATTTTGGTCCTGCAGGCCAAAATCGGTCCCTCCTTTTTCCCCTGCTGTTCTAGCCAGTACATTTTTGGTTTTGCACAAGTCTTGGAAGTTTCTATGGACTCTGCAGGCATTTCTATGGACTCTGCAGGCATTTCTACGGACTCCGCAGGAAGTTTTTCTATGGACTCTGTAGGAAGAGACAAGTCACCAACACTTAGGCGCAAAATGGACCATTTCAAGTGCCTTCGTGGAGGGCAGTTCTGGACTCAAGTGCCCTTGCGGAGGTCAGGGAACATTTGCAAAGAGGCCACAGAGAGAGCCGAAAAGGTAAGTCTCTTTCGAAAAATTTGTTTAAGGCAAAGGAAGTACCCTTCGGAAGGGTCGTTTCCAATTTTCCCGAAGGGCACTTTTCGAAGCCAGTCAAAGGAAAAGACAAAGACATAATTTCTTCGGACTTTTTGTCCGAAGGAATTCCTTTGGACAAAAAGTCCGAAGAAATTCGGAAGGGCTACGAACAAAAATCCTGCGAAAAAGGACTTAAGGCAAAGACAGAGACATAAGCGATTTCTTTCGGACTTTTTGTCCGAAGGAATTCCTTCGGACAAAAGTCCGAAGAAATCAGGGAAAGAAGCCGCGAGACAAAAAAACCCGAAGAAAGTCTCCGAAGGAAAGGAACGAGCAAGACAATTCTTGCAGACTTTTTGTCCGCGGGAAAAGTAGCCGTGAGAAAGTTTGCGGGAAAAGTAGCTGTGAGAAAGTCCTCAAAAAAAAAATTCTGCGAGAAAAATGACCTGGGGAAATAAGCGAAAAGCGAAGGAAGAAATCCTTCGGACATTTTATTAGAAGGATTTCAAGACCAAGGAGCCGAAGGACCCCGAAGGGCAGGTGCCCTTGCGGGGGACTCTCGGCCAAAATGAAGGACACTTCTCCAAGCCGAAGGGACACCTTCCCTTCGGGAGGGTCCAAAGAAAGAAGTTGAAGGAAAGGAAAAGCCGAAGGAATTTCAAGGGGTGACAGGCCCGAAGACGTCAAAATCAAGCACGGCGAACTAGCTGTTGGAAGTTCAAACGCAGTGACGGGTGCACAGACGTCAAATTTAAGGCTCGTGAAATAGCCGTTGATTTTGAAAATCCCAAAGAAGAGCCCAAGGAACACAACGACCCGCCAAAAAGATAGCCCCGAGGGCTGAAGGAGCCAGAAAGAGACAAAGCCAAGAAGAGACAAAGTGCAGAAACAGACAAAATGGCCTAGGTGGCAATGAAGAGGTGTCAACTCAGGGATTTATTCCTGCAGTTGGAGCAGTGCTTGCCAAGTGGTCATCCAACGACGCGAACAGTAAGCGGCGCGGCCTGTTTTCTCCATTTTGCATTTATAAGCAGACAAACCGCGTGAATATCTAGAAGGAGCAGTCTTGTCTGCAGAAAAGAGGCACGGCCCGTGCTTTCACATTAATGTTTGAACGCCAAAGTCAAGACCGGCGATTACACAACATGGTTCTAGCAGGCCTCTTCTAGAAGAATGAAATCAACAATAATGACTTCCTCTTCCCAATGCTCTCAACGAACATGGACCAACTTGTCAAAGAGTGCCAAAGTCTTTTCCAAAGCAGCACCTTCACTTTTTCCTCTTCTCTCTATATATTGTAAACTTCTCATTTTGAGAAGGAATCAATCTCTTAGCCCGTAAGGTAAAGCTCTGCCCAAAAATCTCTGGGTTTGTAAGGCAGAACTCTGCTAGATTTTTACCTTGAATCAAGACTTAGCAATTTTTACCTCCATTTGAACTTGCACTCACGCATATGTCTATGTTTTCTTTTTGTGTTAAGTCATTTTCTTTTATGCTTTTCATAGAACGATTCCAGCATGTCTAGTGCATTGTGAAGTTTCATCTTCTATAGGTTTGCCAGAACTGTCTACAGCAGGAATATAGGCGCATGTGAATAGGCTGCCAAAGTGCGTCTCAGAACACCTTTGATAGTTCTTCCTCCCTGTATCTCTACGGACCCTTGACTCACTGATACAGAAGAGTTTCCCACATCACATGAAGTGTATGGCAGCTTCTTCTTGGTGAAAAGTGTATGTTCGGGCTGAGTGTATCCACTGTTTTGGTGTATCACCTTTTAGTTTAGGTTTAGGTTCTATTTTCAGCATCCTTCTCCCTTTTCATCCCCCCCCATTTTTCGTTTATTTGTTAGCAGTAGGGAATCCAGGACCTAAAAGATACATCGAAGGGAGCTAGCCCTTATTTAGAGACTCTCCCCCTAGCTTCGCCGGTTCCACAGGCGAGAGGGGAGTTTCCATTGTTGCGTGTGGAAGGCAGGAGCTCAGCCACCTGCCCAAGGTGCAATCCACTGCGTCAACAGTCCCTATAGAGGTAGTGATGTATTCCTTGGTATAATGCGGCATCTAAAAATGAAGTGTTTCAAAATTTCCATCTCTTGGAGGGAACAAAGACATAATGGAGAATGTGGTAATTTGTTTCGACCTATAATTGGTGAGAGTCCACTCTCATCTAGCCAAGGGGAAAACCTCAACCCATGTGACCAATAGCGCTTGAGATAGTGAAAGCGACAAATAATACTGTCCACTATTTGTAAGGAGTGCTTGGCATAAAAATCAAGCTTGGGGCCAAGCAACTCCCGGGGGGAGATCTAGGTGGCCTGGATATACTTTCTGTAGATGTCTTCTCTAGCAGCTCTAGTGATGACATCTTTTGTGGGAAGGCACTAAAGGAGGGGCATCTAGGGAATACATAAAATAGGGTATTATATCAATAGAGATGCCATTAAAAAGGAGCAACCTAGTCTCAAAATACCAACAATGCTATGAAGTATTTTTCTGTATTAAACAGTAAGAATTTTTTCTTGCATCAATGGTTCGAATCACACTGCATGAAACATCATTACGATGAGAGAATAATATGATAAGATCGCAGACTTAGATTTCTATTTATAGATATTATCATTGAAGTGCTATGGAGTCAGGTAGTTCGGGAATAAATTAAATAATAAAAATTAAAGTATTAAAAGATGTGACCTCATTAAATGTCTGTTGATAAGAACAAGAAACTAAATAATAATTTATTATAGTTTGTAATAGTTAGAATACTAAAGGTTAATGCTTGAATGAAAGATATCAATTAAAAATAAAAGCACGAGGAAATGTAAAGGGGACAAGAGGAGACTAAAAACATATATAAACCTTTAGGAGTTAAGGGTTCATATTTTGGCATTTTGATGAAAAAATAGATATGAAAAACTAAGAAAATTGATGAAATGAGATTAGGAAATCAAAGTGTTTTAATGAAGAGGGAGGAAAGATTAGTTAAACAAATAAATGTTTCACAAGAGGGACCATATTTTGTGTGTTGCATATAGTTTTTGTTGCTACACCACAAAGTTACCCACTTGGTGTCGCTAGAGCAATACCTTGAATTAGTCTTCTTTTGCATTTGCAACACTACACAATTTTCCTGCATAGAAATGTCACCATAGCGATACCTTGAAATGGTATAATTTATGGCTTCTACAATACCACAATTTTTTTCATAGAGGTGTTGTCGGAGTGATACCTTGCAATAATATTCTTTTGCACCTGCAATACCAAAATTTTCTACATATAGGGGTGGCCGCAATGGTGCTTCAAAATGATCTTCTTTGGCAACTTCAATACCACCTGAAACATCTTTCAAAAGATGTCGCCCAGGCGATAACTTAGACAATGGATTTGACTCCCACTAGTGCACCCTCTTCGGCACTAGATTTCTAGTCCATATGAAGAAAGCTATGTTCTCAGAAAGATATCACTATGGCGATATTACACTATCTGCTTAAACAAGATGTCACTTAGGTGATACCTCACTCAATTTGAAGTTTGATGGTATCTATGGGTTCCTCATGAAAAAATTAATGATCTAAAAAAAAAAAAACACTCAATTTGGAGACCATATGAAGAAGCTATGGTCTTCGAAAGGTATATTTGTTGCGATATCATACTCTATGCTTCAACCAGATATCGCTTGGGCGATATCTTACCCAATCTGAAATTTGATGACATATTTGGATTTCTGTAGCAAAATTATATGATTTAAAAAAATGACATTCAATTCCGAGTCTGCATGATAAAGTTAAAGCCTCTCATGGGCATCTCAAGATGATTTCAAATCTGGTCCCCTCACAAAATCCAACATAATATTTGTAAAAGAAAAATGTGTCATCTCCGTGACAGCTCAAAATTCTCTCAGCCATGTAGGATCATGTTACTTTCCTGGGATGCTCCTTCATCATAAGTGTGTTTATGATATCAGGAGTTTATTGTTGAATATTTGGAACATGATTGTATTTCATGCTAGCACATATTTACAAGGTGTTGGGTCATTTGTTCTTATTGAAATGTACAATCTTCTTTTACAAACTTCATCCTCATCTATTGGATCTACCAGGACTTTAAAGAGCATTAAGTGTGTGCCTTTATGAATATGGTGGTTTATTATTTTTAAACAACCCACCTTTTGTCCTACCAAAGAGGACTACACCAATTTAATCTTGCTTCCGTGGAGGACCACAAAAGACACAAAGATTTCCAAATCAAAACTGTTGCAGTCGTTGCTGATAATGTTGTCCAAAGATTGATGGAGTTCCCAATGAGTATCAAAGGGAATGATTTGAGAGACTTCTTACAAATTATAGAATTTTTAACAGCACTTCTATATATCACTTGTTGTTCATGATATCCTTGCATCCGCATCAGTTTTTAGAACCACCTAACAATTGCTTGCATTTTAATGATTAAATGGTTTCTAAGCCTTGCTTGTATAGTAATTATAGTCATAGAAATGGGACTTGGACTCGGCAAGCTTATTTTTGACTTGGATTTGGAAAGACTCGGCAATCCTATTTTTGACTCAGGCTCGGACTCAGCCATAAGACTCGGCCAAGACTCGGAAAGACTAGACAAATTTTAAAATGTCATTAAAAATAACAAATTTTAGGAGGAAAAAACTAGTAAAATGCATCCATTTCAAACCCATTAAAAAATACACTCAGACTAGTCAATTACATCTAACATACTTATATATACACAAAGATGTAAGTAAATAATGCGATATTGACTGTTTTCAGTTGAACAATTGAACTTGAAACTTGAAAGTTGGGAACTGATATAAATTAAGAGTTGTTTTTATATTCATCAAATTGTTTTCTTGTATACAAAATATGGATTTATAAATCCGTGGTGATGGCATCAACAAAGATAATATAAAAGTTACATCTAAGGTTGAGAAAAGCCTGCATCGCTTTTCCTCCCAACACAAGATCCACCACATTGGAGCCTACAATGTTTCATGTGCATCAAGGAAGCAACTGCAATTATTCTACCCACCCTCATGATATCTACCACAACATCTTCATCCCTAGATGTACAGGGTCGCTCCTCTTCCCCCCCCAATGCTACAAGCTCTGTCTCGTGATCACCATTCATGTTCCTCCTCTGTAAACACAGGGCTATCATCCTTTGTGATCCACTCTAATTGTGAATCATACTCCTCTACCACAATAGGGGATAAATCTTCCTCATCCCCTATAATTTTCTTGTGATGGAGGAAAAGGTTGTAATGCACAAATACAAGGTCACTCAACCTTTGCATTGACGACCTTTTGCGCTTTTTGGAGTGTATGTGGTCAAACATACTCCAATTGCTTACACCTTGAAGCCCTACATGGTTGGCTTAACACTTGAATAGCAATCCTTTGAAGATTCAACACTTTAGTAGAAAAATATTCCTACTCTGCATCTGCAATGATAAATATTAAAATGTCTTAGACTTCACTTCCAAAAATATGAAAAAATAATAAAAAATGGAAAATATTAATCATTCAACTCAAAGTTTACCTATCTTAATTTTTGTCCTAGCCGCCTTGCAAATATCTCAAAAAAAAAGATCTCCTAATGCTTGTTTGAAAATCTTAATCTCAGACATAATCTTCACCCTTGTCTGCACATTTGTCTCCATAGCCTCTATGATTATGTAGAGGTCGCTCATAACTTCCATGTCAGCCTTAAAGCTCTCAAAGAATTGGAATGTTGGGTTTAGAAAGTAGGCATAAGTATATGAAGTGGCCTATGGAGTTGTTAAGTAATTTGGCTTGTCAAGGCCAAATTACTATCCCTACTATTCGAAACTTACAGTCAAATCCCCTATACAGCTCGTCAAATTGGTGAATTATAGTTTAAAGGCATGAACAAAGGGATATGTAGGCAGTCAAAGTATCAAATACAGTCATGATGAAGACCTACAACAATGTTACACAACCCATTTATGGGGTGAAAGACAACTACAACCATTATGCCTACAGAAGATGTGTCCTACAATAGTCTCCTATAAACATTCATTGAATGAGAGAATTATGTTAAAGCGAGAGATTGATTGATGGCTAAAGACACTTCATAGATGTACATGATGCATGATGGATTGTGGACAATGCTCACAGGCACTTCTTCGATTAGGTCATCCATCTAAGGGTCACCTACAACTCACAAAGGTACCTATAGTCGAGTTTGATTACCAATCAAACATTTGTTGAACTCCACGGTGACAAGATGAAAGCACGAGATCAGAAGCAGAATATAGAATGGGAAAAATTTCCTCGGACTTTTTGTCCAAAGGAAAAAGTCTGAGGGAAAGGAGATTTCAAGGACTTTACAATAAGTTCGAAAGAATTCGAAGGGACAGTTCTTTTTCAAAGGGAAAGTCCTCACGAAAGCACGAAGGGTATGTGCCCTTCGGGAAGGTCTATTCCAAAAATCCCGAAGGGTATGTACCCTTCGAAAAGGTTCACATCATGATTTCGAAGGTACATTTTGCAGAAATTCTAAGGGACAGTTTCAAGCGAAGGAGACCATTTACAAAATCTCGAAGGGTAGGTACCCTTAGGGAAAATTCAAGGGATAAAATTCAGAGGGTCACTTCGAGAGGCCAAAAGGACTTTCCAAGTTTTTCGAAAGGCAGAAAGGACAAGTTCAAAAAATCCGAGGGGCTTCTTTTCAAAGGAATGGTCCATTACATTTTTCTCGAAGGGTATGTGCCCTTTGGAAAGTACACTTTTAGAAAACCTGAAGGGCATGTACCCTTCGAAAAGGACATTAGCAAAAAACCTGAAGGGTACCTATCCTTCGAGAAGGTTCACTTCGAGATTTTAAAGGATGTTTTCAAAAATCCTGAAGGGTATGTTCCCTTCAGGAAAGATCACCTAAAAGACTTTCGAAGGGTAGGTCACTTTAAAGAGGCAAGAAGAGAAGACATTTCCTTCGGACTTTTTGTTTGAAGGAACAAGGGAATGAACAAGCAAATGAAGACTCAGACAAAAAGTCCAAAGGAATTCCTTTGGACAAAAACTTCGGACAATTTGTCCGAAGGAATTCCTTCGGAAAAGGGAGAGAGCTCAAAAGGAAGTCTTAGACAAATTCCCGCGGACATTTTGTCCGCGGGAAAGTGGAAATCCAATGGACAATTCCTTCAGACTTTTTGCTCGAAGGAAAGTCCAAGCTATAGTAAAGACAAAAGTCCAAGACAATTGTCTGTGGGAAATTGACTGAGCAAAATCCAAAAGCAAAGTTCGAAGGAAAGGGATAATAACAAGGGAAAATAACTAAGGAAAAGTCATAAAAAACACCGTGGGGGAAATTGAAGGAACAAATGCCTGAATAAATGCCTAACTCCATATTGGAAAGGAAAATAGCCAAGGAAAAAATAGACACAGGGAAAGTCACGGATATTTTGTTTGGAAATCAAGGAACAAACAGAGATAAAAGCCACAAACAAATAATGCCGAGGAAAATGCACACACAGAAGCGAGGAAATTGAGAACAAAACGTTGACAAATAACAAGGTTCAATCTGAACGTGTCTCTCACTCAACAAGATCCTTGTCCATGCGAGCGAGGGCTATTTTTAGTGGACTGGTCAAAGCTTCAGTTAATTGTTTGACCGAATTCACGCTTTTCCTTGGTTTTCATGCAAACCAAAGCTTTCAACGTTTCAGGCAGTTCCAATGGAGTTCTCTATTCAAGATATGGCATAACTCTTCATGCAAGTAGGAGATCATTGGAGTTTGACTGGTCTTGATTGGAGTTGAATGGACAAGCTTATTACACATCTTCTTGGTTTTCCATGCAAACGGGAATATCTCTTCCTCCAGCTCAGCGTTCAAACGAATCAAATGGACTTCCTTAGAGATTTTGGCGTAGTTTTCCATGCAAAAGGTGAAGTTTGAATTTCAATGGGCCCACCATCCACACTTCTACGCCAACCTTGGATTCATGCATGTTTGAAGATTTCTTGGAGAGTGTCTTGTTTATTTTAAGAATTAATCTTTCAAACTTGGCTCCACCACTTATTTTCTACGCCAATGTTTGAAAGGGCATGTAATTTTGCAAAATGAAAAGATTTTATTGAATATTCTAAATATTGTAAAAAGGTGTTAAGTCTTGAGTTAATTAACCAAGACTAACCCTTTCCCCTTTTAGAACTGCACTTAAGGCTATTTCAAATTTTGGAAAAGCTTAGTTATTGGCTTAATCAAGCCATTTAGAAAGATCCTTGAAGTTTGAAGGAGGAAATTGTAAGCTGGACCATTTATCAATAAAGAAGTTTTTGATCTGCATCTGAGTTTTGACAGAAGATAGTGTGTAATTTGATTGTGCATCAGTGTATAAATGAGATTTTTCTCCTTTCGTAGTTCCCTTCCACACCTATCTTTCTCTTTCTCACCCTTTGTAGGTCATTTGAAGAGGTTTTCAACCCTTCATCTGAAATATTTATGCTTAAGGGTAGAATTATAGATTTCATTTGATTATATGTGTGCATTGATTTCAGTAACTTTAGAGGGTTTGAACAATTCAGGTGTATCACCCCCTTTTAATTAGAATTTTCTTTTAGTTTTCCTCCTCCCTTTCACCCCAAAAATCACAGTAGTCAAATTTATTGAAAAATCCTAAGGGAACTTGTCATGTCCCCTCTTTAGCTAGGTCTAGCAGAGACATGTGAGTCAGCTTATTATGGGGTCTTATAGGTTGACATTGTTGGATAGAGATCCAGTATGGCTATACAGTGTTGGGGATTTGATGTTCTGGCTGCCGCTGATCAGTTTGGAGAGGTTCCTAATTTTTAGGAGGCAGTTCCTAAAATTATGGGGGTTACCCCTAATTTTTAGGACATGATCATACCCAGGGGTGGGTCCCCATGAGATCATTCCTTGAGTTCAGTTTCAGAGGATTTGGGTTTGTTTTCTAGTTTCTAGGAGCATCCCTAGATTTTAGGGATGAGACTACCAGTGAATCCTTGATTTCCGACTTTAGTCACAGACAGGTGGCAGGATGACTCTCTAGTTTCTGGAGTCATTGGTACATTTTGTTGCTACTTGGGTTATATTTTTAATATTTCATAAGTTTCCATCTTTTAATTAAATAAGGCTAAGTTTATAGCCATTTTGGAGTAATAAGGGGTTTTTGGCCTCATCTGGATGCATATCCCATGGTGTAAAAGCTCGTTGGAAAGGTCTTGAATTTTTCTAAATATTTCTCTCTTGACTCAGATCCTTTCGGTGGACGGATCTCTCTTTGTGGAAAAAGGGTCAATTTCTATGTACTTGACCACTTAAAAAGAGAAATATAACATGTTATGACTTAAACGCCCCATGGGTTGCTTTTAGGGTTCGAACTAATTGGAAAGGGTTATAAGGAGGTCAAATCAAGATTATGATTCATTCTTGACATATTATATTTTGGATTTGCGCTTTGGCTCTAGAGGAGCTTCTAGCATTTGGGACGCCAAACCCCAATGCTTGCCTGTTTGGGACATAGCCCCCAATTCAGTGGATTGTTTGTTTAGTTTCATCTGGAGATTGCTCAGTGTTCTTCTGGTAGGTGCTGGGATTTGTGATAGAGTTTAGCAGACATACAAGGGTTATTTCAAAGTGTGAGGGTTTTGCAATAGTATGGCTGTACCTGGCAGCCCTTGCAGTTGTACGGCTGTACCTGGAAGCCAGCCTCTTTTCCACGGCAGCGCATAATCAAGGTTGGAGTCTTGCCGTGGCCTTCTTCTGGTGTGTAACTCCCCTTCAGCATTTTAGGTTGGGTCTATTTGCAATTGTAATCTCCCTGAATTATTGAAAATCTGTAATCGGTTCCCTATTTGATTTAATATCCAGAATTCTGCCCATAAGCAGTTTGTTTTTGGCTGTACTTGGTTTTTAATTTCAAAAGTTATTTATGTTCTTGTACTTCATTATTTACTTGCTGCAAAATCATCAAAACACAAAAACAATCAAACCTTTCTGCAACTTTCGTCTATTTCGGAAAGACAACATTCATAAACAGGAAAACCCAATTTAAAAATACAAAATTACAGCAGAGCAGCCGAAGAGATCCATCATGGATCTTTCAGTGGTATCAGAGCTTTGGTCCTGCCATCTTGTTGGGTAGATTGGACATTGAATCAACTAGTTAATCATGGTTACTTCAAGTACTCAGAAGCAGTGGGATAGGAATATGGAGAAGCTTAAACAAAGTTTGAATAAGTTGGATGAAAACTAGAAGAGGATGAATGAATTGTTTTCACACCCTGCAAACATAGACAAAGCAGCTCGGTTTATGGCATCCATTCTTAAGAGGTCTACATCACAAAACAAAAAGGAGGAACAAAAGGTCTCTACAGGTGAAGTATCTAGAAACCTCTACAATGAATTTTCAGCAGTTAGTGACCAGCATTTAGCTGATCCTATGGAGAACAAAATGGACAAAGGTGATGAGCAGGAGATGCCTTCTTTCGGGTTACAGGTTCCATCTCTTCAGGAGGATAGCAATGGTATGGATTCTTTTAATGATTCCGTTGGGGCTGATGTTAAATACACTCACGAAAATCCAGAGGGAAAACTAACAGTTGAAGTATGGACCAGTAGTATTGAGATCGGGTCTATTTTAGTTGATCTTCACCTAGTTGATGTTACAGAAGGTAGAGAGGACGAAACATTGGATCCTACAGGACAAGTTTGCACGGATCTCCTAGTTGGTGACATGGAGGTTATGATTGGGGACTCTTTTGATTGTCCTAAGAGTGATCTTACCTCTTTGCATAAGGTGAGCAATTCATCATCCATTGAGTCTATTTTTTTGAGGGATGATGAGGAGTTAGGGTTGGGAACTATTGCTGCTCTAGTTCCAAACCAGCATGAGGACACTTTAGAAGAATATTTTGATGAGAGGCAAGCTCTCCATTTGCAGCCCACAACTTCAACTAATGAATTTTCCTTGGTTCCTAAGTCTGATTTGGAGAACCAACTAAAGGTTGGTGAAGATAAGATTATTACAGCGCTGTCCCATTTTGATCATTCCCACAAGATGGTGGAAATTCATCTATGGAAGGTCCAGCTTGAGGGGAGACACAAAAGTGTTTAAGAGGCTTCATCAATTTTTGATTTGCAAGCATTTAAGACAACCATGGAGATTATGAAAAATAACTATTTAACTCTCCTTTTCGATAGAGATCACCTACTTGAATTGGGTGTCATATATTCAGATGCATTGAAGAGGAAAGAGGAAGAGGTTGATCAACTCACCACGGAGCTAGTGAAGACTAGAAAATCTTTGGAAGACTCTCAAATGGCTCTCCTTATGGCGGAAAATCAGATTGAGGAGTTGAATGTGGAGTTGAGTTTGGCTCATGCTTCACCAAAGAAATCAGAAAATCAGTCTTCTATTGTAGCCTCTTTAGATGGGCAAGAATCTTGTGTTGTGCATATGATTGAGGGACAAGGGAATGAGGGAAACGAAGAGCAAGTGATGGGTGAAGACAAACCAGTTAAATTAGAGCAGCTACATGAAGATATGGTTTCTTGTGATGAGTCTAGCATTACTTCATCCTATCGTGGTAAAGAATTAGATGTTGCTTCCATGAATGCTATTCGTACATATGAAAGTCCATTGAAGGTCCCAGATATTAAGGTGGATGTGAAAGTTGATCCTTTGCTTAGTGGAGCAGCCACTAGTGTTTTGAATACACATGATGAAGAAGACATTTTACAATGGCATGATGTCATCACTGATTGGTTTGAGGACAGCAACATTATGTCCCATCATTCTTGTGAGATAGGGCTTGTGATCATGAGAAAGCCAATGATATGATATCACCCATTGATGGCAGCCCTACACCATTTGGTAGACATGAAGATATCCAGGATAAGAAGACTGATTTTGTATATTTTGGCATCGAAGAGGTAAAGAAGTCCAAAAAAATTAATGAAGAATGGTTGCAAAAAGCCAAAGAGGCTAGATTAGTGGCTGCCAATGCAAGACAGTATCTTCAAAAAGTGAAAGATAAGATCAATCTCATCAACATAGCAAGACAAAAAAAGATAGATAACATTATTCAAATGAGAGATGAATCTGAAAATACACTTGATCCCCCTAAGGTTAGTTCCATGTCAGGTGATAGAAAGCAGGACTATGATGGTCAACTATTGACGGAGGTTGGTGCTTTTTACCATGACTACATAGTGAGGAGAGTTCATCACTTTTCTTTTAGTTCACATGCAGATGATTGGTTGATGCATCGATGTGGATTGATGGGGGGCTTATACCATCCATTGTGGGATGAAGAGTTGCCATCTACAAAAGATGGAACTAGAGTCTGCAAGTACCCGACTCAGTTGTGTATGAGGAATTACTTGCCGGGACAGCAGTCAGTTATCCATCATGCTATTATGTATCTGACAAGGTTTCCTACTTCTATGTCACAGAGATTTCGCACAGATACATGGTTACAGGATGATTATGGGGGCAGTAGGTATGATGGCTTGGTTAGTCAGCATGTCCATAGGAATTGGGCAGAGGATAGAGGTTGTGCTTTCATGCTTGCTAGGCAGTTGTATGGTGCACTCGTGAGAGAAGAGGCACAGATATCCACTTCCATTGATGCTGAGAGGGATCAACCCTCCACAGTTGCATTGATTAGTGCAACTAGCTTTATGAGTTGGTGTCAGGAGCACTCTTCTTCTAGCTTTGGTAGTTGGAGTATTGTGGGGACACTAACATTTGCAGATGAGTTAGGAGATACTCATCTTTTCTGGCAGTTGTTTGGGTCCATAACCCACAGGTCTCAGTATCAGGGAGTAGCCTCTTGGCATATTAGTGATCCAGTTGCAGACAGTATGGTGCAGCAGGTGCCACCAGTTGTCATTGGTAGTGGAGTGTTGATTCTATTTTGGGATCCTGGTGGTGATGTGTTTGATTCGTCACTCTATTTTGGTCTTGATGAGGTGTTCCACCACTCTTGGTGCGATGTCAGTTGTTTATGCAGAATGGTATAGTGGAAGTCAACAGGTGCGCTTTGTGACGGACTTCTAGTTTGGCATTGGGACCCAAAGATTGACATCAGAAGTGATATGTTTATTTCAGCTATAGCATTGCACAATTTGCTGAGTTTTGGTAGGTTCTATGGCTGCAACTATTTTCAGCGAGATTCTGATGCAGTTCCTTACAGATTCATTTGGGATCCGGGCATTAGTTGTGGGATACTCTCCAATATATTGAGGAATCCTTTGTGTGCATCAGGGTTCCAATCAGGGTTCACTGTTGAGTTTTGCAGCGTGTATATGAGGGTGTTTTGAGAGCGTTTTACAACATCCATCTTTACAGTTGCTTGTGGGCAAGCATCTCTGAGAGGGGAGGACTGTCATGTCCCCTCTTTATCTCGGTCTAGCAAAGACATGTGAGTCAGCTTATTATGGGGTCTTGTAGGTTGACATTGTTGGATAGAGATCCAGTATGGCTATACAGTGTTGGGGACTTGGTGTTCTCGTTGTCGCTGATCAGTTTGGAGACGTTCCTAATTTTTAGGAGGCAGTTCCTAAAATTATGGGGGTTACCCCTAATTTTTAGGACATGATCATACTCAGGGGTGGGTCTCCATGAGATCATTCTTTGAGTTCAGTTTCAGAGGATTTGGGTTTGTTTCCTAGTTTCTAGGAGCATCCCTAGATTTTAGGGATGAGACTGCTAGTGAATCCTTGATTTCCGACTTCAGTCACAGATAGGTGGTAGGATGACTCTCTGGTTTCTGGAGTCATCGGTACATTTTGTTGCTACTTGGGTTATATTTTTAATATTTCCTAAGTTTCCGTCTTTTAATTAAATAAGGCTAAGTTTATAGCCATTTTGGAGTAATAAGGAGTTTTTGGCCTCATCTAGATGCGTATCCCATGGTGTAATAGCTCGTTGGAAAGGTCTTGGACTTTTCTAAATATTTATCTCTTGACTCAGATCCTTTCGGTGGATGGATCTCTCTTTATGTGGCAAAAGGGTCAATTTCTATGTACTTGACCACTTAAAAAGGGAAATATAACATGTTATGACTTAAATGCCCCATGGGTTGCTTTTAGAGTTCGAACTAATTGGAAAGGGTTATAAAGAGGTCAAATCAAGATTACGATTCATTCTTGACATATTATATTTTGGATTTGCGCTTTGACTCTGGAGGAGCTTCTAGCATTTGGGACGCCAAACCCCAGTGCTTCCCTGTTTGGGACGTAGCCCCCAATTCAGTGGATTGTTGTTTGTTCAGTTTCATCTAGAGATTGCTCAGTGTTCTTCTGGTAGGCGCTGGGATTTGTGACAGAGTTCAGTAGACATACAAGGGTTATTTCAGAGTGTGAGGGTTTTGCAATAGTACAGCTGTACTTGGCAGCCCTTGCAGCTGTACGACTGTACCTGGCAGCCAGCCTCTTTTCCACGGTAGCGCATAATCAAGGTTGGAGTCTTGCCGCGGCCTTCTTCTGGTGTGTAACTCCCCTTCAACGTTTCAGGTTGCGTCTATTTGCAATTGTAATCTCTCTGAATTATTGAAAATCTGTAACCAGTTCCCTATTTGATTTAATATTCGGAATTCTGCCCATAAGCAATTTGTTTTTGGCTGTACTTGGTTTTTAATTTCAGAAGTTATTTATGTTTTTGTACTTCATTATTTACTTGCTGCAAAATCATCAAAACACAAAAACAATCAAACCTTTCTGCAACTTCCGTCTATTTCGGAAATATAACATTCATAAACAGGGAAACCCAATTTAAAAATACAAAATTACAGCAGATCAGCCGAAGAGATCCATCAGGGATCTTTCAGAACCAGCCCTCTTTGGAGGTTCTTCTCATCATAGAGTCACCCACACTTTGAGAAGTTCCAATTGTATCAGCTGGAGTGAGGGTGTGCTTGCATACCTTCAAGCAGGGTGCACTCCAGAGTGATAACAGTGGTCTTATCCACCGTTGGTCAATGATATCCCAAATGAGATGGTACTTGGCCTCGATCAAGAGTAAGACAATTTTTATTTTCTCTTTGGCTTCGTCCATACCCTCATAGATATAGCCCATTGTGGGATTTTCGCCATCAACTACAAGGAGGAGAGAAACCAATGGCCCTGTGACATATAACAAATATTTAAAAGTTTAATTAAAAATTCTAACACAATATTAAATATATATTTTTATTTAAATAATGTTTTTAAACAAAGAAAATAAAAATTCAAGAAATTTAAAATGACTTGCATTTACAATCTCCCTTGTTGGTATCTAAAAGTGAGACTCATCAAACACCCACTCTACAACATCAATCCAAGTAGCAGTCTTTGAGTATGAAGACTCACTCCATTTCTCGCTAATAACCATCTGCTTCAACAAAGCTTTTGATTGTAGCAAATATTTCAAGGTGATGGAGGAGTCTGCAAAACGGGTTACAATAGGTCGAACCAACTCCTTATTCTCCATGAACTCTCTCATTAAGGTGAGGACCCAAACATGGTTGCATGTGTACTTACAAATATTGCGACCATGCTCCACAATTGGCATGACCCACTCCATTTTTCCAATAGCCTCCAACATCAAATTGATGTAATGGGCTAGGTAAGGAGTCCAAAAGATTGAGAGGTACCTTTGCATAAGTAGTCTACGTGCAACAACATAATTTGCTGCATTATCGGTGACTACTTGCACCACGTTTTTTTCACCCACCTCCGCAATAACTTCTTCAAAAGTGCCACATAAATAATCAACGTTTTTAATTCTCCCTAAGACATCAATTGACTTAAATAAAAGAGTCCCACCTGATGAAGAAACCAAGAAGTTTAACAATATTTTATTATTTCTATCTGTCCATCTATTGAACATGATAGTGCAACCCTTATTCCTCCAAATAACTTGCTGCTCATTAATGATTGATTTTACATCAGCCACCTTATCTAACAAAATTGGGTCCTTTAAATTACCAACAAAAGGAGCTTTGAACCCCCGACCAACAATGACAATAGCATCCACTAACACTTGCCAATAAGACAACTTAAAATACCAGAAAATTAAAATTTAGACTTTAGATATAAAAAATTCAAAAACAGATTTTAGAATTAAATAAATATTTTTTAGAATTACAATAACATTCTAAATTCATACAATATTTTGATTATTTATGTATAACAAAGTAGAAATATAAAAAACATAATATTACCTCGCCACATGAAAATGAATGTCACAAAAGTACCAAAAGTCACCTACTGTGTTTCTTGCAGCTGTGTTTGTCCTCGTTCCAACCTTTGCTTTCTAGCGATGGTTGGGAACTAGGAGCACTACATGGCACAAACCAACTCACCGAACTATGTTGTTTAGGGCTAGTGCTACTAGAACTCGATCCAGGTATTAGAGGAATGGAAGCGACAACTATTTGTTGGTTTTGCTTTGTCCTTTACTCCTTTTAATGAAAGGTCTTCAATTGAGCTATTATCTCCCTTACAACCTCAAGCTCTACAATGGGTACAGTGTCATGCCTAGGAGTATGGGCAAGTTGATATTTAAGGTGATTAATGCCACCTCCAAGAAACTCAGCCCCACAATATTTGCAAAACAAGTGCCCTTTCTTTGTACTCTCATTGGCATGCCTCCAAGCAGGGTCTTTCGGATTTTTTGGTCCTTTCATAGTAAAACCAGAAAACCTACATTGTATAGAACCAAAAACAATTGTAAGGGCTATAGGGTTAGTCTTTAACTTTGCAAATCTCAAATATAGAACAAGAAAAAAATAATAATAAAAAAACAACAGTAACCATGGTTCATATCACAAGAAAAAATAGAACAAAACATAATAAAAACCCAGGCTTTTAATATATTTTGTATTTTAAATGAAAAAGATGAAGAGGTTAAATGTTCATAAATGAGAGAAATAAAAAAGAAGTGTTCGTGTTATTGACCTCTTGTAGTTGTAGTTTTGTAGATGCTTGAAGCCTTGAATTTTTTTTGAAAACAACCAATCCCTCGAATCAGCTCCAATAATGCACACACTTGTTGCTAATCCAGTCTTTGCACACTAACAATTAGCACCTTTGAAGAAAAATTTAAAAAACAGAATGATTCAATCACAATGGTGTGTGAAACTTGAAAGTGAGGAAAGTGAAATATGGAATGAACTCATGAAAATAAGGTTTGAATGGGTGTTTGAGTGTGTTAGAGTAGCTTTTAGGTTTAGGTTTGTGTATTTAAAAAATAAAATAAAAATTATTGTATTTTTTTTACCTTTATAAAAAAATTGGAAAACGCCAAAGACTCGCCGAGAATAGGGACGGGGCTCGTGAGTCTGTCCAAACTCGCCTAACTCAGCCAAGGACTCCATGAGTTTGTAAAAGACTCGGTGGTCCCTCCCAGACTCTGATTTAGACTTGCATTGGCGCGTCCTCACCAGGACTCACTGAGTCTCAATTCACTCTAATAGTCACCAACATAGCTGCCAAATCCAGCCAAATCTACACAAAATACGACCTGATCCAATTGTTTTTCTCTAGTTCGGATAAATTCGGTCTAGGTTGGCCCTTTTTAAAATTTTAAAAAGTAGTTCTTTGACAAAAAGTCACCCAAAAACCTTATATATTATATAATATTTATATATATGAACATTTTATATTATGTTATTCATTTTTTTCATTGTATTTGTCAATTTTGCGTATTTATAGAATTATGCTCATATATGTATATATATATATATATATTTTGGATTGATTTTTTTGAACTTTTTCAAGAATTCCTGATTTTTAGAAATTTTTTGCCCTCCCAAACAGATTCGGCTTTCCATACTTGGTAACTATGGTCACTAGAGCTTTAGGAGAGTGCACTGATAGAAGATTTGATAGTGTTGATACTCGATTGACAGAGACACCCAAATGCCTACCAATTCTCGAAAGGTCTCCAGGAATACTATATAATGTTGTTTTTATTGGAAAACACTTTTTATTTACCCTAGGGAGCTACCAAACCCCATATTTTCTTTTTCTTGGAAGTCAAACTCCTCTTTTAAGTACCTTGAGGTTCTTAGCCCGCTAGGGTGAACTTGGGCTTTTTCTTGTCGGCACCCCATTTCAACCAGTCAGCCCTGCCCAGCCCAATGGAATGGGAATACTATACAACATTGACCCTAAAAAATGATTATTTTTACTCTAAACAGTGTGGAATATAAATGAGAAGTGCAGGAGCATGGACAATGTGGTGAAATATGGAGGTCACTTATGCATTACTGTCCTCAAACCTAAAGATCCAAACTCTTTCCTGTCTTTGAGTATGTTTCTTCTTTACTAATACAAGAGATAAGAAGTCTCGTTACAAGGTCTGATCACCACAATGCCACAGTAGAGATAAGGTAGAGGGTTGCCTTGAAAGGATTGAACACCAATTGGAGAATTCGCAGCTCCAACCTGCTGGACTTCTGGTGACTGGAAGCTATCAATTACTGCCTTTCAATTGTCATGTAAGTGGCTTTACCCCATCAAGCTTTCAGCCATACTTGCTACTATGTTTCGTTGCATGGAAAATATTGAGCACCAATTGGAGAATCACAGCTCCAACATGCTGGACTTCAGCTTATTGGATGCTATCAATTACTTCCCTCCAATTATCATGTCTGTGGTTTTATATCAGAGAGATATCAGCCATGCTTACTGTTTCAATGAATGTCATTAGCCTAGGATATGTGAATATCATGCCTGTCTAGTGTAATGCATTTGTCTTATAGTCTATGTGTGTTATTACTGCTTACTTTCTTCGTCTATGCAGGCAATCTACCCTGGCCTTGTTTTGCATTCTGTATCCGGAATATGGTTTATTGTATCTGGAAGATTTTAGCTTACAACATATCCTAGTCTACTTTGTTTTCTATGGCCATTTTTTGTTGATGGCTCTCTTTTGTATTCAATGGAAAACACAATATGTACTAATATTGACGCTTCAGTCCCAATGTTTCTATATTTATTTTAATTTCCCCAGAGAATTTAAGAAAACCTCACGCTCATCCAACCTAATATATCCAAAGCTAATCATAAACCCAGCCCAAACTTACTGAACAATTCAAAAATTATAACACTAACTGTTTTCCTTTGTCCTTCCTAAAACATAGCAGGAATTTCTCTCATTTCACATGTTTTATTAATTGCTATAGATTTATAACTTGTAGAAACACGGGTTTCAAATATTATTGATTCTTAGAAATTTTGATGTATCGTGCAGGCACCTGTATGCATATCTTATCATTATCTCTAAGTATAGTTGCAAATATATGGTGTTTCCTTAGTTTAGCTCTATGTTTCTCTGAGTTTCTGGTATGGAATTTTTTTGAGGGATGTTGGGGAGAGCGGGCAAGTTACATACATACATACATATAAAATACTAGAAAAAATATACAAATTTTATTTTTCCATTTTACATAATTAAGCATCATTAAACATTCTAAAGAGCTGCATTTATAATATAAACATAATATCTTGACATTGAACAATTTTTATTGTTAAATTATCATGAAAATAATTATAGCAAAAGTCTGTCTTGAATGACAAAATGAAATTAAAAACTATGACAATTATATCTAAGCCATGAGAAAATGCCAAGCTGCAATTTTTATTTTATTACAGATGTTTTTTCAAGGTTTATCAGGCAGTTTGAGATGTCTAAGTGTTCCTGGGATGGTTGAAGGATGTCCCCAAAACAGCTCTTTGAGAAGCCAAAACATCCCGATGACATCATTGTGCTAGGTACTCGAGGATGCCAAGGGGATGTTTGATCCTATTCCCAGGTCTCCAAAATGCAGGGGACATCCTGAGCTACACTTTGGAGGGTTGAGGACACATCTCCATGGAACACTGGTTTAGTCTCTCATAATGTTGCAAGTCAGGCATTGATTAAAATAAAAAATAATTATGTTAAAAACTAAGTCAATTGTTTATAAAATCTTTTTTCCCTTCAAAATTGAAGAGAAATGAATGGAACTTGATATAATATATATTTCGATAACTAAAATTAAAGTGGAAGATATATGATGAATAGACATCATATATCGTTTTGTATATTTTAAAGAGGGCACTGGTTTAGTCTTTAATAATGCTGCAAGTCGGGCATTAATTAAAATAAAAAATACTTATGTTAAAAACTAAGTCAATTGTTTATAAACATTTTTTCTGGAGAGAAATGCATGGAACTTGATATAATATATATTCAACAACTGAAATGTAAGTGGAAGATAATATAATGAATAGAAATCATATCTCATTTTAGAGAGGTTCATTGTTGTTTCTAATTGCTTGTTTATTTCAATAAGTACATGTAGTAACAAGACTTCACTTTAAACACATTAGTTTGACTTTTGAGCATGCATGATCTTCAAGAACGTTAATGTGTAAAAACAATTTACTTTGATTAATTATCTTTCCTTATTAGTGTTATGACTGATGAAGTGGCAGTATAATAAAAAAAAATTCTGATATATGTTGTTTTGATGACGAACTGGCTAATTCTCATCATATCTTGTCCAACTTTGCAGGAGCTTCCGATACAATCTGTTATCAGGGGGATTCCCACAGGTTATCTTGAAGCTAAAAAAATTGGTTATTTTGTAAGTTTTCGAATCTTGATAACCATATTTGTGCTTTGGAAGGACACTTGGTTGTCAATATACAACATTTAATATTAGTACTGAACTAAAATTAAATAGAGAAAGGGTAGAA
The DNA here is from genome assembly GCA_037957365.1 of Torreya grandis. Taxonomy (NCBI): domain Eukaryota; kingdom Viridiplantae; phylum Streptophyta; class Pinopsida; order Cupressales; family Taxaceae; genus Torreya; species Torreya grandis. Next base: position 3,419,007 of record JARHVA010000453.1, on the reverse strand, counting down.
TAGATGCATTCCTTTTTATAAAATGATCAACGGGACAAAGTGAATATATAATTATATGGGGTTGTGTCAATTTTCCTCCATTTTAATTTTAATGCTTTAATCTATAAGGATAGGATTTGGATGTTTTAGCTACTTCAAACACAAATTTCATTAAACAAGGTATTGTGATTCTTTCTGTTGTATTGGAAAACGCATGGCATGCTGTTCAAACTGTCTGATGGTTCTCATATAAGTGTATTTCAGGAGTTCTAATTAAAATTCTTTGCTTATATGTTGTGGGTAATACAATTACACTTGTAATTTAGTTACAATTATTTATTTTGGTAGATTGCATTTTTTTGTATTTATTTTCTTCCACAACTAGTAAAGAATGGATGAAGGTCAGTAGCTGATGTCAGTAATGTTATAACTGGTCGATAGAGTATATCGTGTGGACACCATTACTTGTCAGGTCTCCATTTGAACATTGACATATATCAGTGATTGAAAAAGGCAAAAAATTGATAAGATTTGACAAAATTGCATGCTAATTAATTCAGGTGAACTAGGACTTATGTGTTGCCAGACTTTTAAATGTTAAAAATCATCGAGACAGCATTTACGGCTATGTATTCAGAAATTAGTATCATAAATGAACTTCTCTGATTTAATTTTCTTCTGATAAAGTGCTTCTTGTTGGTAGATTGATGTTAGGGCATCCAAATTGATACAATTGTATTAATCTTTTTATTTCTGGAGATAAGATCATATTAGCGGGAAAGAGTAAGAAGAGGTAAAGATAAAATAAAGTCTCGGGGTAGGATGGTTGTGAAGCTAAAAGGGTTTTTTGCCTAATGATTATTAACTGAGTTTGTTCAAGAAGCTGCAAAATTTGAGGCAGAAAGAAATGAGTGAAAAGATTACACAGAGGAGTTCTGTGATCTAACCATTCGCGTAGGTTATGTGGAAGATGATGAAGAAAATATTGCAAGGGATGTAAATGTTCTCCACCTTTCCATACAATATGAGTTTGGTATTATAAAATTACATTATGTAGAAGAAGCCCATCATTGTGCTTTGAAGGCTGAAGAGAAACTGTCTAGAAAACAAAAAAATGGCTGAGGAAGAGGTAGAGAATGTGGAAGGAAATCCCATGGAAGATGCCAAACATATGCAAAGGAGGCAAAAGAAGCTAGTTCCTCACAACAAAATCAAATAGGTGGTTACGATTCCTATAGAGGAAAGGGATATGGAAATAGAAAATGAGGAAGAGTGTAGTATCCCTTGACAAATCTGCCCTTAAATGTTTGATTTTGCTTGATTGGAATTTTGTCAAAGAGTTGGCGTGTAAACTGTTCCCAAGCTGATGTAGGTTTCAGATTTTGTTTCCCTTCTCGATTTGATGATGTTATGAGTAAAAGAACTAACTAGTCAATGGCAAATGCTTGCTAATGTATCTAGAATGAGATGCAAGTGTTCTTTTGACATTTTCAAATGCAATTGATGATTGAAAACTAAACAAATATGCACCTACAGCAAACTGACATTTTGTCAAACAAATCATATGCAACCTCCAAACTTAATGGTATATCTTCAATATGTTTCCAAATTGGTTACAATCTTTGTTTACAATTATTACAGCGATTGCTGTTGAGAATAGAGACCATACAATATTAAATAATGTAAATGAACCTGGAAATGCAAATCTGATTGCAGCGCCTCTAGCATGGAAGAATGCCGCGATTTCCACCTTCAAATCTGATATTAGGTGCCAATTAAGCTAAAAGATGAAGCCGCCTAGCTTTAAATACCTTCTCTTGAAAGTCTGGGTTGAACCCCTTGAAGATATGCCTTCACCCTGCTCAATAATGCTTGAAATCTGATATAAATGGCTGCCGAGAATGAAGCTACAGGCCTGCAACTAATTATTCTTCAATAATCTTCAAACCCTTGATGATATCTTTCATTTTTAACCACAAATAGAACTCCTGAATGAAGCTCTCCTCAAACAATGATTCAGCTGATCTTTAACAGCTTCAAGATTGCATAAACACTGAAGAGATTTCATTCTCCAATGCTGGTAGTGACTGAAACCCTTGTCTCAAATGCACAAATTTCAAAGACACCAATTTGTAAAATTCCCATGCTCATGAATGAATTTGTTTTTATATCCTTTCTTCAAGCTGGTCGATCCCTTCTAGAGGCTTCCAATTTCAATTAATATCATTTAAAATAATATTAAATGTGTGCATATTAACTTTATCAAATAATTTTATATTTAGCCTCCACAACATAATTAATTAATGCACTTTAAAATCACTTAAATTGGGGTCATGGCTTCATTGGACATAAAGTGATTCTAAAACATTATAATTGCACTTTATAAATAATTATTAATAAAGTAATCACTTTATTAATAATTAAAATAACATAACTCTACAAATAATCATTATTTATCAATTCCTTCTGAACTTGGGAGTTAACCATTATGTCCAATGTACATCCAACTGCTTACTAAAAATAGTAGGGGTCCCTCTCTATCAACCATTGATTTACTATAAATAGTAATCTCTCATTATCTAATCAAACCAATGGTGCAAGGGATCGACACTGCAATTGTAGCCTGTTCAGGTGCCCTGCTATAAATAGTAACTCTGACTTCTCTGAAATAGTCACTTACTATATATAGTGTGTGAATTTGAGTCGGACAAAGTCTAAACCTAAACTTAGGATGGGAATAAGCCTCCTGCTCTTCCAACTGGAACCCTCTAACCATCTATCTTAGCCTATGAGGGCCAATAATAGGCTAATCCAATCATAAACCAGGGTGAAGTAAAATGGGGACATTACAGTCTGCCCTCCCTGAAATTGCTTGCCCCTAAGCAATCTCTCATCTGTAAGCTCATTGCACTCTGCCTGAAGATAAACCACAACTCCACCAGGATCTCATGGGTTGAACTGTGTAATGTCCCTATTGTCCCCAATCAATCTCTGCAACACCATCACTAAGACCTGCCAAACTGAATCAAACTCAATAGCAGGTGCCGCAAGAACATGAACATCAAGTGGAAGCAACTCTGAAGACTGACAATACTTGCTTCCCAACACTGCGCAGGATACGCTGTCGTACACATCATCTAGCTCATGCGCAATTGAATTGTGTATCTGAAAAATGTCATGTACATGAGAATCAAATAAAAACTATATGCACTCCTCACCATGTACATACCAAAAAACTCCTTTGTGAGCCCTGTCTGAAATCTTGATGCATTGGTAGGATCCCAAACACCATAATCGCTCAACTCAAGGCTAGGGTCAAGAGAGTGATCAGCACCAAACTCAAAGAGCGGATTGTCATATGGCAAGGTAGCATCCGCCTCAAACAATGGATTGTTCACAAAGTGAACCTCATCACTATGCTGATCCAGACTATACACCTCTGAACCCTTGGAGCCATGTGAAGTGTCATACTTCTCCTTAATCATCTCACCTTTTTCTCTAAAAAGAGAAATAGAGCGCAAGCTCCCCTCAATACATATTTCCTGCCTTGTAGCTCAAATTTTATTTCCATTTTTTGCATATTGAGGGTAAACTCACCTATGTCTTGGAGCCACCTCATACCTGGCACTACATCCATTTCACCCATGTTGACTACATAAAAGTCAGCCTGTAACTGGTAGTCACTTAACATAAGTGTGAGATTGCAAATCCGCCTAGTGCAAGTGAGGGTATAACCGTCTGCAACCCGAACACGGAATCTAGGGAAGTCCTCTGTCTGGAGTCTACCCCTGCTAACAAACCCCTCATCAATGAAATTATGTGGGGTTCCTGTGTCTAACATAGCAACATATCGCTGTCCATCCACTGATCCCTTGATCTTGAATGATGATTCCCTATGTGTATTGGTAGATAATGCCAACGGGGACAAAATAGCATCGGGTCCAAACTGTGTAGAGGCTTTTTCAGCCTCATTCTCCTCTGTAGCAGCTTGCTGGTCTGAAATTTCAGACTCATCATCCTCATAGTACACCCACATTTTACGATTAGCTTTGCCCTTTGGCCTCAAAGGACAATCATGGCTCTTATCATAGGGTGCCCTACACCATTAACAAAGCTGTTTTGCTCTCAATTCTTCTTGAGTAGCCTCATCAAGTTTTGCTAGTGCTTTCTTTTTGGAATCAGCAACTGGGGGTGGACTCTCATCTGTAGCTTGTGTGCTAGATTTAGATGAAAACTGCTTGTTTGGAGTAGCAGTTTCCTTGCTACGAGCTTTCCTCATGGCCTCTTGCAATGAAGGGGGATCAAATGCCTTGATCCAACCTCTTATAGGCTCGTAAAGACCCTCCATAAATAATAACACAAGTCTCCTCTCTGAAATGCCAGTTACCATGACTGAGAGTCTCCGGAAATCAGCAATGTAGCTCTCCAAGCTACCCACCTGTTTAAGTTGTGCGAGCTCTCTGAAATAAAATTCTAGATCTTTCTTATGAAAGCGCTCGATCAACTTGTTTGTGAATACCTGATAAGTAGTGATGAGGTCATGTTGCAAAGTAATCATCCCATGATGCCACCAATCATGGGATACCCCATCCAAATGTAATGCTGTGAACTTAATTGCATCCTCTTCTGCCATAGGACAAAGAGTCAAGAAAGTATCCAATTTACTAATCCAAGCTCTTGTTGTAACCTTACTGCTGCCATCAAAAATAGGAAGTGTGAGCTTGCTAGTGGCATTTTTAAGATCATTATTTTGGTTCCTTGGCCTTCTATCTTGCCTTGGCCTGCTATGCTCTCTCTTTTGACTAATGAATCGGTCAAAAGACAAATGATCCTTAACTCTTTGTGGTAATAAATCCCACTCATCATGCATTGTCATGACATTATCTGCAAATGCTACTTCTTCCTCTTCTACATTCCCTTCTTTTGGTTCATTCCTCAAGAATGTAGGACGTGTAGGTCTATCAATGGTGCGTGTAGGTGCTCTTCTTGCCGTTGGAGTTCCAACAATGCTTCCATGTTCTTCCTATTCATAATTTTGTCTCCTGGGGATATGCATTTGCCGAATAGTTGTTGTAAGTTGTTGCAAGACATTAGTTCCCTGTTGCTGTCCTGCTGCAATAACCCTCAAAATATCTCTTGCCTCTCTTTCTTCATCTCTAGGTGGGCTATCGTTTCCTCTATCCCCCATTGTGGTCTGTTGTGTACTTGCAATTTGATTTCTTTGTTGTTCTGCCCTTCTATGGGTATAATACCTGTGTGGCCCAACTCCCTGTGGCTGCATGAGACACTTTAACCCTCTAGGATGGCAGGATCAAGGCTCTGATACCACTGTAATATCTCTTGCTCAAACTGACTTCAACTCGCTGATTTAAACCTTCAAAGAATATTGTCAAACACTTTGCATACAATTTCTTACTTGCTGGTTTAGTGTTTTCAGTTTGCTTTGCTTGCTTGGAATGGTTTCAAATGAAGTTTAAATGCTTGCAATAAACACTACAATGTCTAAGCAATGAACTAAGATAAAAATGCAATTCTTTTGGTCCTTTCAAATGCATATATAGAATCTAGACATGTAAATTGTGTACCTATAGCCAATTAACATTTCGTCAAACACTTGGCTTGCGAACTAATATGCGAGGTATGAACATTATGGATATGAGCAATACATCCCATAAATGATATGCAACTTATCCCTTTTTTATTGAAATGCCAATTACAATGTTGATAGAAACATGTATAACCAAGACTATTGACTGTACAAGTATGCAACTTCTGAAAAATCAGAGTACAATGACAGCGATAAACACTATTCTATATGCTATGAATGATACAAAACATAAAGGAACCTGAATATATGAAGCCCCTTTCAAATCGATGTAGTGATGGCAGCCCTAATACAATGCAATGATGATTCTTCAAAGCTGAGTTGACCTCTATGTGAGCCGCCCCTGCCTCAGACTAGCAACTCTGATATAAAATAAACTGCAGCCTTTTGAGACCCTCTCAACCACTAAAAACCATTGTCATGCCCTCAATAATGGAGCGCTCTGGCTAGAAGAGGAAATCGATGCAAACCCAAGCCTCCATGATCAAAATCGTGGTCCTCCAGCATGCCAATATGATTGAAAATTATATCAGACCGCTGGTACAACTCAAAAATGTCTATAACTGAAAATCAATTGAAGATGTCTTTACCAAATCGATCCTTGTCATACTCACAAAATTTGGCCATAGGTCATTAAATTTAGCAAAAACTGAAAGCCTTCAATAATTCTTCCAATGAAGCACAAATTGGACACCTGAGTGAAGCCCACAATCAACAATAATCTCAATTGATAGTTTCGCAGCTTCAAGATTGCATAAACATTAAAGATATTTTGTTCTTCAATGCTGGAAGTGACTAAAATCTTTGTCTCAAATGCACAAATTTCAAAGACACCAATTTGTAAAATTCCCATGCTCATGAATGAATTTGTTTTTATATCCTTTCTTCAAGCTGGTTGATCCCTTCTAGAGGCTTCCAATTTTAATTAATATCATTTAAAATAATATTAAATGTGTGCACATTAACTTTATCAAATAATTTAATAGTTAGCCTCCACAACATAATTAATTAATGCACTTTAAATTCACTTAAATGAGGGTCATGGCCCCATTAGACATAAAGTGATTTTAAAACATTATAATTGCACTTCATAAATAATTATTAATAAAGTAATCATTTTATTAATAATTAAAATAACATAACTCCACAAATAATCAATATTTTTCAATTCCTTATAAACTTGGGAGTTAACCATTATGTGCACTGTGCATCCAACTGCCTTACTAAAAATAGTAAGGGTCCCTCTCTATCAACCACTGATTTACTATAAATAGTAAATCCCTCATTATCTGATCAAACCAATGGTGCAAGGGATTGACACTGCGATTGTACCTGTTCAGGTGTCTTGTTATAGATAGTAACCCTGACTTTCCTGAAATAGTCACTATAAATAGTGTGTGAATTTGAATCGAACAAAGGCTAAACCTGAACTCAGGATGGGAATAAGCTTCCTGCTCTACCAATTGAAACCCTCTAACCATCAAAGTTAGCCTACAAGGGCCAATAATAAACTAATCCAATCATAAACCAGGGTGAACTAAAATGGGGACATTACAAAGAGGATTCAATGTCACTTGTTTCAAGTGGCTAGCATGGGCATAGAGCATATGAATGCCCTGAAGAAAATAAGGACAAAAGAAGTGAGAAGAGAGTGCATGTAGCACAAGCAGAGGAGGAAAAAGTAGATGATTTTGCTTCTGTAGAAATTGGGCATGGAGGTAATTTGATGATGTGTACTATTTTGTTAAAGCTAGAAAAGCTAGAGAATGAATCTTGGCAAAGAAGAAGCATTTTCAAAACCAAGTGAAAATCTAGAGGTAAGTGTTGCAAATTGGTTAAAGATATTGGTAACTATGACAATCTAGTTTCCACTGATATAGTGCAAAAGTTGGGATTGAAGTGTGTTTTTCATCCTAGACCATATAAGGTTTGATGTTTGTAAAAAAGTCATCAAGTAATGGTGATAGAGAAATTTTAGGTTAACTTCCACACTAGAAGCTACCAGGGTGAAATGTGGTGTGATGTTATACCAATGGATGCTTGTCATGCCTTATGGTGCAGAGTCGTAGACCATGGTAGTATGATAGAAATGCAATACGTAATGGGAGAAAGAATACTTTCCAGATAACCACGGATGGTAAGAAGCTTGAATTATTGCCTATAAAGGAAGGAGTGAGTAAGTGATGTTGCTTTCTGCCATAGAATTTTAGAAAGCAGTATAGAAGAAAAAGTTTTGCTTTGTTGTCTTCGTAAGGACTAAAAAACAAGTAGAAGAAAAGGAAGTGCCAGCAAAAGTCGAAGATTTGTTGAAAGTGTACGAGGAAATAATATCTAGTGATTTTCTAAGTGGGTTGCCACCTATGAGAATGATTTCTCATCATATGGATTTGATGTGTGGAGCAAGTTTACCCAACAAGACCCCACATAAAATGAATCGACCTGAGTGAAGAATTGATCATACATGTTCAAGATTTGTTGGATAGAGGATTGATAAGAGAGAGTTTGAGTCATTGTGTAGTTCCACTAGTGCTTACACCAAAAATGGATGGAGAATATGTAGAGATTCAAAAGATATCAACAAGATCACCATCAAATATTAATTCTTATTGCCAAGGATGGTTGACTTGTTAGATTATTTGAGTGGAGCTAAGCACTTAACCAATATTGATTTGAAGAGTGGTTACCATCAAGTCAAGATAAGAGAAAAATATGAGTGGAAGACTGTGTTCAGGACCAAGGAAGGATTGTATGAATGGTTAGTGATGCCATTTAAGTAAACCAATGCCCCTAGTACATTTATAAGATTGATTAATGTAGTGTTGAGGCCATTTCTTGGACAATTTGTTGTAATGTACCTAGATGACATACTAATTTTTAGTAGAAAAAAAGAAGAGTATTTGATGCACCTAAAGTAGGTTTGAGAAACGCTGAAGCAAGAGAATGTGTTGATAAATTTGAAGAAGTGTTCATTGATAAAGGAAGAGATTATATATTTAGGCTTTGTGATTTCACAAGAAGGATTGAAGATGGACCTTGACAAGGTCAAAGCAATATTGGAATGGCCTACACCAAGGCAATAAATTCTCATAGATCTGAAATTTTCTATAAGAATTTTAGTGCAGTGTGTGCACCATTGACCTCATGCATGAAGAAACAATTGTTCAGTTGGACATCTCTAGCTGCAAATAGTTTTGAGCTTTTGAAGGTCAAAAAGAAGCCTTGCCTTATTTTGATACTGTTCCAAGTTGACTGTGATGCAAGTGGAACAAAAATTGGTGCAGTGTTTGGTCAATAGGGAAGGGCAATTGCATATTTTATTGAGAAGTTGGATGAGGAAAAGCAAAAATATTTAGTGTATGATCAAGAGTTCTTTGCAATAATTCAAGCATCGAATAATTTGAGGCACTATTTTCTGCCTAAGGAGTTTGTATTGTATACAAACCATCAAGCATTGAAGTTCGTAAACAGTTAGACTAAGTTGAACCAAAGGCATATGAAGTGGGTTGAGTACTTGAAGAGTTATACATTTGTGCTCAAGCATAGATCATGTGTGTCAAATAAGGTTGTTGATGCCTTAAGTAGGAGAGTTTTTATGTTGAACTCCATATCAATAGAAATGATTGGGTTGGATAACCTGGAGGAATCGTATGAAGAAGATGCAGCCTTTGCATAAGTTTGGAATGCTTGAAAAAAGCCATGGGTTGGTGATAGAAGCCCATATGTGGATTATATAATCCAAGAAGGATTTTTCATTTTTATTTAAGAAACAACAATTGTGTATCTCTAGAGGATCAATGAGGGAGAACCTCATCAAGGAATTGCATAGTGGCTGATTAGGAGGTCACTTAGGAAGAAGATAAGACCTTAGCATTGCTAGAGGAGAGATACTATTGGTTGGGTATGGCTAAGAATGTTATAAAATATGTGGTGTGGTGTAGAGTATGCCAATCGGATAAAGGAATAGATAGGAATAAAAGTTTACATAAACCATTGCCATCATGTGAAGGACCATGGGAAGCCCTAACTATGTATTTTGTTCATGTATTTTTGAGGATGCAAACAGGTAATGACTCCATATTTGTTGTGGTTAATAGATTTTCAAAGATGGCACATTTTATTCCTTGTAAGAAGACTAGTGATGCTTTGAATGTTCAACATTTATTTTTCAAAGATGTTAACTTGCATGGATTACCAAGGGTATTATTTTAGATAGACAATGGATTTTTGGGTCATTTTTGAAGGACATTGTGGAGGAAGTTAGGCACCAAGTTGTAGTCTAGGTCAGCGTACCACTTGTAATGTCCCATTTCCACTTCATTTATGAGCAGGTATTGAAGACCTTTAGTCTACTTTTTCCATAGACAAAATGATTTCTTTTGGGGTTTTTATTTTATTAATTAATTATAATTGCTCGAATAGTGATTTTAATCATTTGCTCATATAAAACAATTTTAGTTGATAAATAAAATATTCTTTAAAAGTGGTTTTTACCACTATGGTATTTAAAATAAAAATTATTGGATTATTGCCTAAAAGTAATTTTAATTACTATTTATTATTTAAGAAATTAATTTAATATTATTATTTGTAAAAAAAGAATGTCTACTTGAAAGTGATCAAAGGAAAAAAGATGTTCTAAAAGTCAGCAAGGAGAGTTAAAAGAAGTATTTGACCCCCCCAAGGTGGTTTGCCCTTTTTTGGAGGGTACAAGTACATGGTGAAGATCTCAATTGAAGGATATGTCGAATTTGATATTGTGATTCTTCATGCTTGAAGAAATATTGGGATGCATGCCAATAATTGTTTTGCAGGTTTTGGAGCTAAATTATCGACAAAAATGTGTCTTTTGACGTCACTTTTGCTAAGGTGGATTTGGTACTTGCCCTAGAGTGGGGCGACTTGCTTTGTGTGATCTTTGAGAGGGTTTTGTAGACAATTTTATGTTTGATTGATCAAGTTTCATGTTGGAATTTATTGATGAATATTGTTGAAGTGTGGCGTTGATTTTCTATGTGATGTGGCAAGGGTTCCAAGGACAATTTGAGTGAATAAATAAATAATAATTTTTAAATTATTTATTTATTTTATTGGGCAGATTTTATGAGGGTTTGACTTCACAAATTGTTGATTTGAGGCTAATAATTATTGTTTGATTTTTTTCAAGTGTTGCGACTTGGATGATGAAGGGGTCTAAAACCCTAGTTGGAGGATAACAATTAATTCCAAATTTTTGTTTGTAGATTTGACCTAGGGCGACTTGGTTTGGGAAGGTGTTTGATCACCTTGAGTGCCCTAGAAGGGCGTTGCAATTGTTTGGCTATTTTTGGTATTTTATTCATGATTTTTGCAAGGGTTTGAGTAATGAGATTTGGTGAATATTCAGCTGCTATTTTTTATGCATAAAATCATATATTTTTTAGCAATGTTAAATTAAAAATTCATCTACATTCAAGGGATAAAAAGGTAAAATATTTCTATTTTTAGTTTGTGGCTCATATTGGATCATATTGAAGTGATATTTGATCAAAGTAATTGCTGAAAATCACCTATTTATTTATTGCACATTGGCGCCTAGGGTTTGAATGCAATTTGCATGTTTTTGGAGCATCTACTTGAGCTAAGGTTTGCTTTTGCCAATTTCAAAATTCAGATTTTTTTGGATTTTAGGGAAAACCTTTATTTGGCTCTTTGGCCCAAAAAGGGGACATTACACCACCCACAAATAGATGGACAAATGGTGGTGGTGAATAAAAAATTAGGGATTCTACTTAAGTGTTTGGTTGGAAGTAAACCGACACTATAGGATAGGATAGATCTGCTAGGATTGAGCAGAAAAGAATAATATAGATACAATAAAATGTCCCTTTTGGGGAATGTTCTGAATTCTGAATTTTTAAATTATTTTCCCAAATACAAAGCATCAATTAAACATTATAACAACAATACTCACAATGATATTGATTAAATTGAAATTCTTATTGCAATTGCCAAAATACACATAATACCAATGTATCATAGCCAAACCCTAATATGTTGGAATAATAAATTTTAGTGATAAAAAAACCCTTACACTCTGATTTCAATCGCTGAATGATGTCCTGTAGCATGGAATGCAGCTGTGCAACTGAGGAAGGATGGTGGCTAGCAAAGTGTGGCGCTCCTTCCTAGGGTGACATTTTCTCTTCAGCGACTAACAAAACCCTCACCAAGGCAGTCTTAATAGTCCCAACGGCTGCTATTTGAGGTGCAATTGTTTCCAAATGGTATAGCCCTTGAACGACAAAAGAAGCCCTTATTTGATGATCCAATGACCTTCACAAAAAAATTGAATTTTGCTAGAACTTTTAGCAAACTAAAATCTAGAAATACCCTAATTGTCTGTCCAAATGTGATCTCTGTATGAAATCACCTATGATGGGATGGGAGGGCTTCCATCCTCTAATCCCCATTAGAAACCTAAAGGGTTTTTGTTCTCAAATGCAGAAGTTGGAAGCAAATGCCAAACTCAAAATAGATGTAATAAACAAGCTAATCCCAAATGACCCCCAAGACCCTCTTTTATAACATTTTCTACCCCATTTTCCCAAGTTGGCCTCTTACTTTACTTTAATAAAGTACACTTTTATTTTACTTTTCCCTTTTCTTTTATTTCTAATAATAATAATGTAATTGTTGACCATTTTTTGGCCTACATACCAAGATTTTTGCCTAAGTGTGAGAGGGTGTGCATTCAAGCAAGACTTTGGGTTTTATATAGCAGAAGACTTAGGATTTTTTGGAAGGAGAAGTCTTCGGGTTTTACAAGACAACTTATTTCACTTTGTGTAATCAACAGTTGAAACCCCTCAACAAAAGTAATCCTGGTTGGAAAACCCAAATTACTCTTGACAATGCAAATCGGGTTTTGAGAAGTGCTTTGCTTATGAAAGTTTTATCAGCAAAAGTAATCCGGGTTGGAAAACCCGAATTACTCTTGACAGTGCAAATTAGGGTTTTGTAAGGTGCTTTACTTCCCAAAAGTTTTAGCAATAGAAGTAGTTTGGTTTCTTGGGTCCAAATTGCTCTTGACAGTGCAAATTGGGTTTTCAGTTGTGCTTTACTTCCAAGTGTTTTACAAGGAAGAGCAAGTGGGTTTTCTGAACCCGACTTACTCTTGTTAGATTGAATCGGGTTTTGGGAGGTGCACGACTTCTCTCTTTTAGAAGCCTCGAGTCATGGAAAGTCTGAAGTTAAGGCCCCTAGATTGTCTGAGGCAGTCGCAGGCAGGAGGAAGTCCGAGAAAAGGAAGAATACAAATGTCCACGGGAAAGTAACATGACTCTACAAAAAGTCCGAAGGATTCCTTCGGAGGACAACACAAGGGACAAAAACAAAAATCCTAAAGGGCAGGTGCCCTTAGGGAAGGTACATTTCAGGATTCTCGAAGGGTAGGTGCCCTTAGGGAAGGATCAAAACGCGGGTAATTTACTTCGGATAAGGACTCAACAAAAATCCCGAAGGGCAGGGGCCCTTTGGGAAGGTACATTTCAAAGGCCGAAGGGACAAAATCAAAATTCGTGAAGGGTATGTACCCTTCGAGAAAGTTTAAAGGACCAAAGTTCGAGAAGTTGCAAAACCCAAAGGGCAAGGTACACGCTTCGGAAGGGTCATTGACAAAAAACCCAAAAGATAGGGTACCCTTCGGGAAGGTACACGTCAACTTTGGAAGTCATTTGCAAAAAACTCGAAGGGTAGGTGCCCTTTGGGAAGGTCCATCTTGCGAATTTCAAAGGTTTTAGAAAAAGCCCGAAGGGCACCTGCCCTTCGGGTAAGGATCATGACAAAAAGCCCGAAGCATTGTTTTTTTGAAAGCAAAGGAACACATCCCGCAGACTTTTGTCTGCGGTAAATTTGAAACCAAAAACCCCGAGAGATTAAAATAAGCAACGGAAGAAATTTAGAAGGAAGATATCCTTCGGACAAAAAGTTCGAAGGAATTCCTTTGGACTTTTTGTCCAAAGGATTCCTTCGGGAAATTTGAAAACAAAAAGCATAGCAGGAAAACAAACCAAGGGAGTCAATAGAAAAGTCCAAGGGAAATAATAAAGGCTAAGGGGATAAGCATATAGTCTGCAGAAAATCCATGACCAGGGTAAGACCAAAAAAGCCGAAGGAAATGAAAGGATATAGCATAAAATCTGAAGGGAAGAATTAAATAAAAGAGATGACAATAACATAGCTGAAATAATTGTGCAAAAGTTATAGAAAATAGAAGTCCACAGAAAATACACACGAATAGGGAGACCAAAATAGGAGAAAATACATGCGAACAAGGGCTATTTTTGGCAAATTGCTCAGTTTTAGTTGACCCATAGTTTGACTAGTCAAAGTCACGCTTGTCCAAACGTTCCAGCAGTCCAAGAAGAGCTCATCTATTGACTCAATGTGGAATTCGATGCAAGCAAGGGCTAATTATGATTGACTGGTTGTAACAATCCTTGCCCAATCTGCCTTTAATTGTCTCAATTTGCTGCCTTGTAATTTTTTCAAACACTTTGTAAGCAAAGTGCTTCTTGCTGGTTTTTGTAACAGTTTTGATGATTTGTTTAAATGACGATTGATTAAAGCTTCAAGTGTTTTAAGAGTGACAATTCTAAGTTCTAGATGCAGGAATGACTTTTTTTTTCTTCTTCTTTTCTATGCAATTAGATGAATTCACAAAGCAAACTAATCACTTATAGCCAATGGACATTTAGTCGCACAGTTGGCATGCAACCTACTATCTCAATTCAAATGCTCAAAAGATAACTATAAATGACCAGCAACTTGTGATTCTTAATTGTATTGATGATTTGATACAATGCTCCACTAAACTAGCCAAGACTCTTGGCATAAACAAGAATTACAATTATATGGTATGCTGGTATGAAGGACGCACACCTACAGTTGCAAATATAAACTATACTAAAGGATGAATTGTATGCAATGAACCTTGGTGGGATTGAGGCGCCCTTGAGAATAGATGAAGGAGCAAGCAATTTCCCAACGAAAGGATGATCTCCCAAGCCAAATCGAATTTTCCAAGCCAGCCAACCCTGTTCTGGTCTGAGAAAGGATGATCTCCCAAGCCAAATCGAATTTTCCAAGCCAGCCAACCCTGTTTTGGTCTGATCTCAAATTTAAAATAATATGCACTGAATATGTGCTCCCTCAAGCATCTAATATCATCTCCATGCTCTAAGGAAGTGGGCGCACCAAGCCAAGCAAATAATCGATGCAAAATGGAAACCCCCACAAGCAAAAACGTCCCTCCTAATGGCATCCTTCCTTGACTGTAAATATTTGATTTTTATATCAGATTTCTCTACAATGCAATCTGCTCTCTTAACCAAGAAAAATCGATGCCAAGCTATATAGAAACCAACACCAAAAGATAGCTATGCAACCTCCACAAATTCACCAAATCGATTTCCCCAAAATTGGCCAATGGCTACAAATTTTGCTTCAATTGAGATGACTGAAATATCACCTCCAAAATGCAACCCTTAAAGAGATATTTCACTCCCTTAGCTATGCTATCAATGGGAGTTATCGTTCCCAAAGACAAATTGATTCACTGCAGGAAACTCTAGGGTCCACCAGCATACCACAACAAAGACAACATCAAATCGGGATAATTCATAATGGCAGCCCACACCTCCTTTTATACTCTTTTTCATTTGGGAAGCTTCTAGAAACATCATAATATTTTATTATTATTTTTCCCTTTTAATATATTATATTTGCACTTTAATATAAAATAATGAATTATATCATAAAGCACAAATATAACATCATCTTATAACATGATGTTTCTAAAAATAGAACATTCTAATAAATCATTAGAAAACCTCCAGAATATGTCGAAACTTCCCCAAAGAAACCAACTGCCATTTGGGTAACTGCGGAGAGGACCTTCAAACCATGCCGTATTAGCCTACGAGGGCCACTGATAGGCTAATCATGTTGAAAGTACAATGTCTAACTAGAAGGGGACATTACGTTGGTCAAGGCTTCAGTTGACTATTATTGAAGTCAAGTTTATCTCGAAAGTCAACTCAAAGCTTCAAACATTCCAGCAGCTCATGAAGGGTTCCAAATTTGAAGGTGGGTGCACCATTTTTGCATAATAGAGAGTTTAACATCCCAAAATTAGCCACCGTCCATTTCAATGCCAAAGAACCAGTCTCTATTTTTAGACATGGCTCAGCTGAACATGCACAAGCAAAGTCAAACATATGTTTCCACCGTCTAATTCTAGCGTAAAGGAGCTTTCATGCAAAGAGGAAGAAGACAAAATAGATTTTTTGTAAACGCTGAGTTGGACGGATTTAGCCTCTCTCCTATTTTCCAATGCGAATCTCTTGGTTTTTTGTAATTTTATATATTAATGGCATTTCAGCCTTGTAAAAATGATCCCTCTTTTGGTAAGAAAATTTCTTCCAAAGATTGTGCTGTAACTTTTTTTCAAAATCAATGAGAAGAGGATTGTGTTTTTTCAATTTCTAGCAGCTTGTATAGTGTACTATTGTTATAGATTTGCCTAAGTGATAGATTTTTTTTCTTCCTTGTCAAATCTGGATTTGGACTTAGTTATTCGTTGATCATTTATATAGGTTACGTTTTGTGTTTGATTGTCTTTTGTTGAGTTTACAATGGATCTTAGTGGCTATTTAGTGCCTTTCATCAGGTCTATTTCTACATTTTCTTCAAGCTTAGATCATTAGACAGAACTTTTTCGTGAAATATTTGTGTATTGATCAATTGGAGTTGAAGTTGTGCCTCTTTTCTTGTCTGAATCAATGTTCTTAGAAGCTTGATTTGAGTGGATCAAACAAATTAGGTGTATCACCATTTTAGCTAGGATGTTCTTTCAAGTTCTTTTTCCTCTTTTCCCCAGGCAATTTGTAACGTAGAAGTTGAGATCCTCAATGATACATCTTACATGAACCAGCCTTCTCTAAAGTTTTTTCTCACCATTGAGGCACCCACCTTCGTGAGAAGATCCAATTGTTTCAACTGGAGCGAGGATTAGCCATTTCAGCACATCTTCGATCAGGGTGCAACTCCAAGTTGACAATAATTTTTGGCATGTCCAGTGGGATGACGAAAATGTTCTTTGCATATCTGAAGATTTTTTGCAGTAGCAGAGGATATTCATCTACATCCAATCGTAGAGTTCATAGCATCATTCAGAGAATTCGTTCATGCCAAAGGTTACCACAAGATTAACAAGTAAATGTATTCTTTTTGAATTTGTAAATTATAAGAGAGCAAGATCTAGGAGGGCAAATCCATATCCTCAAAGAGAATATTTACCTCCTCATCCTATTGTTCTAAACATTGCAATCCCTAATATTCAAATGGCCATCAGAAACCAAGTATTTGCTCCATTTAATAGAGTTAGCCCACTGAATTTAGCATAGTTTGATGACATTTTTGTATCTGCCCTCAAAAGTATTTCATTCTTCTCAGAAAAAAATCAAACAAGCCCTATTGAGCATATCCAAGATGTGGTTAATCTTTGTTCAGTTCATAATGTTGTTGAGGATAATGTTGCTCTTAGAGTGCTTGCTGCTTCTTTCAAAGAAAAAGCATTATAGTACTATAGAACCCTCCCACTCAGATCCATTTCCACCTGGGATGAATTGGGTGCAGCATTCGTCAAGCAATTTAAAGACAAATTTGATAACTTATATTTAGTTGAGCAATTAACTGCCATACAAAGAGCTCCTCATGAGATCATGTTCGATTTTAATCTCAGATTCTAGAAGACATGGACCAGGATACCGGTTCTAATTAGACCATCCCCTGAATATGCATTTTTGTATTTTTTGAAAGCTCTTAATTCTGACATTGGTGTGATGATATAGTTAATGGGTGGTACTACTTTTCCAGATGCTTATGAAGTTGCAATAAGAGTAGAAAATAATTTAATACAAGTAGGTAAGCTTTCTCCAAGACCTTCAATGCCTATATTTCTAGAAATAAGTTCTATAGCAGCCCCTCAAGCTCTTCAAATTCCATCCTTAGCTCCTATTCCAACACCTCAAGCTCAAATTACAAGCCCTACTAGTCAATCTAGTGAGATAGGAGAGTTAAAAGGTCTGCTACAATCTTTTGAAAATGAATTAGTACAGCTTAAGAGGCATCAATTTCAAGTTGATAGATCTTATCAACAGCAAAATGAGAGTACTTAGTAGCCTTTCAGAGATCAAAAGCCTCATTATCAAGATTTCAGAGAAAATAGACCACCTTATCAAGCACAAAGAGCCATAATTCCAGCTAAGCCATATGCTGCCCTTGATCTTAATGCTTTTTCCACTTCAAAGGCCATTGTTCCTATCCCATCTCAAAACAATTTGACGCAGGATTGAGGTTGGCAGCCCTCAAATCTCAATGATGCTCAAAACTAAGCCTTGGTATCAAAGAACATCACCATGCCACATATGACACAAGAAGAGTTTTCTTTTCAAGGAAGTCAATATCATGATACAGGTTTGGTATCACAGGGGGAGACTCATCAAATTCAAGGACAACTTGATGTTATTAATGGAAATTGGTAGGTAGATGATCATATTGCTTTTACTCAAAATTTTGAAACTAACAATTCAAGTGGTCAAGTTGCAGCTATAACCTATCAGAGAGATAAAAGAAGAGCTATTGATGAGTCTCAAGCAGTATCAAGAGCTTCAAGTACTCTTCATGTTGTCTCTAAAAGTGCAAAAGAACAGCTTGCTGCCTCTACAACTCAAAAATCAAAATATAGAGGTTGGTAAGGTTAATCAATTACCTCAAATTCTTGAACAACCAATGCATCAAAAGGTGCAACCAAAAGTTTGTGGATCTCATTTCAGTATAGTTGATCAAATGAAGAAATCTAATATCAGCATTAGCATGTGGGATTCTCTTACAATTCCAGGGCAAAAGGATAAGCTTATCCAAGAGCTTTCAGCTCTTGAATTGTCTCCAAAACCGTTTGAGAAAGAAGGTGTTGTCTTGGCTAATTCGGATCAGCTAGCAAAGCAACAGGGACAACAAACAATTAAGGTGACAAAGGTAGACAAGACTGAGGTAAAGTAAAAAAAAAACTCCTCCCTTTTACCTTTTTTTGATAGTAGGTGATACTTTGATTCATAATTGTATGGTGGAGAGTAGAGCTAGTAGTACAGTCATGCCTAAGTAGATTGCAGATAAGTTTGGACGCATTTATGAGCCAAATACTAAAGGAGTATTGCAATTGGATGGGTTACCAACAAAGACGGTAGGCATCATCAAGAATTTGAAATTGACATTACATGCATGTCCTAATGTTACTATTCAGCAGGATGTTGTGGTAGATTTGCCTCCCTATTTTGCTATGTGTCTCTCAAGGTATTTCACCTCAACGATTGAAGGATATTTATCAGCTGATTGGACCTATTTGCTATTAGAACCAGGGATGGTACAAAGGTAACAATTCATTCAGAGCCTATTGCACGTTTTTACATGGAGTAATATACACCAAGTGTTATCAATGCTAATTGTATCATCTCAGATGAAATATGACAAACTGGTGATGTAGAAAAGGACTCACCTTTGGATGGAGTTCCAGATTTTTTTCTTGATGAGTGGGCCTTTACCTTGCATGAGCATGATCCCTACAAGCTGATTGAAGATGAGGGTTTTGGTGTGTATTGTCTTCATGAGAATGATGCACCAATTCCAACCATGGTCAAAGAAGACGAATCTAATGAAGGTTTGTGGCAATTGTACTTTGATGGATCAAGAAATAAGCATGGAACCGACGCTGAGATGATGTTGGTTTCTCCAACAGAGCAAAGGTATTTCTCTTCCATTAAATTTTAGTTTGGCTGTTCAAACAATGTTGCTAAGTATGAAGCACTAGAGCACGGTTTGCAGTGGGCCAAAAAGATGAAAGTCAATTGTTTGCAAGTATTTGGAGATAGTGAACTTGTAGTTCATCAAGTAAGAGGTTTGAATGTATGCAATAATTTGTTGCTTAAATCTTACAAGCATAGAATTTAGGATTTATTTGAAAATTTTCAGGCTTTTAACATTCAGGCAATACCAAGGGATAAGAATTAACATGTTGATAGGTTGGCTGCTGTTGGAGCACAGTTTAGTATTCTAGCTGATGTAAAAAGTGACAAATTTCAGTCACATATAAAGGTAGTTGTAAGGCTTTTCGTTCCAGATAATCATGAGAATTGGCAGGTGTTCGAAGATGACAAACAAATTGTGAGATTCTTGCAAGAGGACGCTGAATTTTTCTCAAAAAATCAGTCAAAACACTTACAACAGTATGGCGATCAAATTGTACAATTAAAAACAAATACGCTGCCCAATGGATTGGTCACTCTTGAGAATATTTTCAATGGTGATGATGAGTTAAGAAGAGAGAAGGCATCCTTAACAAAATAAGACTATGCCAACGTAGAGATTGCAGCGGGTAAGGTTTTGAATTTAGGAAAGGTATGTACTCCTTCACAAAAAGAAGCCTTCATTGAGTTAAGCACAAGTTTTGCTGATGTATTTGCTTGGCAATATAGTGATTGTTGACCATTTTTGGTTCTGCAGACCAAAATCAGTCTCCTTTTTCTTCTCCTTCCATTTCCATGCTCGAACATGAAGGATAATGCAGAAGTATACTTCTGCAACTCGTTTTTTCTCTTGGCATGCAAAGGGCTTAACTTCAAGCGTTTGCAAGAACAGGCAGGGTTGGAAGGAGCGATTATACAGGAGTTTGCAAAAGGTGCTAGCTTCATGAGAGTTCCCAAAGTTGAGTGTAAGTTCCGTGTCTCAAACGTCTAAGGAGATCCATGATGTGTTCTCGGGTTTGACAGAGCAAATAAACTATTTTGGAGGACTTTTATTGGCAAAATAGACCAAGTGCAGAGGGCAGAAAATGCTTGAAAGGGTCAGAGTTTTCCTTCAGAAAAAGGACTAAGGCAAAAGAAAGTCCAAAGGAAATAACAAAGGGGAGCCTATAAGCAAAAGGAAGTAATTCCTTCAGACTTTTGTCCGAAGGAATACTTTGGAGAATCCAAAAGTCCATTCAAACAAGCAAGTACCCTTCGAAAGGGTCGTTTTCAACATTCCCGAAGGGCACCTACCCTTTGGGAAGGTACAAGAACGAATTCGGGACATTTTCGTAACACCCAGGTGTCCTCCAATTTTTTTGAAGGGCATAGAGGGAGAGCGACTAGCCCATGCGGAGGGCACTTGGTCGTCGACAAGACCGAAGTAGATTTCCCAAAGGGCACTTTTCAAAGGCAGTCAAAGGAAAGGACAAGGACATAATTCCTTTGGACTTTTTGTCCGAAGGAATTCTTTGGACAAAAAGTCCGAAGAAATTCGGAAAGGCTACGAGCAAGAAAGTCCGAAGAAAAACAAGTAAAACGAAGGCAAAATAGAAGGAAAGATATACTTCAGACTTTTTGTTCGAAGAAATTCGGCCGCCAAATAATGAGGACCCGACTAAGACAAAAGCTCGACCAAAGGAAAAGTCCAAAGGAACAAAAAGCCAAAGGAAAAGGGAAAGTCGAAGGAATTCATAGGGGTGACGGGCCCGCAAATGTCAAATTCAGGACAATAGAATAGCCGTTGGCTTTCAGATGGGTACAGGCGCGCGGACGTCAACTTTACGGTAATGAAATGGCCATTGACCTTTAAATGTTTAAGCGCAAACCCGAAGGAATTCAAAGGCCTTAAGGCCAAAAGGAAGAGACCGCTGAGAAGGGAGCCCAAAGAGCCAAAGATTGATAGAAGATAGCCCCGAGGGCTCAAATTGCCAGAAGGAGCCAAGAGATGACAAAAGACAAAACCAGAAAAAGACAAAGCTAGGAAGAGACAAAATAACGAGATATGGACAAAACAGCCCAGGTGGCAAAAGGGAGGTGTCGGCACAAGGAGTTATTCTAGCGGTTGACACAGTCTCTGCCAAGTGGTCATCAAGGGGCGCAAACAGTGAAGACGCGACCTATTTTTTTCACTCTTTGCATTGATAAGCAGACAAACCGCGTGAATATCTTGAAGGAGCGGTTTTGTTTGGAGAAAAAGAGACGCGGCTCATGCTTTCACATTAATGTTTGAACGCCAAAGTCAAGACTGATAGCCGACACAGCATTCTCTTTCAAGCGCCTTCCTCTTCCCAATGCTTTCAACGCAGCATGGGTCATTTATTTCCCAGAAAGCGCCAAAGTCTTTTCCAAAAGGCTATATATATTGTAATCTTTCATTTGGAGAAGGCATCTCTCATATTGTAAGGCGAAGCCCTGCCAATTTTCATTTGGAATCAATAGAATACCCATTTTTTACCTCTATTTTAGTTGGATATATCTCTGAGTGTGTCTGAGTGTTAGCCTTGTGTTCAGTCATTTCTTTCCTAATAATTTCACAGGCTTGATACCAACACCCCTGGTATAGACAAAGCGTCATTCTTGCAGGTGACAAGAAGAGTTGTATCTGGAGCGCAGAGGCAGAAGAAGGTTACCAGGCAGTGTGCTTTTCCTATAGTGCCTATGGTAAGTTCTTTTCTGTGTGTTTCCATTAAAGCCTCCCTATTAAGCTCCCTTCAGTCTGGCCCTTTCACCAGATAAAGTGTATGTGTTCTTATGGTTCAAAGTGTGAGTATGAGTAGATCGAACTTGTTTGGTGCATCACCAGCGTAGGTTAGGTTCTATTTTTCAGTAATCCTTCTTTCTTTTCAACCCCCCCATTATATATATGTATTAGCAATATTACTGGAATAACTCAGAGATGCATCAAAGGGAGCTAGCCCTTATCTAGAGACTCTCCCCTCAATTTTGCCAGACCTACAGGCAAGAGAGGAGTTTTCATTGTGCCGCGTGGAAGAGAGAAGCTCAGTTTTCCCTCAAGGGTGCAATCCATAGCGTCAACAATGATCTCAAGGGATTTGATCCATGTTTGGCTCAACATACCATTGAGTTGGAAGCTGAAACTAAACCAGTGAGGCAAAAACAAAGGCCTATCAATCCCAAACTTGAGCCTTTAATTAGAGCTGAGCTTCACAAGCTCATCGAGTCAGCTATCATATTTCCAATCAAGCACTCAACTTGGGTGGCGAACCTTGTTCCGGTACGAAAAAAGAATGGTGAGATTCGTTTGTGTTTATTTTCGTGATTTAAACAGGGCTTCGCTTAAAGACCACTATCCATTGCCATCAATGGAACAAATTTTACAGCTTGTTGCAGGTTTAGAAAGATTTTCTTTGTTGGATGGATATAGTGGCTATAATCAGATTTTGGTCAAAGAAGAGGACCAATTCAAGACAACCTTCACAACTACGTGGGGGACATTTGCATACAAAAAGATGCCATTCGGTTTGTCTAATGCTGGAGCAACTTTTCAGAGAGCCATGGATATGGCCTTCCAAGGCCTTCTTAACAGGTTTGTGCTTGTTTATTTGAATGATATAACAGTGTTTTCAAAGAAGGCAGAAGATCACATGGTTCATCTCAAACAAGTTTTCGAACGGTGTAGGCAATTTGAGATATCTCTAAATCCCCAAAAGTGTGTATTTTCAGTTCATGAAGGTAAGCTTCTTGGACATGTTATTTCTAAGCATGGTTTAAACATTGATCTTGAAAGAGTAGATTCAATCCTTCCACTTTCTTTGCCTAAGCACAAAAAGGCTATGCAAAGTTTCTTTGGAAAATCAACTTTATAAGGAGATACATTTCAGATTTCGCTACTGTAGCTAAACCACTTACAGCCATGCTAAAGAAAAATCAGAGCTTCAGCTGGTCCAAGGAGGGAGTCAAAGGGATTGAAAATGTTAAAAAATTCATAGCAAGTGCTCCTACGCTTTTAAATCCAAATTTTATGAAAGATTTCATTCTGTATACATATGCTAACGTGGACACCATTTCAGGTATTCTTATGCAGTAGAATCATAAAAATTTAGAGCAGCCAATAGCTTTCTACAACCAAGGCTTGGAAGAGTACGAAACAAGGTATTCTTTTGTTGAAAAACATGTCTTTTTAATTATAAGATCCCTTAAGAAGTTTAGACACTTGTCTAATAATAAGATACATCTAATGGTTGCTCATTCAAGCATCAAAGAGTTTCTTTTGAACAAAGACATAAATGAGAAGAGAGCTGGTTGAATAACCAAGATAATGGAATATGATGTAGAGATTAAGGTGACAAAGCTGATTAGAGGCAAAGGACTTTGTGAGCACCTAGCACAAGACTTGCAAGAGGCTAACGAGCTGGTTTTGGTGTCAAATGAGGAAGAAGTTGCAGCTGTTCACACTTCACCTTCTAGCTGGTTTCATGACTTGGTGAGCTATCTCCAACATGGTATTTATCCCTCTCATCTAAGTGCTTAAAAAAAAAGGTATTTCAGATTGCAATCAATTCCATTTTTGTTTGTTGATGGTGTCTTGTTTAAGAAGAATATTAATGGAATGTTGCTAAGATGTATAGAGCCAATCCAAACCCAAAGATTACTTGAAGAATCCATGATGGACATGGAGGACACTTTTCCGCAAGAACTACAACACTTAAAATCATGAGAGGTGGGTACTATTGGTCTATTATATTTGGTGATTGTCATGCATGGGTTAGAAAGTGCAAACAATGTGCTATGTTTGTAGGAAAAGTCAAGCTTGCAGCCTTGCCCCTTCAGCCAATTGCGGTGGATCAACCTTTTGTCCAATGGGGATTGAATTTTATTGGTCTCATAAATCCTCCTTCAGGTTCAGGGCACAAATGGATTCTAACAGCCACATATTACTTCACACATTGGACAGAGACAATAGCATTGAAAGAAGCAAACAAAACCAATATTCTTGATTTCTAAGAAGGTTTGCTTACTAGATTTGGAGTCTCTTAAACGATTATTTCTGATAATGCAATGGCTTTTATGGGATCTAGGTTCAGTCAATGGGCTGTCCAACATGGAGTTTATCTCAACACTTCATGGAACTACTATCCACAAGGCAATGGCCTTGCTGAATCTACAAATAAGAACCTCTTAAGGATCATACAAAGGACTATTGAAGACAATCAAAGGTCATGGCATCTCAAGCTGAAGTCAGCTCTATGGGCTGATCGGATCACTTACAAGAGGTCAATAGCCAACTCTCCATACACGCTGGTATATGTTAAGGAAGCAAGGTTACCTATTTCTCTTGAATTTTCAGCTTTGGAACTAATGCATCAACTTGAATTGTTGGAGAATGAGCCTATGAAAATCAGGGATGCCGATCTTATGGAGCTAGAAGAAATGAGAAATCAGTCCATGCTAGCCAAGGAACTTCATCAGATAGGTAAAGAGAATGTTTGATAGAGGGGCTTCCTCACGAAGCTTCAAAGAAGGAGATTTGGTCCTCAAGTGGGATGAGGATCGAGCCAAACCAGGAAGGCATACAAAGTTCAATTCTTCAGTTGCAAATCCCACAATGCCTTCCAACTTGCCAAGATGGATGGCCAGGAGCTTCAAATCCCAGTTAATGGGATACATCTGAAACATTGCTATTAAAGAGCAAAGCTCTGTGTACATAGTTAATCTCGCTTTCTTTCAAGTATTGTTCAAGCACAGTAGTTTCATTCAGGTTTGTTCCAATAAGTGCTTGTTTGCACATTTGTTTCTTAGTTTTGTTGCTTTCATGTGTTTCCCTTCTTATTTTTGAAGGAGAAAGGTTACTTCAGCCATGATCAGAGGATATTTTCATTCAGAAACCAAGTTTATTATTATTTTGGGAGTTCAAATAGCATCTATATGGTGTGAGTTCTCAAGCAAAGAAGGTATGCTTACCTACGAGTCGTTAGACATGTTGGCCATTTTTTGGCTTACATACCAAATTTTTTGCCTAGGTATGAGAGGGTGTGCATTCAAGCAAGACTCTGGGTTTTACACAGCATAAGACTTTGGGTTTTTTGGAAGGAGAAGTCTTTAGGTTTTACAAGAGACAACTTATTTCACTTTATGAGTAATCAACAGTTGAAACCCCTCAGCAGAAGTAATCCCGGTTGGAAAACCCAAATTACTCTTGACAGTGCAAATAGGGGTTTTGCAAGGTGCTTTACTTCCCAAAAGTTTCAGTAGTAGAAGCAGTTTGGTTTCTCGAGTCCGAATTGCCCTTGACAGTGCAAATCAAGTTTTCATTTGTGCTTTACTTCTAAGTGTTTTACAAGTAAGAGCAAGTGGGTTTTCCGAACCCGACTTACTCTTGTTAAATCAAATCGGGTTTTGGGAGGTCCACGACTTCTCTTTTAGAAGTCTCGAGTCATGGAAAGTCTGAAGTTAAGGCCCCTAGATTGTCCGAGGTAGTCGCAGGCAAGAGGAAGTTCGAGAAAAGGAAGAATACAATTCTGTCCGCGGGAAAGTAACATGACTCTACGAAAAGCCCGAAGGATAGCATAAGGGTCAAAAACAAAAATCCCAAAGGGCAGGTGCCCTTCAGGAAGGTACATTTTAGGATTCTCGAGGGGAAGGTGCCCTTTGGGAAGGATCAAAACACGGGGAATTCACTTCGGATAAGGACTCAACAAAAATCCCAAAGGGCAGGTGCCCTTCGGAAAGGTGCATTTCAAAAGCCGAAGGAACAAAATCAAAATCCCTGAAGGGTATGTACCATTCGAAAAAGTTTAAAGGACTAAAGTTTGGGAAGTTGCAAACCCTGAAGGGCAAGGTACCCTTCGGAAGGGTCATTGACAAAAAACCGGAAGGGTAGGGTACCCTTCGGGAAGGTACATGTCAACTTCGGGAGAGTCGTTTGCAAAAAACCCAAAGGGCACCTGCCCTTCGGGAGGTCCATCTCGTGAATTTCTAAGGCTTTACAAAAAGCTTGAAGGGCACCTCCCCTTTGGGAAAGGATCATGACAAAAAGCCCGAAGGGCTTTTTTTTGAAAGCAAAGGAACAAATTCCGTGGACTTTTGTCTATAGGAAATATGAAACCAAAAACCCTGAGAGATTAAAATAAGGGAAGAAATTTAGAAGGAAGATATCCTTTGGACAAAAAGCCCGAAGGAATTCCTTCAGACTTTTTGTCCGAAGGAGTCCTTCGGGAAATTTGAAAACAAAAAGCATAGCAGGAAAACAAACCAAGGGAGTCAACAGAAAAGTCCGAGGGAAATAATAAAGGCTAAGGGGATAAACATAAAGTCTGCAGAAAATCCAAGACCAGGGTAAGACCAAAAAAGCTGAAGGAAATGAAAGGATATAGCATAAAATCTGAAGGAAAGAATTAAGTAAAAGAGATGACAGTAGAATATCTAAAAGAATTGTGCAAAAGGGATAGAAAATAGAAGTCCGCATAAAATAGACACGTACAGGTAGACCAAAATAGGAGAAAATACATGTGAACAAGGGCTATTTTTGGCGGACTGCTATGTTTCAGTTGACCCACAGTTTGACTAGTCAAAGTCACGCTTCTCCAAACGTTCAAACAATACGAGTAGAGCTCATTTATTGACTCTTAATGTGGAGTTCCATGCAAGCAAGGGCTAATTATGATTGACTGGTCAAGGCTTCAGTTGATTGGTTGTTGAAGTCAAGTTTATCTCCGAGGTCAACTTAGCGCTTCAAACATTCCAGCAGCTCATGAAGGGTTCCAAATTTGGAGGTGGGCGTACCATTTTTGCATAATAAAGAGTATAACATCCCAAAATTAACCACCATCCATTTCAACACCAAAGAGCTGGTCTCTATTTTTAGACATGGCTCAGTTGAATATGCACAAGCAAAGTCAAACGTATGTTTCCACTGTTCAATTTTAGCGCCAAGGAGATTTCATGCAAAGAGGAAGAAGACACAATAGACTTTTTGTAAATGCTGAGTTGGATGGATTTAGCCTCTCTCCTATTTTTTGACGTCAATCTCTTGGTTTTTTGTAATTTTCTATATTAATGGCTTTTCAGCCTTGTAAAAAAGATCCCTCTTTTGGCAAAAAAAATTCTTTCAATGATTGTGCTATAACCTTTTTTCAGAATCAATGAGAAGAGGACTGTGTTTTTTCAATTTCCAGCAGTTGGTATAGTGTACTATTGTTATAGATTTGCCTAAGTGATAGATTTTCTTTCTTCTTTGTCAAATCTAGATTTGTACCTAGTTACTGGCTGATCATTTATGCAGGTGTCGTTCTGTGTTTGATTGTCTTTTGCTGAGTTTATAGTGGATTTTAGTAGCTGTTTATTGCCTTTCATCAGGTCTATTTCTACGTTTCTCTCAAGCTTAGATCATTAGACATAATTTTTTCGTGAAATACTTGTGTATTGATCAATTGGAGTTGAAGTTGTGCCTCTTTCCTTGTCTGAATCAGTGTTCTTAAGAGTTTGATTTGAGTGGATCAAACAAATTAGGTGTATCACCATTTTAGCTAGGATGTTCTTTCAAGTTCTTTTTCCCCTTTTTCCCAGGGAGTTTGTAATGTAGAAGTTGAGATCCTCATTGATACATCTTATAGGAACCAGCCTTCTCTAGAGGTTCTTCTCACCATTGAGGCACTCACCCTCGTGAGAAGATCTCATTGTTTCAACTGGAGCGAGGATTAGCTATTTCAGCACGTCTTCGATTAGGGCACAACTCCAGGTTGACAACAATAATATTAAGTTGTCACTTTTTAATAAAATAAAAAGTAAGTCACTTAGACAAATTAAACTCTAGTTTATTATTTTTTACTTTATCGGAAAAGGGGACATGACATACAAAGAGTTTTGCAGAGCATATGGACAAGATGCATGAAGAAGTGAGAAAGAAGCTACAAAAAAATAGCCAAAGGTATAAGGAGAAAGCATATGAAAAGAGGAGATAAGAGTCATTCATTGAATGAGATTCAATGCTACTACACTTAAAGGAGAGGCTACGAAGATGGACATATGACAAGTTGAATTACAATAAGATTGGTGCTTGTAAGGTTATGAGAAATTTTTCTGACAATTCATATGAGATAGAGCTATCGAAAGGGTTAGACTTTTCACCCATTTTCAATATTGCAGACTTATATCCTTGTTAGAAGGATAACAATGTTTAAGAAGAAGAAGAATAAATTTCAGATTGGAGAAATTAGATTCTAGAGAAGAAACAAGAAGATATTGCAGAGATATGGAAGAAAGTTGGGAAGAAAACAAGGCAGCAAGAGTACAAGGAGTACTTAATTCATTATAAGGGACCAAAGGAGGAGTTGTGGATTTCAGAGGTATAACTTAGCCAAATTAGTTGGTTGTGCTCAACAATTCCAGACTATCAATTATGAGCACCAGGCTCACAATCGAATTTCTAAGGGAGTGATGTAGGAGCATCCTTGGAAAGTAACGTGATCCCACATGTTTGAGGTTAGATTGAGATCTCACGAAGGGGACATATTTTCAAGAGCACTTGTTAGATATTGAGAGAGGGACCATGGTTGAAATCATCTTGAGATGCCCAAGAGATAAGTTTTTTTAAAATAGAAGACTTGCAAAGGCTATATTTGTTTCATGTAGACTTGAATTGAGTGTTTTTTTTTGAAATCATATAATTTTTCAAGAGGAAACCAAAGGTAAAATCAGATTTCACATTGGATATGGTATCGCTTAGGTGACATTTGGTTGAAGTAGATAGTGGGTTATTGCGACATCGATATCTTTCTGAGACCATAACTTCTTGCAGACTCCAACTTGAGTTCCGTTTTTTTAGTTTCACCTATTTTCCGAGGGGAATTCAATGGTGGAGTCAAATCCATTGTCTAAGTTATCTCCTAATAAATAGTTTTTGGAAGATGTTTTAGTTGGAATTGAAGTTTCCAAAGAAGACCATTTCAAGGTGTTGTTGTGGCGACACCTCTATGCAGAAAATACTGGTATTGCATGCACCAAATAATATCATTCCAAGGTATCGCTTTGGCAACACTTATTTGCCCAATTGTATATGCCAAAATGTACGATTTCAAGGTATTGTTGTGGCGACATTTCAATGCAGGAATATTATGTGGTGATGTAGATGAAAGAAGACCATTTCAAGGTATCGCTCTAGCAACACCAGCAAATTGTATATGCCAAAGTGTACCATTTCAAGGTATTGCTGCGGAGACATCTCTATGCAGGAATATTGTGTGGTGATGTAGATGCAAAAGAAGACCATTTCAATGTATTGCTCTAGTAACACCATGTGGGTAGCTTTATGGTTTAGCAACAAGTGTATGTATGGTCCATCAGTCCATCTTGCAGAACATTAGATGGTTGACAAAACGATCCTTTTTATGATATCGTGGCAGTGAGAACATTTTGACTAGTGAAGTGTGAAAGAATTGACATGTGATAAAGATAATCATTACAAGTTTTATTCACCAATTGGCTTGTCAGAATATCATTTTAGACTCACTTTGGAAAGTAGATTTCTAGATGCAAAGATATACACCATGTATCACATGTTGATGCTTGGACCATAGTTACCAAATCCGGTCGGATTTGCACAAAATTTCGCTGGATCTGGATTTTTTGGCCTACCTAGATAAGTTTGTCTAGGTCGGCCTTATTTTTTTTCAAAAAATTAATTTATTTTTATTTTTTATTTTTTAGGTTTTTTGTGCAAAAAAATCCCATAAACCATAAATATCATATAATATCAATATTTTATATTATTTTATTAATGTTTTTCATTGTATTTGTCAGCTTTGCATATTTATAAAACTATGTTCACACACACACACACACACACACACACACATGTATATGTATATATTCTGGATTCAATTTTTTGACTTTTTTCAAGAATAATGGATTTGGGATTTTTTAGCCTTCCCGAACGGATCTGGATTTCCAAACTTGGTAACTATGGCTTGGACACATATCAAGATGCCAAATTAGACATGTAGCTCATTTCATCCATCTATAGTTGTTATTTTGGGCTTTTCGTCTCACTGTTCGAGATTCTGTAATCATTGGAAGGTGAATCATTTCACCTTCCCTTATTGTTATTCTTCCCTCTGGTAAAGAACAAGAACCATGAAGATAAATATTATGTTTGAATTAGAGATTGAGGGTTTTTTAAATTGGTTTGGGTAGAGATTAACTAGCAAAGAGAGGCACTTGCAAGAAAGTGAGTGAGTGTATCCTGCAAGTGAATGCTAGAAATTCAATAAGTCCGATAGAAGTGTGCTACGTTTGATTGAGTGTGTGAAGTTTGATAATAGAGTGTGCATAGTTCAAGAAGGCCCATGCAGGCCAAGATAAATGTATTTGAGTTAAGTCTGATGTAATAAAGTTTCCATGAAACAAATGAAGAATGCAATCTTCCAATGAATATGTTCATGTTGTGCTTTTGTTGTGTACTCTAATCTGCAAGGTGGTTGATAGTTGTTCATTTGGCCCTTGACCCCATTGCATCACTAATTCAACCATAAAACCAAAGTATGCAGCAACACACAAATTCAAAATACTCAAGATTCTAATAGAATTTTGTATATTTCTTAGACTCAGGGGTATCTTTAACATGGAAGTGTATTGAAGGCACCCCATTATAAGGGACATTTAGCATTAAGGTGTACTGATGGGTGATCCTGGAGAGTGGATACAATAGTTTCTCAAGAGAAGCATTGACTTAGGGGGGTAATCTTCACAATTGAAAATGGACTAAGATTTTGTGCGTTATAAACAATTTTGAAATACTTCATTCCTACATAAGTTCAAATCAATTAAGAATAGCAATGCTTAATTGTTCTTAATTAAATATTTATTGATTTTTTCTATGCCATGAATCTCTTACTAAAGGATAATTGTTTATAATTTTATAACCACTATTAGACGATATTATTAGTTACCTTATCTGAATGCATATTTTTTGAAAATTGTGTATAAAGCATATTTATAAGTTGCTCAATGTTTTTGAAACGTTTAAAAATGCTGTATCATGCAGAAATTCTTTATTATAACTCATTGGATGGAATATAGTTTTTTATACTAAAACTCAAAATATTCATGTTTAAAAGAGAGATATGCTAGCTCACCTTGCATTCTAAATAGTTCTTATTTTCCTCTTTTGTAGGAGGCTTGATAACACCCTTTTGTCAGGGCCAATTCCTTCAGACATTCAGCAACTATCATCCTTGGAATACTTGTAAGTAGTTATCAAATCTTGACTTTTCTACAGACTACTTGTTTTCATCAGTGTCAACAGTCAACTTAAAGCAGATTTTATTGCCCTTAGTTGTTTTCATCCTAATCTTTGAAAATATTTGTATCTAAATGCATATCTCAATGATCATATTTACCAGAGTCTCCCAGCATATTAATTTTATGAATTTATTTTAACAAGGATTGTCTCCCATTTCTAGTGATTTGGTAATTTGGCATCTCCATTTTTTCCCTCATATGACACGATGTTGAACAATTTACTTATGTGAAACCTGAAGCTAGTTCTCAAATTGCAGTCAGTTGTATTTCCAGGATATGAGGGAAAATCTATCCTTTGTATATGCAATCTCAATGTTATTCCTTGAAAGTGTACGTGTGTGTGAGTCCACCTGTTACAAATCATCCTAGTAGGATACCTAGACAAAACAACAAAAATACAAGACAACTACTTGACTTAAACAATACTTGCATATTAACCAGTTACCACACAACTCAGTAGTCATGCCCAATAGGTATAGGTTGAGGAATACCATTACAAAAGCATGCTTGAAGATGGGCATCTGTTAAAGTTCACATAAAGAATCACTAATTTGTGACTCAAAACCAATTTCGTCTTCTCTATGTATTCCAAAACATTTTCATTATATTTTATCTAATCTCAATATCATTTCACAGTTATTATATCTGAACTCTGTGAAAGGAAGCAAACTGCCTCCAATTCTCATATAATATCTTCTATTACCATGGTTAACCTTTCTGTTTGACTATCCATCTCTATGTGATACTACGATCTCCTTTGCAAAAATTCATATGGATATGTGATGCATTTAATAAGTACTAATAGCTTCCTTTAGACGTGAAATCTATCTTACTCATGCAGTATTCTTTGATAACCCATACTATGAAAAATGTTAATTGATTAAATTTAAGATTCAAGGTATGTCTTTGGGCACAGTCGTTTTACTAGGAATGAATCTTGCCATCTTTGTTAAAACTTAATATCATAGTTACCATCCTTAAGTCTCAAAAGCGTCTAGGATGTCCCATATTGATCAAAAGCAAGGGGGATGCGCCCCTGCATCACTATGGATGTATCTAGTTCTACTATAGTCTATCATCAAATCATGTACTTTTCTAATTGTAAATTGAAATATTGCTGATGTATCTTGATTGAAGATTCTAATTTATCTATCATTTACTATTTTGGTCCTTTACTCTGATTAAAATTTAAAATTTAATTATTAATGATATTGATCAATTAATTTTTTTTTTTTTCAAATAAGACTTTGAATTTCAGCTTAATTTAGTCTCTTTACAATTTTTTTAGTTTATTTGTATATTTTAAATATTTATATGTTATTTTAATTAGCCGTCCACCCGCCATCCCCAAGACTTTGGGATTTTTTTGCCGTCCTGAAAACCCCATCTTGTCATCCTAGAGTCTTGAGTAACTATGATGGTAACAAGGTTCTTCTCTCCTCCAATTTTGGGACTACAACTTCTGTGTTCTCTTTTTTAGTAAATTTGTATGTTTTTAGTTATGTGAATGAAAAACTTGGGGTTAAGGTAGTACCCCACTGCATGGATGGGTTGGTGGAGTTGATTGTTCCACCTTTGATCAATCAACTTCCAAATAGGATCAACTCTGGCATGATCCCCTCTATAATAATGTTGCACTGCCTCTTTGGTGCTATTTATGGCCTCATAAATATCTCCCATTGGATTTTGCTCTCCATCCACCAATCAAAAAACCTTCACCAAAGGCTCTGAAATCTACAAAGTTACAAACAAATTAAAGTTAGTGTTACAAACTTATAGATAAATTATAAAAGAAAAACTTTAAGTTTAAAAAATTGAAAACAATGGAAACAATTTGAAATTATTTTGCAATTTCAAGTTACCTTCACAATCTCAATAGCTTTTGTTTTGAAGGCTTCACTGAAAACTGTCTTCGAAACCTTCACTCCATCAACGGTCTTCGAATAAGATAACTCCATCCATGCTTGAGAGACAAATATCTGCTTCAAAGGAGTCGACAAACTACAAATACTTTGCAATGCAAGAAAGTGCATTGCAAACCTGGTGACCTCTGCTCGAACAAACTCTTTTCTCTTGGTGTGCTCTCTTATCAAGCTGAGAACCCAAGGGTGATTGTAGATATACTTAGTTATTTTCTCTAGCTTCTTCAACAATTGGTCTCACCCAATCAAGTTTGCTTATATCCTCCGAAAGAAAGTCAAGGCAATGTGTTGCACAAGGTGTCCAAAAAAGAGATGGATGTCTCTCCCTAAGAAGTCTCCCAGTCACCACATATGCTACTGCATTGTCTGTAATAATTTGGACAACATTCTAGATGTCCACCTCTAAGACAACCTCCTCTAGCATCAAGCTCAAAGTTTTTGCATTTTTAATTTTACTTGATGCATCAATAGACTTCAAAAATACTAGCTCACCATTTGAAGATGCCAAAAAGTTGATGGGGGTGCGGTTCTTTCCATTCGTCCATCCATCAGAAAGAATGGTGCTTTCAAAGTTACACCACAACTTTATTTGGTCTTCGACAATCAATTTTGTGTCTTCAACTGCATTCTTGAGCAACTTCCCACTCAAGTCTTTTGGAGATGGTGTCTTGTATCCTTTCTCTACAACTGTCAAAGTTGTAACCAAATATTTTTAAGACGAGCTTTTTTCCACGTTGAAGAGAAGGTTGTTGAAGTACCAAAAATTTGCGCATGCTTTATCTGCTTCTGCATGTGCTTGTTTGTTCCATCTTGTAGCTTGGAATGAAGGTTGTGCTCCAAGTGTGTTTCTAGGCACAAAAAAGGAGTGTAACTGAGATGAAGGTGGTTCAGATGTGCCATGGCGCTTTCGTGGACCATGACTAGAGCCCACAATTTTTGTCATCGCTGCCGCTTCTTCCTCTACTGATGTAGCACCAATGTTTGTTGTTAGGGTTGTGTGCATCCATGTTTTCTCTAGTTTTTTTTCATTCAGTGAAACAAACTCTACCATCATCTCTCATTTTGCCTCTTCAGTGACTTTGGGACAAGGTGCAATGTCGTGGCAAGGAATGCATGAAAGATGATACTTCATGCGATTGATGCCTCTTGACATCTTCGAACAAAAGTTGCAAATAGAAACCGTCTGGGGTGTGCAAGTATGAGGGGGAGCCGACTAGCTACCACTGACTGAATGTGACGCTGATGCACTACTGGATGTCATTGTTTAGTAATGGATAACCTGCAAAGTGCAAACATGTTAAAAACAACATAAAAAAATTAAAAATTAAAAACATTAAATACAAATTATTAATTAAAATACGATAAATAAATGATAATTATAAACTACAAAACGAAAACTAAAATACATTTATGATTTACAATTTTAACAAACAAATTATAAATATAATCATAACAGTTATTTAAAGAAATAATAAACAACAATTTTAAATAAATAATAAACACAAAAATTTAACCGAATGCATAAAATTCGACTAAATGCATCAAATGTGTATACTAAGCATAAAAAATATCTATCAAACATGTATTTAATTAAATTACAAAACTTTACATGCTTGGTAATTAAAATAAATAAATGCATGAAATTTGATTTAAATTCACGGAATGCATGTAATAAAAATGGAATGCATCAAATTTGTATACTAAGCATCACAAATATGTAGCAAATATGTTTTCAATTGCATTAGAATTCATTTAATGCTTGGAAATTAAAAAAAATTAAAATAAATAAATGCATGAAATTTGAGGAAATTCACGGAATGCATGCAATTAAAATGGTATGCATCAAATTTGTATGCTAAGCATCATAAATATACATCAAACATGTTTTCAATTAATTTAGAATTCATTTTCATGCTTGAAAATTTAAAAAAAATAAAAATAAAAAAAATGAACTAACTTGGAAATTTCTTGCTCAAATCTCCTCAATCCGCCTTAGAATGCTCCAAATCTTGTGCAAGTGAAGAGTGAAGAGGTGTGTTGCATTTTATAAGACTCCATTCTTTATATTTTCCGCGTTTGAAGAACATTTGGGGGGTAAAATCCACGTTTGCAGTGTTTAACCTATGTGTGTTCCGCGGGACACAGAACCGGCGAGTAACCACCGGTTACTCATCGGTTCAATTTTGTTTATTGTGCCTGTGATGTCGAGCAACGATTACTCGCCAGGTGGAATTTTTTGGCGAATAACCGACCAAACGGCGGTTACTCATCGGTTATTCCATCTATGATCAAGGATTTGCTAAAAAATAAAAATAAAAAATATTTTTGGTTAGGGTTTTGTGATTAAATTCAGATTTTAGGGTTTGCCTTAATTTGAGGATGTTACAATGGTATTAGAGCTTATATCTTGCCAGCTTGTGGGTTATATCAAAATTTTAATGCGACATGATGGAAGAAGTTGCTCTACAGAGCAGGGAAGAAGCTAGAACATCCATGTCAACCAATAGGTGACCTAATCAGCATTTTAGAAGAAGTAAAAAATGAATTATCCAAGGTAAAATAGTCACACTATGTGACAATGGAATGGGTGGTGAAACCTTCAATGATATTCTTGGCCTGTCTCAACTCTTGAGACATTCAGTCAAAAAGGTAAGGCTTTTGGTTATCAGTCGTAGTAGTGAAATTACAAGAATGACAACTTCCAAGGTTCCTTACAATAGTAAGATCACGAGGGAGATATTTTAGTGGATTGTAGAGAGTTTTCAAGGGCTAGAGGACAACAAAGGACCTTCTTTTGCTAGGAGGGTTGCAATTTTAGAAACTATGGCAAATATCAAGTCATGTGTTTTGATGTTGGACTTGGAATATGATGATCTTATTATTGAAATGTTTCAACATTTTTTGATAGCTGTCAATGAGAATCATGCAAAAAATGTTGTAAATTCTATGCAAAAAAATATGACTTTAACTCTAAATGAGAAATGATATTTCTTAACAATTATTATCTATCTTAGGGGTCATTGTGAATAAAGAACAAAATTTTTCTCCAGTTGTACATACATTGATTCAAAATACTATTAGAAAATGTGAGAAGTTGAGGCCTTATTTGACAGTAGAGCAAAAGGAAGAAATTTTGCCCCTTGAACAGTAGAAAATTAGCACTTTGGGGCCCTTTGGACAGCCTAGGGTTACAATTTTAGAACATCAAAAATTAGTCACTTTGGGGCAATAGGAGCCCTATTAGCAGGGTTTGGAGCAGCAAAAGGAACTGCCAAGGATGGGTAAAAAAAAAAAAAATTCAAATTTGCAAGAGGGTTGCAAAAAGGAATTTCAGGGAGACTTCATTGTGAAGCATGCACATAAGGGAAATACCTCACTAGCTCCTTATGATGGCTTCCAATTGGTTGGAATTTTTCAAAATAGCATCAAAAGGTAAGCAATTTAATTATCTTCATAGTAAGGATTTGTTGTATCACCATCATACTATGTCCTTACAATATTTTGATTGTCATGAAGATCATGCTAACCATAGATCAAAATCTTGTTCTCGACGATTTCTCGGGTGGGCAAAATTTGAACCAAATCTTGGATCTTAGGAATTTTTCGGCATTTCTCGGCAACTTTATCACTACTTTAATAAACATATACATTCATAAAATAAACTTAAATTAAATGTAAAACATTGTTAAATGACATGAAAAATGAATGTAGAGAATGCCATAGGCCCATAAGTATATTTTCTATCCATGTAGCTTGGCAAATAGTAATACTATAAAACTGCAGTCTTGGTTCACCCTCATTCAAAGTAGAGAATATATATTATTATATTATATATTGTATATACTATATAATAGGCCAATTGATTCTCAATAGATTCTCACTGTGAAGTGTCAAGCTGCAAAATAATATTACAAACTACAAAGTTTGTAATGGGCACCCCAGTTGCACCCAAAACTAACCCAGCAGGGACTCTTTATGACTCCGGTAGTTTTGCTTGAATTTCTTTTTTTTTGTTTTACAAAGACCAATACATGTAACATAAATATAGAATTGCAAGCATAGATACACACGGCTGAATTAGCCCATACACTGTATTTGTATTGATTTGCAAATGAGTAAACTAGTACAATGCCAGTCACGTGGTGACTTACTGAATCTTGTCACGGAATCGTATGAACATTATTTCAAGTGGATTTCCCAGCATGTGCCGAAGGTGCTTCATTTGTTCTCTAACCCCTGGAACTACGAACTCTGCAGAACTGAGTTTTCTATTGGCTCTGTCTGCTGGATCTACGGACTCTGCAGGCCACTTCTAGTGTCTCTGCAGTCGAATCTACGGACTCTGCAGAAGCTTCTACGGACTCTGCAGCCAAAACTACTGACTCTGCAGGCTTAGATCTACGGACTCCACCAGGCTTGAAATATACTGACTCTGCAGTCTGAAATCTACGGACTCTGCAGGCTGAAGACTACGGACTCTGCAGGCTTAAATCTACGGACTTTGCAGGCTGAAAACTACGGACTCTGCAGGAACTACGGACTCAGCAAGTAGAAATCTACGGACTCTGCAGGCAAGAAACTATGGACTCTGCAGACAGAAGCTACGGACTATGCAGAAAACTACGGACTCTGCAGGCAGAAATCTACGGACTTTGCAGGCAGGAAACTACGGACTCTGCAGGCAAAAACTACGGACTCTGTAGGAACTACGGACTCAGTAGACAGAAATCTACGGACTCACCTGGCTACATACAGATGCTACAGTGATGAACATGCTACAGTGGCGAGCTGCTATAGTAGTACGGCTGCTACAGTGGCACGGCTGCTACAGTAGTACGGTTGCTACAGTGCCATGGTTGCTACAGTGCACAACTGTTACAGTGTGCGTGGCTGCTACAGTGGCTGAGAGCACAAACTCCAAAAACCAATCCCAAGGATTGATGTCTAGAGTGCTACAGAGGAGGACGTTCTCAAATGCCCAAATAAGCTGCAAGTGCAACAATTCTTTTCTTCTTATTCAACATGCCCAAAAAAGCCACAAGCACTCCCCTTTATCCTTTTCTCCAAGGGGCAACTCAACTCACTTGAGCAATGTGGGATAAAGGATGTGCAATAGTCCCTCATAAAGTAAATGTTTAAAGTGACACTCAATGTCTTTCAGTTGGGCTAAAAATTACCCTTTTTTGCAGCACTTCAGGCCCCCAAAAATACTAGCAACCGGACTCCGAATGGTGCGAGTGATAGCTTGCCGAAAAGCTTTCAACAAGGAGCATCAAATCCAATCATCAAAACTGGCCTCCGTTGCGTCCTAATAGCTTATTACAAATAGTAAGTGTGTTGGAAACTGAGTAAGCCTAACCGCTAAAATGGGGACATTACAGTCCGCCCCCCTTGAATTTGCTTGTCCTCAAGCAATCTTAGCCCAGCCTGCTGGATAACTTGCTCACTTTCCCATGTAGCATCCTCCTCCGACAGGTTTTTCCATTTGACCAAATACTCCTTCACTATCTTGTTTCTGAGTTTCCTCTCTCTAGTGTCCAGAATAGCCTCAAGTTCTAACACGAGCCTCTCTTTCTCATCCAAAGGGGGTAGATCTGCAGTAGGCACTACACCCTGACCAATGGCCCTCTTAAGCCTAGACACATGGAATACATTGTGCACTCGACTGCCCTCTGGAAGCTCAAGTTCATAGGCGACTTAACCCACTCTTCGAATCACCCTGTAGGGGCCGTAAAATCTAGGCTTAAGCTTCTCTGCTCCGCTCTTCTTGAGCGATGACTGCCTATATGGCTGTAGCCTCAAATACACCATGTCCCCTACCTCGAAACTGCGCTCTACCCTATGCTGATCAGCATACAACTTCTGCTGATTTTGGGCCTGCCGTATATTCTCTTTGAGCGCTCTCAAGATATCTTGGCTATCCTTCAACAGGTCTTTAGCTTTGGGCACTCTGCTGTCCCCCAAAGCCATATCCATGAAGCTTGGAGCTTCATACCCGTACAATGCCATAAATGGAGTCATCCTGATGGTCATGTGATGCGTGGTATTGTAACAATACTCCCCCATGTATAACCATTTAGCCCAGGCTCTCTGCTGTGCGGTCACATAGTTCCGCAAATAACCCTCCACCCACTTATTTACTATCTCAGTCTGCCCATCAGTCTAGGGATGGTAGCTCGTACTAGGTGTAAGGTCTGTACCGCACACCCTGAACAACTCGCCAAAAAGCGCTCATGAACTTGCTATCCCTGTCACTGACAATAAATCTTGGTAACCCATGCAGCCTAAAGACCTCCCTGAAGAACACATCTGCCACCTGAGCTGCTGTATAAGTAGAGGGAATAGCAAAGAAGTGAGCAAACTTCGTCAATCTGTCCACCACCACATAAATGCAATCTCTTCCCTGCACTCGAGGTAGGCCAGTGATGAAGTCCATAGAAATGCTCTCCCACTTTCGGTCAGGAATAGGTAAGGGCTGTAGTAAACCAGCAGGAAACATGTGCTCTTCCTTATTCTGTTGACAAACTGCACATTCCTTGACATGCCTCTGAACATCGTCCTTGAGCCCTTTCCATGAGAACCGCTCTCGAATCTGCCTGTAGGTCTTGAAGACCCTCGGATGCACGGATGTAGGTGCATCATGAAATGCCCTCAATATCGTCTCTCTTAAGGGTGATGACGGAATTAAATAGATTCTGTCCTGAAACTTGATCAACCCATCAATCACCTCATAGCGACCATCCTGTATAGTGCTTGAAACCAATCCCGATGCCCAAGTGTCCCCAGCATATTCTGCTATAATCTTAGTCCGCCAGTCTCCTGAAATCTCTGCAAGAGCACAAATGTGAGGTCTTCTAGATAAGGCATCAGCTACTACATTCTTCTTCCCTTTGACAAACTCAATGTCAAAGTCATAGGCTTGCAATTTAGTGACCCACTTCTGTTGTCTGTCATTCAAGTCTCGCTGACCCATGAAATACTTTATGCTGTTGTGATCAGTCTTGATCACAAACTTTCCTCCAACCAAGCAGGATCGGAATTTGGCCAAGGCATGCATAATGGCTAACATCTCCCGATCATAAATAGAATATCTCCTCTCCACCCCTTGGAGCTTCCTACTCTCAA
Source organism: Torreya grandis (assembly GCA_037957365.1). Classification (NCBI taxonomy): domain Eukaryota; kingdom Viridiplantae; phylum Streptophyta; class Pinopsida; order Cupressales; family Taxaceae; genus Torreya; species Torreya grandis. The sequence continues at coordinate 3,378,235 of JARHVA010000453.1, read as the reverse complement.
AAGCAATGGGGTGCTTCTCTTGCATCAATACTGCTCCAACCCCGTCACCCGATGCATCACAATGAAGCTCAAAAGGCTTTGTGAAGTTGGGTAGAGCTAGAACCGGACATGAAGACATCACCCGCTTGAAATGTTCAAAACACTGTTGCGCTGCCACTGTCCATACAAAAGCACCCTTTTTGGTGAGGTTTGTTAATGGTGCTGCAGTGAAAAGCCCTTCACAAATCTCCTATAAAAACCACACAATCCAAAAAATCCTGAGTTGTACAAGGCTGGTTGGAGTGGGCCAATCAACCACTGCCTTGATCTTTTCTAGATCCACCCGAATTCCTTCAGCACTGATAATATGGCCGAGGTAGAGCAATTTGGTCATGCCGAACTCGCACTTTGATTCCTTGGCATACAGTGACTCCTCCAATATGACCAGCACCTCCTCTAATTGTTGTAGGTGCTCATCCCACGTCCTACTGAAAACTAGGATGTCATCAAAGAAGATTAATACAAATCTTCGGAGCTGCCCTCTAAACACCTGATTCATGCAACTCTGGAAGGTAGCTGGAGCGTTGGTTAGCCCAAACGGCATACCCAGAAACTCAAAGTGCCCGTAGTGACACCGAAAGGCAGTTTTTTCTATGTCCTCCGCTCGCATTCTGATCTGATGGTATCCTGAACGTAGGTCTATCTTAGAGAAAAATCGCGCTCCATGCAACTCATCAATTAGTTCGTCAATCCTGGGGATGGGGTACCTGTTCTTAATTGTCTTCTTATTGAGAGCTCTATAGTCAATGCACATATGCATTGTCCCATCCTTCTTCACCAAAACCACCGTTGAAGCAAAGGGGCTTTTGCTGGGCCTAATATGCCCCATCTCCAATAGCTCCTTTATTGACTTCTCTATTTCATCCTTATGCTTTTTTGGATGGCGGTAGGGGGTGATGATGACTGGTTTAGCCCCCTCCTCCAGCTCAATAACATGCTCTACACCCCTCTTGGGAGGGACCCCATGTGGAATGCTACCAAACACCTTATCATGCCTAGAAATGATCTCTTGTATATCTGGGTGATATCTCTTTACCTGCTGCCCTGGAGGCATAGGCATGATCAAACATTCAGCTGCCCACTCGACATCATCATGTCTGAACAACCGTTCCATCCTTTTCGAGGATACCACCCTGAGCCCCCCATTAGGTAAGCCTCGGAGCACCACCTTTCTGCCCTGATGCTGAAACCTCATCTCCAGCTTAGCCAAGTTGAAGGTGAACTCTACTAGAGAAGTCATCCACACCATTCCCAAGATGACATCATAATCGCCCATGTCAACTACATAGAAATCGTCCTCCAACTCATAATCTCCTCCCAACCTGATGCAAAGTTTTGAAATCTTCCAGGTGCATAATAACTTGTGGCCATTGGCCACCATGACTCTGAACCCTGCGTGCTCTTCGGTCTGAAGACCCCTCTTGGCCACCAGTTTTTCGTCGATGAAATTATGCGTTGCCCCTGTATCGATCAAGGAAACCACCCGCTGCCCCTGAATCAGCCCTCTTACCTTAAAGGTCATGGCCTTTTGGACGCCTGTCAACCGAGCAAGAGACTTCTCATCATCCGAACTCTCCTCAGCAACGCTATTGCCCTGACTAGATTCTGAATTTGAATGCTGCCCCTTGTCTTCGGAAGGTGATTCGTCTGCTGAGAAATACTCCATGGGCTTAGCTTTCGCCTTAAGCGGACATTCATGGGAAAGGTTCCATGGCTCCCTACAATGAAAACATAGTTTTTTCTTCCTGAGTTCGTTGAGGGTCTCGCTGTCCAACCCTTTTGTTTCCCCCTTAGGCCACTGAGGGTCCTTCTGAAACGTCTTCCTTTCCTTATCCTTCCTAAAATGAGAGTCCTTAGAGTGGAGTTTACTCCTGTAAGAAGAAGATGCTAGGTCTCTAGTTTTCTTAATGGCCTCTTGTAGTGAAGAGGGGTTGTGTCCCTTTACCCATCCTCGCAAGGGGTCGGAAAGCCCATCCATGAAAAGAACAACCAGTTTTCTTTCCGATATATCCGTCACCAATACTGCCAGCTTTTGGAACTCGGTGATAGAGGCCTCCACAGAACCCCACTGTTTAAGCTGAGCTAGCTCCTTGAAATGCAATTCTGGGTCCTTAGTATCAAACTTGTCAATGAGTCTCTTGGTAAACTCTGCATAAGTATCTACCTGGTCATGGCCAAGCGTGACCATATTGTGGTGCCACCACTCATGGGCACTTCCATCCAAGTGCAATGCAATGTACTTAATCACGTCCTCCTCAGGCATGGGATTAAGCTGGAAATAAGTGTCTAATTTCTGGACCCATGTTCGCGTTGAAGTCTTTCCTGTACCGTCATAGTATGGAATGGAAAACTTTCCTAACTTTTTCCTCATCTCATAATTCTGTTCCCTGTTCCCTCTCATGGCAATGTGCTTGAGTCTAACATCCATATACTCCCTGAAGGACATTTCACCCTGAAATTCTGGTCCAGCGTTTCTCCAATCCTCTAGTATTTAGTCCTGTATCTCCTGCTGTGTAGGACCAACGTTACCCTGGTCATTTTGTCTTGGAGGGAATTGTGGCATGAGTGGCCTTGTAGAAGAACTTGCTCTAGTGTATGTTCGGGCTCCCCTATTAATCGATGCATCTCCATTACTTCCATTACCCGGTCCACCTACCTGGTTAGCATTATTACCCTGGTTGGCATTGTTGCCTTGATCTGCTCTAGTCAGGTGTTGTGTAATTGCTACAATGTGGTTTGTAGCTCCCTTTGCCCCCTGGCAAGATCACTGAGCATTATCTTGGTGCTGGGTTCTCCCCTCTCCTCATCTGGGTCACCCAGGGCTGGTGCTGCAAAGGGCTCACCCTCAATTTCTAAAAAAACTTGTAAGTCTAGGTTTGTCCGGTTTCTCCTCAAGTAGTACTAATGTGTGGGATGCATGAAACCTCACAGGATGGCAGGAATAATAGGCTCTGATACCACTGTAATGGGCACCCCGGTTGCACCCAAAACTAACCCAGCAGGGACTCTTTATGACTCCGGTAGTTTTGCTGGAATTTCTTTTTTTTTGTTTTACAAAGACCAATACATGTAACATAAATATAGAATTTCAAGCATAGATACACACGGCTGAATTAGCCCATACACTATTTGTATTGATTTGCAAATGAGTAAACTAGTACAATGCCAGTCACGTGGTGACTTACTGAATCTTGTCACGGAATTGTATGAACATTATTTCAAGTGGATTTCCTAGCATGTGCCAAAGGTGCTTCATTTGTTCTCTAACCCCTGGAACTACGAATTCTATAGAACTGAGTTTTCTATTGGCTCCGCCTGCTGGATCTACGGACTCTGCAGGCCACTTCTACTAACTCTGCAGTCGAATCTACGGACTCTGCAGAAGCTTCTACAGATTCTGCAGCCAAAACTATGGACTCTGCAGGCTTAGATCTACGGACTCCAACAGGGTTGAAATATACTGACTCTGCAGTCTGAAATCTACGGACTCTGCAAGCTGAAGACTACAGACTCTGCAGGCTTAAATCTACGGACTCTAAAAGCTGAAAACTATGGACTCTGCAGGTAAGAAACTACGGACTCTGCAGGAACTACGGACTCAGCAGGTAGAAATCTACGGACTCTGTAGGCAAGAAACTACGGACTCTGCAGACAGAAGCTATGGACTATGCAGAAAACTACGGACTCTGCAGGCAAAAATCTACGGACTCTGTAGGCAAAAACTATGGACTCAGCGGGCAGAAATCTATGGACTCACCTGGCTGCATACAGATGCTACAGTGATGGAGATGCTATAGTGACGATCTGCTACAGTAGTACGACTGCTACAGTGGCACGGATGCTATAGTAATACGACTGCTACAGTGGCACAGCTGCTACAGTGCGCGCGACTGCTATAGTGCGCATCGCTGCTACAGTGGCTGAGAGCCCAAACTCCAAAGACCAATCCCAAGGATTTATGTCTAGAGTGCTACAGATGAGAAGGATGTTCTCAAATGCCCAAATAAGCTGCAAGTGCAACAATTCTTTTCTTCTTATTCAACATGCCCAAAGAAGCCACAAGCACTCCCCTTTATCCTTTTCTCCAAGGGGCAACTCAACTCACTTGAGCAATGTGGGATAAAGGATGTGCAATAGTCCCTCATAAAGTAAATGTTTAAAGTGACACTCAATGTCTTTCAGCTGGGTTAAAAGTTACCATTTTTTGTAGCACTTCAGGCCCCCAAAAATACTAGCAACCAGACTCCAAATGGTGCGAGTGATAACTTGTCGGAAAGCTCTCAACAAGGAGCATCAAATCCAATCATCAAAACTGGCCTCTGTTGCATCCTAATAGCTTATTACAAATAGTAAGTGTGTTGGAAACTGAGTAAGCCCAGCCGCTAAAATGGGGACATTACAAAGTTCAACTTAAAACTTTTAATGGGCCCCAAAGTTAAAATCGCGGAGGTTGTGCACAGTGTAGGGTTTGGCATTGGGTGATGAACTTGTAACTTGAATGAGGGAAGTATGTACTGTAACATGCATGAGATGACTGTAAAAAACTAATATGAGGGCATGCTTTTTGCTTTTCACTTAGCAATACTGCCTGTGAACTGTGCAAAAGAAGAATGACAAATTGCGATAAAACATTCCGCAATTTACCTTTAATTTTTAATGCATCAGTTTTTTTTTGGTATCCAAGAAATGGAATTTTCTCGCCAATTTTCATCAATAAATCATTGAGATTTCTCGACAAAAAATTGCTGAGAAAATTAAGGATTCTTGTCTTGCGAGATAGACCTAGTATCTCGACGGGTAGTATACCACGACATTTGCCGAGAAAAGGCGAGAAATCACTGGGATTTGATTCTATGATGCTAACAATGAGGATAATATGAAGGGCACTAAATGGAGGAAAGAATTTCTTCAAGAAGACTCAAGGATTGGGAGTGATTTGAAAACCGGATATACCCCTTTAGATAAATCAAACAATTTTTAAATAATCGGATTTTGAAACTCTCAATTCCCTAAGTAAAATAGAATCGGTTGTGGAATTTTCAATTTCTCAATTTAATAAAAATAAGAAATGGATTTTAATATTCAAGAATCAAACCTGAGTGAATAGTAACTCAAGAAACATGATTTTGCATTCAAACTGATCCTTGAACAGTAATTAGCCTCCTGCTAATAAATATTGTTTTATTAAAAATGGATTTTAAAAATATAATAAGTCATTTTCCAAAATATAATTAAAATAAATTGACTTTTAAATTTGAATATGAATTGTCTGAACAATTTTGAATATGAGTGTTTTGAAAACTCATACAACTCTATTGCTCAGTTAAATCATTCCATTCATAATTTTATCTCTTCAAATAGTCTTTTATCCAATTTTCCACAATTATATTCTAGATATCAATGAATAATTTGAAATTGATATCTACTGATGGAATAATGAGAAACTAAAAAAATAGAGACGAGATTGTTTATGGGGTTCACCAATTGGCTACGTCCCCGTGTTCATTTGAAGTGTTCCATTATAAATAAGATGTAACTACAGTTTATAAAAACTTACATCCCTGAATGGTTTGAGAAAACTTGCAACTCTGTGTGATATGAAAAACACGTTTGTAAACGTTCTTTTCAACTCAACAAATACCTGCAAATGCTTATATATCTCCTGAATGGGCTAATTAATTCTCTCAACAAGAGGAAAAGAATACTCTCAAAGGATTTATAAAAATATCATTGGCTTTATAAATCTCTGTAATTTATATAGGTTAAGAAAGACTCGGGAATAGACAAAATTGGCCTCAACGGACTATTCCAAAATTTTGCCTCTATTAAAATAAACTCAGTCAATTCTATGAATTTAATACTCATGTTCTTCAAGCACAATAGATCTTCATCTGTATGGATCGTCCCTATTTCAAATTCTCGGTACCATTCTTTCTCTGTCAAAATATTCAACCTGTATTCATCTTTGTTGGCTTTCCGCTCTCTGTAAGCTCTCTGTAACCTGCGCCAGAAAAATAATAATCCTTAATATATAAAAATTGACATATAGCCAATGTTGGCTAACAATTCTCTGTTTTGTCCGAAGTACGGGTAAACTCCGAATAGACTGCATGCATTTAATAAGGAATAAAATCCCATAATTAAAGGGAAGTTCCAACGCGATGCTTAAATACAGTGGCACTTACCCCAAATAATACAAACGCCTTGTTTTATTTAATAAAACCATGCTTATCAAAAAAAGAAACCAACGCATCTCATATCCACGTGGGGAAGGGGTGAGTGATGCATGTTTAGCGCCATACATTAAACATCCCATGCATGTTAAGAGGACAACACCAAACATAAAAATAAGAGAATAATGTTTATTAAAATCATATCCCATGTAACCAAACTCGCTCCCATCCAAAGTGGAATGGATGTTCCACGTGGGAAAGGAAAAAGTAAGGATATTTTTAAAATAATATCCCATATAAAACCAAAAACCCTTAACTTTCCACGTGGGAGTGGGAATAAAGTTAAATTGGAACTTGGGTTTATGAAATATCCAATGGGATAAATAGAATATTAAGTTGGGATTTTTTTAAATGGAGGATATTAAAATTTGAGACTTAATTAAATTTGGATTTAATATCCCATGGTTATTAATAACCATAAAATAGGATATTAGGATTATTTTGAAAATGGAAAAATGGAAGAATTACGATGGAAAAATAATTGGATGATGTGTAATAAAAAGAAATATTCGAAGGCATATAAACAAAGTCCAATGGCAATATAATAGGAATATTGAGATGGCTAATTAAAATTGCATGATTATGAGGTGGCATGTTGGCTGAATAATACCACTCCTGCAACCACAACAATTAGCGTAACATCAAATAATTCCAATATAAAAAACAATTGTATCAACTCTATATTTTTGCTACGTGTCGATTTTTCACTATGACACTTGTCTTTTTCTGCTTTTTTCCAAACCATATGAAAATCCTACAGATCAAACCTTCCCGATAAGAGGCTTTTGGTCTCCAAAAGTTCAAATAATCCACCTGATTCAAAAAAATTTCAAGAATCAACACTGAGTGAATAATAACTCAAGAAACATGATTCTGCATTCAAACTGATCCCTGAACAGTAATTAGCTCCCTGCTAATAATACTGTTTTAGTCAAAATGGATTTTAAAAATATAATAAGTCATTTTCCAAAATTTAATTAAAAAGAATTGACTTTTAAATTTGAATGTGAATTGTTTGAACTACTCTGAATATGAGTGTTTTGAAAACTCATACAACTTATTGCTTAGTTAAATCATTCCATTCATAGTTTTATCTCTTCAAATAGTCTCTTATCTAATTTCCCATAATTAAATTTCAGATATCAATGAATAATTTGAAACTGATATCTACTGATGGAATAATGAAAAACTGAAAAAAAAATAGAGACAAGAGATTGTTTACGGGGTTCACCAATTGGCTACGTCCCTCGGTTCATTTGAATCGTTTCATTATAAATAAGATGTAACTACAGTTTATAAAAACTTATATTCTTGAATGGTTTAAGGAAACTTGCAACTCTGTGTGGTATGAACTTGTCTGTAAACGTTCTTCTCTTCAACCCAACAAATACCTGCAAATGCTTCTCTCCTGAATTAGCTAATGAATTCTCTCAACAAGAAGAAAATAATACTTTTAAAGGATTTATAAAAATATCCTTGGCTTTACAAATCTCTATAATTTATACAAGCTAAGAAATATTCGAGAATAAACAAAATTGGCCTCCACAGGGTATTTCAAAATTTTGCCTTTATTAAAATAAACACAATCAATTCTCTGAATTTAATGCCTATATTCTTCAAGCACAATAGACTTTCATCTGTATGGACCATTCTTGCTAGAAATTTCCGATACCATTCTTTCTCTGTCAAAATATTCAACCTGTATCCATCTCTGTTGGCTTTTCGCTCTTCAAGCTACTCTGTAAGCTCTTTGTAATCTACCCCAGAATAATAATAATTCTTAATATATAAAAATTGATATATAGCCAATGTTTGCTAACAATTCTCTATTTCTGCCCGAAGTGCGGTTAAACTCCGCATAGACTTCATGCATTTAATAAAGGAATAAAATCTCATAATTAAAAGGAAGTTCCAATGCCATGCTTAAATATAGTGGCACTTACCCCAAATAATACAAACGCCTTGTTTTATTTAATAAAACAACGCTTATCAAAAAAGAAACCAACGCATCTCATATCCACATGGGGAAGGAGTGAGTTATGCATGTTTAGCGTCAAACATTAAACATCCCATGCATGTTAAGAGGACAACGCCAAACATAGAGGTAAGAGAATAATGTTTATTAAAATCATATCCCATGTAACCAAACTCACCCCCATCCAAAGTGGAATGGATGTTCCACCTGGGAAAGGAAAAAGTGGGTAAGGATAATGTTTTTTTTTGAACTTAGGTTTTTTAAATAATATCCCATATAAAACCAAAAACCCTTAACTTTCCACGTGGGAGTGGGAATAAAGTTAAATTGCAACTTGGGTTTATGAAATATCCAATGGGATAAATAGATTATTAAGTTGGGATTTTTTTAAATGAAGGATATTAAAATTTGGGACTTAATTAAATTTGGATTTAATATCCCATTGTTATTAATAACCATAAAATACGATATTAGGATTATTTTGAAAATGGGAAAATGGAGGAATTATGGGGGAAAATAATTGGATGATGTGGAATAAAAAGAAATATTCGAAGGCATATAAACAAAGTCCTTCGATGACAATATAATAGGCATATTGAGATGGCTAATTAAAATTGCATGATTATGAGGTGGCATGTTGGCTGAATAATACCACTTCTGCAACCACAACAATTAGCATAACATCAAATAATTCCAATATAAAATAGTTGTATCAACTCTATATTTTTGCCATGTGTCGATTTTCCACTATGACACTTGTCTTTTTCCACATTTTTCCAACCATATGAAAATCCTCTGCATCAGGGAGTTGCAAATTTTCAATATTTTAAATAATTTCAATAGAAAAAATAATTGTATCAACTCTTTATATTTTTGCCACATGTAGATTTTCCACTACAACACTTGTCTTTTTCCACATTTTTCCAAACCATATGAAAATCCTGCAGATCAGGGAGTTGCAAATTTTCAATATTGATGTGAGATCCAGGTGAAAATTATAGGCTTAGTGCTGCTGTCATACAAATTCTGAGTTCATATGCATGCATATAAGTGGGTTGGCAAGCCCTTTCAGTCACGGGAAGGAGCAATTTCTGGTTGGTGACCACGGGGAAAGGATTCTCAGCCTCGCTTGAAGTGTTTTCAGTCATTACAATGCTCCCAATTCATGTTGTTGCATGAAGGTTTCAACTATGCAACTATTGTGTCATTTTCAGAGTGCTAACCTTGGTCAAATCAAATTATGAGTTGTCAGTCCCAAGCTTGAGTAATTGCAAATTTGATCATTTTAAGGCCATAAATTCTGAAAATTCTGTGTTGGGACAGCCACTATGGATTGCAGGAACTTAGCTTGCCTTATGTATAATAAGAACCACAAACCTTGCAAGTTTGGTAAGTGCTATGAATTCTGAAAATTTTGTGTTGGGAGGGCGGTACCAAGATAGTTGTGTTCAACTCCTCTTAAAGGTACATGCTTTGAAGAAAACATTTATGAATTCTAAGATAAAAGATGTTGAAGAGGTCACAAGCCCTCTTCATATGGTAAGAAAAAATGGGCGAGTTGGAGGCAGCTCAAAATATGAAAATGTTTTAAATTTGTTGCATACTTATATGTCATATAGGTTGAATGGTCATGAGGGGCAGCATATGTATGGAAATGAACCATTGGCAAGATTTGTTTTTCTTTGTACATCATGGCAAGGCTGCCTTTATCATGGACAACCAAGTGAAGGTGAGGATATAATGAGGAACACTTGGAATGACAAAAGAGGGAGGGATTCCCTCATTCCGGGCTTTGATGGAGTTCACATGGGAGTTTGGAAGGTGAGCACTCAATGAGAATGCAAGAAAGGTATGGTTTCAATTATGTTCAAATTTGCATTGTTCAGAAAAATTGGTAACCTATGTTATAGACTTGAAGGGAGATCCATGAGGATCCTTGGAAGCTATAATGGGTGCCCCGGCACCACAATAAATGAGGGATACTTCAGAAATTTTGTGGAGCATTGGCTGGAAATGGAGTTTACAACAATAAGAGTGGAAGGTTCCACCAAGGAAAAAGGGAGGCATGCCTCTGAAGGCCATGTTTGGTTGAGTTTGACAAGAAAAACCATGAGGGGCAGCAGCTATACACATTTTTACCATGCTGCCAACCACAGTACCAACCCCTCTAGTGTGAGCATGATAGTCATAAAATTCATTTTAAATGCATGTTGCAAGGGGAATGTAATGACCCGTGTGCGGGTGGGATGCTCCCACTATGGCGGGCCCCATTCGGGATGCTCCCGTTGGTTGGTCGTGGGCCCCACCCCAAGGAGGTAATGCCCGATGACTCTGCGGGATGGTCCAAGGGGTCTTGGAAGAGGACTCGGATCACCCTAGGGCTTTTGGCGTGACGGCCAGGCCTCTTCGTGGTATCAGAGCTGGTCTCGCGGTCGAGCCCTGTGAAAGGCGGGTATGGTTGTGGCCTCCGTTTGGGGGGATGCTCCCCCCGAGGTATGCCAGCTGGCCTGGGCCCCACCGTGTGGGGTGCTGACGTCAGCTGGGCCTCCGAGCAGTGGTGTTGTCGGGAGATCCTGGTGGCTGGCCTATAAGGGGTCCTGGAAGAGGACCCAGATCACCCTAGGGCTTTTGGCGTGACGGCCAGGCCTCTTCGTGGTATCAGAGCCGATCTCGCGGTCGAGCCCTGTGAAAGGCGGGTATGGTTGTGGCCTCCGTCTGGGGGGATGCTCCCCCCGAGGTATGCCAGTTGGCCTTAGGCCCCACCGAGTGGGGTGCTGACGTCAACTGGGCCTCCGAGCAGTGGTGTCGTCTGGAGGTCCTGGAGTTGAGGCCTATAAGGGGTCCTGGAAGAGGACCCAGATCACCCTAGGGCTTTTGGCGTGACGGCCAGGCCTCTTCGTGGTATCAGAGCCGGTCTTGCGATCAAGCCCTGTGAAAGGCGGGTATGGTTGTGGCCTCCGTCTGGGGGGGATGCTCCCCTCGAGGTATGCTAGCTGGCTTGGGCCCCACCGGGTGGGGTGCTGACGTCAGCTGGGCCTCCGAGCAGTGGTGTCGTCGGGAGATCCTGGTGGCTGGCCTATAAGGGGTCCTGGAAGAGGACCCAGATCACCCTAGGGCTTTTGGCGTGACGGCCAGGCCTCTTCGTGGAGGCCTCTTCGTGGTATCAGAGCCGGTCTCGCGATCGAGCCCTGTGAAAGGCGGGTATGGTTGTGGCCTCCGTCTGGGGGGATGCTCCCCCCGAGGTATGCCAGCTGGCCTTGGGCCCCACCGGGTGGGGTGCTGATGTCAGCTGGGCCTTCGAGCAGTGGTGTCTCGGGAGGTCCTAGAGCTGAGGTCTATAAGGGGTCCTGGAAGAGGACCCAGATCACCCTAGGGCTTTTGGCGTGACGGCCAGGCCTCTTCGTGGTATCAGAGCCGATCTTGCGGTCGAGCCCTGTGAAAGGCGGGTATGGTTGTGGCCTCCGTCTGGGGGGATGCTCCCCCTGAGGTATGCCAGATGGCCTGGGCCCCACCGGGTGGGGCGCTGACGTCAGCTGGGCCTCCGAGCAGTGGTGTCGTCGGGAGATCCTGGTGGCTGGGCTATAAGGGGTCCTGGAAGAGGACCCAGATCACCCTAGGGCTTTTGGCGTGACGGCCAGGCCTCTTCGGCCCGCCGTAGTGGGAGCATCCCACCCGCACACGGGTCATTACAGGGAAATCCTGAAAGGGTGAGTTCTTGTCAAAATCACTCATAACTAAGGGTCATAAGAAGGCTGTTATGCACAATTACAACCAACTGAACACAAGGTACATATCTGTAGTTGTCATTTCATTTGCATGTATGAAGGGTTCTTTGTTTAGTGGAAATGGGGATTTGATTTCTGGAGAGCTTCCAACCCAAGACATATGCAAAATTCTGAGCAAGGAAGCAAGTTTGGAGTGTGTTGGCAGCTATCCCATGATTGGTGATATGGAGCACAGTAGGGGCAACCCCTTGTTGGGGAGAGGGATAGCAATTCATTGCTGTCATAATACTTCCAACACATATGGACAATGGTCTTTTCATAGGTACATCAATGAAGGGATTCAAAATAAGGCTTTCTTTCCATGGGAAGAGGCTAATGATGGATTTTATGTGAATTCAATGGTTGGGGTAGCCCCATGGATGTTGCAATTGCTTGAGGACAAGCAATTGTGGGTAGAGAAGATTGTCATGTCCCCCTTTTGGACATAAATAGGAGAAGACCTTTAGCCGAATTCCTAGATGTTTCTCGTTGGCTAAGGAAATGTAAAATCAAAGGAAAAACTATGGTACTATTTTTAAGTTATAAAAAGATACCTTTTTGATATATCTTTTCTAATTATGACTTAAAAGTGTCTTGTTGAGCATGGGTTAACTTAACTGTTAATGAGAAAAAGGCATGATCTCTTTTAAAATGACACTAACTTTCCCCCTAAGTAGAGCGCCCCTTTTTGAGGAAGAATTGTGGGAAATAAAGGTATAAAAAGTGGTTTGATGATCAATTGAGAGGTTACCATGAGTTTCGATAATTGACTTTTTGAGTTGAAGCATGAAAATCTTGACTTATTGTTTTGAAGAAGAAAACCTTCAAAGTGGCTGGAATTGAGGACAAAAACCCTTGATATCTAGATTGAGCATGTAACAATCCTTGCCCAATTTGCCCTTAATTGTCTCAATTTGCTGCCTTGTAATTTTTTCAAACACTTTGTAAGCAAAGTGCTTCTTGCTGGTTTTTGTCACAATTTTGATGATTTGTTTGAATGACAATGGATTAAAGCTTCTAGTGTTTATAGAACAATGCAAGAATGACAATGCTAAGTTCTAGGTGCAAGAATGACTTCTTTTTTGTTTTTTTTTATGCAATTAGATGAATTCACAAAGCAAACTAATCACCTATAGCCAATGGACATTTAGTCGAACAACTGGCATGCAACCTACTATCTCAATTCAAATACTCAAAAGATAACTATAAATGACCAGCAACTTGTGACTCTTATTTGTATTGATGATTTGATACAATGCTCCACTAGACTAGCCAAGACTCTTGGCATAAACAAGAATTACAATTATATGGTATGCTGGTATGAAGGATGTACACCTATAGCTGCAAATATAAACTATACTAAAGGATGAATTGTATGCAATGAACCCTGGTGGGATTGAGGCGCCCTTGAGAATAGATGAAGGAGCAAGCAATTTCCAAGTGAAAGGATGATCTCCCAAGCCAAATCAAATTTTCCAGGGCAACCGCCCCTGTTCTGGTCTGATCTCAAATTTCAAATAATATGCAATGAATATGCGTTGTCTCAAGCATCTAATATCATCTCCATGCTTCAAGGAAGTGGGCGCACCAAGCCAAGCAAAGAATCGATGCAAATTAGAACCCCCACAAGCAAAAACGTCTCTCCTGATGGCATCTTTCCTTGACTGTAAATATCTGATTTTTATATCAGATTTCTTTACAATGCAATCTACTCTCTTAACCAAGGAAAATTGATGCCAAGCTATATAAAAATCAACACCAAAAGATACCTATGCAACCTCCACAAATTCACCAAATCAATTTCCCCAAAATTGGCCAATGGCTACAAATTTTGCTTCAATTGAGATGACTGAAATATCACCTCTAAAATGCAACCTTCAAGAGATATTTCACTCCCTCAGTTATGCTATCAATGGGAGTTATCGTTCCCAAGGACAAATTGATTCACTACAGAAAACTCTAGGCTCCACCAGCTTACCACAACAAAGACAACATCAAATCTAGATGTTTCATAATAGTAGCTCACACCTCCCTTTACTTTTTTTTTGCCTTTCATTCATTTGGGAAGCTTCTAGAAACATCATGATATTATATTATTATTTTTCCCTTTTAATATATTATATTTGCACTTTAATATAAAATAATGCATTATAACATAAAGTACAAATATAACATCATCTTGTAACATGAGGTTTCTAAAAATAGAAACATTGTAATAAATCACTAGAAAACCTCTAGAATATGTTGAAACTTCCCCAAAGAAATCAATGCCATTTGGGTAACTGCGGAGAAGACCCTCTAACCATGCCGTATTACCCTACGAGGGCCACTGATAGGCTAATCATGTCGAAAGTACAATGCCTAGCTAGAAGGGGACATTACAGTCCGCCCCTCTTGAAATTGCTTGTCCCCAAGCAATCTCAAATTTGGATGCTGTAGAATCTCCTCACTCTCCTAAGTATCATCCTCAACTGGCAAGCCTCTCCATTTAATTAAGTATTCCCTGATGACCCATCTCCGCAAAGTCCTCTCTCAAACATCCAAGATGGCCTCGGGCACCAGTATCAATTTCCCCTCATCATCCAGGGGTGGCAAAGTCATGGAAGGAACCACACGATGTCCTAACGCCTTCTTGAGGCGTGACACATGGAAGACATTGTGTACTCTGCTGTCAGCTGGCAACTCCAACTCATAAGCCATTTCGTCCACTCTCTTGATAATCCTGAATGGGTCATAGTATCGTGGCTTAAGCTTCTCGGCTCCACTTTTCTTAAGAGAAGACTGTCTGTGTGGCTGTAGCATCAAATACACCATATCACCAACCTCAAATGAGCGTTCAACTTGCTTCTGATCTGCATACTGCTTTTCTTGGTTCTGGGCCTTCTGTATGTTTTCCCGCAATGCTCTCATAATGTCCTGGTTCTCCTGCAATAGATCACTAGCACTAGGCACTTGGCTATCTCCAAATAACAAATCTAGAAAGCTCGGCGCATCACACCCATACAACGCCATGAATGGTGTCATTTGAATGGAGAGATGGTAAGTGGTATTGTAACAATACTCACATAAATATAACCAGTTAATCCAACCCTTCTGCTGCCCTGCTATGTAGTTCTTGAGGTAGCCTTCCACCCATTTATTCACAATCTCCGTCTGTCCATTGGTCTGCGGGTGGTAACTAGTACTCGAAGTGAGTTCTGTCCCACACAGCTTGAATAGCTCCTGCCAGAAATGACTCATAAACTGACTGTTTTTGTCATTGACTATGCTTCGAGGTAACCCATTCAACTAAATACCTCATGGAAGAACAATTCTACCACCTGCATAGCTAAGTAAGTAGTTGAGATCGAAATGAAGTGAGCATATTTAGTCAAACGATCCACAACCACATATATGCAATCCCGTCCCTGGGCTCTGGGTACCCCAGTAATGAAATCCATAGATAAGCATTCCCACTTCCTATCAGGAATTGGAAGTGGCTGAAGTAAACCTGCTATGTATGTGTTCTTGTTTATTTTACTGACAAACAAGACACTCTCTGACATATCGTAGAACCTCTGATTTGAGGCCCTTCCAAGTGAACCTCTCCCGAATCTGCCTGTAAGTCTTGAAATACCCGAGATGACCTGCCATGGGTGTATCATGAAAGGTCCTCAAAATAATGTTCTTCATCTCCGATCCTAGGGTCAAATAAATCCTTCCTTTGTAAATGATTAAATCATTTACAACTGTATATTTGGCATCCTGTACGGACCCCTCAACAATACCTGCAGCCCAACTGTCCTTGGCATACTTTGCCACTATCAAGTGTCGCCAATCATTTGCTATCCCAGTCATAGAACTCAAGTGTGGACGTCGAGATAAAGCATCAACAACCACATTTTGTGTCCCCTTGACAAAGGAGATGTCAAAATCATATGATTGCAGCTTGTTGACCCATTTTTGTTGCCGATCATTAAGATCTCTTTGTCCAAGGAAATGCCTCAAATTGTTATGGTCTGTTTTCACCATAAACTTGCTACCTACCAAATACTGCCTGAATTTGGCCAATGCATGCATGATGGCCAACATCTCCTTGTCATATATGTTGTACCCTCTCTCTGGACTGCAAAGCTTCTGACTCTCAAAAGCAATCGGATGCTTGTCCTGCATAAGGACTGCACCTATCTCCTCACCAGATGCATCACATTGTAGCTCAAAGGGTTTGAAAAAATCCGACAATGCAAGAACTGGGCAAGAAGTCATAATTAGTTTGAACATCTCAAAACAATCGTGTGCCTTAGGAGTCCAAACAAATGCCCCTTTCTTCGTCAAATCAGTGAGTGGTGCCGCATGCCATGAATATCCATTAACAAACCTTTGGTATAAACCACACAATCCCAAAAATCCTCTAAGTTGAGTAAGGTTCTCTGGAGTAGGCCATTCAACAATCGCCTTGATCTTCTTTGGGTCCATACGTATCCCTTCAGCACTGATGATGTGCCCAAGATACAATAATTCTGTCATTCCCAAGTCACTTGGATTCCTTGGCATACAAGGATTCACCTCCAAGAATACCCAAGACTGCATCAAGATGTGCAATGTGATGCTCCCATGTTTTGCTATATACCAAGGTATCATCAAAGAATACCAACACATACCTCCTTAACTGCGAATGGAAGACCTTGTTCATCGTAGACTGAAATGTCGCCGGAGCATTGGTTAGCCCACATGGCATAACTATGAACTCGAAATGTCCACAATGGCACCTGAAAGCCGTCTTCTCTATGTCCTGCTCCCTAAACGAATCTGATGATACCCCGACCTCAAGTCAATTTTGGAGAAGTAGCAGGGACCATGTAACTCATCTATCAACTCATCAATTCTAGGGATGGGATAACGGTTCTTGATTGTTCTTTTATTCAAGAGCCTATAATCAATACACATCCGGAATGTACCATCCTTTTTCTTGACCAAGACTATTGATGATGCAAAAGGTGACTTGATCTAATATGTCCCATGGCCAGCAACTTCTTATTAGTTTTCTCTATTTCATCTTTCAGTCTCTTGGGGTGCCTATATGGGGTGACCATCATGGGCTTTGCGCCCTCCTCCAACTCAATGATATGCTCAATCCGTTTGTCTGGTGGTCTTCCTGGTGGAATATCACTGAATGCCTGAGTGTGCTTAATTCTTAACTCTTGAATGTCTGGATGGTAAACTGGCTTCTACTGCTCACCCTTTGTAGGCATTAAAACACACTCAGCTGTCCACTCAACCATGTCATGCCTCATAAGTCTCTCCATCCTCCTAAAAGAAATCATCTTGAAACTGGAATCTTGAATAGCCTTGAGGACATGATTTTTTCCATCTACCTGGAATGTCATTTCCATCTCTCTGAGATCCAGGGTGAATTTCCCTATGTCATGTAACCATCTCATGTCAAGAACCATATCTGTATCACCCATATTCACCACATAGAATTCGGTCTTGAACTCATAGTTGTTCAAATGCATAGGCAAATCTGATATCCTCCTTTTGCACTTGAGGGTATAACCATCTGCCACCTTAACTCTTATTCCCTCAAATTCCTCTGTCTTAATTCCATGCCTCTCAACCAATCGGGCATCAATAAAATTATGAGTTGCCCCTATGTCAAGAAGAGTGATAATCTTTTGCCCTGCTAGAACTCCACGTATTCTTCATGATCCTTCTTGCTGGATGCTAGTGATGTGTGCATCATGTTGCCTCGCTGCCCCTTCATGCTCTCCTTCTCTTTTATGCTTATCTTCCTCGTGCTCCGTACCTGAATCCTCAGGATTAGATTGCTGATCTGATTTCTCCGACTCAGAGTCCTCATAATATGCCCACATCACTCTATTAGCTTTTCCTTTAGGTCTTAAGGGACAATCATGGTTTGCATCATAGGACCCCTTGCAGTAGAAACATAATTTCTTGCACAAATCATTAAGTGTATCCCTATCTAGAGGTGCTGATTATTTGCCCTTAAAATCTGGTTTGTTCTTTTTAGAGAAAGACTTATTGTCTTGATATGAAGAAAATTCCTTTGATGAGTACTGGCTTTGCGGGGCTGCAAGTTCCATGCTCCTAGCCTTCTTTATTGCCTCTTGAAGTGTGGGAGGATCAAATGCTTTAATCCATCCTCGCATAGGCTCCAATAACCCCTCAATGAATAGCACCACCAATCGTCTCTCTGAGATGTTGGGCACCATTACTGATAGTTTCTGGAAGTCTCCAATATAGCTTTCCAAACTACCAACTTGTTTGAGCTGGGCCAAATTCCTGAAGTATGATTTTGGATCTTTTCTATCGAAACGCTCAATCAGTCTATCCACAAAATCCTGGTAAGATGTGATCTGACTGTGTTGCAATGTAACTTGTCCATGATACCACCATTCGTGTGCTACTCCCTCCAGATGCAAAGTAGCATATTTGATAGCTTCCTCTTCTGTCATGGGTCGAAGAGCCAAGAAGGTATCCAACTTATGAATCCATGATTGTGCCATAGTATTGTAAGCTTATTAGTAGCATGCTTGAGTTCCTTATTTTGATTCCTAGGTCTTCTCTCTTGTCGAGACCTATAGTAATCCATCCTTGACTATACAAACCGATCAAAATACATAAGCTCTTGTGCTTCAGGTGTCAATTGCTGCCATTCATCATGGGCAGCCATGTATGCGTCAGCATAGGTTGGATTCTCAACCTCTTCAATATTCTCTTCAGCTGGTTCATTTCTTAGGAATGTGGGCCGAATAGGCCTATTTGCAGTGCAGGAGGGTGCCCTCTGCACTCTTCGGGACCCAGCTACACTTCTATCATCTTCCTAGACCTGAGGCTGTCTTCTAGGTAAATTCAACTGCTGCAAAGTATTTGCCGACTGTTGTAAGGCCCCAGCGACTTGCTGCTGACCAACTCGTAAATTTCTCAGAGTGTCTCTCACTTCTCTGTCACCATTTCTATCATTTTCTTTTCTCTCATCTCTGTGTGGACCCACGTCTGCTTTGTCACCCATTTCAGCCAAAGGTACCTCTGTAAATAGATTTTCTTCTTTCCAATTCTCTCTCTGTTCTACTCTTCTGCGGGTATAGTACCTGTGATGACCTCTCATTTGATATTTTAACCCTCCAGGATGGCAGGATCAGGGCTCTGATACCATTGTAACAATCCTTGCCCAATCTGCCCTTAATTGTCTCAATTTGCTGCCTTGTAATTTTTTCAAACACTTTGTAAGCAAAGTGCTTCTTGCTGGTTTTTGTCACAGTTTTGATGATTTGTTTGAATGATGATGGATTAAAGCTTCAAGTGTTTATAGAACAATGCAAGAATGACAATGCTAAGTTCTAGATGCAAGAATGACTTCTTTTTTATTCTTTTCTATGAAATTAGATGAATTCACAAAGCAAACTAATCACTTACAGCCAATGGACATTTAGTCGAACAGCTGGCATGCAACCTACTATCTCAATTCAAATGTTCAAAAGATAACTATAAATGACTAGCAACTTGTGATTCTTATTTGTATTGATGATTTGATACAATGCTCCACTAGACTAGCCAAGACTCTTGGCATAAACAAGAATTACAATTATATGGTATGCTGGTATGAAGGATGCACACCTACAGCTGCAAATATAAACTATACTAAAGGATGAATTGTATGCAATGAACCCTGGTGGGATTGAGATGCCATTGAGAATAGATGAAGGGGCAAACAATTTTCAAGTGAAAGGATGATCTCCCAAGCCAAATCGAATTTTGCAAGCCAGCCGCTCTTGTTTTGGTCTGATCTCAAATTTAAAATAATATGCAATGAATATGCATTGTCTCGAGCATCTAATATCATCTCCATGCTCCAAGGAAGTGGGCGCAACAAGCCAAGCAAAGAATTGTAGCAAATTGGAACCCCCACAAGCAAAAATGTCCCTCCTAATGGCGTCCTTCCTTGACTGTAAATATCTGATTTTTATATCAGATTTCTCTACAATGCAATCTGCTCTCTTAACCAAGGAAAATCGATGCCAAGCTATATAGAAACCAACACCAAAAGATAGTGCTATGCAACCTCCACAAATTCACCAAATCGATTTCTCCAAAATTGGCCAATGGCCACAAATTTTGCCTCAATTGAGATGACTGATATATCACCTCCAAAATGCAACCCTTCAAGAGATGTTTCACTCCCTCAGTTATGCTATCAATGAGAGTTATCGTTCCCAAAGACAAATTGATTCACTGCAGAAAACTCTAGGCTCCACCAACATACCACAACAAAGACAACATCAAATCTGAATGATTCATAATGGCAGCCCGCACCTCCCTTTATAATTTTTTTTTCTTTCCTTCATTTGGGAAGCTTCTAGAAAAATCATAATATTTTATTATTATTTTTCCCTTTTAATATATTATATTTGCACTTTAATATAAAATAATGAATTATAACATAAAGTACAAATATAACATCATCTTGTAACATGAGGTTTCTAAAAATAGAAACATTCTAATAAATTATTAGAAAGCCTCTAGAATATGTCAAAACTTCCCCAAAGAAACCAACTGCCATTTAGGTAACTGCGGAGAATACCCTCTAACCATGCCGTATTAGCCTCCGAGGGCCACTAGGCTAATCATCCCGAAAGCACAATGTCTAGCTAGACGGGGACATTACAGAGCAACTTCGTGAGTAAGTTGTATTGAGCGTCATTAGCATACAAGGGTGTTTTAAACACCATCTTATCTTCTATAGGTGTAGCGACTTGGTCCAAGGGTGAAGCGACTTGCTGGGGGAGCCAAGTAACTAGGGTTTAAGGCAATTTGAGGACAATGAACTGTATGTGTGTTAAGACCCCTAACCTAGGGTTGTGCTAGATTTTGGGAGGTTGAAGACCACTCTTTAGGGCTGCCTTTGTCGAATAATACTTATTGGATTTTTATAGAGTTGGGCGACCCCCATTAGCCATTGTATTCATCCATTTCTAGGGCTAATTTAGCCTAGAAATCAGATTTGAACATTGCATAATATTTCTATTCTTTTATTCAAAATTATCCAATAATTATTGCTCCAAAATTTTGTAAAAGGCGGTATTTTGACAGCTATTTTATTCTATAATTTTGGTGACTAGTTGATCATAAAATATTTAGGCCTTCAGTTGAGAAGGCATCTACAAAGGTTAGTAAAATTTCTGCATATTGGCGCCTTGAAGAATTGGTTTTGAGGGTTGATTTCATGCCCTAATATTCTTCATAATACTGCATAAATTGTTGCTAGGGTTTGGAATAGCTTATTGTAGATTTGGTGAGATTTTTGATTATCTAGGGTTTGCTGGAAAAATCACAAAATTATTATCTTTAGTCAGGGTTTTGCAATAAAATTCAGATTTTAGGGTTTGCCCCAATTTGGAGATATTACAAAATACGCTCAATACAATTCCCTTATGAAGTTTCCCTAGATGGGTTATTAAGGGATTTTGTCCTTAATTCTAGTCATCTTTGAAGGTTTTCTTCTTCAAAGCAATAAGTCAAGCTTTTGCATGCTTAAACTCATAAAATTCCAATTATCCAAAAAGTAGTCTTCTCACAATAAATCATCATCCCATTTTTTATATTCTTCCCTCCAAGGGTGCTTTCCTTTTGGAGGGAAACTTTAAATATTTAAAAGGCCAATTCCCTTATAACTCTCACTTAAGGCCTTGGAATGCCCATGACCCTCCAAAGTCCCTTAAGTGAAAATTAGAACAATAAAGCACTTCTTGAATTTTACAATTAGAACCACACATTTCCCCTCTTCTTTTATCTTCCCTTAGCCTTTGGGAAACAAAGGAAATTAGGCTAAGGGTCTTCAATACTTCCTCAAAGAGAAGGGGACATTACAAAGTTAGGTTTGTATCACCATGAAATAATGTTTAAGTTTCTGTTAATGGAAAGCTCTCCCATGGTTTTCCCTTAAGATGTCCATTTACCGCATAAACAGAATTGTTTTTCTGCAAGCCACTTGAAACATTAAATCCTATGTAATAGGACTTGTTTCAAAATCTACACATCATCTTTAGAAAAAAGTTCGGAAAGTCCGGTTCAAAAAAGTGTATATATATATATATATGCACGTGTACACATGAGTGAAATTTAATAGATGGGCTGAGCAGAGCAAATTTGGCTGGTAAATGGGTTTGCAAAGGAATGAACGTTTAATATAAAACAAAAAGAAAATAGAATAAAAAAATATAGCATTTTGGAAGGTATGAAAAATCTGGATCTGATAGGATCTGGGCCAATCTGGCAGGATTTGGTAACTATGATACTTACCATTAGAATATAAAGATTAATTTCTAGTCTTCTTGTTGCTCTAGTACTCCATATGTCCACTTTTAAATTCGGTAACAATCTGAATAGTCTTTTGATTTGTAAACATTAGGATTAATTTTTTTAATGTTATATAGTTTATTATAGTTCCATATATGTTCTTTTTGATGGCTACTTTTAGATGAGAACTGTGTGCTAAACCTCTATTTTGGGAACTGTGTGCTAAACCTGTATTTTTGTTTGATTATGCCTTCTTCCATATGTGACTTTGTACTTTGTTATTTCTATGCACTTAAAGTTATCTTGAATGGTAAATCACCTACACAATAATATGAAAATTTGATCTCGAGGGTCAGCTGTTTTATTTACAATTTATAAGAGAACCAATATGGGACTTTTATTTTGTCTTCAAGGTTAAAAATCATGTTGAGATCTGTTTTAGCATTCCAAAATGTCAGGCACTATAGGTTTTAACTATTTGTCTTTATATGCACTTAACTTCTAGTAGCTTCAATATTTCAGGTATCTGGGCAATTGCTCCTTCAGTGGGCGCATCCCCACTGAGATTGGAAAGCTTATTAATCTCAAAGGCTTGTAAGCATTGTCCATTTTTCATATGCTTTTCTTATTTTGTTAAAGCACAAATTGATAATGCAGAACAAATTGAAGATGTGGCGTACATTGAAATAATAAAAGTAGGTTGTTTCCTTGAAAAGTATGAAATTATTGCTTGAAATAACCTCACAGAAAAACATCTTTGGTGACATCAGGTCAATATGGGGCAACTTCATTAACACCACAATTCCAGTTGAGCTGAGCAATTTGAAAAATCTTGAAATTCTGTAAGTTTTCTTTTAATTTTGATTTGAATTATCCATTTATTCATGTAACCATGAATCAAGGCCTCTGTAGCAGCATTATTTTGCAAGCAATTTTTATTGTGTATAAATAAAGATGATTCCAAGAAAGTAGATAAGCTCAATGAAAATAGTCTGAAGTTGGTAATGCCTTAAATTTCTAGGATTGGAATCTAGAAACATCAGGATTCTTGATGTTGCACTCATTAAGATGCTATGTTTCTTTGGATGCATTATATCCATCTTTTCATCAAGCAATATCGCCAAAATTTTATTCTTGTATTTTCTCTCTTTAAGAGCTTTATGCATAAAATCATGATTACTATATTATGTTCTAGGAGAGTCAATTCTCCAAGAATAATAAAGCATGAATTTTCAGAGGAAACAGGTTTTTTTTTTGGAGAAATTAAGATAAAGTACAAAAGAGATTACTTTATTTAATTAGAAAGCATATATAGTAATGTACATTCAAGCTTTTATTTTCTCATTTTCTGGTTATAATTAACACTTTGTTGGTAACTCCTAACATTGAAGGTTAGTCCACTAATATTAAAAGAAAA
Organism: Torreya grandis; assembly: GCA_037957365.1. Lineage (NCBI taxonomy): Eukaryota > Viridiplantae > Streptophyta > Pinopsida > Cupressales > Taxaceae > Torreya > Torreya grandis. Next base: position 3,354,511 of record JARHVA010000453.1, on the reverse strand, counting down.
CCAACCTATGACTGTCATGTTATTTCCCTGAGACCCATTTTAACATGAAAGTGCATCTAACTGTTACAATCCCCACCCACCTCCCCCAAAAATAGAAAAAATTGTACACAACAAACTCTTTGACCAATTTCAAGGCCCACAATTGAAGTATTCAGTTTTCCACCACCTCTCTTCCCTTCTAGATCCATAACTTGTACCAGCTATTGAAGCTCCATCAAACTGGCACTCTTTGGGATGCAATGACTCCTATCTTCTGTAGAGTCCCATTCTAATAATTGAGCTAGACATCCTACCAATGCTCCATTAGGCTGCCATCTGTCCAGTGGGGGTAGAAGTCTGCTCAGCTAGACATCCATCTATGTGAGCCAAGCTATCCGTGCGAGTAATGAAGATCTGTTGAAAAAGTAGTTTCCACTTAATTGTTGTCACTCTCAATCTTTGATCTTGGAGTGACATCTCTTACATATGTAATTTTTTTGTCCTTTTCCGTTTTCCCTTTATACTCCTCAATCTTCTTCTCCTTCCCCCTTGAGCAGGTCTGCTATTCTAAACCTGCAGTTCCACTCTATGCCCTGGTTTCTAACAATAGTAACATGGCGGCGTTTGTCTTTGCCTTTGATTCATTTTTCTTACCTACAAAAAAGGTTTGTTCACCCACTTTTGTTTCATCACTACCCAATCAATTGTCTTCTATGCAGAGCACTATGATTATGTTTTTGAAGATTTTAGTTGGTGATTGATTCAATGTACAAACAAGATTATTGTATTTGAGAGGTAAACTGTTCAACAAAATTGTCTTGGTATTCTCTTTCTCAACCTTAACTCCTACTCTAGCAAGTTTCTTCTTAAGGAGATTTAACTTGTTTTGTGCCATGCCATTATGATATTACTGTTCATTTTTTAAACTCTCAATTTTCCTGGGGTTTTGTGCCTCCTATCTGTTCATCAATAAACCAAAGGACTTATTTAACCTTTCCAAAATTTGAGCAAGGAAGAGACTTATTTAACCTTTCCAGTGATTTATTATTATTATTATTTAGGGTTTATGTCAGTAGTGATATATATGTTGACGCAGTGGATTGCACCCTTTGAAAATGAAGCTAGGCTCCTTTCTTCCACGCGACACAATGGAGACACTCCTCTTGCTGTGGGTAGCAAAACTGAGGAGTGAATCTCTAGATTAGGGGCTAGCTCCCCTTGATGCACCTTAAAGTCCTGAATTTCTACTGCTAACAATGGGGGGGTGAAAAGAGAGAGATGCTCTAAAAATGGAGCCTAACTAAAGTGGTGATACACCAAAATTGATTGGTCTACTCAGTTTTTTATCTACATGTTGACCATTTTGGTCTTGTAGGCCAAAAGTCAGTCTCCTTTCCCTACGATTCTGAACTTTCAGTCTGGTCATGTACCCATCTTCTGCAAAATCCCCTTTTTCTTTGCAATAAGTCATGTTCTAATAAAACATTGAAAGATCTAAGGACCTGCAGGTTTCGGTTTGGTATAAGACCTTTTTCTCTTTGGGCAGTCAATCGCATAAGCCTTTTCAGCAAAAGGAAATCGCTCATTTTCAAAGGAGTGTAATTCTCTTACAAAGCTTCGAAGGGGAAATGCCCTTGCGGAGGGCAGGAAGGTGCTAAATAGGGCTGTTCAAGCAAGTTCCGAAGGACATCTTGGGGCCCAAGTGTCCTTGCGGAGGGATCAAAGTGAACAAGGCAGGAAAGGGGCGGAGTTTTCCTTTGGAAAGGACAAGGCAAAAGATAGGCGAAAACAAAGGTTGAATTACTTTGGGCAAAATGCCCGAAGGAATTCCTTCGGACATTTTGTCCGAAGAAATTCACAAGGCAAAGAACCAAAAAAGATTATCATTCGAAAAGAATTTTGCGGCAAAATGACAAGGCAAATTCTTTCGGACAAAAAGTCCGAAGGAATTCGCTCGACGGAAAAGCTCGACCAAAAGAAGCAAGCGGCAAAACAAAGAAGGAAACATTTCCTTCGGACAATTTGTCTGAAGGAATTAAGGAGCTGAGGCAGCCCGAAGGACAATTGCCCTTGCGGGGGACTCTCGGCTGCCAAAATGGACCTTTCTCCAAGCCCCGAAGGGACACCTTCCCTTTGGGAGGGTTAAAAGACAAAAGCCCGGACAAAGGAAAAAAAGGGAACACTTCGGGAAAAAGTCCGAAAGAAAGCCAAAGGAAAGAAGTCAAAAGGAATTGCCGAAGGGGGTGACGGGCCCGCAGACGTCAAATTCTAGCATGGCAAACTAGCCGTTGGAGGTTCAAATGTCCAGTGACGGGCGCGCGAACGTCAAATTTAAGGTGGTGAAATAGCCGTTGATTTTGAAATGCTTAAAGACAGGGCGCGAGTGAACTCAACGACCCACCGAGAAGATAGCCCCGAGTGCTCACAAAGCTAGGAAGAGACAAAAATAACAAGGACAGGAACAACCCAGGTGGCAAAAGAGGGTGTTGACAGCAGACAATCGTATAAGTCTTAAAGAGGGGCGGCCTTGTCATTAACACAATCGGGTGACCCATGCTTCTGCAGTAGCATTTAATACGTTTTAAGCGCTAAAGTCAAGACTGGCGATTACACATCATGGTTCTGTCAAGCCATTTCTAGAAGGATGATATCAGCATCAGCAACTTCCTCATCCCAAGGCATTCAACATAGCATGGGTCACTTATTTTCTACAAAGCGCCAAAGTCTTTTCCTAAAAGATATATATCGATCTGTCATTTTGTAAGGCGAAGCCCTGCCAATTTTTCACCTTGAATCAATAGAATACATTTTTTACCTCTATTTGGCTGGATATATCTCTGAGTGTGCCTGAGTATTAACCTTGTGT